>OX243908.1:18029700-19271486 GCA_945859665.1 Anorthoa munda
TCTGGAATAGGTGATATTCCATAAGCGATAACGGTTGTCAATATATCACGTATGTTGCGATTTATCCCGTGACATTGCATTTTTTGACAATAATTGTGGTTGTAAGAAGACTCTTTGCCAGCCCACTTCACATAGGTGTTCTCAACTAAGCTACATTTACCTTTGCTGTCAAACAAATTATTGTTCACCAGTGACGTAGCATGCCCAAAAAATACTTTATTTCCTCTTTTCCGGGAACCGATTTGTTTCTGTCACCAAACCAATTTGTCATTTCATTCTCAATACAAGTTATTGTATGGAGTTGAACTAAAAGGCGAACTAACATCAATTTTACTGAAATCTTTATAAACTTTTCCAACTTTACGTCCGAGGTATCACGTAGCTGAAACTATACAATACCGATATATTACGAGTCATACGTGCTTGAGTATTTCGCGATTGGATTTTTATAAAATGGTCGTAATTTTTCTTTTTAACGTTCCGTACCCAAAGGATAAAAACGGGACCCTATTACTAAGACTCCACTGTCCGTCTGTCTGTCTGTCTGTCACCAGGCTGTATATCATGAACCGTGATAGCTAGACAGTTGAAATTTTTACAGATGATGTATTTCTGTTGCCGCTATAACAACAATATAATCATAATATAATAATAATAATCATAATCTTTATTTCTCCACACAATATCATGACATATGGAACATTTTATCGTTATAAATTCAATTTAGGGGGCATACATTTTGCAGTGAAGTGAGTGTGCGGAGCCGGTGTCTTTTACAGATGTTGACCTGTATTATAGATCACCGGGTCCTTACTTCATGAACAAATATGGATAAGATAACATAACAAATATTTAAATAAGAAAAACCTTTGACGTTTGGAATTTATAAATTATAACTATCTGTGTATTAAATACCAACTAAAAACAGAATAAAATAAATATTTAGGTATACGGCAAAAAAATCACGTTTGTTGCATGGGAGGGGCCCCCATACAACAAAACGTTTTTTGCCGTTTTTTGCGATAATGATACGGCATCCTTCGTGTGCGAACTCGACTTTCGCACTTGGCCGGTTTTTTTAAAGTGAAGAGTGTGCCGTGACGTATTTTCTCCTACCATCATATATTTATTAGATAGTTTTGAAGAAATTCTGCTAAATGATATAATGTTTTAGCGAAGCGTTGTAATAAACGTAAATAAATAGTACATAAATATAAAAAAATAATAGAGCATGCATTGATGAAGGATTATGGGCATATATCGTTAGACGAATTATTATATGATATGAGTCCAATATAATGTTGCTCATTGTGGTATGATTTTACCGAATATACCGATATAGTTCAATTGTAATCAAGTTTTACATGGTTGACTGGTAGAGAATGCCTAAGGCATTAAGTCCATCATTGTTCCTTTGTTCATGAAGGTTACATAAATATACTGAAATTCACTGGAATTCTATTATCACGTCGTTATTTACCTAGAACTGGTTCGTTTTGGATTCTTGTGCTTTTATCTACCAAATTGAAAGTATTACTGAATCATTGATAGGATGACTTCCAATTTATGAGTCCAAAATAAAACGTAGCAAGGTTTTATAACGTTACAAAACAAATATACGTCTACTACCAGGAGATAGGAACGCACCTGGAACCGACGCCGGCTAAAGAGCTATAATGCGTTCTTCAGTAACGGTGTAATTTTAGCTTGCCGACGGAAGATGATGAGATGGCTCAGAAGAAACGATGAATCTTCTTTAACGTATGCTATATTTTAAATATCCTAATGAACAAAGTTATATTGTTTAAGGGTATTTTGAAATTGTCAAGACGAGGCAGTAGTGCAGTGCCCTAAAGCAAAGGTTTGGTATTTTGAAGTAAATTTTAAATTAGGAGGCAGGAATATACGTACTATTAACACAGTAAATATCTTACTAATATTATAAATGTGAAAGTTTGGATGGATATGTGTGTATGGTATGTTTGTTGCTCAATCACGCTAGAACGGGTGAACGGATCTGGATGAAATTTGTCACAGAGAGATTTTTAGATCATAGTCTGGAATAGCATAGGCTACTATTCTTCTACTTTGCTGGTATAATGTTCTCTTGGGATAAGAAAACACTTTTCACGCGGATGAAGCCGCTGGGAGAAGCTAGTGAATAATTTTGTGGAATGCCCAAGAAATTTAGAAGTGTCTCCATTTACGCATCTTTGATACTTTGAAATGTTTAATCATAATTTAAAATTCCTAGAATCCTCTAGACAAGTTAATTTTATCCCGATTTAATGTTCCCTTGGTATGACAAAACACTTTTCATGCGGGCGAAGCCGCTGGCAGAAGCTAGTTTGAAATAAGTTTTAGACGTAAAGTCTTCTTTACAAAAATCAGGGCATATGTGATACACTCACGAATTACGATACTATGATGCCGCCTTCACACGCTTGGCGAATAGTAGCGAACAGCAAACAACAAACAACAAACACGAACGTGTGGATGGGTGTTTGTATGTGTTCGCCAATTTGGAATATACAAGCACGTTCGCCAAGCATGTGGATGCCGTGTTAGTGTTGGGTGATTGTGGTCAGTGTTCGGCTCGTGTTTGCTGTTCGCTACTGTTTGTGGCAAACAGCAAGAGAGGTGGCATGAAGCTTTCGCTTCACATGATGGCGTGACGCATACAGTGGCACAGAGTACTAAATTTGTTTTCTTCTATAACTTCAGTTGGACGTTACGCCTCAGTTAGACGACTTGATTTTTTTGCAGCTACAGCGATTCACGACATGTTAATGGCGAATGTGGATTCTATTTATTTATTTATTGATTTAATGTTCATGCACAATGGTTATACATAGGTGGACTTAATGCAGCAAAGCATTCACTACCAGTCAACCTTTTGGTTAAAAAGTACATAACAGTTGTAGGTGAACAAAATAAAAAATAAGAACAAATATTAAGTCGGATATTTATAAACTACCTATCTAAAAAAATACATAAATATTTTCTAAAATAAAAGACTAATAAATATTATAATAAATACCAAAAACTAAATGAGACTGGAATTTAAATATAAATAACTATGACGAAGACCGAGCTATGTATAAGAGGACAAATCCGGATTCTACGTTTAAATGACCATTTACTCTCAGCATTTTTGATGTCAAGGGGAAGCACGTTCCAGAGTTTTATAGTTGAAACATTGAAAGAATTAGATAGAAACCTAATGCAATGAGAAGGAATATTTACAAGGTACATTCTAATTCTTCGGAAAGATGGGTTGTTACGAAAACTGCACCTCATGTTAATACAACCTCGTCCCGCACGCTCCAGACAGAACGAAAATGCTCGACGTGTGTTTGTTTGTTGTGTTTGTAATGTAAAACTTGGGTGGAGACTATTTGATTATTACAACATGGTTTCCGAAAAGGTATTCACGGTCGTCTGCGCTGCAGCCGTGGAGATCCCGCGCAACGCGATGGATTGGCGGTCAACTTCGTCTCATATAAACGCTCCCTTAGTCAGTTCCCATCTCAAACGCCTCATCTAGACAAGCTCTTAGTAACCTGATGCTGAAACGAAAGGGTCTAGAAAATGTTCGTATAATATTGTGTCGAAAACGTGTTGGAATAATAAAGATATCGAATATATGTACTTTCTTGGTATAAAGTAACTTTATCAATATCAAAACCTTATAAGTTTAGTGAATATCGGATAGAGAGTTTTTGTTTTCGCTGAAAATAAAATATTGTTAATGGATAAAGACTAAGTGATCATACATCGTATATAGATTTTTGAATCTTTTTACTCCGGCTAAAATGTTGATTCATGTGGATGTGATGTGGAAACAGACCTATTAGAGTGACGATTATATCCTCAATAATCACCAATCATAATCATTTATTGGTTTCATTGTGAACTTGGATGGTACTTAGGTTACAAATTTAGACCATTGTGGATCCTGTCGGGACCCTGTCGGTGGTTCCAAACATAGATAACTTCCTCTAGATTCCGCATTGCAGCCCGGCGAGCACGACCTACTGTGACATGGCTTAAGTCACACTTTTTATCACATTTTGGGCGATAAAGCCATTTTGTCTTAAATGCTAGCACGGCGGCGTGTGATATTTTCTTGACTTGTGGCATAACTTCTTGACATTTATTGGTTTTCTTTTTCGGAAATTTGCCAATTTTATGGCAGTTTCGATTTAACCTTGGCCATAAAACCATTTAGGTTCAGAGAAGCATAGTCCTACGACGCACTATTTCCGAATTATGGGCCTCCGAATTATATTTTATTTTACATAAAACGCTCTATATCTCGAAACCGGTATGTCCTAGGCAAAAAATAACCAAAATTTACCACCCCCCTTTGACACCCCCATGCCAGCAGCATCCCAACATGAATACAGGAAAAAAATAGAATTAAAATTTTTTCTTTGCTTGGTTTTCGACTTGAACTACAAATTCTTAACAGAAAATATTTTGGATCATGACAAGTTATGATAAAATATGTCATGTCTTACAATTTGTCTTAAATACTAGCACGGGACAACCATGTGACATAGTTTCAAGACGCGACATGCCTTTCTTGTAGCTGACTTCATAGTGCGACATAATCTGAATAGACGACCAAATAAAATAATACTTATAAAAGTGTGCCGTTCATACAGATAATATACTTTTTAATTTTGTTGGGAACAAATTAATATTTGACCCACGACCATAAACTTATGCACACTTTATTTTTCATTGTTTGATAACATATTAAGTGTTTGTTAGAAAGATATAATTATTTTGAACATTTTTATAATTACTTAAAAAATATGGTAGATAAGGTAGAGTCAATTTTTATTACTTGTACATTTTTTATTTACATTTAATTTTTGACGTTCAAAAGTGCCGCTTATTGGCCTAATTGAAATAAATATATTTGACTTTGACTTTATAATAGCTTGGACCCAGTTCCCGATACCGGTGAGCCCCTATTTTTTTTTTTAGTTTTTTTTTGGGGGTTTTATTTAAGAAATATTTTAAAATGTAGAAAGTAAGAAGAATATGGAATAAAAGAAAATATTTATAAAAAAGTAATAATCAAAAATAGGAATAACAATAAAAAAATAACAATTATAAAAAAAGTAATAAAATATAAATAATTAATAATCCTGTAACATTTCAATTAATTAATAAGCATTGGTCACCGCACACACAAAATAAATTTATTGCCATTTGGTGCAGTAATTTGAAGGAAAATATTTTATTTTCCAACTATAAAATTTTATCACCACCTCCGAACGAAAGTGATACATTTTTCTTAATCATCTGTAAAAGTGTGAAATTTGTGACAAAATGGGTGCGCCCGTATTAGCAACTAAGACCCGATGAGTCCCAAATAAACGTCAGGAAATTTTGTCACGCCGCCGGTATTAATAATTAAGACAAAATTGCTTTATCGTCCAAACTGCGATGAAATGTGTGACTCAAGCCATGTCACAGTAGGCCGTGCTCGCCGGGAAGCAACAAGAAAGACATGACGCGCCTTTCAAATAAGTCACATGTTTGACCCGGCTAGCATTTAAGACAAATTGTAAGACATGACATAAGTTATCATGTCTTGCCACAAATGTCTTGGGTACGCCCATGCTCGCTCCGCAGGCAGTTCGCCACTTATAGACTAATTGACATCTTCAAAAGAGGCTTTAGACAGGTGTAATTCGATGTCAGCGATGGCGTACGTCGAAATGCCAAAATGTAAGGAATTTATTCAAATTCAAATAATTTATTGTGGATTACAGGTTCATGAGATGTTGTGTTGGTTACATGTAGATTTCCTATGTCCCACCGTTGAGGCATAAAAAACTCAAAATATCAGTCTAGTTAAAATACAATACATCAAATTGTCATGCAATACAAAATAAAATAAAATTTGTATAATGTGTAATGTCAAATTATTAATTAATAAAGTTACAAAATAGTAAAAACAATTGAAAAGTGTCACTTCATAGTTTGTGAGTAATAGTTTTCAAATTCATGCTTTTGCACCCATTGGTTTGTTGTAATAAACCAGCTGTTTCAGTGGCTTGTTATTTTACTGGCAACTGTGCGCAGCATATCTTTGTGTCTGGTCCTAGTACAAAATTCAATATATATATATATTCATATATATTCTTTATTGTACACAAAACAGACATTACGAATACAAAAAGATAACTTAGGTACAAAGGCGAGCTTAACCCATAATTGGGTTATCTGACAGCAAACCTCAGTGCTAAAGAGAGATTTACAAAATTAGGACAGTTAACAAAAGTGCAAAACAAATACTAAAAAACATTTGAATTCTTACTAACTAAATACACTACACAAATACGTTTACAATACATAATATGATAATGATTCTAAATTCAAAATTGGTCACGTAACATATGACATTTGATAGCCTTTGACATTCCTATACATTTTTTATGCCAATAGCTATAATTGGTAGAGGGGCGGGAATGATGTCACTTGTCTGTGCTAGGTATGGGCTGACAAGTGACATCATTCCCGCCCCTAAAACAAGAAATTTGTACACACAAATCAGAATAAAAATTAAAAATAAGCAGTATTAAGAGGAGATTATATTTCATCCAACCAACCAACCTATCTATAATAGCTTTGGTCACGCCATTGATTTACCTGAGGCTCCTTGCACCCTCAGCATCATCATTCGAGTCGAAAAAGGTCCACACATCCACTGCAAGACATAGTCCGCCCAAGCGTCATCGCATCAACTAGTCCTATGCTATTCGCATCTATAGGGTACGCACGGCGCTAACCAGTGGCCTTAGTGCATAGTTGTACGTACTCGATTGCGCTAACATCATCATCGAAAAAGATCTACTGCTAGACATAGTCCGCCCCCAAGCGTCGCTACATCGACTAATCCTATGCTATTCGCATCTATAGGGTACGCACGGCGCTAACCAGTGGCCTTAGTGCATAGTTGTACGTACTCGATTGCGCTAACATCATCATCGAAAAAGATCTACTGCTAGACATAGTCCGCCCCCAAGCGTCGCTACATCGACTAATCCTATGCTATTCGCATCTATAGGGTACGCACGGCGCTAACCAGTGGCCTTAGTGCATAGTTGTACGTACTCGATTGCGCTAACATCATCATCGAAAAAGATCTACTGCTAGACATAGTCCGCCCCCAAGCGTCGCTACATCGACTAATCCTATGCTATTCGCATCTATAGGGTACGCACGGCGCTAACCAGTGGCCTTAGTGCATAGTTGTACGTACTCGATTGCGCTAACATCATCATCGAAAAAGATCTACTGCTAGACATAGTCCGCCCCCAAGCGTCGCTACATCGACTAGTCCTATGCTATTCGCATCTATAGGGTACGCACGGCGCTAACCAGTGGCCTTAGTGCTTAGTTGTACGTACTCGATTGCGCTAACATCATCATCGAAAAAGATCTACTGCTAGACATAGTCTGCCCCCAAGCGTCACTACATTAACTAGTTCTATGCTATTCGTATCTATAGGGTACGCACGGCGCTAACCAGAGGCCTTAGTGCATAGTTGTACGTACTCGATTGCGCTAACATCATCATCGAAAAAGATCTACTGCTAGACATAGTCTGACCCCAAGCGTCACTACATTAACTAGTCCTATACTATTCGTATCTATAGGGTACGCACGGCGCTAACCAGAGGCCTTAGTGCATAGTTGTACGTACTCGATTGTACTAACATCATCACCGTAAAAGATCCACTGCTAGACATAGTCCACCCCAAGCGTCGCCACATTGACTAGTCCTATGCTATTCGCATATATAGGGTACGCACGGCGCTAACCAGTGGCCTTAGTGCTTAGTTGTACGTACTCGATTGCACTAACATCATCATCGATAAAGATCCACTGCTAGACATAGTCCACCCCAAGCGTCGCCACATCGACTAGTCCTATGCTATTCGCATCTATAGGGTACGCACGGCGCTAACCAGTGGCCTTAGTGCTTAGTTGTATGTACTCGATTGCGCTAACTTCATTATTCGAGTCGAAAATTCACTGTTAGACACAGTCGGCATCCAAGCGTCGCCACATCGACTATAGTCCTATGCTTTTCGCAGTCCTATGCGTTCCTTAGTGAATAGTTATACGCAACATTATCGCTAACACTATCGTTTGTTATGTTGTAAAACACTATTATTAAAAGAGTAAGTGTGGATTATCTTGTCCGTTCTTCTTCTTCTTTACTGCAACGCTTGCGTAACACTCGGAATGGCATCCTGAAAATGATTGTTGGCAGAGTGGACTGCCCCATCCAAAGACACTGGGTGGAAATAGGTATAGGTTTACTTTAAATAGATTTAAGTACTTACTAATAATACTAACGTAGCATTTAAGCACAATCTGTTACTAATTACTAACAACTTATGGACTGTTATAGGTCTGAAATAAAGATATTTTTTTTTTTTTTTTATCCATAACAAGCTACTTTGCCGAATGGACGTTACAATCAATTATTATTGCCACTAAATTAAAATTTTAGACCTTCAAAAGTGCCGCTAAATGGCCTAGTTGAAATAAGTAATTTTTGTCTTTGTATTTTTATGGCTCAAGCAACTGAAGGAACACGGGCAGGTTTTAGTCAGTAAAAGTCTGATACGCCCGCCCGCTTTACCCAGAGCGGAAGAAGCCACAAAAAAACAAAGATTAAGTAGCTTATATTAAGCCATGAATTGGGAGAGCAGCTTCCTTTTATCTAAAGATAATGATTCGTTAACCTTAATCGAGGTCTATAAGTGCGGGTAGTATTAAACATCAACTAAGTAAACCTGAATTTATGTGTACTAAAGCTGGTTTCTTTTAACGAAAAAGATTATCTCGTAGCTTCTCTTGGGAGTCGTAAGTCTCAGGTATCTTTTGAGAAAAATAGACGGATGTAATACTATTCCAGATCGCAGAAGTTGAAAAGAATGGCTACTTCTTGGCTCTTTGTAGGTTTATAAGGGGTTCCAGATATGAATTCATTCCGTAACTTAAAAAAAAGGTAATTAAAAATATCAAAAAACTCGACTGCTTACGAAGCGAACTAAAAAGACTTAACAAGATGAAAATCATGCTGTGCAGTCGGAGGATACATATTCGCGAGCTGTCTGACCAAAACCAAATTTAGATCGCTTCTTAAGCATTCGGGTTTTTTATTTATAACTTTTTAATTAACATTTTTTTAATTAGGTTCATTTAAACATATAAGTTTTATATATTTCTGAAACCACCTCTTAAAACCCTTAATTTTGAAACTCCACACGATGGAGTTGGAAGAAAAAAAAAGTGGGCACCTATAATTTATGGCGCCCAAAATCCGCCATATTTCTATTTTACAATTTTAATGTAATCCAGTAATCCAGTGACACTCGCAAGATTAAGACAAATCGATTGACGTAAGAATCATCAAAATTGGCTAACGTGTTTGGTTTCTAGAACGCCACATAGGAACAAACATACATACATACATAGACTGATAAACACATTACCCTCCTTCGGCAGTCAGGTAAAAATAGGGACGCGTGTTAATTTAAAATCGAAAAACAATCGGGTCAGGAACGGTCTATTTAGTAAACACCTTGTAGATTTATTGTAATGAAAAATAGAAAAAATATGTCATGGTCGTACGCAATACTGCTCAACATGAAGATTATATGCCCGGGTCGAGCTAAGTGGTAGTGTTTTCCATTTGGAAATTTTTCAGTTCAGAATAATGGATTTGTGCCCGGTCGACAGTATTAATAGGCTCGCTTTCTAACGCACAATACTGTAATAGCATTGGTGAGATGTGAGTGTACTTAAAGTTTATATCGGCCTATCCACTGAGGAAGTACAGTCGTGATATAACGTTAATAATCAGTAATCTGTGGACAATTTTAATCATCAAATTATAGCACTTTATATTATATTACATTAAATATTTATTCTATTACTTTATATTATTAAGTATTTATGACAATATTATTTAAAGTATCTATTTTATTTACCCACGTCCGTGTGTCACTAGCGGGGTGCCAACTGAAAATCAGCGCTGGGTGTCTGACACCCAGCAAATGCTGAGTTGGTGACCCTTTCGGTGTGGGCACGCCCGGCACAATGATTCTGAAAGCCTGTTTGTACTTTTTTACTATTCTTCTCTGTTATAATACTTTGTATTTATTGTTGTTGTGTTGTGTCTGTGTCGAATAAATGTTTTCTATTCTATTCTTCTTCTTCTTTAAATAAGTAAATAACAAAGTTGAGCCACAATAGTTCCGCATTAATCTCAAATTTTTCTTTTTTTTATTTATGTTGGGTTTGCTCTTGACTCTAGTCTAGGTCGGTGATAGAGACAGAGAAAAATCCAATAAACAAAATCCATTTCATGAAATGGTTGCATTTCATGAAATAGTAAATACCCGCTGCCCACATCATGATAAGGTCTGGCCAGATCAATGAATAATTCAGCGTTTAATGATAAGACAGCTAAACGCACGGCTACTTCATGATATGGTCAAACATTAGTGACCATAATCGTAACATAGTTGCATAATACATTGATAGAGGCGCTTATATCGTTTTGTTTTTATGATGCATCATGGCGGCGGACAATTATTTCGATAAAACAGCTAATAATAACGCGCTAATTAAAGATAAAAGTGAAGTAAAATGCCGTTACGATACAAACTACTTGAATTTTAAGAAATTTTTAAAGAAAAAAACTTTATTAAACCTTTGTTATCATGGCAACCCTTCATAAATGATATGGCCAAACGTGGATCGACATATCATTAAACGTGGTCAATTTTAGCTGGTCATATCATGAAATACAAACTTTTCATGAAATGGTTGCCCATATCATGATGTGATCAATTTTTTGATCTGGCCACGACATATCCTTTTAGAAAAACTGTAAAGCCTACTTTGGGTGCATACAGCTCCTAGGAGCCGTATCTTCACATGTGCAACAAAGTAGATACAAATATACGGAAACATAATTCTAACTTCCTCGTTGGTTTAGCGGGTGCTAGCGGTGCTGCTTAGCATGAGACTTTGATTCAGGAATCAAAGTTGATCCAGGGATCAAACTAAGTGGTAGGTATTGCGTTTTGCATCTGGAATTTCTCCACCCTTAGTGTAGATTTGTGCCCTCTTGGTGACAATATGGCCGCCCCCAATTAAGTACATGGCAATTTAACATAACTGGCAATATTAAATAAATTAATTATTGAACTAAGCACATCACACATCACATCATCAGCCTATTAATGTTCCCACTTGCGGGACACAGGCCTCCTCTCTGTGAGAGGGAATGGGCCGTAATCCACCACGCGGGCCCAGTGCGGGTTGGAAGATGTCACATGTCTTCGAATTTTGGTTCTAGGACATGCCGGTTTCCTCACGATGTTTTCCTTCACCGTTTTGAGATCAGTGGTGATTAAATAATTTACACGAAGTAAAGCGCCTGCCTGGGCTCGAACCCACGACCTACAACTTGCAAGTCGCGGCCGATACCACTGGGCCACCACTGCTCTGCACTGGGTCACTGATACATTTCATGGTTGAGTGAGAAAGGCATTCATATACTTAATCTAGTTAGAGGGTGCAGTAGATCCTGTTATTCTAGATAGGTGACGAAGTGATCTGAGTTTACAAGAAAAAGTTGCAATCCCCTGTCGTAAAAATATGGGTTGAGTTTTATCAAGAATATGTTGTCAACAATACATTGTTAAAACCATTAAAACACAAAAAAGAAACAAAAACAAAAATATGCGGGTGTACCTTCCCTAAAACATCAGATAATGCAGGCATTATATTACATTAATTAAATACTTCAAAGTAGATCAAAAATAATTTCACATTAATCTCTTAGCCACACAATCTATCCAATAAACAAACTATCTATCTTCTCAACCAGTATTTCCTTTTAGAAAAACCGTAAAACCTAATTTAGGTGCATACAGCTACTAAGAACCGTATCTTCAGATATGCAACTGTGGCTGTTAGAGATAGAGACAGGCTTCCATTGGTGCACACATTGTAAGTAGATATATATGAAAACATAATTCCAAAACAATAACATTGTGTGTTTCACGGCTGCGCTAATTAGTATAATTTGCGGTTGCGTGCGATTGAGCGGTTGATTGCTGCGCTGCGTGTCTTTAGTTCGATTCCTGCACAGGAAACAAAATCTTATGGCCTACAGGTAGCTGTTCCGGCAGCCTAATTGCGTAAGTGAATTCTGCAAAGGAAACAAGTCGATTCTTTCAAAGAATCAGAATCATTTCTTTCAACTTTTTCGGTATTGCGAAACTAATTTGGAAAGCTAGCGTTAGCTTTCCAAATCCTCCTTTGAGTTGAACACAGACTACTTAGAGATACTACGGAGTTGAAGATATATGACATTTGCATTACACAATACCAATAGTGAAATTTTATCTCGATTCTTCCGCTTTCATTCATTCTTTTACAATCAATTCTACCTCAAAATATTGATAATGAAAGGAGCATAACCTTTCCGTTTCAGTTGGGAAGGTTCCAACTTGTTTGCTTTGCAGAATTCACTTACGCAATTAGGCTGCAGGTCTGGTTGTTTGTCTGCCCACGATACTGGAAAAAAAACCTAGTGTGAGGTATTTCTTTTTTAAAGATAATAAAATACTCAGTACACCAAAATGCCAGCAAAATATTAGTTGCCGGACACTAAATATTTCAAGGTTATAAAATTTCGTATTAATCTCTTAACTAGAAAATCCATCCAATAAACAAACTATCGATCTTCGCAACCAGTTTATCCTTTTAGTAAAACTATAAAACCTACTTTAGGTGCACCAAGCTCCTAAGAGCCGTATCTTCAGATGTGCGACTGTGGCTGTTAGTGGATGAGATTAAGGAGACTGGCCGAGATAGAGATGAATCGCTTCCATTCATCTCGGCAAGCTCACACGAGATTGGGAGGAGGGTGGCACCGGCTGTGGAACTCATTGGTAAATATTTGTCGTCGGAATATGTTTGAGATTATGTTTGGTAGTAAGTAAGTATTCGATATAGGTCATTTAACAATATGCGTTTTTACTATACTGTGATTTTTAATTTCGTGGACTAAACTGACAGCTGCTATTGACCTTATTTTTTTTAAATGTTGCAAGCGCGGAGCATAGTGTTGTAGGTAAGGCTCAATCATAAGTGATTCATCGAATCGATGTGACATGACTCCTGAATTTATTTTTACTAATTGGTGGAAATGTTTTATGAATATAAACGAAATATATTTAAATATAACATTAATCATACACGTAGTACATGAACTTTTATTGTGTTAAATTTGAAATCAACAATAAAATAAATGCAATCGATAAAATTAAGTCTGACATAAATGAGTAGAAACTAAATATGGGCCGCTAGTTTCTAGTTTTATTTTGTAATGCCGTGAAATAGTTTCATTTTCGATCTACTTCGATTTTCGATTAACTTTCGATCACTCAGGATAGTTAGGGTACGACACTATTTTAATGTAACGATAAAGTGACAACCCCCCAAATGTCAGTTTAGTCCACGAAATAAAAAATCACATTATAGATTTTTGCCCGTGGTTTCGATCGCGTGGCCTAGTCCATAGGAGTCGTAAAGTTTTGTGAGATAAAAATAATCTATGACAAACCGCGATAGTGTAAGATTTTTTGTAATCGGATAAGTTCTGCCAGAGATTACCTCTCCCTTGCATTCGTGTGATACTATTGTAAACCTCGCTTGCAGCTTAGTTTATAAACTCACACTCAAATTGTAATAACCTATGTTATGTTACAAACAAAATTAATACAATTATTATTCGTGTGTTGAAAGCGCAACGCCACAAAAGCCGCGTAAGTGGGTTATTATTGAAATTGTTAATTAGGTTAGTTAATTTATAATATCGACTGGTATAGGGTGGCCAATTCGGATGTATACAACTTTTTGAAGTTAAAACTTCTTTAGCCGCGTTGAGTGGTTTTTGGTAGGTCAAAACTTATGGGTTCGCGTCACCGATGCTTTTAATGTGTGTTTTAAGTTTTCACTTCTGTCGACAGTTCCCATGACTGTCTGGTTTTTGCTACCATTTCCATTTGAGGCAAATTTTTGCTGTTATTTGGTAATCATATTATAGTTTTCAATTTTATTTTGAATATTTTTTAAGACCACTACATTTTTTTTAGTAATTTTATTCTAAAGTTCCAACGTAAATTGAAAACGACCAAAATTTTTATCAACAATTTTTTTGGATAACGAAGCATTGACTTCCAAGCATACTAGATTCTACAGATCCTGAATTATTCTATGGATTTATATAATCTATCATGGTTAGTCTTGTGAACTAATAGCAGGATATTTGCTCCTTTTCTAGTGGGACAACTTATAAAGTGGTCTGATTTTTATGAAAAAACACGACACAAAGGCATTTTAATTTTATTTATTGGGAAAACAAAAGGTTACACGCTACAGTATCAAATAAAATTCAAACAAAATAACGTGACAAATGTACAACCAACGACATTTTCCACAGAATATTTATCAATCTTACAAAACTACATTTAGGCAGCAGAGGTGAAGATTTGGTAGGTGTTGTTATCCATACAAAATTGTGAAGCCTGAATCAATAATTATTAAAAAAAACTAGTTGTTATTATTGAATTAAAAAACTATCTTAATTTAAAATTACATAAGTTATGGACCAAGTGATAAATACAGCTCTATTCATAATGCCCAGTCAATGCGATAAATAATGACGTTTAAATCAGTATTAATTACTTAGCCCGATTTGACTTGATAATTATTCATAGTGCCCAGGAATAATAGTGCACTGATTAATTACTTGTTCCATACCATATACATCCGATTTGACCACCCTGTATAAAATCACATGAGGGACGCCACGGGCAACGAATTATTGTTGTATTAACGTCAGTTTTGTTGATGTGGCGACAGCTTCGACAGTTAATATAACAAGTTCATAGAAATTGTTTAATTCAAATATTGCAGATCATACAATGGACCGCAAGCATTTTAACAAACATTTACATAGAATTTGTCACAACTGTACATGCTAGCGTGTGTTTAAAATAAACAACAAATTACATATTGGTTATAGGTAACAATAAGAAGTGCAGATGCGATTACATAAAAAAAAAATGATGAAAAGCTTGCCAGTATACCATCTCGAAACTCTTTTACCTTTTGGCCATTAATCGAGCTTAAGCTTTTTAGTTGTAGTTTTTATTTATTTAAATTGTCATGGTGACTGAGTCGAGAGTTCTTCTAGTTGACTTGGAATATGGGCGTAAAATATCACGCTTGATAGCATATACAGCTACGCCGTAGCTCTGTGCTACGCCGTAGCGTGGCGCTACGTCGTAGCACAGCGAAGCAAGACTTGGTTCTTTTTTTGTTAATGCCTACATCCGCTTTAGTGCCGTAAAACGGTAACTTTATAAAGCATACTCCTTAGTAACAACGGCTAGGTTGAAAAAAATAAATTTGTTTGATTCATGTACATTATTTTTGAAACAAGGCTTTTTCGTGTTACTAATAGTTTTGCTTTAAAAAAAAAAATAACAACACGATATTTTTTCGCAACTTTTGGATACTCCTCATAAACGACTTTGATCTTTAAAAATATTTTTACACAGTAAAGTTGATGGCTGGAATTTCTTCATATCTGAAACAGCATTTGTAAATAAAATAATATTTTGCAAACAAAACCGTTCAAAAGCAGGTCCAATATTTATATTTTGGCTCCGAGCGGGCACACGGCCGGCACTGTACGTTAACATTGGGGAGTATATATCACCTTAACATCTTTAATTTTAAGTTTATAAACATTCTTTGCCGAATGGTACGTTCAATTGACACTTTAAACACTCTTAAATAAATATTTAACGGAGACATTAATTACTTAATAATGCAAAAGAAACCTTGATTCCATAAATATTTATTTCCATTACATATGAAAGAGTTCAGCATTCACTAGCTACACAAATAACATAAACTGATAAATACAATAAAATCAGTAACATCCTCTGATGCGTGACCATCAGCGGTTGCTCCAACCATTTCACAATATGGACCACGACCGCACACCGCCTTTTCAATTTGTAATCAATGATAAAGCTTCGATCGTTATGGCTATATTAGTGAACAAATATTCAGTTAAACTTTTGGGATATTCAGTGAATGTTTTAATTTTTTTCCCAAAAAGTTTTGAACCGTTTTATAAGCTTTGTTACAATCTCAACTTCTAAACCAAGATTATAAACAGGTCAAATTGTTTATTTGTTTGGGAGGATACCTCTGGGAAAGCTGAACTGATTATGATAAAAATCACTGGTATTGTACTACACTATAAGTTTGTACCGTTGGCTATTTTATCTGCACGGTTGCTGTGTGATAACCCACAGAAGCAAAGCCGCGGGGGAAAGCTAGTGTCATAATTAGCGCAATGAACGACGGGGATATGTCAAACATGCTTGCCACAATTTGTAATTTTTGGCAGAAAGGATTTTATATAATTATTATTTATTTAAACTTCAGGTAAAATGTTTATACATAGGCGGACTTAATGCAGCAAGGCATCTATCAGTCAATCTTTAGGTTCAAAAGGACACAATAGTGGTAGGTGTACAAAAAAAAAATTAACAATAATTAAATTTGGATATTATACTACCTAACTAATAAAATACATAAATAATTTCGAAAACAATAGACTAATAAATACTATAATAAATCATAATCATCATAGTATCAGCCGAAAGACGTCCACTGCTGGACATAGGCCTCCCCCAAGCGTCAAATAAATACCAAATTCTAAATGAGACTGAAATTTAAATATAATAACTATGAGGAAGACCGAGCTATGTATGGAAGGATGAAGTTGTTTGAAAACCTTTACACTTTGCACAAACCTTTTTTAAATACCACTGTCACGCCCATAAAAATTTTCATCGTTTAACATTTACAAAATATGCAAATTCTAAATTGTCACCAGCCCTTTGTCTCACTAATTGCGTGCGAAGTTAATATTTTCCTTACAAACAAACATGCTTGACAGCACAATACGTCTCAATTTATGCGGTGGGGTTGCCATCAGCCAAAATTCAAAGGCCCATTGTCATCTGCAATGACAACATTTACGGTATAGCAACATTTACAAGTTAATTGGAAAACTACATCGACTTTAATCCGCGCGGGAGTTAAACGAACTCTGTTTATTTGGTTCACATTTAAACAAACATTCGCTAATTGCATCGGTTTCATTAGATGGAGGGTAATTTAGATTATTTGTCAATAGGGCTCTGAGTGTTGAGTGCGCCATACGAAGTATGATAGGGTTAGATTTTGAAGAAGGCTCTCATAATGTACAAGTTTTAACACCATACAACATTAAATGTACTACTGTTACTCGTTGTTTATCAATAACATTTCAGTTCGGTATTTTCGTGACAAAATCTCTACCCTTCTGCCAAAATGCAACAAAATCGAATGAAACCTAAGCTGCAGACTCAATTATCTCGCAACTGTAAGTGCGCCAAACGAACCTATGAAACTCGAATTTAATTCTATACTCGACGCACTTGGCATACGTCTAGATTGTACCAGAATTTTTAGTGGCACGCTCAATATGTCGCTCAACGTAGCGCAAAACCAAAATTTGTCTGTAAAGTGACTATTCCACACAAAATAATTGAGCAGTTATGCTAATGAGATACAAGCTGAACTGACGCCAAAACGTTGTCCGCGGAGCTTTATGCAAATCACCTAGGGCGTGCGATACGAACGCGCTCGCCACCGAGTATCGATAACCGGAATACGGACGCGACACGTTACGTCAGACTATAGTTCTTATTTTGAATTGTAGTATAATTCGGGAATAGTTTTTGTTTTAGTTCTTTTTGCGTGGAAGTATGAGTACTTGTATTACATAACTTGCAGAAGGGGAGGAAGGCAATTAAGTTTTGACATCGATGTGGACGAATTTTTTGATGCGCAATGAACCCTATTCTCACTCCTGTTTATACAAGGCTACAGGTTAAGTCGACCTAGATCCTTTAAGAGGTTGTAGTTTCCATCATTCCTAAGCGATATGACTACGAAACACTGTACAACAAACTTAACCGTTTTCTACATACATTGAATATAAATTCGTTAGATATATACACCACTAAAATGACATAAAACCTATTTAATCTATTACGATAAAACCGCCTAGTTAAAGACATAAAGCAAAATTGCATATATGCACATTATAACATAGTCAATCATTGGTACATTTTTAATTTCATATTTAGATTCTTTTGCCTATTTAATGAGTTTAATTTTTAGGAAATTGCATAATAATAAGTCAATATGTAAAACGTTTTTATTCCAAACGTCGTGTAATTATTTTCTTAAACGAATTATTTGGCAAACTTATTGTTGTAAAATGATGAAATGACAAATCATGGTTTTGCCAATCGTTGCTTGTCAACAAAAAAAATTGTAAAAAAAACTTTTGGTGAACTGACAGGACACCGGTAAAAATATATATTTTAAACGATAGACCTAATGATTTTTGATTAAACAGGAGGGGGCGCCCTAGAACCCACCGACCGACCGACAGACCTTATTGGTGATGTTCTTCAGAAGGGCCAGATTTTATCCCAACTAACATGTATGTAAACGTTATATCCAATAACGTTATACAAAATAAGTTTTAGAGTATATAAATGTTATATGTGAAGAAATTATATCGGCAGTTGGTACGAGTACATCTCTCGTTTATTACATCTTGTGAACGTTATTGAAATAAAAATATATCAAATAACTTTATATGATACTAGCTTCAGCCCACGGCTGCGCCCGCGTAAAAAGTGTTTTATTATCCCAAGGGAATAAAAACTATCCTATGTCCTTCCCAGGGTCTCAAACTATCTACATGCCAAATTTCATCTAAACCTGTTAAGTAGGTCCAGAGATTACCCCCTACAACCTCACAAACTTTACCTCTTTATAATATTAATTACTAGCGGATGCCTCGCGGCTTCCCGTTCCCTTGAGAATACAGATAAAAAGTACCTTCTGTCACCCGGAGATAGTGTAGCTTCCTAACAGTGAAAGAATTTTTGAAATCGGTCCAGTAGTTTTTAACCGACTTCCCAAAAAAGAAGGAGGTTCTCAATTCGACTATATTTTTTTTTTTGTGTTACCTCAGAACTTGTAACTGGGTGAACCGATTTTGATGATTCTATTTTTATTTGATAGCTGGTGCTTGTCATGTGGTCCCATTTAATTTTCATCAAGATCTGATGAAGATCTTCGGAGATATACATCAGAACTCTTCAATAAATGTCGGCAAATCACTCGGGATAGCTGCAATCTCATTTCTGTTTATTGTTTACACCATTTCATAACATAACATCACACTGGTACGCTCTAAAGGGGTACGCAAGTGTAAGCAGTTCACCTTGGTATACTCTTATTCCACCGGTTTTGTTTAAGTTTTATCTATTCTGGTTTCACTTTGGGCATTATTGGTACCTAGCCTATATAACTGGTCCATCATGTACCACAACTAAAAAGTGAAAAGTCGGTGTCAAAAAACGAATAAACTAAAACAAGAACACCGACTTCCGAAATTGAAGTTATTTTTTACTTTGTAGTGTTTTTGTTTGGAAGTCGGTTGTTTTTTTGTAAAAAGTTTTAAGTTTATTCGTTACATACAAAAATACAAATCTTTCCTCTTTAAAATATAAGTATAGATGAGACGCACTCGACTGCTGGCGTCGACCAGGAGAGCATCTTTCTCTGCATTTTTGACCGGTCAAAGGTGCAGTGTGCTGTGACAGGGTCACTGACGTGGTTGAGGATGCTGATAGAAGTTGAGTATGATGAGTTGAAATCCGCGTCCGCTGTATGCTGGTGGTCAGGATACCCCCATAGATGCTGTGGGTACTGGCTGGCTGTGTGACTCGCTGCTCGAAAACTTGAGAAAGTGATGATGACGACGTCACGATGAAGTAGCGCTGCACGAAGGCTGCGTTGACATTAAGTTCGAGGGTCACCAGTTTGGGGTATACAGAACATAGCGTAAAGTCTCCGCAAGGCTACATTGAAAAGGGAGGATCCTTCTACCAGATGGGTGTTATGTCTGGTCCGGGAAACTGCCCTAAGGTTGATGTCGGACAGTTTTATTCGTTCAAATTGCGCCGAAAACTGCGCGATGCAGAATTTGTGTGACGTCAAATCATTAGAACGTAGGTAGTCGTTGATGCCGCTACAAGCGGTTTTGAAATGTATCATCCGAGTCCGAATTTGAGTGCCGAGTTCTACCTATCCGAATTGGAAAGATTCCAAATTCGTACGGATGAAGATCGGATCTAGTGGCTACCTAGGACCGACATTTCTCGGATTCGGATCGAATGCATTGCGAAACCGCTCTTACGTACCGAGATTCCTCCGTGCCTAGGCAAAAACGTTAAGCCTTTTATGACGGCTGACATGTGTTGATCTTTGTTTGTCACTCGTTATTTGCAATTCTGAAACCAGTCTTAGATATTGTGATACCCAGTTACTGGGCTGTGAAGGTCAGATAGGCAGTCACTCTATGTAAAGTACTGGGACTCAGATGCATCGGGTTTACTGGAAGCCAACCCCAACTTAATTGGGAAAAGGCTAGGCAGATTGATTGATGTATAAAACGTCATCATCATCAGACTTTTTTTAATGTTTCTACTGCTGGGATACAGACCTCCTCTCTGTGAGATCGAATGGGCCTTAATCCACCACGAGGGCCCAGTGCGGGTTGATCACATGTTTTCGAATTTTTGGTTCCGCAGCAGCAGTAGCGAGTAAATAATTTACACAAGGTAAAGCGTCTGCCTGGGTTCATATGGTTGAATAAATAGGTCAATCTGTTTTGTTATAGTATTCCTAGAATATGTGAAGCTATTACTGAATTCACACTTTTGACACCACAAAAACTAGTCCAATATGATTTTTTACCAGTAAAAAGCAACTCCATTTATAGTGGTTTCTAAAAGATATAGTCTGTTCAAAATAGAAGTGGGAAAAACACCAAACTTTTCCGACTAATAAATTGGTAACCCTTTGTTAAGTACTTCCATTTCTTAGCGACAAACAAAATAGTTCTATTTGTCTAAATATATAAAGAGGGTATGCCCGGTACAATAATACTCGTGTAAAATCTGCCAGTTTGCATAAAAGGTGAGTTGAAGACGGCTTAGGTTTCAGCGGTTGATACAAGACCCTTTTCAAAAGAGTTTCTTCTGTGAAAAATTACCTTTAGAAGTGATTTCCTTTAGAAGGTCGACTATAGTAGTTTTTGCCACCGGCTTTTTTCACGTGAATGTCAAAATTTATTCCACGGGAACATAGTACTGGGATAAAAAGTGTTCAATGTCCTAATCATGGTCTACTCTTGTCCCACGTTTCATCAAAAGCCGTTAAAAAATAGACTTTTAACATTTCAAAATCTGTGTACTGTGTAAAAAAAAACATACAAATTCGAACAGAAAAGCTTCTCCTCCTTTTTGGAAAGCTAGTTATTAAATCTATTATTACCGATATCACGCTTTAGTAACCTTTATACATACAACAAACCTTACCATAGTTCGAAACTCTGATGCTATCAAGAGATAAATATTGATACCAAAAACCAGGATGCCAAAGAGATGTCAAGTCAGGTGTCGGAGCAACTGGAAGTGCATATGAACGCGTCAGTGTCTATTAAGCCACTGAAAGTTGGCTCCAAATAGAGATCTATACTTCACAGAATAATGACAGGGTGTTACAGTCGAACAATTTAGACCAAGATAGATAAAAGTTATAGAGCGCGTAGATTTTGACTTAAATTAATCCTGACACTATTGCACAAATGTCAAACTGCAAGTGTAAAGTAGAAACAGGAATATAATATCTGAGCTAAAGCAGGTGCTAATTAACGTTTATCAATCTCGGCCTGAAAGACAGAAGAAGCGCGAAGATGGAAACATAGTAAACCAAAGAAACTATTGGTAGACTGTGTGATGGGGTGTCTGCTTTGATTAGGACTAAGAGAAAAACCGGCCAAGTGCCTGACAAAGTTACGTACCAAATCTACCTAATATTATTAATGTGGAAGTTTGGATGGATGTGTGGATGTATATTTGTTACTCAATCACGCTAGAGTGCGGATCTGGATGAAATTTGAATTGAATAGTCTGGAATAGCACATAGGCTACTTTTAATCCCGGTATAATGCTCCCTTGGGTTAAGAAAACACTTTTCACGCGGGCGAAGCCGCTGGCAGAAGCTAGTGTAGAATATATTGGTATTTGTATAATAAACATTATCACTAAATTTCAAGTTCATACGTCCATGGGAAGTTAAAAAAATACTTGTTATTTTTTTATGACAACGGATATACAGACGGACACGTGAGTGGCAGCAATATGACTCGTTTGGACCCTTCGGGTACGGAACCCTAAAAATGGGATATAGGCAAAATCATGATAATGATGGTGAAGGTGTTAAAATGTTCAAAGTAATTTCCTTCATTTGCCTTATCTGTATAACATTAAATCTGTGGCAATGCCATGTCCCGTTACCATTTTGGCCACGTTGGTATTTTTCATTCGTTCTTAAATAAGCCGTAGTTGGAAATAATTTCCTTCGAAGAGGAAATGTTATACGCTCTATGGATACAAATGAATAACTATTCGTGTATGTAGACACAAGAATGATCTTTCTGAAACTATTCTGACATAAAATGGGTAGCCGACACGGTTGGCGCAGTGGTTGAGTGGGTTTGATACCCGCACACGGCTTACAGAGCAGTGTTTCGGGTTGGTTGTTGGTGTATGTGAGTTTATATATTTGTAAATGCACCGAGGATACAGGAGAAATTCGGTTCGGTTCGGTTATCCTTTTGGGGATCCCAAAGGCGGCTTAATTAACCCTGACACTAGAGGTGGCCACATCCTGACACGAAAAGAAGAAGATAAAGAATATGTACACGAAGAGCGTAAGTAGGGTGAAATTAGAGGCAGGGCGAAGACTTTAAAATTGAGAGAAGAGTGAGACAAGGGGCTATTTATCGCCGTGCTGAATGAAATTTTCAAAACGTACAATGCAAAAAACAATGGCATAAAATATGGAAATCAAATATGACATTTAAGATTTGCCGACGATATCACGCTATTCAGTGATATAGCCGATATATAGTGTGATATATATATAGTTATCTGGAAAAATGCTAACGAAACCTAAACGTAGAAAGCCAAAGAGTTGGTCTATACATGATCGGATCTAAAACAAAAATTATGACATACAACCGCAAAAAATACTTCACAATAGAAGGAAAGAAAAAAGAGTGTGTGGACAACAACATGATATCTTTTGACAGTAATAACAACGAAAATGAAGTGGACAGAAGTATAAAAATTGCTTGCCAAAAACCTGGTCGAATAAAGAAATCCTGAAGGAAAACTATGTCTCAAAAACTAAGAAGATGGTAATGGAATCCTATATTCTCCCTTGTTTATCCTATGGCAGCCGAACATGTGTATGCACAGAACGAGTTGCCCGGCCAACACGCATTGGAATGATGCCTCTTAAAACTGAGAATATAAAGACTGTTATACACGCTTGTTTAAAAAAGTCTAGATATTTCATTTATATGGTCTTTTTAAACAAAACTGTTTAAAAAAACCATATTAATTAAATGTCTAGATTTTTTTAGATGAATCTAATCAAATTCAGTTGTGTTAGGTAACTACCAAAAAATATAAAAAATCGCTTTTTCATTTAATGTTATATATATTATTTCAATTAGAATTTCCATTGCCTATCTCCGAGATAGTAATCTCCTGAATTAATTGCTAATCTCATCTTGTGTAGATATCATTGTGTATTAACTGTAGCATTATTACGATCTGTTTAACTCTATTGTGTGTATTAGTTGAATTACAGCAAATGAAGGCACTAAGTTTCTCGACATTGCAAGCCATATTGGAATGAATTTGCAATATGCTCCATTTTAATTAGGTTTCCCATGGCGTAAGCATAATTCTACAATATGCCCAATATTCCCACTGCTGGATTACTGGTTTCCCCTTTGTGAGAGGGAGCGGAATGTGTTACACCACGCGGGTTTAGTGCAGATTAGCAGATGTAATATAATATCTAAGATTTTTTGTTCTGAGACTTGCCGGTTTCCTCGCGATATATTCTTGTATCGTTGAGCCCTCAAAGCTCTTTCCATCATCGGATGTTTAAACTTACGACGATTCAATATCGCTTTAAGATAGACAATGTAAACATTATAATCATACTCACAAATATTTTAGTACCACATTTAGTGTGCATACTGCTTTGGATTAAATTCTCGCCAGGATATATTGTTTTCCTAAGCCTAGGAGTCAAGCTTTAAGCAAATAAAGTTACTTCTAGGTTAGTATCTACTATCGATCGACCACATAATTATCGCTTACCATGTGATAAAGAAAGAGGTCAACCGTCGAATCCGACTCGGCTGGGCGGCGTTCGGGAAGTTGCGTGGTATCTTCTCGTCTAATTTACTGCAATGTTTCAAGACAAAAGTCTATGACCAGTGTGTGTTGCCAGTGATCACCTATGGGACCGAGACGTGGTCGCTCACAATGGGACTTATCAGAAAGCTTAAAGTCACCCAAAGGGCAATGGAGAGGGCTATGCTCGGCATTTCCTTGCGTGATCACGTCAGAAATGATGATATCCGCTATATATATATAAATCATTAAAATAATCAGGCACTGTTAATTCATCACAAATGATGGTTGTTGATAAAATCATTATTAATAGAAATAACAAGGCATCCATATTTTCCTGTTTGCACAAACAAAACTAAATAAGGAAGTAAGGAAGATTTCTGAGGTACATTCCAGAAGCATTATGAAAGACGTTGCCTGCCCTCCATTGTTCCACTAATGGCATCGAAATTCCTACAATCTTTTTCCGTTACATTAATCATTTCGCTTGTTATCAAATACTCTCTTTTCCTTAATCTAAAACAGGCTAAATACAGGCGTGGAGTATTAATATGACACTCACGGAGTACAGTTGGTAGGCCGAAAACGTGTACAAATAATAAGGCTGCCACTCAACCCAGCTTCGGCGCGGGTGCGGGATAATCCCTGCCATTTTTGCTCGAGTCGGGAATATGTCAAGTTCACACCTGCGGAGTTGTCGAATCCTTACCTCGCTGCGTTCTTAGGGAGATTAGGATGTTTGTGAAGGCTGGGCTGGACGTGTGATGTTTTGTGTTTATTTTGGATTAAAGTTAGGGACATGTTTATGATTTGTGCTTCCTTTAAGAATGAAGCCTGGGTTTGTCGTTGGGCGAAATGTTATTGGGGTTTTCCTTCTGGACTTTATTTGTAGGAGCCCAGAGTCTAAACTTATGCCCGATTGAAGGCGATAGGCTCGTATCCTATTAAATGGGTCTTAAACATAACTATAAACCCTTCGGAGAATGCAAGCGAGATGTTATGTTGTTACGATTAAATTGGAGTAGAAATATAACTCGAAACAACTGTGTTCTTAATTGAATTACTTTTAAATTCAGGCTACCTGAAATTGCATTCAAGTATTCACATTTCTTTGTAGTGTTTCTGGGAAACTGGCACGGAATCTTTGGATTTATCTTAAAGTAAAACATTATTCGATTCAAACAAAGCGTGCTGAATCGTTTTACTATTTCAAACTCAAAAAAATGGAAATGTAAATTAGTAACTTCTTATAATCTCATCATTATCATTTGTCGAAAGACAGGGGCCATGCAGTAATCCTCCTATAATTTTAGACAACCGATCCACTAAACCTACCAGACCCATAGCCCTATACATTTTTCTCCATATTTTGCAATAGTCCTGCACCAACCGGGGTTGACCTTGGGTGCACTTGCGTAGTGCGTACAGGGATAATCGTCGGTTGGTGTCACATTTCCTGACAATTCCTCTGCGAATTGGCTTCGGCCCCCAGACAGCTGAACACAGGCGTCCCCCATGCGACAGCCGATTGACCGGTCCTGTGCTTCTCGCAACCAACAAATTGTTATGGCCGACACCTGATCATCCTTCAACTTTTCCTTGCTACCTTCCAACGCTTCCGTTCTTATAATCTAGCTTTTTAGGAACTTATGCAAAAATAGCCGTCGAAGGCCAAGGTCATCAGGACTCATTTTAACATTCATTTATACCAGTAATTGGATTCTTCCTAATTTGCAATAGCCCTAAATGAGGTAAAGAAACAAATTACATTTGGGAAAGGAAATTAGGAATTCCACATCGCGTCGTCCTGTAACTTAGGGTTGGGGGCACAGCGAAATACCTAATATAGAAGTAAATTATATTTACTTGGGCTGTGGATTATTTCGTTAGTTATCCTTATAAAAGGCAAATGATATGTGAGAAATGTTCTAATTGAGTTAACAATAAAACAATAATAATACCTATTTTGAAAATGAACTTTCTACTAAGTAAAACTGTTTACCCTATTTCAACACACAAATGCTCTTTTTATTAGTGAGTTTTGTTCTGTTTGTTTTTATTACAATTTTAAAAGTGAAAGTTACGAGTACTAGAAATCTCAACATATTACAATACAAAAATAAACAAAACACGTTGAATTCACCAAAATATAAAAAGATGGCACCTAAATGTTTGATTGCGCCTTAAACTTTATACCGTAATCATCAAATTACACAAAAAATCTCGGTTCCGCAGCATTTTGCAGTTATATGATTGGGCTGTAAAAACTTGGATGGCGGGAACGCCGGTGGGCCAATTTTATAACATCAAAAAATATAATCGTCCTTACGATTTATAGGACTAATGCGAAACTCACATTGTGGGCTTTTTATGTTTGCCCCTAGTTACCTCGTAAAGACATTTTTATTTTAGCCCCCTGAGTGGGTCATTACTCACCAGGGAACTGTTTCAGCGTTTTTGGAAAATATTGAATGTATTACCCTCCGAGGTAATTGGGGCTTACGATGTTATCGACGGCCGGACTTTTTATGCTGTGTTTTTATTGATGCTTAGTTATAATAGTGAGGCATATTGATCGATATTAACTTGTTTTTAGGTCGTCCTTATCACTAATAATATCAGCTCTATTTATATGTCATGTTGTAAATACATAATATTTAGCTTACATAACCTTAGATTGTTTCATAGTGGCCAAGTTTCACGTTAGGTAATCCGGAAAACTGCATATTCATCAGGTAGCTTGGTCTCACAGTCCTCGGGTATTACGCAAACACTATTGGCATAACTGTCAATAGTTTTATTTCCGTAGTTCCAAAACACAAACAATGGTATACATAAATTGGTGCACGTGTGCGCATACATTGATCTCTCCTCGCACAAAGGTGTCACACTCGTCATTTTTGTCCGTTTGCTCGCGAAATTCAAAGCGGTGATATATGAAACGTCATTTGCGAACAGTTCGCCGTGACGTATTGTGCACAACGTGATGCACCTGCGATCCGTCACGGCGCACAGTGGGGAAAATGAAAACGTCAAAACTAGCGCGCCGAGCGTTTTACCTTCAGGAGGCCTGGCAACGCTTTGTTTTAGGACCAACGCTTTTATTTTGTTACCTAAACACAGTTTCAATGTTCCATTCGGGAATTCGCGTAATAGATGTGGAAGTTCCGAATACCTACCTATCCGACAACTCTCTCTCCCTGTTGTCTTTTGTTTAGTTCGCCGTTTGACAGCAAAATGTTCGCGGGATTTTATTGTTTTCGGAAAAGCTATTATGGACTTTATGAATGGGTACCAACGAAATTATTTTTGGTGTATTTAATGTTAACAAGTAATTACAAGTAGAAATTAATAATCTTTTGTGTTCCAGGTTTATATAACAGATTACAAAGTACCGAAAGGTTTGGAATGTTTCTGTTGTTACGGCAAATTGAATTTTGGTGGATTGTGAAAACTGATTGTTTTCTTAAATTAAATTAAGTGTCCAGATAAATTATAATAACAAAGTTACGGGTAATATAGACTATGTGAATTTTTGCACTGGTATTTTAAATACCTACAGATTATGTGTCAGATTCTTTTGTGGGAAATAAATTACGCTTGTTTTTAGTTTTATCTTCGATTGTATCATTAGGTTCCTCGGTAAATCGGCTGAGAATTGGAGTATTTTATCTTAAAAAATCCTATTTATCAACGTAGAAGCCAAGAAATCTCAAGATTACATCATAAACCTGTACAAAAATCACATTTTTTCATTAGAACAACCCGCAAACAGTTGTGCTCCTCATGGCTTCGTTTACGATGCAGGCCGCTCTCCACGTATAAATTACCTTAATGGCTTATTTGACATGATTTATAGCCAACACCTAGCTCCGCAAACGCGCCTATTTGATGTTTCATTTCGCTTCGGGGAATTAGCGTGAAATCTAGGTGGAGTAATTATGTAACTGTTTAGGACTTCGACATTTCGGCGTGTAATTTTGGCTGCTGGAGTTTTGGGTACGTATTTTTATCGGCCTTGAATGTCCCACTGCTAAGAAAAGAATTCACTACCGCTACAGGGGCGGCCTTAACCGCTGCGAGGCTCCGGGTGGGCGGCAGGTATTTGCGAGGCCCTTGTCGTTTTTAAAATGTATGAGACATACGAAAAATGGAAAGCTTATTGTTTTTGTTATTAACTAGCTTCTGCCAGCGGTTTCGCCCGCGGGAATGTCGAAAATTTGCCCAAGGGAACATATGCCCGGGATAAAACGTATCCTTTGTGTTATTCCAGACTGCATGAAATGATCTGGATGAAATTCGGCACATAGATAGATATCTCTGTGCCGAATTTCATCCAGATCCGTCCCACTTTTTAAGCGTGAAGAAGTAACAAACATAAAAACACACACTCACAATCTTTCGCCTTTATAATATTAGTGTGATTAATAATACTTTACTATGAAATACATAACTGACCAACTTTATTGTATTGTTTGCTAAGGATAAAATTGCAAGCTTTTTGGGTTATAGCGCAAGGCCCCAGCAAGAGCGAGGCCCCAGGCGATCGCTCTGTTCGCCACCCCCTAAGGCCGCCACTGCCGCTATATCTTGCCAGCAACTCTTTTCTTACGCCACCTCGAACCTACCTGTGTAGTGTGCGTGCAAGTCATCTTGTCAGCGCTTTCTGTGCCGGCCTCGGTGACTCTGTTCATCCTATTGCGATGAAACTTTTTCCCAGCAGTCAACTTGCATACGGCTGACGTGACCCGGTTCTTCAATGCCATTTGAACCTGGGGAGGTTACGCACTACATCCGAGCCATGTCTGTGATTTGAGTTCCGATTTCAAAATGTTTTGAATTATGACAGATTATGACGGATAGAGTTTGGATGTAGTGCGTAAGCTTCCCTAAAAGAGGTACTACGGCTACTTCGGAACCGTGGTCAAGGTCACTTAGGCTTAATGGCTACCGATTCTCTTCCTTTGAAGTTGTTAAAATTTCTGGTTAAGCAATACAGAATGACTTTCAAATCATTAACATTTTTTTAGGGAGTGAATGTACTTCTGAGTATGATCAACTTTTGCTTGACAAAATATATTAATGTATTAATTTGTGTGCTGATGTTTTTTCACGATTTCAGCATTGTACGTAGAGGATAACTTTTTTGTTAGTATTTCATAACAGATCTGTTGAATATTAATTTTCGTTATAGGACGCGTGCTTATTTTCCGCTTTTGGTTACTGTTAGGTATAAGTACATCCTGCTTCTTTCTTATATCAAATGTCATTGCATGAAGACTTTGCTGTTACTTTCTAATAAAATCAAAGTCAAAGA
This sequence comes from Anorthoa munda, assembly GCA_945859665.1. Classification (NCBI taxonomy): domain Eukaryota; kingdom Metazoa; phylum Arthropoda; class Insecta; order Lepidoptera; family Noctuidae; genus Anorthoa; species Anorthoa munda. The sequence goes on from OX243908.1 coordinate 18,059,575, forward strand.
TTTTTTTTTATTTCAACTAGGCCATTAAGCTACACTTTTGAACTTCGAACGAATATTTAAAAATAATAATTGATTCTACTGTCCATTCGCAAAGGTAAATTGTTATGGAGAAGCACGGAGAAGCAACTCCACAATTACTCTTTTAATAAAGAAAGTGATTAACAATATTTACATACCTAAATACATTAATTCATATACGTGAGGACGTTGCACCTAGTATAATACTACTATACTATATATAGGTATGAAAGATTATAAGCAATAACAGGTAAATTCATTCATTTAATCAATAACACTATGGTCCTCACACTTACAAATAGCAAACATAGGTAAGTTTTCTTATTGGATGGATTCGGATTCAAAAACAATGGAACACGTGTGTGAGTAAAGTTCTTACACAAAAAAAAAAGCTGTATAATAATTGTATTATGAATTTAAATAGCAACCAGTTTGATTTTGTCTACACTAAAGATTATCCTATGGAGCAGGACCAGTATAGCTAAAGATAAATTTCGTTGCGGTATTCCAGGCAGTAGAACCGTTTCTCCGGGTCACGTCGAGCTTCATTGCCATGTTCCCTGGTAGTCAAAATTGTTTATTCTGTCCTTCAGGAATTCCAGCAGTTAGGAATTGTTGGCATGTCTGACCCATTACAAAAATAGGTCAAATCTTAACCGCTTACCCAAAAAAAAACGCAAAGAAAACATCCAGAATTCGGACGTCTTCCAAGAATTTTCTTCTGGAAATACCCAATGTTAATTATTGTTTGACCCAAGGTTCAAATTCGGGGCAACTCTGAGCAGTGGGCCACAGGACCAATGAGATACACGGAAAGGTCAAATCACAATTCCATGAACCGCGTGATTAGAAAATTTCTAATTTCGTAAATTCGTAATCTCAGTTCGTTTGTCCGCGATTTTGTCGACCCGGCGTCGTTATGTCGTATTCATTTTTTCTACCATTTTCATAAAAGTTATTGCACTGATTTTATACTGAAAGGGAAACTGATTGCGAAGTTATATTTTTTATTGGCTGTCGTCGAAATAGAGGTGACAGATTTTCTACAGCTCCAGGCAGTCGGTGAATGAATAGATTTTTTTAAACCTTCTTGTATTGAGTGCAATCAAGGCTTTCATTTGGAAGTTTTGTTAAAAGAAATCTTTTTAATACTTTGTTTGAAAGTTTGTTTGTCTATTTGAATGTTTGTTAATCAATCACGACTCAACGGGTGAACAGATTTGTAAGAGACTTGGCAGATGGATGGCGCATGATAGATTTGTACACAGAATACTTTATTCCGATAAATAAAATAGTTTACACGAGGGCGAAGTCAGGGCAGTAGCTAGTTGTATCTTACTAAATAAAAATTGTACAGGGACTCAAGGACCTGAATCATGACGTCAGAGCGTTTATTTTGTATTTTTTCATTTACGATAGGCTCGCGTTTGACCACTATCTCGCCTGAAGGTAAGCGATGATGTGGTCGACGGTGAAGCACGCTTGCCTAGAAGAACCTATACAATCTTGACTTAAAGATATTCGCAAAACGCTTTGTGCATATGTGAGATATTTACAGTTTCCGCGCTGCAGTGCGTTTACTTTAGCAGATGCAAAGGTCTTGCTCTTAGATTATTGACGTTTTCTCTCTTTTATTCTATTTAGATGATGTTGTTGATAAGCTACTTCACATTGGGCATTTGTCCTGAGGCGTTGTCAGAAATGTATTTAGAAACGGGGATAAATATAATGACCACCTAAAATTACTTTGTGACCATAACCTCTATTACCTAAAATTGTACTATGAAACCCAAATTTAGTAAATTGATCACCAAATTTAGTAAATTGATCACCAAATTTTAATAGCAAATTATTGCGCTATTTAATGTTGTAAAATAGGTTAGGTTAGGTTAGAACTGTGACCAACCGCGCGCGAGCTGAGCGAGCAAAGCGAGCGGTGCCGCGGCAGCGGCCGGCGAGCGCTACTTCCAAGTTGCTCCCAGAAATTTTATAATCTTTTTGGTCATTGGTTTAATTTTGGTGATCATTTACTACTTTTGGTGATCATTTACTACTTTTGGGTTAACAATGATTTATTTGGAGTCATTTTGCCTAAACAGGATAGCGAGATGTTAAAACTTTGGTTATAATTTTACAATAAGATGCGGGTTTAATTTTGGTGATCATTTACTATTTTTGTCTGTTATATGTTACTATATCTGGTGGTAAGTTAAACATAAGCCTTTAGAAACAAGTTGTTATAGAAGAAAAAAAAAACTAATTCCAAATATAATCAAACATTCACTAAATTCTTATATTATTTAAATGCAGCATTATGCATTCTCAAAGTGAAAGCATTAAAAGAAATTAAGTGCACTTTCGAAATTTACGACGTTCACGTTGGAGAACTTAGGTGTTTGTCATGTTCATCTTGAGAGATGCTTTAAAACTTAAGATTTATACGTTCAAAAAAGCAGTATAGTTTTCAAAGGAATTATGGACCATACATCACAAGTTCAGGGCAGGGTAGAGACTCCCGTCAGATACCTATCGCACTATGCTCTCGTCCTCAAGCTATAATGCCACTATCTGACAAAATCATATTTTGAGTCTTAAACAAAAACGTTGATAAACAGAATGGATTCTTAATTATTTTGCGTTGATTAAAAATCGAGTCTGTTTATCAACTACTCGTATACCTAAATCATAAGCGAGATATTCCGGTGTTAAAAAAATAAAAAAACCCGACTGCTTAAAAAGCAAACTAAAAAGACGTAAGCAAGAAGAAAATCATGCTGTGCAGTCGGAGGATACTTATTCGCGAGCTGGTGGACCAAAACCAGATGTATCCTCCGACTGCACAGCATGATTTTCTTCTTGTTTACGTCTTTTTAGTTTGCTTTTTAAGCAGTCGGGTTTTATGATTTTTTTAATATTTTTTTTTATTTACAACTTTTTAGTTATTTTTTTTAGAATTAGGTACATTTAAACATATAAGTGTTACATATTTTTGAAATCACCTTTTAAAATCCTTTATTTTGATACCCCACACGATGGGTCTGGAAGAAAAAAAAAAATTTTTCCCCACAAAACGGCGCCCAAAATACACCATTTTTGTTTTTTCCAATTTTAATGTGACACTCGCAGAAACAAGACAAATCGATTGACGTAAGAATCATCAAAATCGGCCAATGCGTTTGGTCTCTGGAACGCCACATAGGAACAAACATACATACATACATACATATGGGGAATATAACGGCGTTTTAATTTTTTTATCCGAGATCTATTGATCATCATCATCATCATGCTGGATATAGGCTTCCCCTAAGTGTCGCCACCTCGATCAGTCCCATGCGTCTCGCATCCAGCGTATTCCCGCAACTTTGAGCAGGTCATCTTTCCAAATCAAATCAAATCAAATTATTTATTTTTGCAGAAAACACCCCACCACCTAGAAGGATGTCTTCCAACGCTGCATCTTCACGTACGTGCTCGCCACTCCAGAACTTTTAGGCTCCATCGACCATACGTTCTGCAAGTAATGTGCTCTGCCTACTGCCACTTAAGTGTGGTAATTCTTTGGGCTATGGCTATGTCGGTCACTCTGGTTCTCTTGCGGGTATCTTCATTTCTGATTCGATCACGCAATGGCCCTTTTCATGCTCTTTGGGTGATTTTAAGCCTTCTGGTGAGGCCCATTGTGAGCGACCACGAATCTATTGATAGCAGAAACATATCTGCTTAAACAGATCGAGGGACTTTTTTTGCTGATCTTATGATGATCAGCAAAAAAAATCCATCAGCATTATGAGCAATCGTCAGATAGTGGCATAGTGGTGGTATGCAATACCCAACTACCCTCTCCCGATGAGAAATTAATAGTTGTTTGTTGAAATTTCAGTGAAACTCCCCGTTACGGAAACTGACTAGCGTTCAAATTAAAACGCCGAGGAAATTTGCTGTGTATTTAGAGAAAGAATTTGATGAAATCGAGCTGCTGCAGAGTCGGTTATTGATTTTTTTAATCTCAGAATGGAAGCTGTGGAAGTATTTTTATTAAGAGGTATTGGAGAAGAGTTATAAAAAGACTACATACCCTGTTCTATTGGTTTGAGTATGTACCAATGTTATAACTGATCCTTAGTAGCCTTCTCTAATAAATCGATGCAATTTAGTAGAGAGGACTTAGAGGGGTTAAAAAGAGATTGTCTGGAGAAGAAAAAAAATTCTGGGAAGAGTGGAAGGCTCTGGCGAAAACCTTTGCCTCATTTTAGTTTGACCGCTAACTAACAGCTTGATTCAATCTTAATGATGTCTCGGCGCACCTCGAGTCGCTGCGTAGTAGCAATTTTATGCGACTGCTGAGGTGAATGGTGAGGTACTGTACTGCGCAGCGAGCAGTGAACTTCGCATCAGCCATTAACTTTGAATCGAGCTGTACCAGCCAGAAAATTCATCACAAATTTAATTACACATTAATGATAAACATATTAAACAACGAATTTACATGACATCGAAAATCACATTACATCGGATATATTATAACTCTTAATAATTACATTGAAGCAATCGAAATGACCGTCCAATTGATTTCGGAGCGAACATCAATTAATATTGTAAAGCAGTTGGCCGAACGAATCTCATATTTACGAGTATGTTTTAAAGCATAATATAATTATGAAGTGTGCAAAATTGTTGATTGGTACACTGCTCGTAATAAATTGAATTCAGGCTCAGACTCTTCATTAACGGAAACAAAGTTAAATAAAATAAAATAGTGACTGGAGTTTACGTACTTTACTGGCTGTTAATTGTTGTTGGTCTGGATGAAGTCTACCCTCCGTCCAGCACAGATCCAGATCCAAAACCCCGAGACTTTTCAGCTCGAACTCAAGAATAGTTTTGAGTGCCTAGTGAGCTCCGTGGACGAATACAGGGATGGTTTCGTGGATGCTGTCCATACGGTATTTTAGGAATGCAAGAGCAAGAAATACATTATAAAGAAAATGCTCCAATAAACAGACGTCATCCTTCTATTTCCGGAAACAAAAACAAAATAACGTCCATCAGTAAAACAAAGGTGCTTCATTTAATGTAATTTCCCGAGATTGTTTCCTCTCATCAAAGAATTTTCCTGCTGAGCCATATGATTTCATTATTGGAAAGAGCAATATAAAAGTTATTTTGTTCCTGAATCCTGGTTTGATTCTCATGGATGAACAAGTTAAGGGTCATTCTACTCAAACGATCCATTATTCCTTCATAGAGCCAGACCTGAAAACCAGATCTGGTCTACTCTCTTATTTACTTACTAATTTCGTTGCGGGATGCAATTCAGATTAATCGTTTATTCAGGATTTGCCGAACTGCCTTGCCTTGCCACTTTTCAGGTGCACTGTTGATTCTGTCTATATACGTTCCATTGGACGGGAGTGTCGGAATTTTTTTTAAAATTTAAGCTACGACTATCCCCGTATATAAAAGCCCGTCCATCACCAAAAACTAGTGTTTTAGCTCGAAAACAAATACCATACTATTAATATCTAATACCATTTTGCATAAAAATAAGCAGGTACCAACTTATAGGTAACAAAACATATATCAAGGTACACCATCGTGCACTAAAATTTTCCGATAACCGTATTACGTGTCCGATTTATTACAATGACTTGTCACTGAAAACTGGCTTGCAGAAAAACCGACCAGTTTTCCTGTCTCCAGCAGAATTTTTGTGGGGATTTCATCTTCCTGACTTGTGCACCTCTAAAAAGGAGTGCGTAGAAATAAAAGAATGCGCTGCTGGTATGAAGTATGTTACCCTGTCCTACTATAATAATCTTACCATACTAATAGTAAAACACTAGTGGCTTGACGCTAATTCATTGCTGTTACCGTACTTTTGTGTACATTGATTTGTATTGATAATACTCGTATTTAACTTATTGAATATCAGTTATTAGACCTTAGATATTCGCTTTCTTTGTATGAAACCATTAAAAAAAAATTGGTGGGTGGGTGTGAAACTTTAATTTAAAATTGTGGGTCTTCAAACCCTACATAATTTATTTAGTTTAATCTATTGTTTTTACTCAGGAACTGTCAGCATATAAATTATTAATGTTATATGTTAAAAGAGGCGATTTAGCCTACTTAACATTATTTGATGCATGTTTACATTTAAATTAAGATCTTTTTTGTTAACTTTTTATAATTATATGTCAATAAAGACCTTTAAAAATAAAAAAAATCAATCAATCAATAGTAAAACCGTGAAAGTCTTCGTGTTCAGATATTTGGTATTCGTTCGCTGGACGGATTTAGGTAAAGTTTGGAACACGGGTAAATTAATTATGGCATGAATTAGGCATAGGATACTTTAATCGCGTTAGTACGTTCCGGTGGGATAATTGTCGACTATAGTGTGGACGAAGCATCTAACAAAATTTAGTGTAGTTATGTGGAAAAAACTAAAACACTAAAAAGTGCTAAATAACTTTCGTTTCGAAAGTCTGTGTCTTTGGTACCTCTTAATTTTAACGTTTTACGACACCAACTTCTTATTTCCGACCGAGTTATTTTGCACTTTTTAGTGTTTTGCGTTCTGGAAGTTGCGCGGTGTCTTCTCGTCCAACTTACCACAGTGTCTCAAGACGAAAGTCTATGCCCAGTGTGTGTTGCCAGTGATGACATATGGTTCTGAGACGTGGTCGCTTACAATGGGCCTCATCAGATGTAAGCTTTCTGATGAGTCACTCAAAGGGCAATGGATGGATGGGCTATGCTCGGAGTTTCCTTGCGTGATCGAATCAGAAATGTAGAGATCCGCAAGATAACCACGGGTTACTGACATAGCCCGAAAAATTGCCAAAATTAAGTGGCAGAGGGCAGGGCATATTGCTCGCAGAACGGATGGCCGATGGGGCAGAAAGGTTCTGGAGTGGCGACCGCGAACCGCAAGACGTTGCTTTGGAAGGCCTCCCACCAGGTGGATCGATGACCTGGTGAAGATTGCGGGGATCTGCTGGTTGCGAGACGCACGGGACCGGTCAATGTGGCGACGCTTGGGGGAGGCCTATGTTCAGCAGAGGACGTCTTTCGGCTGATATGATGATGATGATGAGTGTTTTGCTTTTGAAGTCGGTTTATCTTTTTGGAAAATATTTTATTTCTCTCTTTTAGTTTTAGTATAGTATCACTAACTGAGCAAGTTCAATAGTACTCCCTTACCTTAAGGATTGATAAAATACCCATAATAACTTAATTTACACATTTGTGCTGTTAGTCGCTAAGGAATTAGTTTGTGTGTTCTATATCTTGAAAACCGCTCAATCAATTTCGATGAAACTTGCATTATTCCCTAAGTTGAGAGATACGTAATCCAATAAAAATAGAATGTTCACGAACCAATAAGTAGTTTCGGAGAAATGCGTGGACAAACATATAAACATACTCTTATGAAATTTGGCACACATGTTTAGAAGCCCATATAGGGTAACATATTTGAATATTGTGCAATTCCAACAACATTACATACATACCTAATTTATTTAAAGCCGCTAAATATAAACGAAAACGGTGAAGGAAAACAAGATTATGTAATATCCAATGTTACTAACCATACATTTTACTTTACTATCCGAAATAAGTAGACTTTTACCACCTCATAAATCCGATAACCACTTACAAATTGCACGAATTATTTGTGGTGGACAAGCCGAAACAAATAGCGGTGCAAATTTAGTGTTTCCTGTTTTCTGGGGTCGAGGAATACGGTGGTGCAGGGAACGCCACATTTGACGTTTATTCGATTTAAGTCCAGCCACGGACCACAAGTCCGGTAAAGTACTGTGTGAATAAAGTTTAAGCTCTAAATTCAGTTTCCTGTGTGGAACGTTTCTGCAATACTTTGTAGCAATCAGAGGTCTCGCGGGATGAGCAAACTGGTGCTGTGGCGACAATGGTGCGTTGAGTTCCATATTTCGACATTTGCATGCTGTTTTGTGTACGTAAAAATGTGTTTTGTATTTCCAGAGTGTTCTGGAAAGTTTGTAGAAGAATTTTGTTATTTTTACGTCTATAGATGAAGAGAGTATTATAAAGAATTGTTGTTGTTTAGTATATAAATGAGTACGAACTTAAGGCAAAATAATAATTAAGTAAAGAAGCTCTAAGATAATGTGAAATTCAATCAAAGATGTCTAAAAGCCATAATGTAATGGATTGATCACGAGTTATAATAAAGGATTTTTTAACGGACTTCAAAAAGGACGAAGTTCTCAATTCCACTGTTTTTTTTTTATGTGGGTTACCTCATACCATTTAAACCAATTTAGATGATGTTTTTTTACGTTACTCGTGTGGTACCATATAAATTTGATCAAGATATGACGAATAGTTTTTGAGTTATCCTTAATAATGTGTATTTTCATGGTAATAAGTAAAGTACCAAACCTAAAAACAGAAAAATACATAACTTTTTAACAAAACAAATAAACCGTCTTCCAAAACAAAAACGAAAAATAACTTTCTTATCGGCAGTCGGTGTCAAAATCGATCGAAAATAGGATTTGTTCAGGCACCAAAGACATCGAATTCCGAAAAGAAAGTTATTTTTCGCTTTGTAGTGTTTTGTTTTGGAAGTCGGTTTATTTCTTTTGTTAAATGTTTTTTTTGACAATGGTCATCGCTGATAGATTGTCACTTCGTCTAGGCATTCTGTACTTTATCATAATTATTCATTTCAATTCTTTTATCAGGAAGGAGTGTTAAAATGACCAAGGAAATAACTCCCTATGTCTATATTTAAACTAAAATCAACTTTACATTTCTCATTCTAGTCAAATGTAAACCTGATAATGTTGAAATAGATTTCAATAAGAGCTTACTACGTAGCTTTTAATGCAGCATTTTATCTGCGTCAAAGTAATCCGAGGTGGCAGTGTTTAAATCCACGGAGAATGGGACGAGCCAAATGCTGTGGGCACACGACCGTTATTGTAGAGTTGTTATCCATTGCTGATTGTTTGGAACATATGTATAGGCATCGAATACCAAAACAGTAATGGAAATTAAAATGAATGTTTTAAAAATATATCTTTGTTTGGTAGCGGCAAATTTTCTCACTCATAAAACATTCAGTCAAAATAACATTAATAAATACAAATGGCCGAATTTAAACCTTACTGTATTAACTTGTCTCGCCCTTTTATTTCAATGAATTCATAAAATCTGGAACTCCACATTTTAAATTTCAATAACATGCTAATACGAAATTGGTTTTACAAAGTTCGGGGACTTCGCTTCAAAACGCTCACACTTGTTCGTTTGAAGAGGTTGAATTTTCCATACTAGGCCTGAGTATGTAAAGCGGATTTGGAAAGAAATAGAATATTTGATTTCATACATTTCAAACCTTACTTGTAAGTGATAAAGTTCAATTTCGTTCAACGGTAAGGCTTATTTTTGATACTCTGAATCTGAATATTGAAATCATAAAGTCAGTGTCATAAATTGGATTATCGTGATGGGAACTATGATTGAATTGGTAATGAAACTTCATTAGCCTAATTGAAGTGACATTTGTGAGGTAAAACACTCGAAATAGATGTTATATTCTGAAGATTAATTTCATATTTCAGGACCGCTTTTAGTACGTAATCTCATTTCTCCATTATTTGATTTTTAGCAGAATATTGTAGGTCTTCTTGCTTTTCATCGTCAATTTATTACAATAACATTTTAAGCTTGTATTACTTTGTTAATATTTTCTTCTGATTTGAGATGAAATGGACCGTAGATAAGCACTCAGAAAATACGGATGATTTTATAAAACTTAATAAAGCTATTCAGTGAGATATCGACTTACAGAAAAGTTTGCAATGAAGAAAATAATTATGTTGCGTTGACCCAAGTAAATCGTGAGGAGCTCGTGGCTAAATAATAACAGCCACACGGGTCGATCTTCAAGGTTAAGCAACGCTTGACTAGGTCAGTCCTTGGATGGGTGACCATTTCAACATACCGAGTTTCCTCCGTGCCTCGGAAAGCACGTTAAGCCGTTGGTCCCGGCTGTCATTTGAAGATCTTTGACAGTCGTTATGGGTAGTCAGAAGCCTGAGATCTGACACCAGTCTTGCCAAGGGGTATCGTGTTATCCAGTTACTGGGTTGTGGAGGTCAGATAGGCAGTCGCTCCATGTAAAACACTGGTACTCAGCTGAATCCGGTAAGACTGGAAGCCGACCCCAATATAGTTGGGAAAAGGCTAGGCAGATGAGATGATGACCCAAGTAAATCGTGGTAAGAAGAAGTGAAAGATCATGAGGTAGAGTCCAGTAATGCTGAACAGTATAAAAAGTGGTATGATAAATCCGAAAGTAACTCTATCTGTCTGTTTGTTTGATAAGATCTCATGCTTAAACCACTGAACTAACTTTAATGAATGTATAGATATAGATTAGACTTAGGAAAATTACTTACTACGATACTTTTATGACTTACGATACTTTTTATCACATCTATTCAAAAATAGCTAGTTTATTCCTCGTAAACAGGCACCAAAATAGCTCTTAAACCCCTAATGGACTGGTTGATTTGAATTGGGAATGTGGATATTGTTAGTAAATGTTCCAATCAGCAAAAAGATGAATCACAAACCTGAAAAAGAGCGAGAGCGCAAAATAAAAAACAATATAAAAAATAAACAACGCGCGAAATTAAATGCATTCTGCCTTCGTTCGTAGTTGTTTCAAATTCAGATTTTAGAATTATAAAAAATGAGTGCGTCTTTCTCAAGTGAATAATTATTATCAAGTTTCTCAAAAACGATATCCTGAGACACCGTTTTCTGAGACTATTTATAAATCCCAAACTTTAAATAAATCTACAACTGTAACGGATGGTACTAATAAAATTGTAACGATGCACTTCCATAATTGTTCAAATTAGCCTTTAATTATTTTTATGGTGGCAAATTGTATGTAAATAAATAAACGTAATGTTGTTGTTCATAAGTTGCACTTACTTATTTTGTCATAGAGGGTGATAAAAAGTAGAGTGTCCACCTCGGGAGCAACACTATTTTAAGCACGAGTGACGTACTTTGAATCCCTCGCGCAACTCAGAATTCTAGATTGGAACCCCACGCTACGCTCGCAATTCTACTCTAGAAACCTTTGCTCCGCTCTGGATTAAAAAAAATACTCTGGCCTTTAAAACAGTTGTTTGCTCCCTAGGTAAACAATCTACTATTTAATCCCTGGTGAAGGCACATTCCCTTGGGCTGACTACTGACATTCGCGCGGGTGAAGTCACCGGCCGAAACTAGTGTCAAATAAATGTCTATCGTCTAGTAAAACTACAGACAAGTCAGGTATAGTTATCAGCACGTAACTTGGCAAGGTTTTGGCATAGTGCGTGAACTGACCATCCGCGATTGGTAATAAAATTTCCCCGCGTCCCGCTTGGTAACCAAAGAGACCTAAACAACGAATTGTGTGCATCTAACGACTCTTGCCAATTTACGTGCCGACAACTATAACTATCGCTATGTTGCTGACAAAACGCATAAGTTATCCAAGAGTTACAAGTTACTAGCTGCTGCCATAGCCAAGTTACTGTTGGCATAGTGGTTGAGCGATCGGCTGCTGCGCTGCGTGCCGCTGGTTCGATTCCCGCACGGAATTAATATTTGCATGGCCTACAGGTAGTTGTGTCTTGTGTATATGAGTGTAAATGCATCCACGATAGAGGAAGAAATGCCTAGTATGGGGCTGTTTTGTTAAAAAAAAATTACTTATTATAAAGATAGTTATCTATACTTCTATACTAATATTATAAAGAGGAAAGATTATTTTGTTTGTTTGTTTGTTTGTACCGAATAGGCTCCGAAACTACTGGACCGATTTAAAAAATTCTTTCACCAATAGAAAGCTACATTACAAGGAACAGCTAGTAAATTATATAGGCTATGCGTTACTCTGATGTAAACGCAATATAGTAACATTTCATCAAAGTTCATTTAGTAGATTTTTGCGTGAAAGAATAACAAACGTCCATCCATTCGTCTATCCATCCTCACAAACATAGTCTAGTAGGATTATTTTTTTATAATTATTAATCTTCCTTTTTCTCTTTGTACATTATAACTTATCAAATATTTACTGTCCCGTGTATTTCAACTCTTTAAAGCTCCTATAAGTGTATAATTGACATTCACATTATGTATGTACAGATATACAAGTCAATATCACTTACATTCCACTCGTCAGTTTAAGACGATGACAGTCGCCAACGAACTTGAGGAGACAAAACTCGCACTCGATTCACACCCGCGCGACCCAAAATTCAGTTCTCGTACTTTCCTTATTATTCTATGACTTTCAAAATAAAAACCTTAGGTCATTATGTAGATAATTAAATTGCTTTTGAGTTGGTGTCAATTTCATTAAAATACTAGGTATTATCGTGTTTTTGTCCGTGTTGGACATAACTTTACAAATTAATTACAATATATTATATGAATAAAACTCAACATTTTCTTAGATCAAATTATTAAGACAATAGTCTAAGGTAACATTTATTTTTTCCAAAAAATTACGACAAGTCGTTTAGAGGTGATTCTCATTTTAAAATCAGCTACTGAGAGGTATCTGCGCCTTAACTTTCAAGGCCCAGTTTTTTGATCCGTAGTTAAATCAAACAATGGCTAAACATGCTAACCAATGGTTTCAAATTTCGATAAAACGCTTTTATTCACAACAATTGTTAGTCTAACAAATGGTCAAATTTTGAACTCTTTAGCTTATTTAATCATTTGTGATGACAACAATTGATGAATAAACCCGTATTACAGAAATTTTAAACCATTGGTTCGCATATTTAACCAATGGTTGAGTTAACTACCGATCAAAAACTGGGCCTAAGTCATTTGAATTCCTGGGATCGGTTACGCATCAGTGAGTACTTACGCTTAGCCAGATCTCATAAAGTAATACAGAAATATATTACTTGGAGTAATGCCATGTGCCAATAATCTCAATAATGGCTTCTTATCTTCGTAAAATATTACTGAGTTTATTATATTTCCTCGTATTTTATGAAAAGCTGTATCAATTCCAATGTGGACTAATCGGGTGGATGTGTAATTGTGTTACATGTATATATGTATAGTATTTGTTGTTACTTGTATTCAGTAACGTACGTTTTGATTCATCAAATGTTTTTCTATGTTGGTAAATGTCAACGTCTCATTTGATGATTATGTTTTTATGGCTAGCTACTCGATGGACTTTGATAAAGTCCCTGAGTTACTAGAAAAAATTACATTCGACAATCCTCTTCGAATTTCTGATTAAAGAATGTCATCTTGTGTAGAGAAAGCTACAGAGAAGACTCAAGGTAATTTTAATCTCAAACACCTAATGAAATAATAAATCTGGTAGCTATTTGAATTCATGCCCAGCAGTAATCTAAAATAAATAATATACTCTTTACCGATAACATTACGGTACTTTTAAACTAAACAATACGAGCTTCAATGGTACTATGGTCCCTAAAACAACATTTGATATTATAGAATTTAGCTCGAGGGTCGACAAATTACTGTCCATTCTCATACTAGACAGCACAATGACCGCCCGATCCCTGCATGTGTAATAAAATTAGACTAAAGAGTCCCCAACTTAGCATGTTTTGCTCATACAAAGTTAGGGTCAATTCACATGGTTGAGTACGAAAACAGAAGTGTCATATTGACTTTGAAAGACTGAAAGTGCTCAAAATCGCGAGAATGCTAGAGGATTCGGGATATTTTCCATACTATGCTATGTCCTTTAAAGTTCTTTCCATGGATTTTCTCAACATCTCCAACAATAATAATAGCGAAAATTCTCCAAAATGCTCTAGAATTCTTGGATACGGTAACTGTTTTCGATGTCATGTCTAATTCAAATGTTACGCAATGGAAGTAAAGCACAAAATGCAGAAAATGCGTCATGGGGACAGCTGGCAGAAGAAAAAAAAAACAATGTTTTAAGTTTTCACTGGTGTAATAAGTCACATTAGCTTGTCGGTGACGCGTTTCACATTTGTATGTCGGTGACGAGAACCCATTATTTCTGCCCCTACCAAAAATCACTCAACGTGACTAAAGAAGATTCCCTTAAAAAATCTTGTACAGCAATATGAATTGAATACGTACAGTAGTCACAACGGATATTTGTGTCTCTGAAGTTGGCTCTGCGAACCATTGCGCAAGAAACAGTTGGTCATCGAGTATACTATGTGCAGTAAGTGAGGTAGGATGATGCGACAAACGTAAGCGACTGAAAGAGGCAGTTATGCAAAGATCTTCACCTTCAAAATTGATACAAAAATAGCTACTGCGCAGGATCTTGTAGCCAACTTCAGAGACACAAAGATCCGCTGTAACTACTGTAACCCTGTGAAATATGCCCACATAAATTATGTGAAAGCTAAATCTCCACACAGATTAATTATCATGACATCCTGACATGGAAGTTTTAGAGGTTGGGTGACGGTCACCCGGCAGTCTAGACGGTCAAATTACAACTATTCATCACTATACATCGCGGCCAGCTGTACCAGACAACAATAAATCACAAATTAATATTCATGATACGCGATTCTCATATATCACTAGTATTATAGAATAAAATATGAACCCAGGTCCTATCAATAATGTACTAAGTACTTTTTTGCATGGATAGCTCTGAATATTATTTTTGAAGCTTTTTCGAGTGGAATCACTCAATATTTAGTTTGTGAAAAATGAGTTGGAATATTGCATTTTTTTGCGTACATGAACCCGAAAAGTAATATTCAAATTGCAATTGTGAAAAGATAAATATTTCAAACTAGTTGTAGTCTGTTTTGAAAATCATTATGATCTCTTTTTTTGGTGTTTAGCAAACTTGAGATTCACGAACTCTTGTAAAAGGCAAACTACTTACCAGTTGGCCAATTTTCGTATTTCAAAAACGTTCTGATTCAAATTGCAATATCATCTCGGTGTAAAATATCAAAAACTTTTCAAAATATGGAGTAATTATTTGAGTCTTTCTGACAATTTACGACTGAGCTGCGAACGCGAAAGTTTCCAAAAAAAACTCTATTCAGTATACTTTATATTTTGAAAGCCAGACTGCAGTATAACTTTACAGTTAAATATTTTTTCCCAACCACAGCCCAATAACGTTAGCGGAAACTTGTCTATAGATATCAGGAAAAACTCATAAATACCAGCCATACGTCCGTCCATCTTTTACCCGTCTGTTCTCCTGAAGTTAATTCCCAGAAACGACGTGAAATGATGACATGGTCACAAAAGTGCAAGTAACGACAGCTCATCGAGTATAACCGCCATTATGGGCCCGCCTGTCGTCTTTCTTTTCTCTGTGGTCTGGCAATTTGGAGGGAATTTGTTTTGATGCTGTACTGTATTGTTTTTGGTAGTGGTATATTTTTTTGTCTGTTTTCGTAAGAGTACAGAGGTTCTAGACGTAGTGAAATTCTATAAGCGGTAACTATTTTTAAAATTCCTTATGGGACTCTACTGAAATTGTTAACGGTCAATCTCAAACATTTTGTACTTTTTGAGGATAGTAATTGCTGAAAAAATCTCCTTTGTCACGTTGTTAAACGACGTTGCCGTTTATATTAATTTATTATTGCAAATATATTTAGTATTTTCTTTTAACCAATGTATATTAGGTTATCCAAACGTTACAGGTCGTGACCCAATTTTAATAGGGTGTGCTTTTTATGTGAAAATCTGCCAATAATTAATTTTGTAAAATAAAATATTTTGAAACACTTTTTTCACACAAAATTTAATTTTTTTTTTTTCTTTTTTCATTTTGTTTTTAATATATTACATGATAACAATATCGAATGTGTCAAAAAGATAAAAGAACTCAAAAGTATTATTTTTTTCATTATATTTTTAACACTTTGGTCCCTCGTTATATTCTCGTAAATCGATCACTCCGGTGAAACCATAAAAGGGTTTCTATATAGTAAGCCGGATTAAAGAGAACACAATGGAATGAACTCCTTTTTCACCAAAGAGAAAAAATGTAAATAAGGAAGATTTAATGATAGATGCATGGGACCCGGCTGTCGTAACCAGGGGCTTTCCACTATTCAGCGGAGTATCATCCCTTCTCCTATTGTTAGTATCCCGAAACAGTTTTAGGGTTCCGCGCAATATCTATATATATAATATATGGTTCCTTTTCATTTTAAAGATATATTCTTTAAAATGAAAAGGAACCCTTGTGGTGCGACTTTTTCTGTGTCTTTCTTTCTGTCAATTTCGTTTCTGAAATTACCAATGTCATTGAGGAATAATGTCCGTAAAAATATCATCATTCCAATTCGCTCCAAAATTTTCAAAGCGTTATTAAATTCAGTTATTATATATATATATTCGAAAAATATTCAGTTCTTATAGATTCTTGTAAATATTACGGGAAAATAAAAGTATGTCACTGTAAAGGAACCCTTGTGGTGCGACTTTTTCTGTATGTCTTTCTTTCTGTCAATTTCGTTTCTGAAATTACCAATGTCATGTCAGATGAATAATGTCTTTAAAAATATCATTCTGCCAACTTTGAAATTTGAAAGGTTCTGAAAAATTTGCACTTGATACAGGTTTTTAAAAGTATTACGGGAAAAATAAAAGAATGTCACTGTCTAGCACAGCTTTTTGAAATCAGTAAAAACCTTTTAAAATCTTGTGTGGCCATTAATGCGGTCGTAAAAAATAAAATTTATCTTTGAAAATGGAAATATTATTTTCCCTTTCAAAAGTACAGAATCTTCGGAGTGCGAATTTGATTCACTCTTTGACGATTTTTTAAAGAGACTTGCCAGACTAAGAATGTATCGTCCTACATTCGTTGAAAAGACGGGGTGACTTTAGATTCGATATTCACTTGTTTGGATGCTTACTTCTGATTTGATTAGCTTCAATATTGACTATTTGAATTTGAATTTAGATTAAAGTAATTGACTGCGTTCAGAGATCAAATGCCTTCATACTATACTATAATCCATACTTACTAATTCTAACTTATACATATTGTTATAAATGCGAATGTGAGTTCGTTTGTTTCACGCCTGAGTCTACTCGACGGACCATTATGTTATTTCGCTTACCGTTGTCCCCCTGACAAGGTATAAAGAAAATAAATAATAAAATAAATGAATAAATAAATAAATAATTAAATAAATAAATAAATAAATAAATAATTAAATAAATAAATAAATAAATAAATAAATAAATAAATAAATAAATAAATAAATAAATAAATAAATAAATAAATAAATAAATAAATAAATAAATAAATAAATAAATATATAAATAAATAAATAAATAAATAAATCAATCAATCAATCAATAAATAAATAGGATACTTGCCATGTCTATTTAAAGCAAGAAACGTCGCGGGAATAACTAGTTGTATTATAGATGCAAAAAAACTCCTGTCTAAACAGACAGAAGACAAGAGGACCACTTTGTGAATTTTGGTATAAATTGAACCTCGAAAAAGGATTTGATTGTTTTTATTCAGATAGTGCGTTCCCGTGGGATAATTTACACGTTTTCGCAGGCGAAGCCGCTGGCAAAAGCTGGTAGGTATTATTATGTTTAGAATTTTGTTATAATAAGCACGCCTTGCAACTGTAATATTCGTTTATGCTGTTCTCGTTCGCGGCTGAACAGAGGCTGCCTCTATAAATCACGATAATAATTCTCGATGCAATATCATGAGTGGATTGCAAGCTGATTAGTAACCGTCCCCAAACATTGATGGATTGGGTTATTTCCAACTACTCCAGCTTAGTAACCAAAATTGTATATTTTGGGCATATCTCTATGCTGAAAACTGATCCGTTTAAAATACCTAAACCATATTTAAAGTCAGTGTTCAATTTATACTAGAAATGGTTTTATAGAATGCACTGATGCTCCAAGCATATTTTCTTTCTTTCAATTCAGCCACAGTTTACGAGGGTCATCGGGTGACGTTAAAATATTGGATTATGTTGCTACGGACTACGGGGCGTAGTAACCAATACGGAGTGCTTCGTGAGGATAACAGAAACGCTGGTGCGCATCGAAATATTTTATTTTTACATTATGTTGGAACTGCTTTATTTGGGCATAATATTTGATCCATTATTCCAAAGGATGAAATTCATTATTTATATTATTTCAACGAATGTTTTTAATTAGAATTGTATCCAACCGACACAGGGGTCATCAATTACTTTGATTTGGGGTTCGTTGACCATCAACGGACCATCAACGGTTGGGGTTGGTCCATGATCATTGCGGTCCGTAAAGTTTAAAGTAACCTACCAGGCCTTTAAATCACGCGTATTTAATTAATTTGATAAAATTTTAATAGTCCAGATCTGGACCATGGTCCCTGTTGTTTGGTGACCCCTGCTTTAACATAATATTTAATGAGTTATTTTATCTGGAAAAAATAATAATCTCGCAAATGTATGTTGAATACCAATGTTGTGTCTGAAAAATGATCGGCAGCGGTAAACACGAATTGGCTATAATAACACGACAGGAATTTTGATGAACGATTTTTAAGAATGATGGGACAAACTGGGAAATCAACTGGTTACTGCGTAGTTTAATGCGTAATGTTATAAAATAATGTTAAGTTTTAATTATGAATGTGGATGATTATAGAGGTAGAGGAGAATCAAGGGAGTGATTGAAAGATTATGTGAAAGATAATATAAAGGTGATGGAATATATAGATATATCAAAGAAGTAGACCAATTAATTAATAAGGATAAACAGACAGACAGGCAGACAGTTGTGTCAACTGCAGTTTTTCAGCTGGCGTGAAGTACTAATGCAGTCTCTAAAATCAGATAATTGTCTGTACCCGCCTATTTCAAAAAGTTAAAACTTCCAATGTTCTGTGATAAGACATAATAACATCCATAAAAATATGCGATGAATATGGTATGTTTATAAGGCTGGGGCAATAATGCCCGACATCAATCTAATGGAAACGGATTTATAACGAGAGAGGCGTTTAATTTTAAAAATGCATTGGTACGGAGGCGTCGTTTACGATCGCTTCTCACAGGTCGACTCACACAAGCTGCATGCAGGTGCAATGGCATTAAATTAAAACCTAAAATAGAGAATTTGATTCAAATCAAATTCTCTATTTTATTAGAGTTTGATTCAAATCAAATTCTCTATTTTTTATTCATATATTCATCTTATATCTTATCATCATCTGCCTAGCCTTTTTCCCAATTATTGTTAGGGTCAGCTTCCAGTCTTACCGGATTCAGCTGAGTACCGGTGTTTTACATGAAGCGACTGCCTATCAGACCTCCACAACCCAGTAACTGGGTGACACGATACCACTTGGCAAGACTGGTGTCAGATCTCAGGCTTCTGACTACCCGTAACGACTGTCAAAGATCTTCAAATGACAGCCGGGACCAACGGCTTAACGTACTTTCCGAGGCTCGGAGGAAACTTGGTATGTTGAAATGGTCACCCATCCACGGACCGACCTCGTCAAGCGTTGCTTAAACTTGAAGATCGACCCGTGCGGCTGTTATTATTTAGCCACGAGCTCATCTTATATCTTATGATGAAGTAAAAAATAAAAAATATAAGACAGAAATCTAGCTGGTGGCAAAATTAAGTGACAGGTGTGGGCTGATCGTTAGAAACACTTTTTGATTTGGCTACCCATTTTAGATTTAGAACCTTGTCAAAGTAGCAGGGACATTGGAGGTGTTTTGGCCTGACAGATTGAGCAAAATTTTAGAACACAAACGGTTTTCTTAAAATACGGGAGTACATTTTGTGATTCAATATTTTTAAACATCGTGTTTAAAGCGATAAAAGTGTATATTCTTTTTTCATTATTTCTATACAAAACAATATCAGTGTGAATACAGTTATCTTTCAATTGGGCGTGGATGTCGAAATCCGAAACTAGTCCCAGAATTTGATCCTTATTAGCGGCACTATCGAATGGTGTAATAAGACAGTACGTGTTTTTTTTTTCAAAATCAACGGTTTTGATTTCTGGCTAGCAATATTTTTCAAAAATCCAATGATGCAGTTTTAGTTTTCATCAAAATCGGCCTCGGGACTTATTTGAGTGTTTTCGCTATTCCTCATAATCGGATTCACCCATCCACGCCCACTTGAAAAACTCATTCTGTACAAGGTATGGGTAGTCACCTAAAGCATAGCAAGATATAAAGAAACAACAAAAAATAAACAGTTTAAAATAAAAAAATATATATTTTATGAATTTCTTAAAAATGTGATGTTCTTCAGAAAGGCCAGGTGCGCAGTACTCATAACCGGCGTGTGTGTATGACTAGATGTATGAATGTGAGTGAAGCAAAAGAAGTATGTAAGGATCGTAGCAGGTGGGGTTCTGTAGTTTCTGCCTACCCCCATGGGAAAAAGGCGTGAGTTTAAGTATGTATGTATGTTCTTAAAAATAGGGTAATTTAAGGATGATGGTCTGTGTGAGACCAGACTAAGTGGCTTGGGCGCACGTTCTCCAATAGAAGGCGAATAAATGACCTTTCGATAAAATGAGGAAAGAATTTATAGGTACGTAGGAAAATGCATGTTCACTAAGCTTTCCAAAAATAGAATGCAAGCATTGGACGCTTCTTAGTTTTTAGTTGTTTGTGGTTTGAGATGTCTTTATTTCCTATAAGAATTTATTTCACTTACTAATTTAAATATACATCATTAATTTACGTACAGTTTTAGCAAAAATAAATTACGATATACAACAATATTCTAGTATTTACAGCCAGTATTCAGATTGTGTGCGACTGGGATTACTTAAAAATAATAAGTTTAAAACTTAAAGCCATTGTTCTATTTATTTATTATTTTCACTTAGAATTGTCCCAAAGCCGCCCAAGGATTCTCCCATTCAGTAATAGTAATCGTCGAAGTTGCAAAATGTTTGGGATTACTCACGAGCGGTGGTCACGCATGTCTATTATCGCATTTCCTAATTTCGACAATTAGGTCCACTTGCACGAAACATTTAATGTTCCCACTGCTGGGACACAGACCTCCTCTCTCTGAGAGGGAATGGGCCGTAATCCACCACGCGGGCCCACTGCGGGTTGGTGGATGTCACATGTCTTCGAATTTTTGATTCTAGGACATGCCGGTTTCCTCACGATGTTTTCCTTCACCGTTTTGAGAGTGGAGCCACTTAACTCAGAGTAAATTGCTAATACGAGGTTAAATTGTCAGTTTGTCTTCTATATTGTCAATTTAACTTCGTGTTAGCAAATAACTCTCACTCAAGTAGGCCTTACTGTTGCTGATAGACAGGCACTTTTTCTAGTTCTTCATATCCTATATTCACCCAAGCTATTAAACAAATTACAGAATAAACAGTGAAAATGAAAATAGATTTTCTTTTACGAGAAATTAATAGCAATGAATCCTCAATCCCAATTTCCAAGAAATTGCAATAATAAAACCGACAGGAATATCTCTAAACCTGAGCATTCAGGAAACCCGTAAAATTAATACTTATCTGTATGACGAAACGGTTGGCGCAATGGTTGAGCGATCGGCAGCTGCGCTGGGTGTCGTGGGTTCGATTCCCGCACGGAACAAATATTTGTATGGCCTATGTATGCCTAGTTATTCCGGATCTGGGTGTCTTGTTTATGTGAGTTTAAATGTTTGTAAACGCACTCACGATGCAGGTAGAAATTCCTTGTGGGGGAAAAGTAAAAAAATTAAAGTATAAGTGTATATGTTGACTCGTAAGTTTGGAAGACTAACTTCGATTTTCAGGTCAGGCCAAGTGTAATTAGGTTTTTTCACATAGAATTTCTTAAATATACGCCTGGTCATTGCCAATACGTGCACTACTTATTATATTCGATAAAAAATACCTCGTGAAATTCGGGTGTCGGTACACCTGCGTCTTACTATTAGGGCAATCAGGCGTGATAAAGTATAATTTAATAATTAATTTGCCATAACGTGTGTTTGCATACCCTAGGCATGCAAGATGTTTGCTTAATTAGCAATACATGTATTGCCTATCGAGGCGTACAAGTATAAATTTAAAAAAATTGTTTATATTAATTAAATCTATATAAAAACATTCATTATACGTATATAAATTTTAAACAAAACATTTTAATCGTCATCTTTATCAAGTCATAAAAATATCATATAAAATCAAAATGCGACTAAGAAAAAAATGTCAGGGAAGTACAATAAAATCATAAAATGTCATAGAAAATTGTGGTAAGTAAAATAAAATAATATCAAAGAAAAAATCAATAAAATGTCTTGCAAAATCAAGATTTATAAAATAAAATAATGTGATGTTATGCAAAGTAATATCTATTGCAAAATTGTAAACAAACCATGACACAGTTTCCACGACTTTCCACAAAGTCGGTCTGGTAGTAAAATAAAAACAGATGTCGTAAAAGTGTCGTTTTAATACTACAGAAAAGGGGTCACTGTTGTGGTTGACGTTCTCTCACAAAAGTGCAATGTCTTCAAATTCAAACGGGATATCTGGAAAGAAATAAGATCACAATAACTGCTGAACTCAATTACCCTTATTATTTAAATTTGAGATGGTTCAGCTCTTGGCCTGATGTAATCTTGCCTGATGGACAGCGATGGATGTGGTCTACGATAAAATGAGTGAGTCTAGAAGTTGCCTGTTCACTATAAATTCGAAGGCTTGACGTAAGTTGGTAGATAACATAGACGCTGGTAGATTCCTCTACGCTCCACGCTTTGGCTAGGCGCATAATAAATGTGGAGAGGATACGAACAACTAGTTGGTATACCATCAAGTAGGTACGTCGGTAGTCCAGAATAGAAAGTGAGATGATGGGATCAGGTCATACAGCTCCAGTGCACACACACTAAAGTACAGTACTTAAGCAACATTTCGTCGACGTCCTAGGCCGCAAAGCTTGGCCACCAGAGCTCAGTTTTGAATTGGTGTCTCTAGAAACATATTGAGTTATAATGTGATTTTTAATTTCGTGGACTAAACTGACATTTGGGGGGTTGTCACTTTATCGTCCCATAAAAATAGTTTCGTACCCTAACTATCCTGAGTGATCGAAAGTTAATCGAAAATCGAAGTAGATCGAAAATGAAACTACCTCACGGCAAAAAAAATAAATTTGTTTTGAAACTAGCGGCCCTTATTTAGTTTCTACTCATTTATGTCAGACTTCATTTTATCGATCGCATTTATTTTATTGTTGATTTCATATTTAACACAATAACAGTTCATGTACTATGTGTATGAATACTGTTATATTTAAATATATTACGTTTATATTCATAAAACATACATATATTTACACCAATTAGTAAAAATAAATTGAGGAGTCATGTTACATCGATTCGATGAATCACTTATGATTGAGCCTCACCTACAACACTATGCTCCGCGCTTGCAACATTTAAAAAAAATAAGGTCATTGGCAGCTGTCAGTTTGGTCCACGAAATTAAAAATCACAGTATAAGTTTAGTGGTTCCTAACGTAACGATTAAAGTAAATCTTGTTAAAGTATTAGTATAATTCGATAGCAATATTCAGTCACTTAAGATAGTATTAAACAGTAAATGGAAAACATATATATCAGATTTTATGAAGTGTGTATAACATTAAATATTTACTTAACTACTCAACTAAGTCTTCAATGAATTTAATAGATACAAGCAAAATGTTTAGGTAAGGAGATAGCTTTAATTTTGTTTGAAGTACTAAACAAATAAAGCCTATATACTTTTTAGTATCTAACAAGGATGAATTAACTTGAATTTAGGTATGTTCTTCAACTACACAACTTGTGGAGGCCGTGGAGGCCACGCGTCGATGCGGCATAGATAAGAGGGGAGTTTATGTCCAATATTGCCCAGCATATTACAACTGAATGATGTTTTATGATTTAGATTCTTCGATTTTTCCTGCCATATCATCATCAACCAATAGCATCGCAGCATCGGGTGACCTTTTCTCTAGTACCTGTCAGCCCCTTGTTTTTGTAATAAAAAAGACGACAAAAAAACTAGTGGTCGACGCAAAAAATGCTCTAAGCAAAAAGGCGGACTCAGCTGTGGTCATCTTGTGAAAGGGATTTTGTTTTCAAAGTGAGCAGATATAGCTTTGACCCAGTACCGAGCACTTATCTAGCTAGATTTGGGTTGGCTACCACTCTAACCAGAAGCAGTTGGACAGAATTTTAAATAGATTGATTGCCTATCTCCACCCGTAGCCAAGTTGACAATCTACAATCGATAACGCTAGTAGAAAACGAATCAATGGATGGGAATGACACTTCTAATAGAAGGCGTTAACGATTGTAGAAAGAGATTCGATCCGAAATGTTTGTAACTTGACTAGGAGTGCTGACCATTACGACTCACAGGTTAACATAATACCTAAAAACCTTGATAAAAACAAAAATCTTAAACCTCCTAACAAGAAAAAGTGACCAAAGTTTACCGAACATATATCTAGGCACTAGTTTATATACCCACGGGTTTATTAGAGAGATGGGCGGCATTCAATTGACAGATGCCCACATCGATCTATCGGGGGCGTCGGACCCTTCACTGAAATATCCCCGCTTTCCAATAGATTAACTGCCACCGACGACATTGTCGTGGTTTGGCAGTCGACTTACCTTGATAGTTCCAACATTTCGTAGTAAGAGTACGAAGTTTAGCTTGTTATCTAAGAGACGCGAGGAAGTAACTATGTTTCCGATGAATTTTGTCTACACTGAATGTAACAAAGAAAGAATTAAACATTTTAAAGATTTATTCTGATTGATCATTTTAATTATAATGTTCAAATTGTAAAATGTTATGGAGAAATAAATATTTTATTATATTATTATATCTATCCTACTTGTGTATCCCCAAAAACCGTGCATTTTTTGGGATTAAAATATGTCCATGGCATTCAGCTAAATAGTAGCTGTCATCATCATCATTTCAGTCAAAGAACGTACACTACGGAACATAGGTCTCCCCCAAGAGTCGCCACACAATGTTTTGGATCTGGATCTGTGCTGGACGGAGCGTAGACTTCATCAAACGAGACCTTTTTAGCTTAATATTTAAGTTCAATGTGCCTCTTACCATACAGTGATCACTTCGGGTTTTCACCACGTTGACTACAGATACATCATTGAATATATGCTCCTTCGTCGACATGATGAAGTCTATCTAATTATTCCTGTACTCACGTTTCTGAAGAAAGAGTTCATCATATAGAGGCCCTCCTTCTCCATAAAACTGGCCAGTAGGTGACCCCGGTGGTTCCGTCTTCCTAGTCCAAATTGCCCCACTCGCAGCTCATCATCGTCTTGTTTGCCCAATTTGGCGTTGAAGACCCTCATGACCACGGTGAAGTGAGTTTTGTGACCATGCATGGCTTTACAAGTCTCCTCATACTTCGTCGTCGGTGTGTGCCGAGGTCGGGGCGTAGACCTGTATGACCTTCAGCTATAATATCTTCAGGATATTCTGACTATAAGGTCACCCACCCTGGTCAACACACTCTCCATCCTCACTCCGTTGGTCACAACGGAATTATGGACGATAAACCCGACTCCACGCTGGGACTGCCGGTCACCCTCTCGAAAGAAGAGCAAGTTACCAGATTTAAGGATTATCGAGTCCTCCCAATTTCTTCGGACTTCAGATAACCCTATGATACTCCATCGTAACCTGCTCAATTCTTTCTCGAGTTCCATGATCTTCTCGTCGGTCCGGAGTGTACGCGTGTTATATATTGCATATTAAAATACTGAACAGTTTTCTAATAGTGTCGGATAAGTAGTTGATTCAATCCTATTACCACTGTATGTGGTATCCTCAGAGTGAATCAAAAGTTTGATTTCTAGGAGCGAGTAAAAGAAAAATTTAATAAGTTATCTGTTTATAATAAACTGACCAACTACGAGTTTTAATTCAAAACTTTGATGTGGGTACTCGATTTCTACGTATTATTTGGTATTTCTATGTTCATATTATATTTGACACATTCCAACTTATACTGACGTTGTTTGTACGTTTTCGAGGACGGTTTTATTTTATTTTATTTAATGTTTGGAACATAGATATAAGAAACAATGGTTTGGAAGCACAACAACACGAAATGGTATGACACGAGATATTTTATTGATGCCATTCAATTTCTAAATATAATAATATGTTGTTTTATTTTCGAAGTGAAGTAAAATAAAATAAAGATAAACATACTTGTATCTATCCATATATTAAACCCTGATTTATGACTCTTTCAAGATAATTCCTAACTATCTCGAAATAAGAAGCTAAAACGAAAGATTTATTGACTACACTCAAAGTTAATTAGAAAATATAAAAGGTATTTATTTTCTAGAACACATTTATAACATGGCTTGCGTAGATTAGTTGCAAACGTGATTTGTATGGGGGAGTGGCCTCACTAGTTAGTGCGGTCAACAACTGTATTGGAAATCTATCTTTTTTCTTATTTATGGGGTTAAGTGGTGAGTGATCTTTGCCTGTGTGTCATTGGCTGAAGGTGAAAGCATCTTTATATATTATATACGAGTATGTTTTATGTATATTCTGTTGGATATACAAACTTATTTGTTTTGTATATACGTAAATTTGAATATAAAAAGGTAGTTTGTTTGGAATATGTTTTTATTTTTGACTTTTTGTACACTGTGACACTTGTGTTTGATACCGTGAAATAGCGACAATATACTGTGTGTTTTCTCCATCTAAATCTGGTTTATCTTCTTCTTCCATAACTCTCCTACATATTCTTCTAAGGAACAAAATGTATAGCTATGCAAACTGCGGAAAATACGCGTTTAGGTTTTCGTTCAAAAACAATTTGAATTCTTTTATGAGCATATATTAATACCTAATGAAACACTTTGTAATACCATAAGTCGGAACAAAACACGAGTAAACTATTTTTAAATCAGTATCTATTCATTTTTTTGTCAGTGCAGATAGCGTGACGGTTATTAGGACGGTATGGAAGAAGCAAAGGACAAGTAACATGGTACATGGGCAGGAAGAAGATGATCTATGAATTTTACTGACATAATTTTGCGTGCAATTCTGAGGTCATCAGGTGTTTTCAAATCTCTTATAAAAATAAATATTTCAAATTAAGTTAATTGGTTCGCAGCATTCAAACCACCACGGAAGGCAACTCCCATATATTTCTATTTGATTGGCGTTGAGATTCAGTTAAATTTCCTCTATGGGCAATTGGATTAGCATCTATCGGCTATAACACGGATATTTGACTGCGCTGCGCTACGGAAAAATACGTCCAATTTCAGGCAGAGATTAAATTTTTTATTTACATACTTATCTCATTTATTTTTATCTGTTACGTGGTTCGTGTTTAGATGTGGTTGAACTTGTTTTTTTTTGCCTTTGAGAATGTAATCAATCAATCTGCCTAAAGCATTTAAAAATTTAATTTTGGGATTCTATTGTAATTTGAATTTATTTTATTTTGATTTAATTTATTTAACTTTATTACAATTTTGATTTTTTTTCATTATTTTATTATGGTTTAAACTTTATATCATTTAATTTCAATTTGGAATCAATTTGACATTAATTTAATCCTATTTTATTTGATTTGAATTTTGAATGTATTTTATTTAATTTTTAAGTTTATTTTAATTTCATTTTAATTTTATTGTTATTTTTTGCTATTATTTTATTGTTATTTTTTGCTATTATTTTATTGTGATTTTCTTTTTATTTAATTTTATTGCAATTTGGAATTTACTCTGACTTTATTTTATTCAGATTTCATTCTAATTTGATGTAATTTTAATCTTATTTTGAGCATGCTTTTTAATATATTTATTTTGTCACTTCACTGTAACACAGGTTTGTACGTAGCCCAGAAGTCAGGGCTTCAATAATTTTACATACCATTTGTTAATAAAAAATATTTTAATTTGATTTGTCTAGCCTTTTCCCAACTATTTTACCAGAGAGACTGTTTATCTATCTGTCCTCAACAACCTAGTAACTGGGTAGCACGGTACTTTTTGACAAGTCTGGCATCGAATTTTGAGGCTTCTGGCTATCGTAAGACTGTTAAAGAACTTGAAATGTACGCCGGGACCAACGGCTTAAGGTTGCTCTAGTCGATGGCACGAACTATTTTGTGCGCGGGGTTAAAAATGTATACTATCTCATCCGACCACACGTGCAAAAGAGATAGATGCTGTGATGAGCAATAAGAATCTAGTTCAAGTTAGAATTAGCACTTTGCAAATTTGTAGCGAAATTGATGCCTAAATCAAGAACGAATATTTATAAACAGACCTTTGGGAGCATGAATATCGTGAAAAAATACAAAATTTAAATTTATATATAATATTATTTGCATTGTTGAACTACTAATCTAACCTTTTATGGTGTCTGTTTTGCAATTTTCCTTCTTCTTATGGTATTTATTTCCGCCCAAAAATCCGTTAAAATTAGTGTTGAAATATAGAAAGAAAAGAAAGAATAAGTATTTAATTGCCACAAAAAGAAATATCAAAATTCTAAAGATTATTATATATAATTACTTTTTTCGGAGTTTAATATTAATATTAAATATCGTTTCACAAATTAATATACTATTTAATTTAATGTCTTTATTTCTAAAAATAGTATTTAGGTTTCAAGTTCTATCGATAACAGATTTGGGCATAGGATATGGTGCATCACTAGTTTTGTTTACGAAATTATAGAGGAGAAGAAATAGCGAAAAAAATACTTTAAAAAGAAAGAGACGCAAACATGCGGTGGGCGTTTTCACCTACAAACGTGACCAGTATAATGAGAACGCCGATAAATAATATCAGAAAATAAATCTAATAATGTTTATGTAACTATTAACTTGTCAATGAAATGTTACGCCATTTTTCCGGTACCTCGAAGTCTGGCTGTTGTTACCACACCAACGTATTGCACAAGGCGCCATTATAATATTTATTTTATTATTTTTTTATTGAATGTTGCGGAAGTGTTTACGGCTCACAGAAATGGTCACTACTAATTCGAAATTGTCGGTGGCGACCTGTATAAGATCTTTAAGTCATATGTGTTTACAGATATCGCTTGCCTGTTATTAGGCGTCTAGGGGCTGTGTGGTAGCTGCTACGCTTGTATGGAAGAATGATCGACTAGGATAACCTTAAGACGACGATAGTCGCTAACGACCTTAAGGGAACAAAACGCGCACTCGTTTCACACCCGCGCGGCCCAAAATTCAGTAGTTTTTTTAACTGTCCTTATTATTCTATGACTTAATAAAAAGCCTTAGATCAAAATGTAGAAAATTATTTTTTTTTGAGACGGTGACAATTTCATTAAAATATGCCTGTCGGTTTTGGCGCGATTGTCGTTTTTTTGTCCGTGTTAGACATTCCTTTACAAATTAATTACACTATGTTTCAATTATTAAGAAAATGGTCCAATGACACATATATTTTTTCAATACAGTTGTTAAACATGGCGTACTTTCAGAGGCTATAATTATGATTCGAAAATTAAATCTTATGCATAGGCATCTTTCTGTTACGCTTTCGTGACTTTTGTTTACGAGCTCGATCATTAGTTTTGCAGTTTAGTTTTAAATTTATAAGTCAATTTAAAAAGTTTGGTAGCAAAGAGTTTTCATACATAGAATAAAATGGGATAGATTTTATACGAGGAAAAATGAATGATTCCGTACGTTTTAGCATTGAACTCTCAAAAGTCTATTAAATGGTTGTTTAATATATTTAATTACCAGTTTTAATTTAATTATTTTCACATCAACATTTGTCTAAAATCAAATAGGCTGTATAGACTGTTTTCGTTGTAAAAAATGTCCAGTTGCAAAAACGCGCCTTTAGTTATAGGTCAATTTAAAAAAGTTTAGTAGCAAGGAGTTTTCATACATAGAATAAAATGGAATAGATTTTATACGAGGAAAAATGAATGATTCCGTACGTTTTAGCTTTTAATTCTCAAAAGTCTTTTATATGGTTGTTTAATATATTTAATTACCTGTTTCAATTTAATTATTATCACATCAACATTTATCAAAAATCGAATAGGCTGTGTAGGCTGTTTTCGTTGTAAAAAAAAATATGTCCAGTTGCAAAAACGCGCGAAAATTTTATTTTTTTTTTGAATTAAGAAATCTAATTCTTTGATTTGTTTTTACTATTTTCCACAACTGTATTGAAAAATATCGTGTGATACACGGGCGTGTAGGTTATTGCAAACTCGTGTCATTAAAAACCCTCGCCTTCGGCTCGGGCTTGTTAATGACAGCTCGTTTGCAATAACCTACTTTCCACCCTTGTATCACAATGTACTATTTCAAAAGAAATACTACTAGCCGTATAGACGTGATTCTCATTTTAAAATCAGCTACTCAAGGATATCCACGGACCAACAACGGCAAACGTTGCATAATCATGAAATTCTGATCCGTGCGGCTGGTATTATTAAGCCACGAGCTCTTCTCCCTTTGCACCTTTGAGCATTTAAATAAATTAATACAATAAAACACATTAATAATGGTTATATTGTCTCACCCAGCAAACAATCTTACAAACTACGCGTTAAAAATTGTCGCTTGCTTGTCCAATGACCTACGTGATTTTATTTTTAAAGGAGACAGAAATAAATAAGGAAGCTGTATTTCCCCGGACGCCCTGCACAATGTACTCTAACAGTAGTTTCTTCTACAAGTAATATGTAGGTGGTATTATGGGCCTGTGGTACTACTATTTCAGTATTTCAAGTAAACATATTCATATATCATACTTTAACACCTTTTTTTTGGTAGAAAGAATTCTTGTTAAAAGAAAGTTAGTTACCTAGTTCATTACTGGGTTACACTGTATTTCATTCCTTTTATGACGCTTCTTTGTTCTCAACTCGTGGCTGGATTGTGGAACCACTTGGGACACTGGGAACTTTGGGATAATAATCTCACCCTAAACAGATTAATTTTACTAAAATAACTTAAAATCACTTGGCATTCTTTCTCCGAAGTTTATATTTACTTAATTTTAATAGTTTGCTAGCGTGCGTTCCGATACGCGTGAATTCAGTTAGAATCATAAGTTAGACGCATTGCATATTAAAAATCAGTTTAACTAGTCAGCGATCGGGTTCAGTTCAAGTTTTGTTTTAGGATAACAGGAGATTAATGTCTTAATTGAATTTTTATGCAATTAGGCAATTGCATTTATTTTATTTAGAAGTTTTGGCTTAGAATCTTCGGGAATATTTGGATAGTAGTATCGTTGTCCATAGTGTCATTGATTAATAATGTTATCATGGAATTTAATTATGGATTAAACTTGAATGATTGATCTGTCAAACGGCACTTGATGACTTGACGTTTTGCATTGCGAGAGAGAAGCGAGAGAGGCTGGTTGTCTTTTTTTTCTGACAGGCGACCGGAGGTTATGGTGGCCATACACCATCCTTCCTATCGTCCAATCGGCATGACGCGACCGATTGGATCAGTTAGAATTGATTGTGTGTGGCAGTGGATTGGCATGACAGTTATACTTGACGGCACAATCGAATTTCGATTCTTTTGGCTTGATCATGCCGATTAGATCATGCCAATTTGGGGATTTGGCGGTCGGCGATCGATTACAATGATCTTTTGGCGTAATCCTCAATTCTTTTAAGAATTGAGGATTACGGGATTTGGCTGGCTGCATTGCGGCCTTCCGAGAGACAGCCCTACTGTTTTTATTTTTGTTCTTCCACCCTCAACTTAGAAAATAGTTGATGATATTTTGATGAAAGGAAGTTTGACCAGCCAACTGCAACCAGCGACCCTAAATCTATATAAATTTTTATTGTGGAGTATTTCGGGGGTACCGCAGAATAAACTGATATTCCAATATTTGGCGCTTTATTGTTCCCGAACCGATCCTACGTTACAATACCACCCAGGATTAAGAAAAGGGCATAATATTTTGAATTACAAGGTTAATTGAATTTTTGTTGAATCGAATTAGGTTTTCGATGGCTGAATTCTCAATTTGCTCGTTTTGTTGTCGGGTTAAACGTGTTATGGTTCCATAATCATGGTGCTTTAGATATCTTTTTACAACATGTAGGTAAATAAATGAAGTCAGTACAGAACATTTTTACTTAGGAAATAAAATAAAATAAGTTTACATTTTTGATAAATAACGAATTTATTTTTGAACCACCAAACACAACACAAAATAAATATATTTAATTTAAGAAAAATATAAAATCTTAAAACTAGCAGCTTTGAAGGAAATTGCCTTTTTTAGGCAACTTCGGTAATTAAATTAGAAATCAAATCCAACTATTTTTGGTCTTTCTATAAATAAACTGTTTTAGACAGTATTTTAATTAAAAAAGTTCCACGAAAAATCATTTTTGGTTATCTAAAGAGGCTATTGATGTTTAAAATTGAAGATACCTGTGTATTATCTTTTCCCTTTGTCTGTTAATTATTTAAATACCTCATCAAATTTTCCAGGAAATTTGCTTTTAATACTACTGTTTTAGGGATTACTTATTGGCATAATAACTTTGGTCAGTAGATTCGCCCACGTAAATATTATGCCAAAAGAACATGATATCCAGATAAAATGGGTTATGAACTATCTGTGTGTCAAAGTTTCATCCAAATCCGTTCAGCACTTTTTACGTATAAGAATAACAAACATGCATCCATTCTCAGAAACTTTCGCGTTTATAATTGAATTCCTACTAAGTCCTAGTTTTTTGATCCGTAATTGTTAAATATGCTACCAATGGTTACAAAATTCAGTAAAACGCGTTAAGTCAACAATAAAATTGTTATTCTAACAATCTGTTAAATAATTAACTCCAACTTATTTGACTATTGGTGAGGCTAAGAGAGGCCCCTAAAAGTGGATACTGTATTCAGTTAATGGTGTGGATTCCTCTAAATCAGGAAACAAAGATACAAAATAGTAGTAGTAGTAAGTTTGCGATCGCGTAAGTGACAGATGTATACAAGTCATATACATCTGTCCTTTAAAAACCTTACTCTAAGAGCTTATGGTAACCCCCCAGGTATCTTATTAAGATGACAATATACTCGTAAAATATGTAGTCAATATAATAAGTGATTCAGTGCAGTGGTGGCTAAGTGGTATCGGCAGCGACTTATAAGTTGTAGGTCGTGGGTTCAAACCCAGGCAGGCGCTTTATTTTGTGTAAACTATTTCACGGCCACTACTTTCAAAACGGTGAAGGAAACCATCGTGAGAAAACCGGCATGCATAGAAACGTGTGTAATTTGTAAGTTAATTTATTACTATCATCGAGAAGTATTTTGTTCTGTTGAATAAGTTGTCTATAATACCAATATTATAAAGAGGAAAGATTTGTTTGTGTGTTTGTTTGTACCGAATAGGCTCCGAAACTACTGGACCGATTCTAAAAACTCTTTCACTTATGAAAATCTACATTATTGCCGAGTAACATAGGCTATAAATTATTTAAAAAAAAAATAGCAATTCTTATGAAAATTGCAATAATGTAACCCAAAATAGCAAAATATTGCCTATAAAATTCGTTATTTGACGTACGCTGAAACAATTGATGATACATAAAAATTATGTACTACATGATTAAAGTACTCATAATTTACTACAAAAAAGACTGGGAGAGAATGTATCTCACTATCATAGTTAAGTCACAATAGCAGCTTTTGTGTTCTATAATTTAATTAGATCGTTGGTATAAACAAAAGTTGGTTACATTCGTATGTAGCATTAATTCTTATTCAAATAAAGAGTTTTACAAATTGGTAGGTAGGGAAGGTGGGTAGGTAGGTAGGTAAGGTGGGTGGGTAGGTTGGTGATAGGTAGGTAGATAGCCAGTTGACGGGAGCGAAGCCGCGGGGGTCAGCTAGTCTTAAATAAATTAGAAATAGTAGGTTTTATTAAGGTACGAGTAATGAATGAGTTTTGTAACTGTGGTGATGAGTGATATATGACATTAACGCAACTCAAACATCTGGCAAAATCTAGCTATACCAACAACACAGTATACTAGATTGATGTTAAGTACTTAGTTAAAAAACAATTACAGCTTAATGAATATTTCATTCAGACATAATGGATTGCAGTTCAGAAATTAATAGATAAACGTAGTTGAGTATAAAACGTGCTAAGCGGAATGAGTTTAACCCTCTGGGAGGTCAGCGGTATAAAATGGATTGAAACAGAAGGACAACTCCAGATCCGGAATGCAGGGTTACTCACCCCAGCTTCATGCAGCGTCCTCTTCTCGAGGTACGAAAGCATAACTAGGGAAATAGATAGCCTTATCTACAAGGACGGTCAATGGGTTCGTAATTAGTACGAACGCTCTCGATCCCGATACATTTAGCACACATAATCGACCGCATTCGTTCCGTCCTCGCCACCGAGGTCCGTCGCGTTGTCCCTGTCATTAAAATCAAGCCAGCTCGTGAAATGAGCTATAGTTAAGATATTAGCTATAAAAGGCGTTTCTTGTCCGTTTTTCTCCACGTAGGTATTTTCCCAACGGATGGTAAAATCACTTAATCACGATCCAGCCTTTGTTATCCTCCCAGCGACACCCTGAGCCGTGGTCCGACCCCATAGGGGGTAGCCCTCAGCGTGGTCGCTTTGGTTAAGCTATTTGAGCCTGGCTGGAGGCTATAGTTTAGTCTCCACAGGGTTAAGCAGTTAGTAAATCGTAGGATTTTACTGTGAGACACCACGTATTTAAATTAAAAAAAGGAAGAACAACTCCATATAACGAGTGAAATCGGGCGCACGCACACGTAGATGAGTACATACTCGTAAGGATAGTTTCGCACTACACGCTGTGTCCGTGATTCCGAGTTCAAAATGTTCTGAATTATGACAGACTATGACGGACAGAGTTCGGATGTAGTGCGTAAGCTTCCCTACAAGAAGTAATACGGCTACTCCGGAATCATAATTTCACGGACAAGGATCGGACGTAACCGCCCAGGAACATAAACGTAGTTAAGAGACAAAGCGATGACCTTTCAAAATTTACTATAACGAGAGCTTTATTTTGTAAATCGTAGTGTCAAAGGTGACATTGCAAGCTTGTGTCGTGGCTAAATCAGAATCCTAAAAAATCACATCTACTGGCTGCATGATGGCTTTATTTCTCAAGTATTGCTAACCGTATTTAGGTACCTGGATGAGGAAGACAATATCGCGGCTGAGCGTAGGAGGGCACGGCGGGAGAGGAGTGCCAGTATTGCGGCGCACCGCTCTTCCTACCTTCCGCAGCCTGGACGAGGTCGCACCCGTCTGATAGCGGACGCGGTGGAGCCGCATGGGAGCTCCCTATCCCCTGCGGCCGAAAAGTGGCGGATCCACTCTGACCCGTCACAGGGAGACCATAAGTGCCATACACGGGGTCATCTGGCGCCCATGTGCTGGTTTGGTCCCTGGGGTGGTCACGGCGTGCAATGTGTTCTGGTGTGCCGGTGATGGGGGGTACAATCCAAAGGAGGGTCCGGTGACGGACAGCCGCAGCGTGTCTAAAAGGCCTTCTGTCTTATTTATAGTTTGACATCAGTCCGGTCTGGGGAAATACATTTAATTTAATACTTCAGTGAATTGTTACACAGTTTATATAAACGAGGTGACAGCCCGACTAGCTTTCTCAGCATTTTTATTACAGAGAAAAATTGTTGAGCAAAGGTAGCTGGAGAAATAAACGTCGACTGGCTTAGGGTGGCTTTTCTTACTTTCTATAAATTCGCAGTTTGATTTTTACTCGGAATATATATGTGATTTTATGCTTCCGAATTATTTTATTATTTACTTAAGTCTTTATTTTTTATCTTAACCGTTTTTTTGAATTCAAGAACTGTGGTATTTCATTGTTTAATAGCAACAGTCTGTCGTGACTTACCTCCGAATATTAATTTCTAAAATAGTGTGATTGTCCACCACCGCCGTCACCGGGACGTCAGACGAGATGACGGCGCCGAGGTAGCGACACTAATATTTACTATTATATAGCCGCCTGTCCACCGTCGCCGGAGCGACATCATCGCGGCCGCCGAAGTTGAGAGTAGATCGGCACGACTGCTAGAATCCAGCACGAGATTGTGACGGCCCGATGGTGATTTACCGGCAATACAAAACACGTTGAAATTTGTCCATCCACGCCGGCGCCGTGACGTTGCACCGCGTCGGGTTTTGTTTTCAGTTTTGTTCATCCTATAGCTGTTAAAAAACTTCTCATCATGCTGCCTTGTCGTGAAGTAATAATAATAATAATCTTTATTTCTCCATAAATGCATTCCATTATTTTGATCTAAAAATTACTTAAGCTAGTGTTCCAGAGTAAAAAACCCTGACTTCTAAACTAGGTACCTGTATCGTAGAAGCCAGTGTCCCTTCAAAGTGATGTGCTTAAAGAAAAATAGGACACATATTGTACACAATAATCCATTAGGGCAAGTTCAAGAGAAACAAAATAAAAATGATAAAAAACAAAAAACATTAAATGAAAGTGTAGTGTATGTCTCTAGTGTATTTGTCTGGAGTAATGTGTGTATGTGTATGTTTGAGAAAGTGTGTGTGTGACTGTAAGTATGAGTGAGTGTGCGTGCTTATGCGATAGTATAGTAATTTAACTTTTATAAAAAACCTGCACTATTTATTTATATAACTAAAATTTCCCAGAAGAAGATCCTCAGTATTGCGATAAGTTAGTTTTAGAAGATATGCCTGTAACTTAGATTTGAACTGATCTCTAGTATCGGGATAAATATTTAGCACTTTATTAAGCTGGTTGTAAAGTTTCGTGCTGGTGACATAATATTGTCTCCTGGCAAACGAAGTCCTATGCGACTCCTGAGGAAAAACCGTGTATTTAATTCTGCCTGTTGGCTCTGAGGACGGACGAGTATGGTGCTTACGGAGCATTGACCGAAGGACATACAGCTGCCTGACAGTTAAAACTTTAGATGCCGCATATAGCTGTACTGTGGAATATCTTAGCGGCCGAGAGAAGTGCCTACATAAAAAGCTCCTGTGATGTATCTTCCACGTATTATCGGATGAATCCAAATTTCTTTGCATCGGCTACGTATTCGAACGTACAAACACAGAAGAAGAAATTGCCATTCCTTAGTTTGTTTTATTTCTACGCACTACCACGCACGACAGTTACAACAAACTGACTGAAGAACAGAGATCTTTGCGTTGGACAAACGATTGCCGTCACGTCATCTTGATCTTGGGCATAAATAATCTCGTTCTCGTTGACGTCCCGGTGACGTGATGGCGGCGGGGACATTCATAACTACTATTGACCTGACTGAAGATTCCTTATTAAATGAGGCAAGTAGGTATAAAGTTAGTCATAGAAAACTGAAAAAATATACAAAATTTAATAAAATAATTAAAAATTATACCCAGTACAGGAAACAACACAAAGTTTTCTTTAAAAATATTCCACTCAGAAAACAACGTGTTGAACTGCTTAAAAATTTGCAATTAACAGATCAAATTAGAAGACAGCATAAAAATCTATGAAATTGACACACAGCGCTTACAAACTGATATTCAGCTACTTGAGGATAAACTGGGCTCCCTTTAAAATAAATATGTTAGCTCCCAGTTACAAATTAAGGAACACATTCTGGCCGCAAATGAGTTGGTGATGTGTCAATGTAATTGTCAGATAGTCTCAAACCTGAAGGCTTTCCAGCCTGAGGCAACGGAGGTCCCGGCCCAGGCTGAGAGGGTGTCTCAGGACGGTGTCTTTGACCAAGACCAAGACATAACTGATATTTCACAGGAAGTGTCTCAAGTAGGCCGGCCTGAGACAGCTATCTTTCCAACTAATAATAGTCATCATGAGTTTAATTCTGTTATGTTTGCAGATGGTATTGGAAGAGGTTTAGGTAAATTATTAAATAGCAATCAGAGTTATTCAACTTTGAATTATTGTATGCCTGGGTCATCTTACAAGCATATCATGGAGTCTGTAACAAATAATGTATATAAATCAGATACCAATGTAACTGTTTTTATAGGTAACAGTTTGGATGTAAAAAAAGATGACATCACTGAGTGTGTAACGGATTTGTTAAAATTAAATTGTAATAAAATCATATTGTGTGCTTTTCCATATTTGGAAAAATTTTCTAGTAGACAAAATAATTATATTCACATGCTGAATAAGCATGTTCATTTCCTTGTCAGCCATTACAGCGACAAATTAGTTTTTTTTTGACATCAACATTTTTGTTTATAAATTAAAGTCGACAGGCAATACAGTGTATCTGCCTATTAGGGTAAGACGTCAAATAGCGAGGCTATTATCTTTTACTTTAAACTCAGACATAAATAGTATGTCGAAATCATGTATTGTAGTTGATACTGTGTACATTGTAGTAATACTAATTTATATTATATATTTTTATAATTTAAACTAGTTTGTAAGACAAGGGAGGGTACTAATAACGAAATAGTTAGGAGTACATCCACCAACAAGAAGGTACCTTCTTGCTCTCACATAGTTAATTTAAAAAAGGGGCTAAGCAGAATTCCTTGAAATTATTCCATCAAAATATTCAAGGTTTTTCTGCAAAGCAATTGGAAATAGAACTGTTTTTAGAAAAGACAATGTTTGCAATTATTTGTTTTACTGAGCATTGGCTGAAAGATTATGCAATGCTTATTAAATATGAAAACTATACTGTAGGCAGTAGTTACGCTACGGCAGGTTCAGGATTGGTTCGCTGCCAATAATTTATATATATATTTATATATAAATAAGTTTTAAATGGTAAAAAAACCAAGTGCGTAAAATTTGCCTTGGCGAATGTCAAAAGTACTGATTGTGACATTATATTAAACAAGGAGAAGCTAGAATTCGTCGATAAAACGGTTTTCCTGGGGATCACGCTGGACTCAGGGTTGCAATGGGGTCCTCATTTGGTATCCCTTGCAGAGCGGCTGAGTTCGGCAGCGTATGCTGTTGGAAAGATTCGTCGGTTAACCGATGTGGATACCGCGAGACTAGTCTATTTTAGTTATTTTCATAGTATAATGTCTTACGGTTTCCTACTATGGGGAAGGGCTGCAGACATTGAGTCAATTTTTATTCTGCAAAAACGAGCCATCAGAGCAATATATAATCTTCGCCGGGAACTGTTTAAGGACATTAACATCATGACGGTTCCTTGTCAATATATTTATGAAAACATCATTTACGTGAGAAAGAATTTACATCTTTTTAGTTAAAACGGCGACAGACATAATTACGTTACTAGAAATAGGGACCAATTAGTTCAATCAGGTTTCAGACTGGCTAAAGTAGCCTCATCTTTTATGGGGTACTGTACAAAATGTTACAATAAAATTCCTCCCCACATTCTTGAACTGAATGAGACGAAGTTTAAAACCTGTATAAAACGCACACTATGTAGGCTGGCATAGTATAAGTTGGGGGATTACATCACTGATAAAAATGTTTGGCTCAATGCTAGTCCTGCTCCACAATCCACATCCACTAGGGCGCAATAACAAGTGATATGCAGAACATTATTGTTTTGAGGTATTATTGGACCTGCTGAAGACTGTATGAATATATTTGTATTGTATAAACTCAATTTCCTTAGTATTGTATAACTGCACAGCACGTGTGTGAGTACTATGTACCCAACTGTAAATCTACCATTTACTGTACCTATGCGTCGTTCGTTGACTTGTATGTGCCCTGGCCGTTGAGTTTGTCATGCTCTCTCAAATGTCTCTCTGATGGTGGCGCGTGAACGGACGCCGTCAGTTGGGATTGGTCATAACTTGACTGCTTCGGATGTTAATGTTTTTCTAGTATCTATTATATAACTGCACAGTACATGTGTGAGTACTTCTAATACTTTATGTCTGTAGGTGGTATAGTGGGTAGTGCTATTCTGGGTGCATTGTCCTCACATGTATGAATTTAATAATGTATGTACCTATGTTCCAAAATATTGAAAAAAAAAAAATTTTTAAGAGTTTTTATGGAGTTTCTTGTGCATTCTTCTCCATAACAAGCTACTTTCATTCGGAAAGTACACGGTAGAATCATTTTGATGTAACGTTCAAAAGTACCGCTTGGTGGCCTAGTTTAAATAAAATATCTTTCTCTTTGAACCAACCCGAACAACTATAACTACTGCTACATGTATTGATAATGTTTTTTGTTGCTGCGATTACTTAGACAAAGCTATTATGAATTGTCTGCCTTCGGATCATAGTGGGCTACTGGTAACATTTCAGTCCAACATACCAATACAACAAGTGCAGATTCAATCCAGGCCAATAACATTCGGTAAATTAAATATATTTAACAGCACTTTAATCAGTAAGTTATGTTATCAGGACCTCACAGTGAACGACGGTAATATGTGATACAAAAAAGTTTTGTCAGTGGTTCAAACAGAGTTCAATAATACTTTTAAGAAGAAAACTAAAACTATATGCTCTAAGTTTTTATTCAGTGACTGGGCAACTAAAGGACTCAGGAAAAGTAGGGAAAGACTTTACAAGCTGTATGGCATTAAGCCTTACATTAAAACTAAAACTTTTAATAAGTATGTTGCTACTTACTCAAGAATATTTAAAAATACGTGTTAACTAGCTAAGGCTTTATACATTAGCAATAAGGTTAAATTCGCAGTAAATAAAAATAAGACTGTTTGGAAAATTATAAACAATGAAACGAACAGGAACAAAAAAAAATACTGAGTACACGCTTGAGACTACACATGGATTTATTAGAGATAACAAAAAGTAGCTCAAAAATTTGTAAATTTCTTTACCAGCATCCCAATTAAAACTACTGAAACCTTAAATTCTTCGCCGTCGCTCGCTTCTGGTTTATTAAACGCTACCGTTTCAGCCTGCCCGACTGTATTTCACTTTTCATATATAAACCCAATAACAGTAATATAAGCTTTTAAGCAAATCAAGATCAAACTGATCTAAGATCTAAGGGGAATGTCCATCAAAGTTTGTACCTCCATTATCCAGACTATAGCACCGTACTTAGCTTTAATTTTTAATTTGTGTGTAGATCAAGGAGTCTTTCCGGATCTAATGAAACATAGTAAGGTTATACCACTTTTTAAATCTGGGGACAGTAAAGACACAAATAATTATAGACCAGTATCCGTGTTGCCGGTTTTCAGCAATTAGCAGCGGTATTTGATAAGATAATGCTAAATCAAATGCTCATTCATTTTAATACGAATAACATCCTACACGATAAACAGTATGGTTTCACCATAGGACGTTGTACAACCGACGCTGGTGTCACCTTATTAAAACACATCTTTGATGCGTGGGAGGAAGGACAAGATGCCATAGGTATCTTCTGGGACCTGACGAAGGCGTTTGATTGCGTTAATCATGAAACATTGCTTTTGAAACTTGAGCATTACGGGCTAGGCCAATCAGCATTAAGTTTAGTAAAATCCTATTTGAATGATAGACAACAATTAGTTCAAATAAACGGTGTCAATTCGTCGGGGTTGAACGTGAAAATGGGGGTACCCCAGGGCTCAAATTTAGGTCCTTTCTTATTTTTAGTCTACATTAACGATTTACCAAACCAATTAAATTTTTCTATTGGAAAACCAATTAAACATGGTGTTATTTGCTGATGATACTTCTTTGATTTTTAAGATAAGTAGACATACGAGTAACGTTGCCGACGTAAATGATGCCTTGAGGCAAGTTCAAAATCGGTTCACAGCTAATAATTTAGTTTTAAATGCTAAAAAAACTAAGTGTGTAAAATTTGCCTTGCCGAATGTCAAAAGTTATGATTGTGACATTATATTAAACAATAAATGAATCAATCAATCAAT
Organism: Anorthoa munda; assembly: GCA_945859665.1. Lineage (NCBI taxonomy): Eukaryota > Metazoa > Arthropoda > Insecta > Lepidoptera > Noctuidae > Anorthoa > Anorthoa munda. The sequence continues at coordinate 18,101,595 of OX243908.1, forward strand.
CAATATTTATTTGTAAACACAGGTATTACAATAAAGGTCTTATGTTTACATTTCAGTTGAGCTCTATGTCCTACCAATGAAATTGATGTACAAATATATTAGGTTTTTCAGTAATAAATCTCAATCTATACAATACAAAGTCAAGTTCGAGTAGTTAATGTCTATTTATTAAATGTAGGTATTATTTATAAATAATTAATCAATTATAATTTATTGCACATGCATGTCAATGGTAAATTATATTAATAACTAGTTACGTCATATTTTATCATATTGTAAAAAATGTAAATTAAAAATATAATATTAAATAATTAATGAATTATAATTTATTTTTACATGCATGTCATTGGTAAATTATAATAAGTAGTAATGTCATATTTTATCATTTAAAAATTCTTCGATAGAGTATATTATACGAGTATATTTACGAAAACATCATATACGTTAGAAAGAATATACAAATTTTTAGTAAAAACAGCGATAGACATAATTATGCTACTAGAAAAAGGGACCAATTAATTCAACCAGGTTTCAGGCTGGCTAAAGTAGCGTCATCTTTTATGAGGTATAAAATGTTACAATAAAATACCTCCCCACATTCTAAAACTGTATGAGGCGAAATTCAAAACTTGTATAAAACGCACACTATGCAGGCAGGCATATTATAGGTTGGGGGATTACATCGCTGATAAAAATGCTTAGCTTAACGCTAGTCCTGCTCCACAGCCTCTAGGGCATAAAAACAAGTGATAAGCAGAAAAGTTCTAAAGTATTGTTGGACCTACTGAAGACTGCATGAATATATTTGTGTTGTATAAACTCAATTTATTTTAGTATTATATAACTGCACAGCACATATGTGAGTACTATGTACCAACTGTAAATCTACCATTTACTACCATTTTTTTATCTACCATTTTACCTTTTTTTTTTTTTGTTTTTTTTTTTTTTATTTTTTTTTTTTTTGGGTGGGAAATCATCCAATGACTTCTCCCGCTCTGGGTGAAGCGGGAGGGCGTGTCAGACTTTTACTGACTAAAACCCACCCGTGTTCCTTCAGTTGCTTGTGCCAGGGCCGCGGTAACTCTCTTTCAAATTTATCCGCGACCCTGACAGGCATCGGCCCTAGCGGACCCCGTCAACTTTTGCTGACATCTCTTTGAGGCGCGCGTGGAACACTACGCGCCGTCGACTCGGGCCTGGTCCTTATCGGACGGCGAGCTACCCATTACTCGCCGTCCGCAAGCCCGCGCCTACGGTGGCCGGAAATCGGCTTGCGACTCCCGACGCCCGGGGCGTCTCCTGCGGTGGCTAGGGGCGTGAGGGCGTCTCCGTTGTGTCTCCCTCACGCGTTCCGCCTCCTCCTTTGCGAGCATTACTGCTTCGCTGAAGGAGGTGACGGCTTCCCATGCGCTCTCGCTCCGTACCATGGCCTGAACCAGGGCCGGACGCGAGAGGTCGCCACCGCTGATCGCCTCCACGAGGACACGGCGGTGCTCCGCCCAAGCGGGGCAGACCTCCACCGTATGCTCCACCGTGTCTTCCGGGCGATCACACAATGGTGACACCCGGGCGTTTCCTCCCGCCTTATCCTGAACAGGAACCTCCCGAAGCAGCCGTGTCCGGTGAGGACCTGCGTCAGGCGGAAGGTGAGGACGCCGTGGCGCCTCTCTAGCCACTCCTCAAAGAGGGGCCTTATCGCCGCAATCGTGGCGTGCCCAGCACTGGGTTGCGATAGTCGCTCTCTCCATGACGCCATGAGATCCTGCCGGAGCTCTGTCCGCCGTGCCACGATTTGTCGCGGCAACGGAGTTTCGCCCCGGCGTTTCGCCTCCTCGCGCCACTCCCAAATGTGCATCTACCATTTTACCTACATGTCGTTTGTTGACTATACTAGTGTGCCATTTTTTTTTTTTTTTTTTTTTGGGTGGGAAATCATCCAATGACTTCTCCCACTCTGGGTTAAGCGGGAGGGCGTGTCAGACTTTTACTGACTAAAACCCACCCGTGTTCCTTCAGTTGCTTGAGCCAGGGCCGCGGTAACTCTTTTTCAAATTTATCCGCGACCCAGGCAGGCATCGGCCCTAGCGGACCCCGTCAATTTGCTGACATCTCTTTGAGGCGCGCGTGGAACACTACGCGCCGTCGACTCGGGCCTGGTCCTTATCGGACGGCGAGCTGCCCATTACTTGCCGCCCGCAAGCCCACGCCTACGGTGGCCGGGAATCTGCTTGTGACTCCCGACGCCCAGGGCGTCTCCTGCGGTGGTTTGGGGCATGAGGGCGCCTCCATTGCCTCTCCCTCACGCGTTCTGCCTCCTCCTTTGCGAGCATTACTGCTTCGCAGAAGGAGGTGATAGCTTCCCACTCCCTCTCGCTCCGTACCATGGCCTGAACCAGGGCTGGACGCGAGAGGTCGCCACCGCCGATATACTAGTGTGCCCTGGCAGCTAATAGTGTGTCATGCTCTCTCTAATGTCTCTCTGATGGTGGCACATGTGTTGGATCATTCGGTTCCCTTCATGATGGTTGATCTGAGTGGTGCCGATCTATGTGTCATGTTGGTGAATGGGCGCCATCAGTTCGGATTGGTCATAACTTGGCTGCCTCGGCCTGCTTTTAATTACCTATGTATTGATATTATTTTAATTGTTTGTTTTACTCTAGACGCTTTTACGTGCACGTCGTTTTACATCGTTCTCACATATATGTATTTTTCCAACAAGAAATGATGTAACCAAATACTTGTAAAACACTTTTTATTTTAAAAGAGTAAATGTGGAGTTTCTTGTCCATTCTTCTCCATAACAAGCTACATTTCCGAATGGACGGTAGAATCAATTATTGTTACTTTTAAATTATAATTTTTCTTTTGACGTTCAAAAGTGCCGCTTAATGGCTTAATTAAATAAAGAAATTTTGATTTTGATTTTAATTTTGAATCGCACTTAGGTTTGAAGTTAAGTAATCTTAACTTCAAATACCAGTTCATAAAATGGCCTTAAGTAAATTTGCCGTTACGTATAGAAAGCCGACTAATTTCCATTACGGGTATATTTGAACGGTTTGGGAGATGCTTGAAAAATATAATACTTTCAATAAAAATTTAAACAACATTTCCGAAACAAAAGAACATTTTTCTTTCGTAATATTAGATTTTCTTGTTAATATAAGACAAAAAATATTCTGATAATATTAAGCGCCTTATAAATCTTCACGTGGGAGTTACTCGTTCAAAGTGAAACGATATCAAATAAAACGTTTCTTTAAACATTTAGGTATGTATGATATTTACTTTTTTTGCCTTTGACTTTGGAGAAATGGCCCCGAGAGTTTTGTGAAAAATAATAATGCTCAACTATGGTAATGTGGAATTTTTAAACAGATTATATTATTTTAATTAGGTACTTATTATTTTACTAACCTTACTACGATTATATAGTGAAAGTTATCAACTACTACGATTACTAATTAAAAATCACAATCTACGTGTAAGTTTGTGAGCATGGATGGATGTTTGTTACTCTTTCAAGCAAAAACTGCTAAACGGGTTTTGATGAAACTTTACAGAAGTATTAGCTTATACGTCAAACTAACACATAGGCTAATTTATAAATATATTGGGAGCAGTACCAATACCACATGGGTGGAGCCGCGGGCGGCAGCTTGTAATATAAATGCGAATTTATGGATGTATGTTCAATCATGCCAGAACGGTTGAACGGATCTGGATGAAATTTGGCACAGAGATAGATTATAGTCTGAAATAGCACATTAGTTACTTTTCATCCCGGTTTTATGTTCCCTTGGGATAAGAAAATACTTTACACGCAGGTGAACCGGCTGTTTGGATGTATGTAACCGGGTGAACCGGCTGGCAGTAGCTAGTCTAGAATAAATATCAGTTGACGAATATATTGTGGACGAATTTTTTGATGCCCCGTAATTGTACATATTAGTTTTTCTTATTTTTGTTTTAATATTAGTTTGTAAATAATGTACATACAAAATACTTTCAACGTTAAAAAAAAAAACAATTCCATAATAATCATGTATGTTCGAAATTTTTATTTGTTTTTATTTGATATATGCTCGCGCTTGATCGCCAACTCACCTGATGGTAAGCGATGATGTGGTCGATGATGGAGCACGCTTGCCTAGCAGTAACCTATTCCTAAGATTGTAGCTATCCGGACAAAATCAGACAGACTGGATCTGAGGCCCGGTAGCACGAGCGTTGGACAAGTATCTCTCAGCAACAGTGCTGTCGTCTGCATACCCAAAGGTGCCGCGTTTTATCAGATCGTTAATGTGCAGCAAGATCAAAATCAAAATCAAAATTTATTTATTCAATTAAGCCATTAAGCGGCACTTTTCAAATAAAAAAATATATATTTTAAAAGTAACAATAATTGATTCTACCGTCCATTCGGAAATGTAGATTGTTGTGGAGAAGAATGGACAAGAAACTCCACACTTACTCTTTTAAAATAAAAAGTGTTTTACAAGTATCTGGTTACATCATTTCTTGTTAGAAAGTAATAAATATATGTGAGAACGATGTGAAAACACGTGCACGTAAAAGCGTCTAGAGTAAAACAAACAATTAAAAAAAAATATCAATACATAGGCAATTAATGCAAAGAATAAAGTTGATGAAAGTACCGACCCCTGAGGGACCCCGGCATTAATATCCAAGTGGTCCGACGAGCAGCCATCGATAACCACTCGAATGGACCGATCTCAGGAAGTCTGCAATCCAATCACACAGACCACCGGGCAAACCGAAGGAAGCTTACCAATAAGGCTTTCGTGCCAGACCCTATCAAAAGCCTTCGAGATGTCGAGGGAGACGGCAAGCGCTTCCCCGTGCCTCTCGATGGCCTCGCTCCAGATGTGAATGGCATACGCTAAAGGATCCCCAGTGGACCGATTTCGGCGGAAGCCGTATTGGCGGTCACTTTGGATATCGTTTGCTTCTAGGTATGCCAGGAGCTTAATATTGAGTACGCGTTCCATACTCTTGCAGAGTATGGAGGTTACAGATATGGGTCTGTAGTTGGCCGGGTCAGCTCGACTGCCCTTCTTGGGCACGGGTTGTACGTTAGCCTGTTTCCAAGCATTCGGCACTTTTCCAGCCTCATACGAAAGGCGGAACAGGCGTATCAAGATCGGAGACAGTTCAGGCGCACAGGTTCTAAGAACAATTGCTGGTATTCCGTCAGGGCCGCTAGCCTAGTCTAGTCGAGGTTGCGCAGCACCCTACGGACGTCCTTTTGATGGATACGAATGTCCGACATACTCGTCTCGCATCCATCAGGAGAAAGAGGGGGCCGCGCGTCACCAGGATTCAGACGTGAAGTTTCTGCAAAAAGAGAAGCAAATAAATTTGCCTTCTGCTCAGCGGAGTTGGCCAGCGACCCGTCGGGTTTCAGCAGTGGTGGTAGTGAGGGGCGGCAGAAGTTCGACTTGACTGACTTAGCCAGAGACCAAATCGCTTTACTACCTGCTGGATAAGAAGCAAGTTTGGTCCCTATTCGGCCAATGTGGTTGACAGAAAGATCCTGTGGTCTTTACTGTCACTACGTCCGACTTGGCTATTTCAGACTTACATTAACTATATAAGTCCAGGTTTCCTCACGATGTTTTCCTTCACCGTTGCCTGTGATGTCCAAGATAAACTTAGAAAGTACATATGAATTTGAAAAAAGTCACATTGGTACTTGTATTGTTAGTATTAATTTACATTGTTAAACAAGATAGCTATTGTTTAATATAGCAGTAATACTGACTTACAGACAGTATAGAATCACATGCATCTGTGTACGATTAAAAGATCTGATAAAAAAATTGTTGACAAGCGTATTAGTTGAGAACGGCTGGACCGAATGGTTTATTTGGTTTAAAAAAAAATCGTAATAGTTATATACATATTATTATGATTGAATCAGATATTTGGGGCAAAATTTTTAGTTGGACAGAAAATTGCAAATACGAAAATGTGTTTTTTTACGAGATTTTTGTAGGAACTCTTATACATCTCCAGTACAAGTCGAAGCAGTCCCTTGAACAAAAATAAGTTAATAAAAGAGTTGGTTGGATTATTTGTCACTACAAGGATATCAAACAACAATCCTCATGAAGGACAAAATGTCGATCGATTTCAGAGACTTCCTGACATCATCATTATTCTGTACCCTTCGCGGAGTCTCTTCGAAACAATCAGGCTCACCTATTTACGATCGCGTAAAACTCGATCCCGAAATAACATAAACAAATCGCGCGATAGAAATCTCCGCTATAAAAAGTCTTATCTTAACATTCGCACGGAGCATAAGAACAAATCTGGGATATTTGTAGCATACAAATAACCTGAAAGTCCGTTTGCGTCATAAAAGTCACATCTTTGTGAATAACGAGATAAGTTACAAAAAAGTTGTTTGCCCCCGGTTTTATGCTCGGCTACACTCTGCCATAATATTTTATGGTAATTTTATTTGAACCAAACTGAACATGAGCGTTTCCCGTAAATGCCTGAAAAATGTTTGCGCTAGCTTTTTTTGTGCGTTACGATTTTTGCTCCCGGTTTTGCTAATTGAGAAAGAAATATAAGAGAGGCGTTTATGGTAATGGAGGACATTAAAATAATTTATTCTTTTTTGTGTTACAATTTCAATTGTTGCAGAAAGTAATTAAGTAATATTCGTTACGTTAGTAAACTTTGTATCGAGATCAAATTTAGATCAAGCAGCCTAGGTACCTGGTTATTTAACAATCTAATCATACTTACATATATGCGTAGTTACCAAATCCATAACTGTTTTTACACTCTTCATTTTGGCAGTCGAATTGTTGCAGTCGGCAGGTGTACACGATATAGTTACTCTCGTTCTTAAACAATTTTTGAAGGCAGGCTTCAGATTTACAAGTCTTAGCTCTGATAAACGTCGTAGTTATTCGTGAGTGTTTTACGAATGAACAATCTTGAATGAACCTCTTCTGATGATGTTTTAAAATTATATTTAAAATATTATCAAAGATCTTCTAAAATAATAACAAAGACAGTTTACATAACGAAGCTTTTAGAACACCAAACACAAAGGTCAACAATGCATCCGACTTTGTGAAGTTGGAATTGAATGTAATCAACCGCACGGATGCCAGTATCCGGTTATTGGAGCTACATAAACATATCGACGTGAGCACAATGGCTTAGAATCAAGCCTGCCAAGCAAACATTCACAGTCGACCGTCCTCAGGTCGGCCGTGTGTAAACAGGGGGTAAACAATGGATCACGATCTTCTCAGGATACGCGACACCCAACAACTCAGATATAAGTAAGATTTTTCACTTCACGATCACATTATTCTTACAGTTTCCCAGAATCCAACACGTAGTTCAGTTGAAAATAAATCTTTCCGCGCTTTGTTTATTCCAACGGCTTATTTGAGCTGTGTGCATTTTGTGGTGGGAGGAAATCTGTGGTAGACTCTCTAGAATAGAGATTTTTGGTTAGAACAATTTTAATCACCTTTTAACTTGCCTGGTTAGTTAGTTTTTTGGTATACAGGTTTTTTTCCAAAATCAACGGTTTCGATTCCTGACTTGTAATAGATACAGATCTTTCAAAAATCCAATGATGCAGGATTAGTTTTCATCAAAATCGGCCTCGTGACTCAATTGACTGTTTTTTGCTATTCCTCATAGTTTCTGATTAGGCCATCCACGCTCACTTGGAAACCTTACCCTTTATATGGATCAGATCTTAAAAATAAATAAATAATGAATTAATAAATAAATCAATCTTAAAACTGATGCCTCATCCCATACAAAGAAAGCGTGCCGACGAAACTAGCGGTTTTTCATCTGATTAAACTGATTGTTTTTTTAAGAACATTGATCGCGTTCGGTGCCGTTCCACGGATATAGATGGTGTTAGCAGCGACTTGCAAGTAAAAGTGTTTACTTGGTTCGTGAATACTGTTTTTTAAATACAGCAACATTTTGTTTTATAGTATTTTTTTGCACGTTTTTATAGTTTCATTGTACCAAAATGTGTTACAAACAAATAATCAAGATCGTGTGGATGCCTCTGTAATTTTTAAACTCAATAAGAAATCGAAGCTTAGTACGCCATCTAGTCTAATTTACTTGATCCAAATTTTCTTTTATCGCGTTGGGTGCTAGTGGTTTGGATGACAATGCACGGTTAGCTATATAAAATTATTTGACATCTAATATGGCGGACTTCCAAAGAAGGCGGACCAATGTTTTTCCTCGCTTTTTTTTGCAAAGTATTTGCTCCAATAAAAACGAAAAATATATATTTTCGAGAGTTTTTTTTTAAATTATTATTTAGTGTTACCAAATCTTAGGGCAAATTTTTCAAAAATAAATATTAAGTATGACGGTTTAGCATATTTGCCATATCAAAGCTTTCAAACAACCATTTTTTTCATACGTAAAAATATCTGAAGATTGAGAAAATTAACCTTTACATAGTTGTCTGAAAATCTATCATACATTATAGGGGTTATAGGCAAAAGAAGACAACTGAAAGTAAATAAACAGTTAATTCCCTTATTATCTTTAACATCTTTACGAACTTTAATTATAACGAACCATGTTCACTTGAAAACATTTTAGCAGGAGCGCCGGGGAGCATCGTGCGACCGTGAGCAACACTGCGCGTTTTGTAAAACTCTGCGCTGTAACGAAGCTTGTTAGCGCACTTTAGTAAGAAGATTGTCTGCCGGAGCGAAGACACCTTCACAACGAGAGCACAAATGGAACTAATGAGTTCCCTGTTGTTCTGCGCGCTAGTCGCACACTTGCCGCAAGTGTTCGGTGAGTTGCCATGATTTGCGGAAATAATCTTTTATTTTTTAGAACATCTAATTTGAATTATCAGCTGTTTTTCTTTTATGGAAATGCCTGCCTGGTTGTAATAGATTTATGATTAATATGATAAAAAATTGTTGTATATATATTTTTTTGAAAACAAAACTCACACACTCTCGTTTTATTCTCTAAACTTGTGTAGAGAAACAAATGGATATGGTTTAACACAATCATTATTAATATTCACAGGTGAATCCAGTCCAGACACAGATATAAAATTCAACAACTCAATGTTATTCCATCAAATGCGCATGCCAAAGAAGATTCTTCTGAACCTCAATGGACCACCACTTGTAAACATGGTCAGTGACCTGCAAACAGTGTTCATGGACGTGGCTTGCATTCAATGCATCGACTGTATGGAACGAGCAATAAAAGCATATACAACACATTATCATATCATTAAAACTATGCCGAGTGCTGACGATCTGCATGAACAAATCTTGCGACTCGCTAGGAACAGAAACAAGAGAGACTCAAGCACTTCTCCGACTAAGATTACCACTAAAACCAGAAGGTCTAAATCTAAAAACAGGCCTAGTAAGTCAGTAACAGTAACTAAATACAACGCCAATGGTGCGGTTTTCGCTCTTAAAGTTAAAGAATCGAATTTGATAGGAAACGCAGACCATCAAAATGAAACCGTAGTATCGTCTTGCCAAGTTTTCAGTGTGAAAAAATCTTTTCCCTGCGAATCATCAGAAGGTGAATCAATTCTGACCTCCGCAAAAAGGAAGGTGATTAAGAAAAATAAGAAAGATATAAATAAGGCTAGTGCAACTACTACAGCAAAACCACATTTCGTGGCTCCAGCTTTTAAGAAACGACAAATTGACAATTCGCAGATACCGGATAACTTCATGCCCTCAATAGAGGACCTTTATTAATATTGTCATAAGGTTAATTAATTTTGTATTAGTAAGTTTTTATTGTTTTAATATTTAAGAAAATAAATAATAAATGATTTATTTGTTACTATTATATAAACTAGTCTTTGTCTTCAAATCATTATCATCTTCCTGCCCTTTTCCCAAGTTATTTGGGGACAGTGCAACACGTTTTCTTCTTACATACTATCCTGTCCCCCATCACGCTATTACTGACTCCCTTTTCTTTAATTTTTCTTTACACAATCCATCCATTTTTTCTTTGGTCTTCGTTACCCTTTCCTAGCCTTTTCTTTGATTTCCTTCTAGTTTTTGTCTTCAAACTAAGCCTTTTAAATACAAGTTAGATATAACATAATTAACTGATAGGATATTGCTGGGACCATTTCTTCTATTTGGGGATGAAGACTCCTTGTACCTATTAGTTATTAGGGTTCCGTACCCAAAGGGTAAAAACGGGACTCTATTACTAAGACTCCGCGGTCCGTCTATCTATCTGTCTGTCTGTCAGTCCGTCACCAGGCTGTATCTCATGAACCGTGATAGCTAGACAGTTGAAATATTCACAGATGATGTATTTCTGTTGCCGCTATAACAACAAATACTAAAAATAGAATAAAATAAATATGTAAGTGGGGCTCCCATACAATAAATGTGATTTTTTTGCCGTTTTTTGCGATAATGGTACGGAACCCTGCGTGCGCGAGTCCGACTCACACTTGGCCGGTTTTTTTTAAAATACTTGGTGAACATGTATTATTTTTATTTTATTTATTTATTAAAACTTCAAGCAACATAAAGGTACATAGGCGGACTTAATGCCTGAGGACTTCTCTACCAGTCAACCAAGGGTGGTGGAGAGATAACATGGCAGGTGCATAAAAAAAAAGATACAGTAAAATGGGTACAATAGTAGATATATATATAGCTAAAATAAACATACTTATATATTTACTATAATACATATTATATTTTATTATATTATTTAATTATTTTTTTTATTATATTTTCTATATATTTTATCGAAATAAAACGAACACAGCTACAAGCGACGCGAATTTAGTTTGAACAAGTTATTTCTAAATTGAAATTTATGTTTCAGGTTTAGAATGAAACACATAGGTATGTATTATACCAATCCATTAGGTTTTGGATGAATGTCATAATTCCAGAGCAATTCTGAGTCAGACTGAGTATTAACTGAATCACACGATTTCTGTTACTGTTTCATTGCCAGGGAAGCCACGGCAAAAGCTAGTGGCAATTATTATTAATTTGGCAAAGTGATGGAGCGCACTATTGGATTCAATCTACCTTCCAATGCAGTACGACGCCTATTAGATTTCAAAGTTATTTCCTACTACTGACAACCATTTCTAGATTGACTGTTATAAAATTAAGAACGTCAAATAAAATATTATCGAATAATCTTAACATGGTTATAACATTTTTTTTTGTGTCTCTATTACAACTATTAAAGTACTCTTTTCCTACATTACGAAGTCCTCTTACTAAAAGAGTCATTCGCTGTCAGAATAACACACTTTCTAATATTTTGCTGAGTAATAAGTTGTAATGGCAGCAATTCTCCTTTTTATTGCCTGTAAAGAAATCCGTCGTTTTAGTAAAGTAAAATATTCTAATCTAAATTGAAATAAAGTTGAAGCAGTCTTCTAGATAATTTTATGAGACGCGATTTGATTTATGTTACACAGATAAGCGATTTATCATCATTATCTTTGCCTGCCCTTATCCTATGTTACTTGGGGTCGGCGCAACACGCTTTCTTCTTCCATCCCGTCCTGTACACCGTCACGCTATCACTGACTCCCCTTTCTTTCATATCACTCCTCACACAGTCCATCCATTTTTCTTTGGCCTTCCTCTCCCTCTGCTTCCATCCACATTCATATTCATAACTGTATTTGTAACATGTGTTTCATCCCTCCTCATCACGTAACCATACCAGGACAAACGATTTCCTTTCAACTTTTCTGTCACTGGTGCCACTTTTAAACTACCTCTAATATACTCATTTCTCACTTTATCCATTCTCGTCACGCCACATATCCATCTCAACATTCTCATCTTTGCTACATGCTTTTTTTTTTTCAATTAATTTTTTTCACAGTCCAATATTCTGATCCATACAATATGACAGGTGTAATAACAGATTTGTATATTTTCCCCTTTAAATTTAGGGGTTTAACCGATAAGCGATTTATACTAAGCGAAATTGAAAGAACGTTTACATGGACGCGATGCGATGCAAGATCGATTTGCACTTGATTTTTTTGAAAAATTCTTGCCCTATATCGCCTATCAACACAATATAATCGCGTCATCAGGCATTCCAGGAAGGTCCCTAAGAAGACTTAGAAAAAGTGAGAAAAAATTATTAGTTGTGAAAAGGAAAATAATCCAAAACGTCTCCGACATCTCTATGCATGTATAAGTTGAATCAAATCAATCAATCAATCAAATGTATTTTGTTTCACATAGGCCTACATGGGCACTTATAAAACTTCGACAAAAGGTGCACGGTTCGGGTTGGTCGTTTCCTGTGGAGTAGAACCGGCAAGAAACGCCACGGTTACTCTTTTAAAAAAACATTATTTGGCAACGACACTACCAGCCGCACTACCAGTAGTGTCGTTGCCAATTAACGACACTACCAAGCCTATTTTGTATTAAACTGTACAGTCAACACAGAAGTTTTGGTTTCCTGTTCCACTAAATTTAACTCAAAGTTCAACTAATTTTATTGATAATCAACTTCTTTCACTTTAATTTCTTTTTTACTTATGAAGTTTAAAAATGTGACAAAGATTAAATGACACTGACGATAATTTGTTCAGACCTTAGACTGATATTTGATTTGATTATAATTGTGAGAGTATTTCTAACATTACGTTTTTTCGAGACACCAGTTCATAGGTCTAGCTTTGAACAAAATTTAATAAAACCTATAAGATGTCGGAAGCTGATAATAACGAATCAGTTTTACACGTTTTCCCGACGAATGGGGGAACTGCGTTGCTTTTGGGCAAACACAAATATCATATACTGAAGAAATATAAAAATGGTGCATCTGTTTGGAGGTGCTCGAATTATAAAATGCAAAATGTTTAGGTACAGTTACGGTTAAGATATATCCAGCAGTATTTTCATATCAGGGTTGAAGCTACCATGCAAGCAGACCTTCGTACTCAACATATTACATTCTCAAAATATTATGTTAATATTTTATAGAAGTTGACGACGCGGGTATTCGCTTGTATGTTAGCTACGCCACGTTACCTTCTTACTAAATAAAGTATGAATTTAAAAAATGTCATATGTTAATAGCAACAGTATTATTACTCTTTTATAGTTACAGTCGGTCACTTGAAATAAAAAATAAAAAATCCCTTATTGTCACCAGTTAATACACTTATCTATCTTATCTTAAACTAATATATGCTTCGTATTAGTGTATAACACAAAAGTTACTGCTACTCCCAAGCTAAGCCTGAGCTTGTATTTTGGAAAACAGTGAAAAATTTTCACGCGATTTTTTATTATCTGAGGTTCAATATTAAGTTTTATTAGTAAGGACTACAGTTACGGAGAAGGAAGTTTTTCATTTGCGTTAATTTTTGTATTTTTTCCAAAAAGTTTGCTTTTATTTGGTAATAAATAAAAAGTTACATTTCTGAAGTTTGCTGTTGCTGATATTTCATTATTTACGTATTAAATAAAGAATTATATTTCTGAGCTTTGCTGTGTTGACTGTACAATTTAATCCAAATTATGATTGGTAGTGTCGTTAATTGGCAACGACACTACTGGTAGTGTGGCTGGTAGTGTCGTTGCCAAGAAATGTAAAAAAATTGGTTTGTTTTTACAATATTTCCGTGTTACAGCATTAGTGCTTAGTTATGGGGTGACAACGTAGGCCCGACAATAAGTCGTAAGAAACTAAAAAAAAACGAGATAAAGAGTTAACAAATGTTAACTCTTTATCTAACAAGCATCTAGAAATCTAGAAGGCCTACAATGTTCACACATTCACAAAACCATCGGTAAAAGAATCTATAAAAAGAAAAATATAACAATACTTAATTTAACATGTAGCACAAATGTTGTTATCAGTGCTGTAACTATTCTTAGCAAGAATACTAAGACTATTCTTAGTTGAAATCATAGATACACACATGCTCACTGCACATATGTCATGATATGAGGCGGTTGTGATAGTGTGATACCACAGATACCGGCTGTTCTAGTCTGTGGTTTAATTAATTATTACCGCATCTGGCTATCATCCCGATATAACTAATGCCACCTTCATATCTGACTTACGACCGCAACGGACTATGCGCACTAATTGTGTCAAGGTTTATATATTAAATTAAAAAGGTTTATTTATAGATACTCTGAAAGTTTGCCAGATTAACTCAGTTAAAAAACCGCTTCGAATAGATGAATGAAAAGGCTGAAAGCAAATTTACTTTTAAAAGAAAAGTTCGTGACCACTATTTGAGACAGACTAAATAGCTCTTATTTATACGACTAAATATCCTAGAGACAGAAGTTTAGTCATAATAATTATTAATAGGTTTCTCATTTTTTTATTGGTATTTATTAGTCTATTTTATTTGTATATGTGTATTATAAATACATATGTAAGTATATACATTTTCGTATACAGGTTGTTATTTTTAAATTTTATTTTGTACCCATCCACAAATTCCACAATGTTGTCCTTTTTACTGGTTACCTTGGTACTTTTTACCCAAAGGTTAACTGGTAGAGAATGCCTTGTGGCATTAAGTCCGCCTATGTACCACTATTGTACATGAAGTTTAAATAAATAAATTTCGAAATATTTTTTGCCGATAGACATCCTCTGCTTCACCACCTTCCCCAAAGTGGTGCCATATAAACCGGCCATAAGTACACCTCGCATCTTACTTAAGTATTCCAACAGTAAATAACCTAATCCAGTAACTGAACCAAGATTTCGAATTACTCAACTATGAAATAAATTATATACATAAAAAAATACGAACGATAAACCACATCAAATAAAATATAAAGGTACCATGAAATTGCTACAGATTTTATGGGCAGGTAGTGTGCATGAATAGGCAGCTTCCAGACACATTTAAGGGGGTTATTGGACGACTCGCCCGAATTTAACTCGCCCGAATCGGGCGAATTGTCCACTATTAAAAATATTCATTTTTCTGTGTCGATTCGCCCGAAGTTATTTTATCGGTGGGCGAATCGACCACTCCAATATTATTTAGTGGACGACTCGCCCGAATTTTATTTTAGAGAACAAACAATATAAAAGTACAGTCGTGCTCATCCGTATCGGTAATAATATGAAGAATTAATCGAAGTTATTAGATATTGTACTAGAAACTAGGAAAGCAATTCAAACTACCAGGAGGCCAAAATCATGAAGAAGTATTTGCAGAGCTAGAATCATTAGCGGTAGAGACTAACGGAATACTAGGGCTTCAGAATCGAAAATCGCCTGGTACTCTTTTTACCGCTCATGATTCCAGCCTAGCTTCCTCATGATTATAATCTCCTGGTACTTAAGTTAGTCTTTACTGGTACCGAAATGACCTGATAGCGTATAGAACTTTCTCTTTATTTTTTTTAGTAGCGAATATTGCTGTCTCCCTCTTAGTATTTTGTCGCCAATGAATCAAAATAATCATGAGCGGTAAAAAGAGTTCGAGAGTACGTTGAGATTTTAACGTTAGATATGATAAACAGGCACCGATACGGGTGAGCACGACTGTACTTTTATATTGTTTGTTGTCTAAAATAAAATTCGGGCGAGTCGTCCACTAAATAATATTGGAGTGGTCGATTCGCCCACCGATAAAATAACTTCGGGCGAATCGACACAGAAAAATGAATATTTTTAATAGTGGACAATTCGCCCGATTCGGGCAAGTTAAATTCGGGCGAGTCGTCCAATAACCCATTTAAGGCGACAACAAACGCCAGATACAAGGGATTGATCACGTGACACTTCGATTACACTTGATATTTGACTTTTTTCCAACCACTATCACGACGAATTGATGAAAATGAAATTTTTGTTTATAGAATACTAGCGGGTGCCTCGCGGTTTCATCCACGTAGTTTAGTTTAGTGGGAATACAGGGATAAAAAGTAGCCTATGTCACCCGGGGATAGTGTGCTTCCCAACGGTGAAAGAATTTTTGAAATCGGTCCAATAGTTTTTATGTTTATTCGTTACATACAAAAATACAAATCTTCCATGTTTATAATATTAGTATAGAAGTAATAGATGACTTGTCTAAAAACTTTTGAGGGAGGCCACCACGAATATAATTTTTTGGCTTAAAATAACAACGCCGTATATTCAAATATAGTTAATCAAGTTGTCTCTGCTGATAATTAATATGGTGAAAATGTTATAACATCCTATCGTTTTGTTTAATGTGATGGTAGTTTTTATCGTCAGCGTTAAACATAATTTTACAAATTAATTACACAATGTTATAAAAAGGTTAAATAAAAGGATAAAAATAAAAAAAGGTTAAAGGTTTGGTTAAAAATAAAAGATAAAATATAATAAAATTGTTGAGGAAATTACCGTGTACCTCTTTCACTATAGTCTTTGCTCGCTTGAGTTGTCTTTGTCGACAACTCTTCAAAAATTAAGAGTATTCATTTGGGTGTGTCTGCCCCTTAAAAAGTATTCTGTCTAGACAGACAGACAGTAAATAACAGGATAACACCTGCTGCCGTTATTCCGTGTTAATGTAGTAAACACACGTAAAATTTTATTGACGCACGTAAAATTTTGTAGCCATGAGTTGATGATTCGGTTTAAATTGAATTAGTACAAACATGCTTTACAGGAGGGATTGTTGACAGCAGTTTTTTTTTTAAACAAGCGGATCGGATGCAGTGCATAAACACCCTTATTTATAAACATCTCAGTACGGAGTCACAGCTAAGCAAATTCTAAATTTAAATTCTTAATAGAAAATTTGAACTTAGAGTCTGCTAACAATCTACTAAAACATCAGAGATTTTTATGAATGAGTATTTATGCACTGTATCCAATCCATGGGGTACTTTTTATACAGGAGAGCCGTGCGGTTCTTTTAGGATAGGCCACGAGCATAAAACCATTATGATGTAAATAGTACAGTAAGTAGCAGTAACTACGAAAAAAAAACAAAAGATACTCGTATCTAGATAAATTTATCACAAAGAACCGTAAAGCTGGGAACAAATTATCGGACGCGGCTGACGGACGCGACTGACAGCCGCGATTTAAAGAGTATCTGGCTTATGAATGTACATTACATTACATTTTGAAAACTATCGGACATAAGTCGCGGACGTAACCTTGGGCTTTCAGACGCCGATAGAGATCTGGCTCGTTGGATGTTTGTGTCAGCCGAAAACATCCGCGGACGGCGTCCGCAAGCCGCGTCCGAACGACTGTGCACACATATCAGTCACGGCATTAAGTCGCGACAGTCAGCCGCGTCCGATAATTTGTTCCCAGCTTTATTAGTCACATAAAAAAAAAACATAAAACGATCGGAAGCGAAAAGAAACTGGATGCAAAACTGAAAAAAAGGACACGAAAAATTATATACAACGAGACGCGTATTTATATTACGCTCCGGTTATACCCGGGAGCATTACGAGGTTACATCATGCAGATTAGATGTCATGAGATAACGGGTGCATACTTTTTATTACGAGTATCCCGTACTCTTGCATTTTTAAAGGTATGCCGTGAAAGTGGGAGTTAATTTCGTATATTTCATACGAGTGCGGAAAAAAATTGTGTTTGAATATATGATTTTGGGAATGTAGCTGGACATTATTTTGAAGGAAATGTTAGCTTTTTAATAGGGATCCTGGGTAGAAAAATGATAGTTCCAGTGAGATTATCAAATAATAATAGACCCAAATTTTTTGCTTCATAAAATAAATAAAATTTACAAAGATAAAGCGCATCAAACTTCAGGAGTGGGGGTTTGTGACGATGACTGTCAATTTGTCAGTATAAGTAGCACACCGTGACGTCACACGATATTTCAACGCACTGTATTTATAGGTTATCTAACTGACGGATTAAATAGATATTTTTGTTAACTACCCTATTAGCGGTGTGAAACTGTGTTTCGTTTCTATTGTTTTGGACCGACGACGTAATACTTTTTGACAAGGATAAAAAGTTGGACGCAAGGACCATTAATATTAATATAATGGAATATTTGGAAACTCCTTCCAAATATAACTCTAGTTTTGTATATAAGTGAAAAAATCCCTATAAAAGGTGTTCAAATTTTCTAACTTCAACATTATAATTTCCCTGATAATGATACGCTGACGCGCTAAGCTTCTCGCCTGAAACCCACGTACTCAGTAAACGCCTAAAAATATACGGGCGTACCCAAAACTAATCCAATTGAGGAGCATCAAAGTCATTAGGACCCGTTAATCCAACGTCTGTGGCATCAGAAAAGCCTTTGGATAAATAAACCTTCTAACTTAACACTAACATTGGCGAACTCAGAACTCGTTAGAGACTCTTTATCGAAAATAAAGTTTTTGGCCGAAAGAACAGAATGTGGGAAGGCGGTGATAACGAAAAACTTGTATGGTACGTGTAGACGTGATCCTTTTGATACAAGTTTTGTATTGTCGGTGCGTGAAACGTTTTCTATTAATTCTTTGTAGCAGGGCTTGAGGGTAGTCTGCGGAAAATTAAATCTGGACTGTAATGGCTGACTTGTATGTAATTAGATGGCTACTGAGTTGGTGCAGCGATTACTGTGCGAAACTTTTATAATATTTAGGGTTCCAGATTTTGGATACCAAGGGGGACTCCTTGCCTAATTAAGAAGCATTTGATATCTGTTTCGCCGTAAGTGATCTTTATTTTAAAAGGTCAATGGTGGACTCAGACCAAATTGGTCTGAGGAGGTGGAATGGTGATCATCGGTGTTGATCATGGATGTTTCTTGAAAAATTTCGGAAGTCGGTGTTCCTGTTCTTATCTTATCTTATGGAGGGGCCAAGAAATATCTCGGACACTTCGACCCATTGGGATCTATTGTGGTCCCCTAGATAACTTACTCCTCCCCAATCTCGTTGAAAACTGTTTTCATGAGTTTTACAACGAGACTAGGAGATATGAGCCTATAGTCTTCTGGTTATGGATATCCAATCCCTAGTAGACTCATTCGCTTACCAGCCAGTGCATCGCATGTGCACAGAAGGTGCTCCATGCGTTCCGTATTTTCCCCACACAACCTGCACATTGGTGTCGCGGTTAGACCCATATTCATGAGCATGTCGATGGTTCCAAAGTGCCCAGTAAAGGCCCCTAGCAGGTAGCGGATTTGCCCCCTGCTCATGTTCCAAATGCATTCCCGGGCATTCTATAGGCTATAGGCTATACCTATAATGCCCAAAGTGAAGTCAGAATAGATTAACCGAATAACATGAAACTTAAACAAAACCGGTGGAATGAGAGTATACCAGGGTGAACTGATCACAACTGCGTACCCCTTTAGAGCGTACCAGTGTGATTTTATGTTATGAAATGGTGTAAACAATAAACAAGCATGCGATTGCAGCTATCTCGAGTGTTTTGCCGTCATTTATTGAAGAATTCTGATGTATATCTCCGAAGTTCTTCATCAAATCTTGATGCATTGGTCCCGATTGTATATCCCGCGGAAGTGTGGTGGCCGAGGCCTTTTAAATGCCAAAAACCGCCACAACCGCGAGATATGCAATCTCAGGGAATATTTTCTACACACCGACGTGGGTATGCATCGAGATGTAGTAGCAGTGGACAAGAGACTCACCCCGTTCTCTATGGCGAATAAGAACTGGCGCAAGCCTGTAGTGCTTGACACTAACGACCTCAGGGAGATATGGCAGAGTAAGGACCGTCACGGACGCTTTTGCCGGGCCCTACATGGGTCCGATGTAAATCTGTCAATGTAGATGGGACAACGTGACTAGCACCAGCTTTCAAATAAAAAATAACAATCGGTTCACCCAGTAAAAAGTTCTGAGGTAACACACATAAAAAAGAACTAACGAATTGATAACCTCCTATTTTTTGGGCAGTCGGTTAAAAATAATGTATAACCCTAATGATAACTTTTAAAATTGCAAAATATTTAATTGAAACGGTTAAATTGCTACTAGCACTTAATTTTTACTGCAGCTTTGTACTTCAATAAGTACTGATAGAACGGGGTTACATTGAAATCTAGGGTAAATTTGATGGTAACTTATTTTTTTAGGTTTTTTAAAGCTTACTCCGTGAAAACGGAACGCACCCAAATTTTCTTTTTAAAATTTGCAACACTGACATGTCGGCCATGATTTGCAGCAACGTCAGCGCAAGAATACGTTTACTTGTTGCAGAAAAAATATTTAAAATAACAATAAAATTGTAAGAATTCGTTAAAAATAAATTGTAAATTGGGATTATTTCATATTGCAATGTAAAAGCAATGGGGTATCAAAGTAACCCCATTTTTATTTTAACATTGATAGACTCGTTTTTTATTATTTTCGCCCAAACTAAGGCAAAAAAATACTAGTATATAAAACTTAACTTAAGTAAAGTCGCCGACACTGAATTTGTTTCATATTTTTCAAAATATAATTAATAATAATAATAATAAAATTGTTTATTGATACAAAATACAGGTGTAACAGCCTTGGCTCCTGTGCTAGGTAGCAACCTGTGTTACAGGAGCCAGTGCCTACGCCCATTTGTGGTACATTTCGTAACATATTATAAACAGTACAATAAATTAATTTAAAAAATAAACATTGTAAAACAAAAGAAATAAAAGATGCGAATGCTCCTTTGTTCCGCAATAAATTTGCATATGTGTGTGGATGTGTGTGTGCGCGAGTGTGTGTATGTGTGCGCGTGTATGGATGGTGTGTGCGCGAGTGTGTGTATGTGTGCGCGTGTGTGAATGGTGTGTGTGTGTTGGTGGGTGTTGGTGTGTGTCAATTTTTATGAGTACTTCTGTTGTACTAGGTCTTCCGTCTGGTGATAATCCAGTGTTTGAAGCCAAGTAATGATTTTCTTTTTACTTTCTCTAGTTGTTAATGGGTTTATATTATGGGTATTATTTATTTTATTGTAAATGTATGTAGCCATGTAAAGGTGTTGTCGTCTAGCAGTAGCGGTGTTACATATTGCTGGTCGACATATATCAGAACGAGTAATAGTTCTCTTTAGTTTTGTGGTGTGATATACCGGTGTAATCTGATGTTGTTTCATTGTGAGATTAAGAAGGTACAACTGTCTCACTGTAAGTACTTTACAATTTTCATACAGATCTTTCGTAGGAAACCGGTATGGTCTGAATGTCATGACCTTCAGCATAGATCTTTGGGCTCTTTCGAGGTGAATCATAAAGGTTTTGCAAGCGCCTCCCCAGGCCGTGATACAGTAGCCCATGATTGACTGCGCCAGCGCAAGATACACCGTTCGCAATAATTTAAACTGAGCCACGTGTCGAAGCCTCTTAAATGCCCATATCAGTTTCCTGACACGGGAAGTGGTCAATTCAATGTGGGGACGCCAGCTAAGTCGTTCGTCCAGAAGTACACCTAGGTACTTCACTGTCTTTTTTTGTGAGATTGGAAGACATGGGCATTGGTGACCGTTAAAATCATTGCAGGAGTTACTTTAAGACTTATTTTTATGGGTTTAGTATTGGCGAAAGTAAATTGTACATATGAAGTCTTTGAAATATTCAGGGTTAGTAAGTTACTTTCTAGCCAACAGATTATCTCTATAATTGAAGTAGTTATGTCGAAATCGAAACGTACAAACATAAGGAGAACAATATCAAACAGAACATGACTAGAATAACGTCTAAAATACTTCCTTAGTAATAGGCTAATCGTAATGCCGCCTCCACACGCTCGCTGTTTGCCACAAACAGGGCGAACAGCAAACACGTGCCGAACACTGATCACAAACGCCCCATACAAACACGGCATCCACACGCTTGGCGAACATGCTAGTCTATTCCGGATTGGCAAACATGGCGATTACATTCGGGTTAAACTCCTCATTTTTCCTTACAATTTAGCTTAGGACAAAATGTCACGATTCGTAAATTTGACCACCACTATTAACTCCGTCTGCCGCCCGCAAGCTCACGCCTACTACTGAACTGACAAGCGTGTAGATACATCACAAACACGTTCGTCGAACACCCTTTGATTTGTGCACAAAACCGACACCGATGCCGAACACGGGCGAACACAAACAAAAACAGCCAAACTCAATCAAAGACCCATCCACACGTTCGTGTTCGTTGTTTGTTGTTTGCTGTTCGCCATTGTTGGGCGAGCGTGTGGAGGCGGCATAATACATTATGATGACATTATTCATCATAATGTATTATGCCGCCTCCGCCTATTAGGTATTTTTTTAAATCGTAAAACCAATAAAAAAACAAAAAACTCAGCTCTTTAAGCAGTCGGAATTTTTGATTTTTTTCATTCACTTTTTTTATTAACAACCTTATAGTTATTTTTTTTTTAGAATTAGGTACATTTAAACATATAATTTTTACGTATTTTTGAAATCACCTCTTAAAACCCTTTATTTTGATACCCCACACGATAGGTTTGGAAGGAATAAAAAAAATGATCCCCCACAAAATGGCGTCCAAAATCCGCCATTATTTTCTTTTCCATTTTCCATGTAGCCAGTGACACTCGCAGGATTAAGACGAATCGATTAACGTAAGAATCATCAAAATCGGCCAACGAGTTTGGTATCTAGAACGCCACATAGGACCAAACATACATACATAGACTGATAAACACATTACCCTCCTTCGGCAGTCAGGTAATAAAGTGGCGTTAGTGACAGAAAAGTTGAAAGGAAACCCGCTCCATCGAAGCCTTATTACATAATGCTGCTGCTGAGCTAAGACAAAACTGTAGCTAGCTGCATTTTATCCAGCCAATAACTTACAAGACGATTCTACCTGTCGGCGTTATTTTTCGTAGAACGTAATTTATAGGAAAATTGAAATGCATTGGGAGGGTGAAATAAATTTGATTACTTTCATGTAAAATGGGGCTATGTTACCTGAAATAATGACTATTTAGTGTAATGGATACAGAGAATTTATAGACTAACTTACTCTTATTCGTCATATCAGTGATTCAAAATTAAATGTGTTTTGACCAGATTTCAGCGTTAGCATTGGCTTTGTTTTTGCGCAACCTGTTCGCCTCTTGCTCTTGTTGTTGCGCAACCAGTTCGCCTCTTGCTCTTGTTGTTGCCAATGTAAATTTGATTTAGGTTTGGGGTACATAAAGCACAAGTTCACAGTTGACAATTAGTTTTAATGGTTAAAGTTGAACCTGAACCGAACTAGGTTA
The DNA here is from genome assembly GCA_945859665.1 of Anorthoa munda. Lineage (NCBI taxonomy): Eukaryota > Metazoa > Arthropoda > Insecta > Lepidoptera > Noctuidae > Anorthoa > Anorthoa munda. The sequence continues at coordinate 18,124,838 of OX243908.1, forward strand.
AACTTAAAAATATAGGTATGGTTGTTGGTATCAGGTGGCTGGTCTGATTTTGGTTTCAAAAGAAATATATAAATTTATATCGATGGAAGCTTGTCACTCGGAGGGAGAGCAGGTAGGCCGGATAAATTATATTTGTTTAACTTTGCTAACGTTTCGTTGTTGTCGTACAGAGAGCACGAAAATAGATGAGGCTGTTTGGGCCGTAACTGGTGAGTCATTGGAGTACCGCTGACTAAGTTGTGCCTGCAGCTGTGACCAGCTTAGAATGGAAATGGTTTGATTGATTTTTTAAACGTAGCCGAATTATACAAAACGATAGTTTAGCCACCGAAATTAATCACCGGTAGTAGTCGTCATCGACAAGGAATAATTTTTTCCAACTCCTTGTATCTCAGTCTCTAGTTGAGAGCCCTTAGATCATCTAAGATCTTAGCGTGTGTTTAAGGAATCAAAGTGTTTTATTCGATTTGATCCTATCAACCCTTATAACAGTGCAGAATTAAATCTTGCGTCGTCGACAGAGCCAGGTTGCCAAGAACCTTATTTGCAGGGTGTTAGGGACGTTCAGCGCCACCGACCGGGAGACTTACAACCTTCCATCTCGGGGTTGGCGATCACGCCCGTCCTTCACATTTCTGGCAGTTATTATACTAAACGATAGTTTAGTATAATTCAGCAAAGAAAGAATTTTAATAACCGGATCGAACTTCCAAAGATTATCTCAGAATTTTTTTGTTAAAATTCAGGTTGGTCTTTTTATACATGAATTTTTTAAATTATTATTTAAATATCTTTAACTGCCATTGAAATTTATTCATTCCGTGGAATATAAATGTAAATTGCAACATCATTGAATGATATTTATATAAATGTTATTGGTAAAGAAAACTTTTCATGCCGAGACGACGATTCTAGGATTTATATTTATTGTATAGTGTTCATAATTTATGAATGTTTACAACTACTAAGGACTTACGAACTTCTAACTTTTGTTGAATGATTGCAGTTTTTTTTATTTAATTGATGAGTAACATAAGTTTAATAATACGTTATTAAGTTAACTTTGTTTGTTGTTGTTTGTTAAGTACAGTTTAGTTAAGTTTTATAATTTCTACTAGTGCGAAAGGGTCGTCACCGCCAAGTTTGTTAGCTACAGAAACGACGGAACGCCTAACATCTATTTGTAAATATAACAAGACACGATAAGCGTCGGTCATGAGGAGTCGTTCACATCTGCTACACACGCACATAAGCTAACACATAAGCTTGGCAGTAGTTTCACTATATGCCACCATTGTGTGAAATAAATACCATAGAATGATTAATTATTAGAGATCAAGTTTATGGTGTTCCAGCTGTTGAAACGGTAAAAGGTGGAACGAGTTTGTCTTTTCTTATTTTGACGTTATATAAGCATTACAATATTCTCCAAGGGAAGTGATATTTCTACTTATGGCTGATATATTAGAAATCATTTGGAGGCCTCCTATAGGGTGGACCTTAGATAAAGTACCTATAGATTAAGCCTTAAAATGAGCTTGATTGATAGAGCGAGATGGCTAATTGGCAGCTCCATGTAAATAATAAGGACAAAAGATTATTTTTTGTCTTTGTCACCATGGCCGGTTTCTGTTGTTTGTCAAACTCAAATATAATGGCAGGTTTGACAATCATACTCGGTTTTGTTTGAGTTTCTGTGATTTCGTGGTATTATGTGTTAATTGAGACAAGGAATTTGGGTTATTTGTCAGTGCGATGGTGGGTTGTAGTGTTATTGCTCTTGTTCTAACACCAGAACTAACTATTGTCGTCTCATGTGCGGCCACGCCAGGACTTCATCTATAGGTACTTTATCTAAGGGGTGGACCTACACAATATTATCGCAGCCCTCACAGGTCATAACCTGATGAGGGCTGCGACAATATTCTGGATGCAAAATGCACAGAACGTCAATGTGATGTTTTTGTGTTGTGACGACGAAAAAGACGATTTGGAGGCAGTTACTATAATTATTTAGGTCTGTATGTTCTTGTATGAAGGGTTTATTTGTTTGCAAGTTCGTTCATGTATCTGTTATTTATTCAAGATCCTATAATGCCGAATGGATTTTGGTATATCATCATTAGTCTTTTTAATGTTCCTACTGCTGGGACCCAGGCTTCCTCTTTGTGAGAGGGAATCGGCCGTCCACCACGCAGACCCAGTGCGAGTTGGTGGATGTCACAATATCTTCGAAGTTTTGGTTCTAGTACATGCCGGTTTCGACATGGCTTGAGAGGCGTCACGGCGTCCTCACCTTCCACTTGACGCAAGTCCTCACCAGATACGGCTGTTTCGGGATGTTCCTGTTCAGGATAGGGCGGGAGAAAACGACACGGTAGAACATACGGTAGTGGTCAACCTCTCACGTCCAGCCCTGGTACAGGCCGTGGTACGGGGCGAGAGGGCATAGGAAGCTCGCGAAGGAGAAGGTAGAACGCGTGAGGGAGACGCCTGGGTGTCAGGAGTCGCAAGCCGATTCTCGGCCACAGTATGCGCGGAGGGCGAGTAATAGGTAGCTCGCCGTCCGATAAGGACCGGGCCCGAGTAAACGGCACGTAGTGTTCCATGCGCGCCGCAAAGAGATGTCAGCAAAAACCCACGGGCTCTATTAGGGCCGATGGATGACTGTCTGGATCACGGATAAATTTGAAAAGGCGTTACCGCGGCGATGGCTCAAGCAACTGAAGGAACACGGTTGGTTTTTAGTCAGTAAATGTCTGACACGCCCTGCCGCTTCACCCAGAGCGGGAGAAGTCATTGGATGATAACCTTCCCAAAAAAAAGGACATGCCGGTTTCGCCACGATGTTTTCCCTCACCGTTTTGAGAGTAGTGGTGATGAAATAATTTACAAAGAGTAAAGCGCCTGCCTGGGCTCGAACCCACGACCTACAACTTGTAAGTCGCGGCCAATACCACTGGGCCACCACGCGCGCGCTTTACTTTGTGTAAATTATTTCATCACCACTGCCCTCAAAACGGTGAAGGAAAACATCGTGAGGAAACCGGCTTGTCCTAGAACCAAAAATTCGAAGACATGTGACATCCACCAACCCGCACTGGGCCCGCGTGGTGGATTACGGCCCATTCCCTCTCACAGAGAGGAGGCCTGTGTCCCAGCAGTGGGAACATTAATAGGCTGATGATGTGTGTGATGTGATGTATGTGAAAGCGCCTGCCTGGATTTGAACTCATGTGGCATAGTTGTGGCTATTACCATTAGGCCACCACTGCTCTCTTGGCCACCATTGCTCTCGGATTTTGGTATATGGCAATATTTGCAAATTATTGTAAAACTAATAAAAGAATACAAAAAAAAGCAGTTACCCAAAAACAGTTTTATTCAAAGTAATTGGTGGAAATGAACACTACGGGAAAACGCTTTTCTGTCTGTGAAAAGTCTTCTGCTTCGGTTATCCTATTTCTATCAGAATGCACATGATAAATGATTGATCCAGCGTCTCGATCACGTCCGATCTCTTTATTCGACGGAGAAGTGTTGGCTGCCTGTGTTATCGCCAAGACTTTACTACCAAAAGTTTTATATTCCCTCTAAAATATTCTTGACTTATGCATTTATGTCAAACTGGTATCACAGATCGATGGAAACGGAAATAGCACCAGCAGAAATCAGCTGTCTGTGTTAAATGACGTCTATGAAAAAGGGTTGTGACATCGGAACCGACAGTTGATAAAATCGGATCAATTTCACCAGTTGAAGTCTTCCTATTTTTGTAAGAAGTTAGACGTGAATCGATATGGGGAAATTACATCCGTGGAACAACGTTCACTTTGAAGAGGTGCAGTTTTTTCACATTTATGTAATTTGGTTTTTATCTAAAGTTATGGGAATGTTCGGGTCCGAGACGACTCTGAAGAAGGCTGACCGTGACCGAATCGATGCTTTTGAGATGTGGTGCTGGAGAAAGATGTTGCAAATCCCCTGGACTGCCTATCGCACCAATGAATCTATCCTCCGGTAACTAAACATAAATATCAGAATGTCCACGGTCTGCCTTCGTAGGATTCTGGAGTTTTTTGGTCACATTGCCAGGATCCTTCCTGGATACAACCTCGAACAGCAGATGGTTACTGGCAAGATAGAAGGAAAACGTCCGAGAGGTCGAAGTCCAATCAGATGGTCATACCAAGTCCGCAAATCGCTAAATAAATGCTGCACGATGCTCTCCACGACGCCAAAGACAGAAGCAGATGGCGCAAATTGGTGAAGGAGAAGTTGTTTCCACGAAGACCGTGGAATCACGACCCTCAGTAATGAGGAACACGATGCAAGGAGCAGGATGGGAATGTTATTAACAAAATTTTAGATTTGCAATTAAAACATCAATCGACAAAATTAGTGCACGTTTTGTAAAGGTAAATTAGTATCGAAATATTTAGGTATTATTGGAAACTGTTGACCACTTAATTATTGATACTGAAATAAACAAAAATAATGAAAATTTGGCCAATGAAAATTTACGGTTTCATATAGTATTATGTAGGTTTTCATATTTTAGTTCATTACATTTTTGTGCCATTTTATAATCATTCTAATGAAAACTGTTTTCCATAGTTTCTAGTTTTGCTTGAAAAACGTAGGACCTACCATTAAATGGCTTACCAGAATCTTTGAAAATATTTGTAAAGTAATTTTACCAGTAAAAACTACTAACGGATTGGCTTTATGTGGATGTATGAAGGCTGGATCATAGTGATACCTCAGAGATCTAATTTAAGTAAAAGATATCGCCAGTAAGTTCAATATTCGATGGCATTTTATGCCAGGAATGGATCTAATAGTTAAGTGGATTTCAACTTGGACGAATGTTGATGGCTATCTGAGAAGATGCCTGCTGCAATGAAGACTAACAGATAAGTATGGAAGGAGACATGTTGCGCCAATCCCAAATAAATATTTAATTGATAATAAAATTTTGATCTTCCTAATCTCTGTCACTGCAATCGTAATTCTCCGTATCAACTTATCGTCGACTTTTCCAACTGTTACGATCAGCAGCCTGGCACTGCCCGGTATCTTCCGCTGGCTCATTATTTGATTCGACCACCGTTTGGGGCTTTCTTTCGTTTCTTGGTCTTTTAACCTCCATTTTCCCAGTCACCTTAAGACCTTCTACGTTGATGGTACCTCTGCGGGCAATGTGGACTCATAACTTACCTTAAATTGTGATAAGGCCAAGATAATTAAGTTCAGTGGACTTTGAAACTGATAATACTTCTGCTCATAATCTGCTCAATGATAAGTAAGTGTCACATTGGACAGACGACTTAAGTATTGTGACGTCATAACGAACTTCGAAATGTGTCGTACATCACTAGCGGTTTATTAATGAGACGCAGGAAATTGACGACTGAATATGAAGGGTGTAGTGTAAGATGGTGCTGGACAAAGAATTGTTTAGCAATTACCGTGGGTGTTAAAGAAGTTTAAAGGATTGAAAAAGGGGTTAAGCAGTAGCATGGCTGTTTTGCGCGAATGTGACGCAAATTCTCCTTATTTTGTGACTTTTCCTTTTGTACTTTTTTATGTTATATCTGGGTGCAAATAAACTCTTTTTCATTAATCATCTTTCAGCATTGTGCAAAGTGAAGTGATTATGATTGCGACATTGTAGAACACATGTGAAGTCACAATCTTTTCTGGTTCTAGATTGTGAAAATTTATTAATTAGGTATGTAAAATCAAATTTACTGAACTATCGAGAACGATGTCATTAGGCCCATTAGGTTTAAGTGACACCTATAGAATATTCTTCCAACCAAACACATATAACCACTGCTGATAAATAGACAAGGATTTTGATTCTTAACTACAATACGAAATGAATCCACCTAGACCTGAATCCTATCAAAAGCCTAAATTAATCCCGTATAGAGCAAAAACCTCGCATTCACCCGGTCAGTTCGCATTAGTCCCTGTTCATTCACGAATTACGGACCTTGTCGCTTCACCGAGGTATAGATAGGTACTCAGGTAAGGATGTAAGGAAAACTTGATGGTCTTTTTTCTGAGAGGCAAATGAGTTTAGCCGAAAAAGCATCCCACTCAGAGCAAATCGACTTATCCTACGTTTGTACTGAAGAAGGATTCAAAATGGACATTATTTTGTCATTTTAGTTGCTGTTCGTATTTGAACAAAGAACACAAATTCTGTCAAAAACATGCCAGGTGCAACATGTTTTAGCGACTCTAAGTGTCCTTAACTTTGCAAGTGTCAGTTAGCATTTGATCTTTATAATTTACGCTATTCTGATTTCATAATCATATTCATTTATTTGTCTGAATATGGTACATTATATGGTCTTAAGATTAGTAGATGGTATCATCACATTCTGCCAAGTGTGGCGTGCAAATACAGGTAAATACATAATAGGACATAGATTATTAGGCTAGTATTAACATTATTGATTGCATAATTACAAATAAAAAATACACAATTCAATCCAACACTATAGAATTTATTGAGATATGTCTCTCCAAATTAACACACATCATAGAAAAACACCATTTATTTAGGATTTCAAGGAATTATTACACGCCATGGTATCAAAGAGTAAGACGTCGAATTATAAGATATAAAAATTAAATTGTAATGTCAAAGTATAAAATATTAAAATTCAAATAAGATGTCAAAGTATCATTCAAATTGTCATTTAAATTATATATTACAATTCAATTAGGATGTCAAAGTATAATTCAAATAGGCATTTGAATTATATATTACAAGCCAATTTAGATGTCAAAGTATCATTAAAATAGGTATTTAAATTATATATTACAATTAAATTAGGATGTCAAAGTATACAAGATTAAAATTTAATTAGGATGTCAAAGTATAAAAGATTAAATTAAATTAGGATGTTAAATATCATTCAAAAAGCAAAACAATTTACATCAATCTAAAGTTAACAGAACCATAAAGTTATTGTATATTATTGTGTTTGTTTTCTTCAAAGAAAAGACAAACCAACTATATAACGTGAACAGTCTCCATTCCATAAAATTTATAGCAGGAGAACGTTATAGGTACATTTGTAACAAAGATATTTACGAGCTTCTACCTGATGTTTGGTGTTATCTGCGATCAACCTGATTTCCCTGGAGGACCTTAAGTTTTCCCAGCTCGTTATACTACATTTAGAAGATGTACATTCAAACCCGTGATTGATATTATCGTTGTGGGTATATTACAAGTGTATATTTAGCGATCTACTAATTCAGTTTTTCTATGATCAGTTATATTCATCTTTTTGTCACTGTAACTGTTAATACTGTACTAAAGCTTACGTGTGTTCGTAGGCCGGCTTTAATTGACGACGAGTATGGTCATGAATTTAATAATCGCCCCATATTCGTTAGTACGTATTACGTCAAATTTTCGTCCGTGCCATCTTAGATTTTGGTTTTGAACCTATATTCGTTATTAGTGACCCAAAAATAACACCCATGCCGAAAAATATCCTTTAGTGCCCAAACCCAAAACTTTCAATTGACGCGATGCGAATCCGCAATGCAGAAAACAGCTAAGCACTAATAAGCATCAAGCTCGTAGATTTTTACGATGCGACGTCGCACCCTGCCCTTAGCCCTTTCTGCCGTCGCGAATTCGTGTTGTGATTGCATCAGCTAGGCTCAGAATGAGTTCAAGCTCGCGATTGCGTTGTGACCTTTGAAAGCAGCTACAAAGCGTTCTGAGCTATTTTTTGTGCTCAATGAGCGTTTTCGATCTTTGAGCCTAATATCATCATCATCTGCCCAGCCTTTTCCCAACTATATTGGGGTCGGCTTCCAGTCAAACCCGATTTAGCTGAGAACCAGTGTTTTACGTGGAGCGACTGCCTATCTGACCTCCACAACCCAGTGACTGGGTAAAACGATACCTCTTGGCTAGACTGGTGTCAGATCTCAGGCTTCTAACTAACCGTAACGACTGTCAAAGATCTTCAAATGACAGCTTCTTAACGTGCTTTCCGAGGCACGGAAGAAACCCGCTATGTAAAGGTGGTCACCCATTCACGGACCAACCTTGGCAAGCGTTGCTTAACCTTGAAGATCGAACCGTGTGAATGTTATTATTTAGCCACGAGCTAACGATGAGCCTAACATACATACAGGTGGTAAATATAAATAACAGAAACAATTATGGACACTGTCTGCACAGCAACATTTTAGATGCAGTATCTAGGAGAGAGGAATAGCACTAAATATTTTTCCTTATTAACATTTCAGTTATGTATTTCCTATCTATCTGTTTTGTCAAAGCAAAGAAAGGACAGGAAGGCGGCGCTTTAATGAAAACATATATTCCATTCACTACGGAATCTGAGTTTATTAAAGTTGAACGACATCACAGAAAAGATATTCCATTTATAACGTCATAACGTATAGGTACTATCATTTTCTTTTCAATAAAATGAGAAAACATTCAACACTATTCAACTATAAGACGTCAGTGAATAACTCTTTCATTCCCGAGATCCGGAACACAAAGTAATGGCAATTACACAAAAAAGAATCGCCCGCCAAAGAGTACGACACTCGACCAGCAAAAGGGAGAGTAGAAAAACGCTCGTTAACGAACAACTCGCTAATTTGAAGAACAATTGCGTTCCGGGGTGCCTCTACGACCTACGTGGATAAAAGTGTGCGTCGCGGAAAATCTGACTCGAATACAACCGGTGAAATTTTTTGCATTTGTATCACTTTTGTAGAGGTGGAACTTCATATTCGGTTAGAGAGCATGTTTTTTTGGAAAACTATGTGTTAAAGATCTAGGGCATTTTGTATATTTTTAAGGCTTGTCCCGTAAATTCGTAAGCCCTAGACAAGATTGTTTTCGTTTCCGACAAAATGATTCAGGATGCTCTAGACATGCGGCAATTTATTAACGAAAGCGTCCCAATAGCGATTGTTAAATTGTCAAAAGTGCTATGGAAATGTCACCAAAATGTGATCATTTTGGAATTACAACAATCGCCTTCCCCAATGGAATCATACTTTTTTTAGAGAGCCTCTGGTATTTAATATGTGTATTTTTTAGTGTTCTACAAATATTTCGGATGCTATAAATAACTTTCATGTGTTGGTGTTTTTTATTATTGGTTGTGTTATTATTGCTGAAATAAGTGAGATTACACTAAATCACTAGCGTGACTATTCCAGTCTATTGCTTTTCTCTGTCACCGTTAAGGTTCATAATCTATCCACAGGGAAAGCGGAGATAGCAGCCTCGAAAATCTGGTCATTGTTGGCACCACCGAAGGAAAGAGAGCAAGAGGCCGGTCACCTTTATGATGGTCTGATCAAGTAATAAAAAAAGTAAATTAAAAAAATCAAAAACCCGACTGCTTAAGAAGCGAACTAAAAAGATGTAAACAAGAAGAAAATCATGCTGTGCAGTCGGAGGATACATATTCGCGAGCTGGCTGACCAAAACCAGATGTATCTTGTTTTGGTCAGCTCTTGTTTACGTCTTTTTAGTTCGCTTCTTAAGCAGTCGGGTTTATGATTTTTTTAATTAACTTTTTTTTATTTATAACTTTTTGGTTACTTTTTCCGAATTTGGTACATAGAAATATATAAGTGTTTTAATTTTTTGAAATTGCCTTGTAAAACCCTTTATTTTGATACCCCACACGATAGGATAGGGCGAAAAAAAAAAATTGGGCCCCCACATTATGGCGCCCAAAATCCGCCATTTTTCTATCTTACAATTTTAATATAGCCAGTGACAGTCGCAGGGTTCAGACAAATCGATTGACGTAAGAAACATCAAAATCGGCCAACGCGTTTGGTCTCTGGAATGCCACATAGAAACAAACATACATATATACATAGACTGATAAACACATTACCCTCCTTCGGCAGTCGGGTAAAAAAAGCTATGTCCTCTGGCAAATTTCAGTATGTGATGATGGCAACTTTGAACCGGAACCGATGGAAACTGATTTGCCGCTCAAAGGGATCCAGTGACCTTCAAGATCAAGATCACTGGACCCCTTTGAGTGGCTTTGATTTTTACTACTACAGTTTACTACTTTGTATGACAAATTCTCTTTAAATAATTATGTATTGCCAAAAATTATTGGATACCTAATTATTTAACGAGAATTTGTCAACTCTTTCATGGGGCCAAACCCTTTGGCTTGCCGAATTCACTTACGCAATAAGGCTACTGAGTTCTGAATGAGGTCAAATGACTGGGACATTGATTATAGAGTTAATGAAATCCAATTTTACAAGATATTTAGTTCTTTATTTGAACCGAAGCATGATATATTTTTTTTATTGCATGGGCTAATTTTGGTTTCCAATAGATTGCATTTCGATATAAACGTTGGCAATAAAATATTTTATAATTCGTTCATTGTAATTTTTGTAACGTTTTATTACAAGTTCTACGAATATTTCAAAAATGGTCTCACTAAGTATTTAAATGTTTAATAGTAATAAGAATGATCTGGAATATAATTCATAAAATGCAAAAATGCTGATTCATAAAACAGATCCATATATCATCATCATATCAGCCGAAAGACGTCCACTGCTGGGCATAGGCTTCCCCCAAGCGTCGCCACCTTGATAAATAATAATAATAATTAATAGATCCATATATAAATACTCGAAAACTGACGTGTGGTAATTTACCTTGAAACCATCAATCAATTTTCACAGATAAATGGCTAAAGATTACATGGGGTCTTGTTTATTCATCATCCTTCTTTACGCACCTACCTTCAAATATTATCTTAAATCAGTAATAATAATATCTGATTATGGATGATCTTAAACTTTGTACCCTGTTGTGCATACGATATCAAATATTTTACTTTGGCTAATCATCTACGTGCTTGATTTTGAAGTTGAGTTATTGATAGAGATATTAACAAAATAACATAACATTAATCTCGTTGGTATTTCCAGAAAGTCTCTCTGAAAAAGAAACTGATAGTTATTAGTTAGAGTTACCTGTAATAAATTCACAGAAAAACTATAATCTAACTTGCTATCCGTCACAAAGACGGATGTCGGTTTAAGCAAGAACTGTCAATCCGCTTGTCAAGCACACTGTTATTGATATATTGATGGGCTAACGGTTGACCACTATCTTATCTGATGGTAAGCGATGATGTCGTCGACGATGAAAGATGCTTGCCTAAAAGTTGACACACAGTCAATCATGACTTAAATTACTGTACTATCCTCTTTAAACAATATTAAAAAAAAAAAAATGGTTAGCTCCCGAATAAGTACCAGTGGTCCAAAAGGCGTTTATCACCAAGCCTTTCTGACCGAATGTTATCAGTGTGAATACGTCACTTTCTACATGTTAATATTACGGCCAATACGTGAAGAATATTCACCATAAAATTGACGATTATTCTCAGCACTCTCTTTGGAAGTTCGTCTATTTTCTGGCGCAAAAATATAAAAAAGTGCTGAAGCTAACAAATATAAAAGAATGTCGACCTGGTTCCCTGTGGGCGTCGTAAATTCCCGGCTGCGTAAGAAATGCACGATGCATGGTGCATCCTTTGTGCAACTGGGTTTATGTGCCACTCTATATTTGAGTGACAAATCTGTGCATTTAAAACTTTTTTCATCATTGTGTCAGCTTTTGTGGTTTTGTTAGTACGAGTAAGGCGGCGGTTTGTGGTTTTTGTTCCAGGTTTAAAGCTCGAGCTCACCAAGTTAGTAATAACGATCATTATTTGTCTGTGTTTTTCTTTTAAGTTCTTTATAATTATTTTGTTAAACAATAATTATTATTGTTTTATGGTGTATACCTATAACAGGCAACCAAGCTAGCATATCAGTACTCAAACTATGTATGTTAGTATAAAAGCCCGAAATTATCTATGATAATTGGTAATTCCCGGCTTTTACTTGGAATCAAACGCAAAATCTTAAGATTTACGTCAGAGACTTGTAAATGTTTGAACAATTGAAAAACCGTGCTTAGTTGATCGTTGGCTGTTCATACTGCCGGCGAGTACTCTCTCACCATAAGTTTGTCGCAGCGACAAGAGCTATCAAAGATAATACTCGCTCGGCGAGGACCACTTGGTAGTCAGAACTCACGACGAGAGACCAACCAAACAACGCGTGCAAGACTGACCGCCCGCGCCCCAGCGAGTGGTGCGAGTAATCGCCCGTCACACAAAAAACTCGCTTATAGCCAAGCGATAAAACTATTGAAATTACACACTCATTTGACGCTGCTCGCTAACTCGTATCTAGGTTCTAGCTCTACTCGGTTCTCGCTGATCGTGGGCGGTGGAACAAGTGCCTATAATTTCCAATTGGTAGCCTAATTCGGTTGCCAAGAGGTGCTAACTTACAGCGTTATAGGGAATCATAGAGAAATATTTACTTATAATTACAAGCGATTTCTTTACTACGAATCCTTGATTGATTACCTTTTTGTTTAACATCAAAAACCTGCCAAGTGCGAGTTGGACTCGCGCACTGAGGGTTCCGTACCATTATCGCAAAAAACGGTAAAAAAATCACGTTTGTTGTATGGGAGCCCCACTAAAATATTTATTTTATCCTGTTTTAAGTATTTGTTGTTATAGCGGCAACAGAAATACATCATCTGTGAAAATTTCAACTGTCTAGCTATCACGGTTCATGAGATACAGCCTGGTGACGGACGGACAGACAGACAGACAGCTAGACAGACAGACGGATCGCGGAGTGTTGGTAATAGGATCCCGTTTTTACCCTTTGGGTATGGAACCCTAAAAAGACGGAATTATTGAGTAGGAGATTCTATATAACGATATACATATATTTACAAGTAAACATAGTTAATGATTCTGAGTAGTAGATACGACAGAGTTCAAAGATATTCCTAATGTTAACTGAAATTGTATGTTTACCTAAAAAAAAATTACTTCGGTACCAAGAAAATAATTTTACTGGGTATTTTCCTTCGTTATATTTTATATAGTTGTCAATTTACTATATAGGCTATATATAGATGATTAATTAGAGAAACATCGCTCATTTTTGGAGGCGCGCTATAATTCGCAATACGTGAAATTTCTGTGTGGCCATATTTATCGAAATCCGGTTTCTTTATTACAGGCTTATAGCTAGTGAGTTATGAAATCACGATATAACAAGAAATATCAGGTATTTTATCTGTTAGAAAATATTTTGTTTACTTAGTTGGTAATCTACTTACGAACTCAAAGTGTACGAAAGAAGTGAGATTTTATTTATCTAATCAATGTAAATCTTCTCGGAACTTTGATTAGCAAATTGCCGTTGGTCGTGTTATTTCAACATAACACGACCAACGGCAATTACAATAAAACACACACACGTAAATAAATAATCAATAAATATTATTAAAATAAAAAGTTCTGCTGAAGGCAGGACAGGCTGGGCAGCGTTCGAGAAGTTGCGCGGTATCTTCTCGTCCAACTTACCACAGTATCTCAAGACGAAAGTCTAAGACCAGTGTGTGATGCCAGTGATGACATGGCTCTGAGACGTGGTCGCTTGCAATGGGCCTCATCAAAAAGCTTACAGTCACTCAAAGGTCAATGGAGAGGGCTATACTCGGCGTTTAATTGCGTGATCGTATCAGAAATGACGAGATCCGCAAAAGAACCTGGGTTACCGACATAGCCCAAAGAATTGCCAAACGTAAGTGGCAGAGGGCAGGGCACATTGCTCGCAGAACGGATGGCCGATGGGGCAGAAAGATTCTGGAGCGGCGACCGCGAACCGGAAGACGTTGCGTTGGAAGGCCTTCCACCAGGTGGACCGAAAACCTGGTGAAGGTTGCGGGGATCCGCTGATTGTGAGACGCACGGGACCGGTCAATGTGGCGACGCTTGGGGGAGGCCTATGTCCAGCAGTGGACGTCTTTAGCTGATATGATGATGATGATATAAGGAAACATTTCATGAAGATTAACTTAATAAAATTGCAGCAATTTTGTTTGTGCCATGTTTATACCGCATCAAAAATAATGGAGAATCGTAAAAGATCTTATAAAAGGATGTTGAAAACAGATTTCGATTTGATGCAATGGGAAATTCATGGACATGAGCGCAACCTTGCAGGCTGTGTTCGGATGCGTAGGTTAATGTCATCCTACTAATATTATAAATGTGAAAGTTTGGATGAATGTTTGTTAATCAATTACGCCAGTATGGCTAAACGGATCTGAATGAAATTTACAGTGCTAGATTAAAGTCAGAACAGAGATAGATTATAGTCTAGACTATGCCAGCTGGCATAGCACATAGGTTTTTATCCCGGTATTATGTTCCTGTGGGCTAATTCCCGACACACCCGCTAGCTAGTTATCGATAATATAAAATCATATGTTCTCAGTTCTCGTCTATACGTTCGCGTTGGTTCGTACGACTGCGAACGAGTTTTCACGAAGATTGAACGCGGGGCCAACAGTTTAGATTAGAAAAGTTCTCGGCGGCGAGCAGACCCGGGACAAATTGCTTTACTAATACAACAGATTTCCGGACTTGTGGCGGCACCAAAATCCGGCAAAAACTATACACATGCGAGTTCGGTTTAAACCTACCGGCTGGGAGTAATTTCTGAAATAACTTCTCAGACAGTCGCCCATTATAGCACTTTTTGTTGCTATTCAATTGGAAAGTTGCTGCTCGTTCGCGCAAGGTTTTTGTTAATGACTCTTTTGTATGAGAAATATAACAGTTTTCCAGTTGATAGTTTTAATTAAAAGGCTGTGTATGAACAATTTATATTATTATTAATTTTTTTATTTATTTATATTTATTTCTGACTCTTACAACTAAATAGCTTTGTGCGAGACAAAACGTATACTAAATTTGCTGCGTGAATTTGAATCTAACTGCCGCACTCCGAGACGTTAACGGTTACTTAAAGCTCTCCTTAGTATAGATTTTTAGTACAAAATCTACACTAAGGAGCGCCTTAAGTAACCGTTAAATGTCTCTGAGTGCGGCAGTAAGCCATCCACATCTTCTCTAGGTACTCTATTTTGTTTATTCGATTCAGTAGTTTGCTTGAATATTCTGAAAAGTGTCGAGTTTGGCAGGCATGCTGATAGCGGATAGTAATTTGGTACCATGGCATAATTTTATACAATTTTTGCAATTTCAGGTGACGCCTTTGAAAATGTCATTCGATTAGTTTATTTTTAACCCCTATATATAGCGACCCTATCCCAAAGGTATTGTACATTTTCTGTGATAAAAAGTTAGCCTATGGCACTCGATCTCAGTTAAGCAATATTGACCTTCGATCAGTTAAAGAATCTTCATAATCATGCGATTACGATAATTCTGGTAAATAAAAGGATTATCGTAATTTTCGTCCAATTACGATAATTTTATTTTACATAATTTTTTTCATGATGTCCTACTAAACAATCAATTTTACCTCTTCACTATTAGTTCAGATCAAATCAATTTTATTTAATATCCCTGCTAATAGTTTACGCGATTTTTAAACTTAAAATATTATAATAGAGGCCAACCAGAAAGTGAAAGGGGGATGCAGTCACGTCTCTAGCCCCTGTTCACGGGGACCAGTTGGTCCTGAAGGCACACGTACTACGAAACTTGTTCCCCTGGTAACAAATAAGCCTGTTTGAGGATTTTTTTAAGGAAATAATGTAGCTTTATTTATGGAAATTTATTTTGACGGGGTTTTTATTTAAATATCTTTTCTACAGGGTATCTTTAAAATGTGGTTAATTTAACCTATCGTGTATTTAAAACGTGGATTCACGCGAGACATTAATGTATTTTCTATTATTTCGATAGTTACGGACCACGACCGGCCTTGATGGAAACTGTCGTAAGAACAAAACAACGGGCGATGTAATAATTACATATATTTCAATAATACACATTAGGTGATCTAGGGTTAAATCGCACTGTTCTCCGTACTATTACCAGTAATTGTAAGTAGTAGGTAATCGCTTAGGTACTTACCACAAATCACTATCTAATCTGAGCAAAATTATGTTCATTAAATATAAAATATAATGACCTACCCTCCGATTTAAAAGAAACATTCTGGCATTAATTGAATAATTTGCCGTCTCACTGTCTAAATATCGCAAAACCAAATACATCCTGGTCAATGTTTCAGCAATTAACGTCATTGGCATCTGCCTTCCTATAAGAAAGGGGTCCACAATATCACTTAGCTTGTGAAATCAACCGCCAGTGCGGAATATTACACCCTCGTTGAGTATGCCTGTTGTCGAGTGCTGATAGTTGTTTATGGCAACACAAAGTTATCACTATTTTTATTTATCTGTTGTATTTTTAATCTGTTGTAAACAGGCGTCAAGTATTCCTGTTCCCATTTGGAAGTTTAATGTGCCAACACGTATTTTTGTAAAGTGTACAAGTAAAAGTAAGTGATTATTCAATCAAGAAAGTAATTTCCATTCAAGCAACAATAAATAAATACAGTCCACTCAGCTAAGGAACCTAACATTGAACCTTCGAGTAAGTATCTATTACTGTGAGAAACATTGGTCCTTCGAGCCGGATATTCCTTATTGAGCCATGCAAATTTAGAGGTCAGTCTTAATTATTTAGACGCAAAGATAATGGACGTTATTAGAGAACGTACAGTGATGGTAAACAATATAAGTTCGATACATTAAAGACTATTTTAGTTTGACAATGGAACGGAACAAAAATTGTACTTTTGTTTGAGAATTTTGAGCAAGAACGTGTCCAACCCTACTTTAATGCCAATTTTTTACAGGTTTTCATAGGGTATCGTTACCCTGGTTTTTTTTTTATCTCAAGATTAAGAACGTGAAGTTGAGTATTTATATACTCAACTTCACGTTCATAATTTTGAGATTGACGATCAATTTCTTATTAACAATAAAATTTTAAATAAAACAGATTTGGTGTATGGTATGACAAGGGGATGTCACACCACCTACTCTGAAACTCCTACTGAGAAATGTCCTTACGAAAAATCTCAATATATCAGCTGAAGAATTTTCATTTCGGTCCACATTCATCATCATTATCATTATTTTAGCCGACAGAAGCCCAAGCATCGTCACATCCACCAGGCTTGTGTTTGTCGGGTCCAACGGTCCTCCGCGACCCTCACCACGTCGTCATCGGCCTATCATTTGGGAGACCTTATCACATTCAAAGAGGATGTATATGTGTCTTAATGGGAGGATGTGTATTCGTGGGATTGGCCATACTATGTAGGTGATGAGCCCCGCAGTTAGGCATGCTCGGCATCGGCATAATATGCAGGTAACTATACTAGTTGGGTGTGTGTGCAAATTTACCTGTATCGTGGACCCTCGACTCATGGTAGTGGTAGGAACGGTGGGGTTCTAGTTGGTATAAGTCCTACATAACAGTCCGTTCTCCCCTGACGAAGGGTGTCCATGAAGATATCTCCGCAAAAAAGGGCTTATTTTATTTTAAATATTACTCAACTTGTATAGCTTAGCATCACATTAAAAGCTCATCTTGCAATAACACGAACTTAATGCCTCTAATAACAATTTTAATTAAATTAACGTCATAGCGCAAAGCCGAGTTAATTGAATTTTCTTTTGTTTTGTTATTGTTGCATATTTGGATTTTAAATTTAAACAAAATTTTTATTAAAAAACTCTATTTGAATTACTGAGTATCCACTCCACCACTCCACTCGTATATCCATATACGAGTATTATTTGTTTTAATCACCGTTGGAATTTAATAATAGAGTAGGTATTAATTAAAGCCTCAATTAGCTTAAAAAATAATTAATCTACAAATAACGTGCTTTCCAAGGCACGAACGGATCTTGGATCGGACTTGTGAGGTTTTTAGGTACGACCTATTGTTTGTAGCAGACTATCGCTCAAAACTAAAACATACAAAACTGGGCCCTAATAACTGATCTCATCTTCACTGATAATTATACCTAAGAAAAAATCGTTACAAATAATAAATTTAAAGAAAAAAGATTCAAAACTTTTATACAGAGCGGAACTTTAAAATTTGTAGCCATACTGTAGCAGCCATGCATCGATAATGACGAAGAATCGATGGCTCCCTCTCTGGAGCGCACTTTGCATTCAACCGCCTTCTTATGCGGCCGCATATAATACTGTACCCAAACTGCACGCCTGTATTCATGAATATTTACTGCGCATCCCACAGAATATGCTTTTCGTGGCAAAATCATATTCCTTGAGAATTTTGGTTTAGTTTTTCTGTTGCACTGTTGTAGTCTAAGATCCTGATATAAAACGACCTTCACCGAGATGTTTAGATGCAACGTATTTTATATTTAATTTAATATGTCAATAAATATATTGCATATGGGTTGCCTAACAAATTTCAGTCCAGGATATGACTAATAAATAATTTAAAAAAAAATATTTTTTATACATTTCACCGGTTTGATTATTAGACAAATTCTATATCAATCGAAAGTATGAAGCCCATAGAATATGCAAACGTTAGGTTGCCTATTCTTTTCCGGCGGTCACAACTCTCGGGTAGCCAGGTATAAACAGGTAAATCGATACAAGCATTTTGCACCGGTCTGATTATTGAATTAAAATTAAATGAAAATAAAGATTATTTCATTATGAACACGGTAGTATAGAGTTACCTGCGAAAAATCAGTCCCGAATTCCGGTTGTCGAATTTTGAAAAGTGAAATATTGCGACGAGTGAATATGTGCGACTGAGAGGTCCCAACCAACCATCCCATGCGATAGATGAGGTCACAGCGTAGCAGCTGTTTGAAGTCCGTCCATTTAAAGAAATAGAGTGCGCATGCTATTTGTTTTTGAAAATAAAAAGGATAGCGATAGACTCGTATATGCTGATAATGAAACCGGTAAAATATTTTTATTTTTTTTAATATTATTTATTAATCATATCCTGGACTGAAATTTGTTAGGCAACCCATATGCAATATATTTATTGACATATTAAATTAAATATAAAATACGTTTCATCAAATAAACATCTCGATGAAGGTCGTTTTATATCGGGATCCTATACTATTGCTATTGTATTGGTGATTCCTACCTGCGTCGCTTGGTGGTTTGTATCTGTCAAGATATTTTTACAGTACGAATACCGTGATGTAGAAGCTCGATGCCTTAGAAATAGACTGTCTCAGAAATAAACACAATGCAGTATTTAATCAACATTTTATATGCGTGTTCTTTCTTAGAAATGAAAGTCTTGAAAATATATTAAATTACCATTTTCTTTGTCAACCTTTCCATTTTACAACGAAATATTTCTGTATATGCACTCACCGTAGTAACTAGAAACAGTTTATGAAAATATTGCTACATTTTTCAAATAAAGTATTCTGGAAACGTTCCTGCAATAATTCAAACTTAAATTATAGAAGCGTAGTCACAAAGTGCTCTCATGTCAAATGTCTCGTAGTTAAGTAACTTTTAGCGTTATGAGAGACTCGTCAAAATAAAGGGCTACGAGATTATAAGTCACGAACGCAGTCCCTCACTGCTCAAAGCGCCGTCTAAGTATTTTCATCAAATTTTCCCGAACGTTAAATGGGTGTCTCCGCACATGAACCGGAGCATCTCCTATTATTTCACAAATGTTATCAGAATATCAAACAGCGATTCGGGAAAGTGTAACTCTAGTGTGTTTATTGGGAATTATACGATTTTCGTCTCTATTGCAACAAGTTTAGGAGTTGTAATTGCGTGTATGCGTTCACGTGTTCGATTCGTTTTGTAGCTGATGGCTTGCGGACTGAGGAGTTGTGAGGAGCGAGTGTTTTTCACGGTCTCATTATGTGACGATTCGTATTCGAGGCCAGAGGAGAGTTACCAGTGTTAGGGTAAGGTTGAAGGGTAGCACCCACTTGCCGGCACGTCCCACTAGACCCTGCTTACTAAGTTCGTAAATGTTATTGATTTTATCTCGGTCTCATCCGAGATGTATTTCATTTGTTTATTTGGATCACGTTGCGTCTGCCACATTACAATACTCGTTAGAGTAGTGTTGAAATGTAAACGTAGACATTTCTGATTACATTAACAAGTTAGAACTTGCTATGGTTATTTTAGATCAGTCACACAGTCAAAGTAAAAGTGACACTTGAAGAGAAAACCGGCCAAGTGCGAGTCGGACTCGCGCACGAAGGGTTCCGTACCATTATCGCAAAAAACGGCAAAAAAATCACGTTTGTTGTATGGGAGCCCTACTTAAATATTTATTTTATTCTGTTTTTAGTATTTGTTGTTATAGTGGCAACAGAAATAAATCATCTGTGAAAATTTCAACTGTGTAGCTATCACAGTTCATGAGATACAGCCTGGTGACAGACAGACAGACAGACGGACCGCGAAGTCTCCGTAATAGGGTCCCGTTTTTACCCTTTGGGTACGGAACCCTAAAATGTAAAGCCATTTTTTAAATCGCTTCTTATTTTTGTAAATTCATAACAAAATTATAGTCAGATAACTTTTATCTCTTTTATCTATGTAGATAACTTTTTATTTTAATGCAAATCCTCGTTTACTTGAAATACTTTAATTAAACTTAGCCTATTAAAGAAAAAGGATCCTCCGAACTGCACTGGACATGATGAAACGTGACAGTCGCTGGAAACATAATTTTAAGTTATCTCCTCGAAAACTTTCATCTTAGAAACTAGTGGCCACAAGTCGCTGATTAAAGAAAACTTTTTTCATTTCTTATTTTAGTGAGTTCTTGCACAATGATGAACGTGATGAAACTAAGAGATTGTTTACTTAAGGATAATCAACAGTTTTACTTGGAAATGATCAATACTTCAGCTGGTAAAGGTTTTCGGAGAAAATTTTACTTTCCTCTCTCCTGTTTCGGGTAAATTGGAGATGAATTGTTGTATCTTATTTTGTTATTTTTTAATTTTTTTTATATATATTTAAGGTATGGGTTAAGATCAAAGTTAAGAGTTGCGTGCAAGGGATATAAATTACTTTGTGATGGATACAAAAAATATCTTGTATAAATAGCTTGATTGATTTGCTTTTGAAATATTAAAATAGATGCAATTATTGGTACAGCTAATTAATCAAGCTTTTTAATACACCTATAATAACTGTGAAATGTCCCTGATTCAAATCATGTATAAAAATAGTAGTAGATAATTATAATCTGATAAAGTGGGGTTAAATCTGAAATCAGAGTTTTAATCAGAGATTAGGAGTTGTGTGATGATAGTTTGCTATCGATAAAACGAAGTATTCCCATTTGAGCACCTATTTTTAGAGCACCTATGCTAAGAGCACCAAAGGTATTCCTATTTGAGCACCAATCAATATAATAGCTTGGTGCTCAAAGGCGACCAAAAAATAAATTATGACTTTATTCCCAATTGAGCACCTACGGTAGCTTCTAGTGATAGAATGTAAAATAAAACATATCGATAAAAATTTACAGTACTTTATTACATTAATTTTAGAAAATAAACTAATTATTATTAATATAACAATCCGCCATAGCTTTTTTTTTTTGGTCGTGTGGACCTACTACTTGAACCAATATAACAAATTACATTCCTTGTAACAAGAGTAGTCTTTACGCTTATTTTTTTAGTTAAATAATATTTCTTAATAATACTTACATATATAATATAAGTAAAGATTTTGTATGTTTTAGAAACAAATATGAACTCTATATCAGTTATACGAGTAGAAACTTTGGTTGTAGTAATATGGTAAAAAATAAATAAATATTTTTCTTAAATTTAAATTATCACCATTTAACACGAAAATAGATTAATAACGCTATGCTTAGGCCCAGTTTCTCAGCCACCTGTTACATTTCAAATTAGCTGACAATTTGTCACAAATTATCCAACCGTCAGTTGTCAACTTCGGAAGCCTTCGTGCGCGAGTCCGACTCGCACTTAGCCGGTTTTTGTACTTTATTAACATACAAAAAAACTATTTTTGATAATTGTGTCAAGTTTTTTGTCTTCCTTTAAAAATACCGCGGGAAAGTGTAAAAAAAATACACACCTAATGCAACATTGCTCATCGTCCATTAAAAATATCGTGACAATTTTATAAAAAATTGTCACGATATTTTTCTAATAGATAAATGGATGGTGTTGTTCTGACATCTTAGGATTATTTATGTAAAATTTTAACAGGATCTGTCCAGTAGTTTTGGCGCCAATTGAATGCATTGCATTGCAGCAGACAAACAGATAAACATTATAAAAAAAATTGATTCAGTGACCTTCATATACCCCGTAAATCTTACTCTGCTTTTAGTTTTTTTCAAAAATATTTAATGTACGGTTTTGACTTATCTACGATTTTATTATATACTAGCTGACCCGGCAAACTTTGTTTTGTCATAAAAACACAAAACATTCATCGGTTCAGCTGTTCTCGAGATTTGCGCTTAGTAACACATTTAGCGATTAATTTTTATATTATAGATATAGATTTGCAAAGAATACGAGAGACGTAAAAAAGTGCCGAAATAGTTTGGTATTTTTTTAATTATTTTAATTAGTGTTTTTATTGTTTTAATTCGTCATACTTCGGGCTATTCGAGATATTCCGACGAACGGTAAAGGTGGCGCGCGCACCGCCTATATACACGGCCCTCTCAACTTAACTACCCTTCATAATAATATGAAAACACCGATTTCTATTGTTAGTGTTTCATCCAGTCTACAATTGGTTCGGGGATAGATAAATATAAGTCCCTCGCCGCGTCTATTCGTGATAAACTCAAAAACTACTGAACGGATATTCATTCGGTTTTCATCAAAAGACATTGTGAATCATGGGGAAGGTTTAGGTGTTTAATTTGTTAAGATTTTGTGTCTTACCGACACCCAAATGGGCGAAGCCACTGGCAAAAGTTAGTTAACAATAAATGATTAAGTAAACTTTTATGGTTATGATGATAATTATGTAGGTAATTATCAAATGATAACATTCTGCAATACAACTGCTGATTTTTATCGATATGATATAGGTATTATACACTAGAAGCTACCGCATCGTAGGTGCTCAATTGGGAATAAAGTCATAATTTATTTTTTGGTCGCCTTTGAGCACCAAGCTATTATATTGATTGGTGCTCAAATGGGAATACCTTTGGTGCTCTTAGCATAGGTGCTCTAAAAATAGGTGCTCAAATGGGAATACTTCGATAAAACATTATGAATAAAAATATGTGATAAATTTTCGTGTGGGCACCCTTACGAACCGATGTTCGATTACCAGGTGTAAATTTTCAGGCGACCTCCTGTAAAGGCTGAAAGCAGCTGGTTTAATTATCTGATGATTATAAAAAACACTTGGCCAAGGGATTATAATACTAAGTACAGTCATCGATGAAGGTAGTTATTTACCGCTCATTGCCGAGAAAGATAAGCAAATTGAATATGTTAACTTGGCTCGCGATGTTGTTGGATGTGGACTCAGCGATAATTGAACCGATAGTAGTCAGGTTATGGCTTAATAACCACGAGCCTCGATCAAGCACCTTAAGAGGCTCACGTTAGTCAGCTATGTCAAGGGCTTGATTCAGAAAGCAGTAATTTTGTTTTGGACATGGGTCGTATTGTTAGGAGGTTCCTCTCTCTTGAGCCGGCTGACCCCCGGTAGCTTGGACCCTGGTAAAAAAAATGTCAAAGTTAGTGGCCCACCGGTATAGAGATACCGGTGGGCCACTATCTTTTGAAATTGTGTATGAATTTATATCGGTAAATTATATGGTGTATATAATAAAGAGTATTCTTTCTAATATGATTAAAGGCCGAATTCAGGGTCAGGAAAGAAAAGGCTCAGGGGGTGAAACACAACAGTGTGACAGTGCAAGGGCGCGTTTTCAAAAACCTTAACAAGAAAATATTAATTAGATACCAATTTCAATAGCTCTACGATGGCAGGCTGACTATTCCAAACACGTTCTAGAAGTTACGGAACAACAGTTATTCAAATAAAAATATTTCTATATACTGGCTTTTTTTTGCTATTGCCCTGGGTTCGCTTGTAAAAAAGGAACCTAAGTGCCCGTGTCACAAGTAGCCTTTGCGTCCAAGCGTAAAAATAGAAAAATATATTAGTAGCAAAATAGGGTACCAGACTCACCCTGTTTTACATACACACAAGTAATTCAGGAATACAACAGGTGTCATGAATGTATCCATTTGAACTAGACTCAAAATATGCTGGTGGCTACGGCCCTAACTTTCAAGTCGAAGGCCGTGTGTTTGAAACCAGACAGGTTCACTTAGTGTAATTTATTTCTGTTCTCAAAACTGTGAAGGAAAACATCGTAATGATTGGAGGATATGTGACATGTTTTCATCCGCAATGGGCCCGAGTAGTGAATATCAGCTCACTCCCTCACACAGAGAGACCTGTTACCCTGCAGTGGAAACATAATAGGCAGATTATGAAAAATATGCTTTTATGTAAGCAAGACTGCAGATGCTAGAAGAACTTTTAAAAGTTCTTAAGAAGGATACAGCCTTCAAAGCAAGAACATCTCTTGGGTGCACTCGTTTAGTTGTAGACCACATCCATTGATTTTCAACAGGCGAGGTCGAGGTCAAGAGATGGTTCATCGTGAAAGAAAACCTAGATCGAAAATATTCTTACAATTAATCATTAGGGGTAAAAAGATTTGATTAATTGATTACTCCTTAATCCAAGTACCGATAACCGACTTAAATAAGATTTTACAAATGAATTGGATAAGATTAATACTTATCTGTATCATTATTGATAGTGAACAAATTCCAAGCAAGATATATTAGCAAGTAATGCACAATATTTAATTTTATATATTAGTGCTGCAACAATGCGATACGTACTGCTTCTGGTTTTAGTTTGCACCGGTAAGTAACGGTTGTTTTTTCTCACTCAAGCTCTTCTCTTTGGCTTCGTTCGAGTGGTATGTGGTTTTCCCTTTCTTGTTGAAATTACAGAAAAGTATCCTTTCTCAAGCTTTCTCAAATACTGATTGAAAACGTTCTTGCTATGCTAGCGAAATGTGTCTCAAAAATAAGTGTCGCTATAATATACGAGAAGCACAGATAAATAAAAGTGACATCTGACATTTCGGTAGCGCATGTCATACATTTTTGACTATTATCGTTATCGCTGATAAAAATGTAATTTTGGCTAGAGCCCAAATGAGATAACAGTTATAACGACACTTTTAAAGAAGAGGTAAAGGAAGGAGACAACACTAAGCTTAAAACAATGCAGCTAACAATATACCAGCACTCCTCCTCCCCTGCGGCCCCAACGCGTCCGCCATCAGACGGTGGCGACCACGTCCAGGCCGCGGAAGTTAGGGAGAGCGGTGCATCGCAATACCGGTACTCTCTCCCGCCACGGCCTCCAACCCTCAGCCGCGATATAGTATTGGTATGGGAGGCCCCATACGATAACGCGGCCCGCCTCAGTAGCGATGTCACCCAGGCGGCACCGCAACTTACTTGTTGCCGCTACGTCGTCGGTTTATCGGCAAAAGCCCTGACGAGCGGTCCCTCATCGGGTTCCTACTCGCTTCACCGTCGGTGACCAAGCCACGGCTACTGAGTCCCCCCTGCCTCGACAATGCGGGCACCCGCCGGGGGGCATCTCTTCACCACCCTTGTCTGACTGGAAGAGAATGCCTCATTAAGACCGCCATTTTATATTTGGGCATGTAATTTTCAATAAATAAATATATTTCCAGCGTACATCGCTTCAGCGGTGCCAGCAGAGGAAGAAGAGAAAACACATGAATACTCTAGATATGTACAGATCCCCGATGGCGAGGGTGTCATGCACACCGTGGACCTTGAGGCTGAACCTGACATGGAACTCCTTAATGAAATAACCAGAGATCCTGCTAACAACTTATATCTGTTGTATACCAGGTCAGTTTTATTCAATCAACAGGTACTAAATTGTCAAAAGGACACCATAATGACTCCCTGCTCTTTCAACGGACAAAGTGGGTAAGGTCGAAGCAAAAAGGCGTCCAAGTATTCGTGTATATCAAAACTGAACCGTTTGATAACATAGGTAAACAATCAGCCAAACGGGTAGCAATCTGGTAAGGTATGCTTTACACATGGGTTGGTGATCTCTTGTGCTGATTTTGCTGCCTATAAAACTCATATATACCGAGAACTGCACGATTACTTTTATTATTTTTATCGCTAGTCCTGCTAAGTTGTCAGGGGACAAGAAGGTAAACGAAGGAAAATGGTTCGTCAAAACTGTGAATTTTGAAAGAGTAAATTGTGTGGATCGGCTTGTTTCTCGTAAATCAAAGGTCTACTGCTTGTCGTTTCAAGGGTTTCGTAGCACATTTTTGTAGTTAAAAGGAACGTTGGTATTGTTAGGCTCCCTATCAAATTAATATATAATAACGTAATTTTTTATAATGCACGCACTAAAAATAACTTTTTATTTTTTTATTATAAAAAAATCCAGATATGAGTTCTAGGACAATGACCGTTGTAGTATTGTATCTGTGTTACTAGCTAGTTTCAAATACTTAAAATTGTAATCTGTTGAGAACGTAGTGGGTAACATAATTGTTTTAAAATGTAATATTTAATATATTGTGACTATTTCTTATTGTGCTGCTGTTTGTTTTTACCCGACTGCCGAAGGAGGGTAATGTGTTTATCAGTCTATGTATGTATGTTTGTTCCTATGTGGCGTTCTAGAGACCAAACGCGTTGGCCGATTTTGATGATTCTTACGTCAATCGATTTATCTTAATCTTGCGAGTGTCCCTGGATACATTAAAAATGGAAAAAACAAAAATGGCGGATTTTGGGCGTCATTTTGTGGGAAAAACAATTTTTTTTTTCTTCCTAACCCATCGAGTGGGGTATCAAAATAAAGGATTTTAAGAGGCAATTTCAAAAATATATAACACTTATATGTTTAACTGTACCAAATTCTAAAAAAAATAACTATAAAGTTGTAAATAAAAAAAGTTAATTAAAAAATCAAAAAACCCGACTGCTTAAAAAGCAAACTAAAAAGACGTAAACAAGAAGAAAATTATGCTGTACAGTCGGAGGATACATCTGGTTTTGGTCCGCCAGCTCGCGAATATGTATCCTCCGACTGCACAGCATAATTTTCTTCTTGTTTACGTCTTTTTGTTCTTAAATAAATACAATAAAATGAATAAAGATATATTATAACCAAGTCAACTTAATTCCCGGTAAGCATTGTAATAATTTATTAGTAATTTATTATTCCCCATTGACATATTTTTCACATAAATATATCAATGAAACTATAAAAGGGGCAAAGAAAGCTCATGGATAACTGTACTTCTGGGTATTTTAACACTTAGCTTTTATTGTAAGATTGTTATTTTTATGGTGATTTTATCTGAGAATAAAATAATATTGATGTAATATTGCCATTGCTTTTAGTTAATAAAATATACTTTTCTTCAGACATAGATATACTATTTAATTGAGTAGTTTATAGTAAGCCTTTATTCTATATATATCCTATTGGAAAATATGAAGAAAACCTGGGTTTAGTAAATATAATTAGCTAGATCTATCATCATCAGTTAATTTATTGAAATAAGTATTGACATTCAACGTGGCATTGCTGCCATGTTTTTTTGGGCACTATCAGAGGACAGCGAGGGTGTGGTTTTTGGACGCGATCTTAGACTTGTTTTTTTTAATGCGGCATTGACCATAATGCCCGAACAATTTAAAAAAAAACCGGCCAAGTGTGAGTCGGACTCGCGCACGAAGGGTTCCGTACCATTATCGCAAAAAACGGCTAAAAAATCACGTTTTTTGTAAATCATGTTTTCCCTTACAAAAAACGTGATTTTAAATACTTACACGTGACACTTAAATATTTATATTATTTTGTTTTTAGTATTTTTTGCTATAAGCGACAGCAGAAGTACATCATCTGTGAAAATTTCAACTATCTAGCTATCACGGTTCATGAGATACAGCATGGTGACAGACAGACAGACGGACCGCGGAGTCTTAGTAATAGGGTCCCGTTTTTACCCTTTGGGTACGGAACTCTAAAAAAGCCCAATATGATTGAATGCAACATGATAAAATACTATTGAAATAATTAAATTGATCGGGCTTTCTGAATAATGACCATCAATTGTTGGGCCGGATAATAAAAGGATGTGTTTGTTTTAAATTATTTAATGTTAAAATTGGCTTTAATACAGAATAGGTAAGTACGATTACTTTAAGCAACAAAGTCGTCGGAACCCTATTGAAATATATAAAAAAGAGCTCGGGGCTCCCATTTCTGTCCACAGGGTCTAAAGTAACCCTGAAAAACATTTTCACAAACACGATAAAATCATTTTATTTTAACAATGATAAACACTCTTACAGGCGTAACCAGATCGTATCTCAGACCCTGGTTATCAATGATGCCGCTTCCGTCACAAGGTCTAACTTCAATGCCAACGTACCCACGGTTGTTATTGCTCACGGCTGGCTTAGCAATCAATTTACCTCCACCAACTACATCATCAGAAATGGTAAGATATTACTTTTAATAAAATATACTATACCATTGATATTGCACACAATTATTCACTTTAACTGTACATCTATATAAAATGTCTATTTCGAATTTAATACATAATTATTTAACATCGAATTCAACACCTGGAAACAAAATTCAACTGTTAAGAGGGTCCTTCCCGGTTCGTCTATCATCAATGCGAGCATGGTCGAAAAGATTGTTGTTTCATCCGGCGCAATTTTTGAAAATTATGCAGAGCAAAAAGAGAGAGATAGGGAAAAATTGTGTTTAAAAATTTCATAAAACTTCAAAAAACTCGAATGATAGAAAAATTTGTTTTGAAAATTTCTTAAAACTTGCAGCAGATTTTTACAGAATTTTTTTCTCAAAATTTTAGTTGTTTTTTTTCATAGAAACCCAGATAATTATAGTCCACAACATACCTATTAGTTCAAAAAACTTGAATGATAGATGTGTTGCAACGGCATAATCACAATTGACTGTTTGTATGAAAAGTATGACGGGTTGGCCGCTCTTAACATAATTAAAACATATTAAATTACGCCAATAGGGGATATTGCGGACGTGTTATCTAAGAAAAAATAATTGCAAATCGGTAGAATTGCATCTCATTGCGTCCATGTGAACTCACTTGCAATTTCCCTTATTAAAAGGCGCTTATCGGTTTGATATAAATCGAATCGCATCGAACCATCAGGAAGGTCGCTTAATAATAAAATGATAAGAATCCGCAAGAATTGTATTTTCCTTACTTAGAAGAATTTTGCCTTGTACTAAACCAGGCCCTAGACAAGTGATATTCTGTCATCGAAAGTGATGATAGCGATTGTCAAAAAGGCAAAATTGTATGGGATTGACAAGCGATATCAAAAAATCACGTGATCAATCTTTTACATTTTTACATTTCGACTTCGCTGACATCAAATGCCGCTTGTCTAGAGCCTCTGGGTATGTTACTAAGAACTAAAATCTCAAAAAAGTTATTTTTTATGATTGGAACAGATATTTTTAACTAATTATTTCTGTTATATCCCCAGCTTACCTCCGTAAAAGTGACGTCAACGTCATTGTTTGTGACTGGAGACGTCTGGCTGCATCAGACTACGTTACCGCAACTAGAGGAGTTCCAGCTGTTGGCCGTGGTCTTGGACAGTTCCTGACCTTCATCAACAGAGCGACTGGTCAGGCCTTCAACCAAATGCACATCGTCGGCTTCAGTTTAGGCGCTCATTTGGTTGGCAATGCTGGAAGAGAACTGGGTGGAAGAGCTGCTCGTGTTACAGGTAAATTAAGCAAATTGTAATAAGTTATTCAGATTTGAGAGTAACAGCAACTTTTTAAAGACTATTGCCAGTGTTTGATGGGATAAAATAACGGAACAAAAGCCTTAGTAATATCAAGTGGTTTAAAGTTTCCTATGTTAAAAACGGACGTGGACATCTTTCGGCTGATATGATGATGATGATGTTAAAAACAAATTACGCACGATTGAAAAAAAAAACAACAGCGTGTCTTCATTTTCAAAGGTCTCTTTATGCTGGCTAAATAGGATTTTTCGAATCCGCATTTATTTTTTATTTTTACAGCCTTAGACCCTGCCGGTCCCCTATGGAACTACAACACAAACCGTGTCAATCCTAGCGACGCTATCTACGTCGAAGCTATCCACACCGACGGTGGTTCAAGCTCTGGTGCTCTTGGCATCGGCATGAACGTCGCCAATGCTGACTTCTACCCCAACGGTGGTATCGAACAGCCTGGTTGCAGCAGCAACCTCTGCAACCACAATCGTGCTGTCGAGTTCTTCGCTGCCAGTGTCACTTACAACCATCTAATTGGAAGACTATGCACTTCTCAAACGCAACTCTTATGGAATACCTGCCGTGGCGCAGAGCTTCGCATGGGTAATGATGACTTGAGGAAGACTGGGTGAGTTGTATCTTGTACCTTAGTTACTCATCTCGTTTAAGTTATAAGGAAAACCCTTTCTCTTAAAGTAAGCATAATACAGAAAACCTGACCGACTATACCAGACATGTGTTATCTATAAACCCACACAGAGCCCGCGTGTCACATTTTGGTCCATTCCATCTAATATGAGGCTTGTGTCCCAGCAGTGGGAAGATTACAGGTTAAAAATAAGGTGACGCGTCAATTTAGATCTACAGCCAAAACTCATGATGCCTTCTTTTTGGTATCGTCATGAAATATATATGAATACGGCTTTCGTCGTGGTAATTGCAAATATTTGCCACCAAGACAGTTAAAAACTGACAGTCAATATTTACTTAAATCATTTGGTGGTTAGTATGTAATTTATTGCATTTGGATTACAGTGGAAAGTAAATAAAAACCAGCCAAGTGCGAGTCGGACACGCGCACGAAGGGTACCGTACCATTATCGCTTTTTAGGGTCCCGCTTTGGGTACGGAACCCTAAAAAGAGAAGAAAAAATAGACGGAGCAAATAGGCAATAGGTATTCAAACTGTGTCTATTTTTTCAGATCCGGAATGTATCGCTTGGACACTGGATCAACCTATCCTTACTAAACAGGACGGTACAGATTTGTATTTGTTAAGGAAATAAATACTGTAAATACTAACACCTCGTTTTTTTACCCGAATCGATCTATGGTCAGGATTTGTCAGTAAAACCCTAGATTAACAATTTCTCGTGTTTCTTTAACAGTAAAATAAATCAACAATCCTTTTAGGAAACATAATATCTACTTTAGTAATGGCTCTGTTGAGGTCGACTGATTCACTTTTGTACTTATTTATTCTAGCTTGGCGTGACCTTGTATCTATATCCGAATCTTCACCTTGGCAGATATTTGACGCTAGCATATGATCTAGGGAAGCGGTGAAGTCTTCCGTCACACGTTTCATGTCCGAATCCATAATTTAATACACTATACAATAACTCATTTGACTATGGAATATAATTATTGACCTCCAACTGACATAACACATACTTGAAAGGCAGAACTGTTACTAAACACTATTCGTATAAAACAGGCGTTATGGCCGACCCGCAAGTGGGGTGTAGGTTGATCAAGTGTTGCTGATGAATACTGCTTCCTATAGAAGGTCTAACTGCAGGACGAAGCAGCTTACTGGGATGGTAGCCGTTCTAATGAATGTTAGGGTTCGTATCTCATTAAATCACGCCAGAATTTCGGGCCAGTCACTGATACAAAAAAAAACGCCCAAATGCGTCGGACTTCGCATATTTAGGGTTCTGTACCAAACCCCCTAAATTACGTTGGTTGTAATAGAAAAACTGAAGGAAATTTCAAAGAAAAACCTGATTTATTAATATGTTGTTATTTGTTTGTAAAATAAAAGTAATAATAAAAAAATGTGTGTGTGTACCAGAGTACACAGGTAAGAAGTGAAACTTCTTTACGACATATCATTTTTCTACTATTTGCAACTTCACGAAAATGGGGTAGATAAGAAAAACAATGAAACAACGAAGCTATTTTATTATTATAGACATGCATCTTATCTTATCTTATCTTATGGAGGGGCCGAGAACATCTCGGACACTTCGACCCATTGGGATCTATTGTGGTCCCCTAGATAACTTACTCCCCCCCAATCTCGTTGAAAGCCGTTTTCATGAGTTTTACAACGAGACTAGGAGATATGAGCCTATAGTCTTCTGGTTTTGGGTATCCAACCCCTAGGAGACCCATTCGCTTACCAGCCAGTGCATCGCATGTGCACAGAAGGTGCTCCATGCGTTCCGTTTGTTCCCCACACAACCTGCACACGGGAGTCGTGGTTAAACCCATCTTCATGAGCATGTCGTTGGTTCCAAAGTGCCCATTAAAGGCCCCAAGCAGGTAGCGGATTTGCCCCCTGCTCATATTCCAAATGCATTCCCGGGCTTTGAACGTAGAGCCTAGGAATTTCTTGGAGTGTTGCAGACCGGTGTTAGACAGCCAATAAGTTTGTTGTCTGTGATCTGCAAACTCCCTAAATGCGGCTTTTACGAGACACGTCGAAATGCCTACACATGGTTCTGGACCCACAAATTCATTTGCTGAGCCCTCTCTTGCCAGTTCATCAGCCACTTCGTTACCATGGATTCCTTTGTGCCCAGGGATCCACATCAGTCTCACCCTGTTGTGCTTCCCAAGCTTGTTTAGGGCCTGGATAGCATCCAGAATGAGCCCGGAGTCCACTTTGTAGGATGCCATGGCTTTGATTGCAGCCTGACTGTCACTAAGAATATATTTGGATTTACCTCGGGTTCCTCTATCTATATTCTCTTGAGCACAGGTTATTATGGCAAATGTTTCCGCTTGGAATACAGTTGCCATCTTCCCTAAGCTTTTGCTACATTTGTAACCTTTTGCGTATATGCCCGCTCCTGTACCTGATTCCATTTTGGATCCATCAGTGTACCACACCAGACTGTCTTGTTCTGGTGGATCGAGTCCCTTCTTCCAGTCCTCTATTGTAGGGATTTGGACCTTAAAAGACCTTTCAAACACAAATTTAGTTTGCATTTTATCGGATAACATGCTTGTTACCCGATCCAGGCCTTCATTCTCATCGAACTTTGTATGGTTAGTCTTTGGCTTAGAGGCATCCCATAGTCCAGCAACAGCAAGACGATGTAATGTCTTCCTTGCCTCGAATTCAACCATTATATGCAGAGGAGGGATATTGAGGTATCTCTCAATCGCTGCCGTTGGTGTTGTCCTGAAAGCACCTGTGATGCCGAGACACACTGTTCTTTGTAACATGGTGAGTGGCGCTTAGCACGAAGCAAGCTTTGTTCTTGGCCACCACACTAGGCTGCCGTATGTGATAATAGGTATTATCATTGTCCGGTACAGCCATCGTATCACTTTGGGCTTTAACCCCCAAGTTTTACCGTAGCTGGAACGACACATGCCGAACGCTCGTAAGGCCTTTGTCGTTATATTTTCCACATGAGTTTTCCACCTGAGTTCTTTATCAAGCGTTACGCCCAGATATTTAACTTCGGTGGACCAGGGCAGCTTTATTCCATTGAGGGAGAGCTCTCCTAGGTTTTCTAGTTGACTCTTCCTCGTGAATGGAATAATGACTGCTTTGCTTGGGTTGATAGAGAGGTGGTTCTTTGTACACCATTCCTCTGTCATCCTCAATGCCTGTTGTAATAATCCAGACACTATGTTCGGGAATTTACCATTGACCATTATTGCTATGTCATCTGCATAGCCTACTGTGTAGAATGGTCCGGTATTGAGTTTGGTAAGTAGCGAGTCTACTACCAAGCACCACAATAATGGTGACAGCACCCCGCCTTGCGGGCAACCTCTTGTTGTTTTTGCACTAAGTCTGTCCCCCATCAGTTCCGATCTGACTATTCTGCTTCTCAGCATATAGTCAATCCAGTTGCACGTGGTATCGTTGATGCCATGTTCCGCGGGACTTTTTTCGTTGGACGGACTCTACGTACAAAATTTTCTCCCATACGTCGATAAAGTAGTTTCACTTCAAAAAGTCCCGCGGAAATACATGGAACTAACAAGGTTTGTTAGAGGACAGCGTACAGTCGCATAGAAACTAGCGCCGCGTCTACGGGACTTCTTTCGTTGAACGGACTCTATCGTCACGTTTTTCGGTTACGCGCCATGTTGCTTTTTTTATCAAAGTTTAGTAAAAAGACTTATTCAAATTTAAGTGAATTTAGAAGAAAAGTGAGTGATTATATATTTCGTTTTATAAATTCAACACGTATGAGCATGATTTTAATATTTATAAATTAATTAATTTATAAATATAAATTACTCATTAATTGTATGCATGTCTATAATATTAAAATAGCTTTAATTTAATACGGAAAAAAATGATTTTCTTAAGGCTTAAGCCTTATCTACCCCATTTTCGTGAAGTTGAAAATAGTAGAAAAATGATATGTCGTAAAGAAGTTTCACTTCTTACCTGTGTACTCTGGTACACACACACATTTTTTTTCGTTGGTCGGACTCTACGTACAAAATTTCTCTCATACGTCGATAAAGAAGTTTCACTTCAAAAATATCACTAAATTTGATGTTCATAGGTAAAGATGAAAAAGAAAAGAAAAAGAAAGTTAGAAAATTCCTTGGAACTAAATTTTGTAAAAAAGCTGACTTTGGTTGTCCTTTAATTCCAAATATTTTTCAAAACAATAAACTAATGATTTATAATATAGGATCCCGATATAAAACGACCTTCACCGAGATGTTTATTTGATGAAACGTATTTTATATTTAATTTAATATGACAATAAATATATTGCATATGGGTTGCCTAGCAAATTTCAGTCCAGGATATGATTTAATAAATAATTTAAAAAACAAAACACGTTTTACCGGTTTGATTATTAGACAAATTCTATATCAATCGAAAGTATGAAGACCATAGAATGTGCAAACGTTAGGTTGCCTATTCTTTACCGGTCACAACTCTCGGGTAGCCAGGTATAAACAGGTAAATCGATACTAGCATTTTGCACCGGTCTGATTATTGAACTTAATAAAGTGCGCATGCTATTTGTTCTTGAAATTTAAAGTAGTTTTTTTTTTTTTCTCTATTTTTATTGCGATCTATCAGTCTTGTAGATATTCAGCAAAATGTGTAAGATAACACTTAAAGTTCTTGCACGGAAGCCGTCCAGTGACTGCTCTGTTTATTCATATTGCCTCTTATATGTATAAGATTTTGGGGAATCTTTCTTCTGGGACTGTCTGGGAGTTCATTAGGCTAGCCACCAGCATGTTTGGATGATTCATGATCCGTCTTTTGTACGCTTTTGTCCTTTCTGTAATTTCTTCTGTAACTGTTTTGATGCAGAGGTCGTGATGGAGTCTATTGTTTGAGACATACCTCGCTTGTTACCATTCTCAGTATCTTTGACTGGAATCTTTGTAGTATATCTATGTTTGACATTGCAGATGTTCCCAAGAGTTGCAGACCGTACGTCCATATAGGTTTTATAATACACTTTTACAGCAACAGCTTATTTTGACTTTCGTCGCGATTTCCTGTTAAGTAGCCAATACATTGTGTGCAACTGTTGACCCATAGCTAATCTCTTTGTGAGTATGTGCTTCTTCCAGGTTAGGCGTCTATTCCAAGATACTTGGCGTGGTTCCCTTGAGGGAGAGGTATGCCGTTTAGAGTGACAGAGTGACAAGTTTCTTGCCTGTTTGTAAAAGTGACTTGGACTGATTTGGTTTTCTTGGCCTTAATACGCCAGTCTTTGAGCCATTGGGATATTAAATATCCTTTTTGTGCTGCAAAGTCTGGTGAGTTGTCCATAGATAGTATTGCGGTATCATCAGCAAATGTTCCTGTAAGTCGTTGGGAGGGCAGCTGTAAAAAGCAGGTACAACATGGGAACCATAACACTGCCTTGTGGGACTCCAGCTTGGATAGCATATAAGGACATTAACTCTTTTCCTTGTTTTACAAAAAAGTGTCTGTCACTTAGATATGACTATATAAGGTTGTAGAAGTTTATGGGCAGGTCTTTTTTATTTAAAAAAATTGTCCATCATGCCACACTCGATCAAATGCCTGTGATATATCATGGAACGCTGCAACATGTGACCGTTATGAATAAAAAATATAACGAAGAATTTGATTATTTTTGTGCTGAATATACAGTAAGTACATAATAATTGAATCTTTAAAATTATCTTGAATAATATACAGCATGTGCTTTTTTTCAAAATCAGCGGGTTCGATTCCTGGCTAGGTATATAGATTTTTCAAAAATACAACGACGTAGTTTTAGTTTTCATCAAAATCGTCCTCGTATCTCTTTTGTGTGTTTTTCGCTATTCCTCATAGTTTCGGATTTTGCCATCGACTTCCACTTGAAAAACTCATTCTGTATTAGTTCTTAATATTTTAATTACTTAAAATCTGTTAAATAAATTTGAACCTGTAAATTGTTTACTAGATTTAAAATTAATAATTCTTTTTTCAGACGCAACCCTACCGCATCCCAGACATTGATAATTAACAACGCTGGTTCCATAACTAGCTCTAACTTCAACGCTCGCGTACCTACCATCGTTGTTGCTCATGGCTGGCTCAGCAACCAGGACACCGATATTAACCCTGTTGTCAAAGATGGTAATAGACTTTTCCTCAACCAGTGCATATGATATACTGTCAAAAGTTGTTTTGGTATTTAATTCTGGTCCTGTATTTTTACAGAGTGTCTCAGAAGGCATGATGTGAACATTATCGTGCTGGACTGGTGAATTGTGATATTATTATTTAATTCCTGTTCTATATTTCTACAGCGTATCTTGGAAAATATGACGTAAACGTCATCGTTCTGGACTGGAGAAGGCTTGCCATTTCCACAATACAGCCGCTAATGGCGTCCCAGCTATTGGTCGTGGTTTGAACAGTTCCTACGTTACCTGAACTCTGTGATTGTAGCTCCCTTCGACCAAATGCACCTTGACGGCTTCAGTTTGGGTGCCCATCTCGTTGGTAACGCTGGTAGGGAGCTTGGAGGAAGAGTTGCTCGTGTCGCAGGTGATTGCGATTTCCTTAATAATTCATATAGCATTGATATTGTGGTGTTCATTCCACATGTTTTAGTTTACTTACGTTTTATAATATATTTTACAAATTTCATCACCGTTACTTTTGAAATTGTATCATCTCATGTTTTCCTTTTTTATGTATTGTTTACATTGGTATAAACCTGAAAATCATAAGATTTGTTGATTCATCCAAAACTATTATATTATTTTTAACTCTTGACATTTTTACCTGACATGACATTGTCATTATTTTATTTTCTTAAACCATAGACATAAGATACCATTCTCTATAGCTTTTGTTAAGCTCGTTGTACATTATAATTTTCATTATAAGGGCAGCGGCAGACTGCGCCTCTGTAAACCGTTTTTATTCGTTCATGATTTCTTAATTCATATTTGAATTTAAAATTGAGAAGACATATCGGAACGAAGAAAAACGGGTGTTACTTTTTAAACTGTAGCGTTACGTATAGTTCAAAAGAACTATACGTAAGCCACGTTAATAAAATTAAAGGTAACTATAAATTAAAAACTAAGAAAAGGATATAATTAACAAATTAAGGTCCGGCTTCGCACGACGTGGGCAACTAGGAAGGTCCGACTTCTCACGTCGTGGGTAGTCCGGGTTCTCACATCGTGGGTAGTCCGGCTTCTCACGTTGTGGGTAGTTATCTCACAGCTAGGCAGCTTGACGGGCAGGAAGGCTTGGAATGCCCGAGGTAGGCAGATGAACAGGCAATCAGATAGGTAGGCTCACAGATAGATCTAGAGATCAAGGCAGCTGAACTAATTGTCAGGCTAACATGCAGGTAGCAGTAGCAGTAGCACTGGTGCAGGAACAGGCAGCTAGGAGTGTGGCGGTCGGGCTGTGGTTTAATATGCTGATCAATGCAGCTGGATGGGCAGGAAGCCCTTTTGGTATGAAGCGGTGACCGTAGAAGTTAAAGAACCAGTAAAAATGCTCAGATTTAAGTTCCACACTCAATAAATAATATTTATTGATTTTCACAGAATTGGTAGATTCACAGGCCTTATATATAATAAATTTAAAGAGATTTTCAGATTCAATAGTACAACACGTAGTACTCAGGAGTCAAACGACTTTCAGAGTTAAGTGCAGATTTAAGACTAAAAAAAGTGACACCCGTTTTTCTTCGTTCCGATATGTCTTCTCAATTTTAAATTCAAATATGAATTAAGAAATCATGAACGAATAAAAACGGTTTACAGAGGCGCAGTCTGCCGCTGCCCTTATAATGAAAATTATAATGTACAACGAGCTTAACAAAAGCTATAGAGAATGGTATCTTATGTCTATGGTTTAAGAAAATAAAATAATGACAATGTCATGTCAGGTAAAAATGTCAAGAGTTAAAAATAATATAATAGTTTTGGATGAATCAATAAATCTTATGATTTTCAGGTTTATACCAATGTAAACAATACATAAAAAAGGAAAACATGAGATGATACAATTTCAAAAGTAACGGTGATGAAATTTGTAAAAT
The DNA here is from genome assembly GCA_945859665.1 of Anorthoa munda. Taxonomy (NCBI): domain Eukaryota; kingdom Metazoa; phylum Arthropoda; class Insecta; order Lepidoptera; family Noctuidae; genus Anorthoa; species Anorthoa munda. The sequence continues at coordinate 18,163,507 of OX243908.1, forward strand.
ATATTATAAAACGTAAGTAAACTAAAACATGTGGAATGAACACCACATTTCCCCGAAAAATAAAAAATAAACCTTTAATTTTATTAACGTGGCTTACGTATAGTTCTTTTGAACTATACGTAACGCTACAATATATAACGACCTAAGATAAGAGATAATACAATCAATCGTTGTAAAAAAAATCTATACATTCTAGCTAAACAAAAAATGCTATTTCTTTTTTCTAGCTCTGGACCCTGCTGGTCCCTATGGAACTTCAACTCTGACCGTGTGAACCCTAATGATGGAGTCTATGTATCTATATGTGTCAGTGGTCTTGATATTGGAACTGATGTCGCCAACGCTGACTTCTACGTCAACGGTGGTATCAGCCAGCCTGGCTGCCTTACCAACATCTGCAACCATAACAATGCTTGGAGATACTTCGCTGCTACAGTCATTTATAACCATATTGTTGGAATCTGCCTATCTAGGGCATACCACGTCTTCCTGCCCGGCCTATTATTATTTATTTATTTATTCATTCAAAATTTGTTTACACTATTACATTTATACATTCTGCCAAACTGTAAAACAGTTTGTCGGCCTGCTGCCCACGTCGTGCAAAGCCGGACCTTAGTTTTTATTATCTATATCGTTTTTCTTATTTTTAATTTATAATTACTTTTATTTTATTAACGTGGCTTACGTTTAGCTGTCTGTGCTAAACGTAACGCACAGTGTAAAAAACATCGTTTGTGTCCAAAACGCCATGTGCCATTTTGTTGATTGTTTATCTATATCTGTTGTAAAACTAGTCTCTATTGTAAGTAGTGATTGATAAAACTAGATAGTAGTAGAATATCTTTAGCAATAATAGCACAAATAAATAATACCTTTGTTGGTATGCTAAAATGGTCAATAATCTTCTATAAAAGATCAATATCGGTGATAAATTTTCAATAAATACGGCTGCTGGTCGAAACTTTTCACACGACCACTTCATTATCGAAGTCATTATGAAGATCGCCCTTCTATGCTTCCTTGTCGCCACGAGTAAGTAAAAACAAATAATTATTATGTGCCACTGATTTTGTATACGTTCTTATTAATGAGGAACCGATATTTTAGATTGCATTTCATAAATCGCAGGCATGTTGGAATCAGCAACTATTAAATGTCAAACTTCTTCACCTAATACAACTAGAACCTTTTGGCTTATGGAAACCGTTTGTTATTCTAGCATACACCGCAACAGCGGGGCCAGTAAAGTCAGATTTCTCTGGGAACTACGTTTACCCACGGTTTATCCAGTTCCCGGATGGCGAAGGTGTACTACACAATGTGGACCTAGAGGCTGCCCCTGAAGAACTAATTCTTGACACGGTCAATAGGAACCCTGCTAACAACCAATATCTGCTTTACACCAGGTATGCGTAAATTAATCAATGCCTGGTTTTAGCATTGAATTGATGATGAAAATAAAACAAATGTTATTGTAAATTCCAGTTGCGACTGTAATAAAAGGGAAAAAAACCTCCAAGGCTTGCTGCAGAACGATTTTTTCTATTATCAACTTTACCTAAAATATTATTGTTTATTCCAGACGTAACCCTACCTCATCGCAGTCATTAATAATTAATGATGTTGCTTCCATCAAGAAATCTAACTTCAACCCTCGCGTGCCTACCATTGTCATTGCCCACGGCTGGCTCAGCAACCAGGACACCAATATCAACCCTGTTATCAGGGAAGGTAATTCAACGTTCCTCACCAAAATCAACCTCATAAAAATTTGTGATATTGTTATTTAATTCCTGTTCTATATTTCTACAGCGTATCTTGGAAAATATGACGTGAACGTCATCGTTCTGGACTGGAGAAGGCTTGCCATTTCCAACTACGTGACCACCGTTAGGGGAGTACCAGCTGTTAGCCGTGGTCTTGGGCAGTTCCTGGCATTCTTGAACTCTGTCACTAGAGCACCCTTTGACAAAATGCACCTCATAGGCTTCAGTTTGGGTGCCCATCTTGTTGGTAACGCTGGAAGAGAGCTGGGAGGAAGAGTTGCCCGTGTCACAGGTAACCATTTCCATTTTGGTGTTTGTTTCCACGATTTTCATAATACTGTTCTTCAATCTAATTTTGACTCTTAATCCAACAGAGAGTATTAAAAGATCGATTTTTTTCTAGCTTTGGACCCTGCTGGTCCCCTATGGAACCTCAACTCCAACCGCATCAACCCTAATGATGGAGTCTACGTTGAGGCTATTCACACCGACGGTGGATACACCGTCGGCGGTCTCGGTATTGGATCTGACGTCGGCAACGCTGACTTCTACGTGAATGGTGGTATCAGCCAGCCTGGCTGCTTAACCAACATCTGCAACCACAACAATGCTTGGAGATACTTCGCTGCTACAGTCAGCTACAACCATATTGTTGGCAACGCATGCTCGAGCTCATGGCAAATTACATGGAATAGCTGCCGTGGCGAACAACTCCATATGGGCAACAACGATCTGAGAAAATGGGGGTAAGGGCCTTTGCTTTATTAATATCTAAAAATCCTTCTATGTAATTACAGTTGAAGTTATTTAACTTTAACTGTAATAATGTTGTCGCATCAGAAAATCCTTCAAACTAATATATAAAGAAAAGTATTGTTTTCGATTAGTTACTTATCTAGATCGGTATTAAAAATCTTTAATACCTAATTATATTAGTTATATTATTATATCCCATGTGTAAAGAATATTATTATTGATGTAATTTGCATAACCGAACATTTCATGATGGCTGGTTATGAAGAGTATCTGTCAATCTCTAACTATGATCTAGCTACATGTTTCAGTAGAAGAGACATTAAAAGAGGTGGAGCTTGTATCTTGGTAAAAAAGGGACATCATTGGAAGGAAATTCCTGAAGTTAGGAACTTAGCAATAAGTAGCACTTTTGAATGTTGTGCTATTGAGCTTATCCATACTGACACCATTGTAATCTGCATTTATAGAGTCCCAAATACAAATAATTTAACAACTTTTTTTGAGCGACTGTATAAATTATGCCAGTTTATAACAAAGAAAAATAAACGAGATATTGTAATATGCGGTGACTTGAACATTGATACTTTAAAGCGTAATAATACAACACTAGATCTAGAATGTCTTTTGCTTAACTTTAATTTTAAATTAGTAATTAATCAGCCAACCAGACTATCCAGTAAAACATGCATAGACCTTTTTGCGCATAATTTCGGTAAAAAATGTAAATATGACGTAATCGATTTTGCCTTATCTGATCACACATGTCAAATTCTCAAGTGTCCGGTGAAAAGGATATGTGTTTTAAAGCATTGGTATGTTAAACGCCGTGACTACAATCAAGAAAATATGAATAAGTTCAGGGAATGTTTACAGAATATTTCTTTATCGGAAATATATAAACTTGACGATCCGAATACAGCCTATAATCTATTTCTGGAGACATTTACCCTAATGTATAATTTATGTTTTCCATTTAAACGAATTAAATTAAGCGTACACAAGAGACCACAATGGGTATCGCGGGGAATTAAAACATGCAGTAAAAATAAAAGAAACCTTCTGTGGCGTTACCGACTGGAACGCAATGAACAAAGTAAACAAAAATTCAAAAGATATACAGCAATACATAAAAAAATTATTAAATTAACACAACTTGCTCAGAACAGCTATAAAATCAAATCGTCCTCTAACAAATCGAAATCTACTTGGGAAATCATTAATCGTACGAAGATGAATATGCCCAATAGAAACTCAATTGGAAACATTAAAATTGGAAATAAAAAAGTAACGCACCCGTACGAGATAGCGAAAGCCTTTAACAACTTTTTTGTCGACAAGATAAAACCTATCGTTAATAGAGGTAAAAATGTGACATCAAATATCTCAAAACCAAGTAATTCGATGTTTATGGCACCAAGTAATGAAAGTGACATCAAAACCATTATTAAGTCTTTAAAAAATACTGGCAGTGTAGGTAATGATGGAATTTCTACCAAGGTAATTAAGTACGTTTCAGACTCCATAAGTAGACATTTGAGCTATATTCTCAATTTGTGCATAACACACGGTACTTACCCAACTAACCTAAAAACAACTGTTGTTAAACCATTATTTAAAAAAAATGACAAAGATTGCATGGAGTCTTATAGGCCTATTGCGCCTGTTCCAATAATATCCAAGATATTTGAAAAGTATATTTATGCACAGATTTATAAGTACCTGGATAAAGAAAACATTTTGACAGAGGAACAAAAAGGTTTTCGGAAAAGTAAAACGATAAATTTGGCCATCTACGACTTTTTGAATAATGTTTATACGAATGTTGACAATAGAATACCTGTGTGCTCAATATATTGTGACATGACTCAGGCCTTTGACTATGTGGACCATACAATTTTGTTAAGTAAACTAGAAGCCTACGGCATTAGAGGTAATGTCTTAAATTTATTAGAATCGTATTTAAAGAACAGGAAACAGTACGTTGAAGTATCTGAAATAGATTTTAAACTTAAATGTCAACGAATTTACAAATCTGATCTTCGAACACTCACATATGGCGTACCCCAGGGCAGTGTATTAGGGCCTCCTTTATTTATAATCTATATAAATGATATGCCGAAAGTTACAAGTTACCCTATGTCACTATTTGCTGATGACAGCACTGTGACTATTAACAGCACAAACGCTGAAACCTACAATGACGAAATTTCTAAGACAATAACCTCCATAATACAATGGTTAGATAATAATAATTTAAAGATAAATATTGAAAAGACAAAATTAACTATGTTTAGCCAACGTTCAAACACAAATATGAGTATATACTATGACAGCCAACGCATATCACAAGTAAACACATCTAAATTCCTAGGTTTAACAATTGATAATAAATTAGATTGGAAAGCACACACGGAGGAGCTAACCAAACGAATTAGTAAGTCTGCCTATGCTCTATACAAACTTACCTCAGTGATGAGTGTGGACGCTTTAGTCACAGCATATCATGGCTTGGTGGGTTCAGTTCTGAGATATGGTGTTATTTTTTGGGGGAATTCAACCAATAGGGAAATAATCTTTAAAGCACAGAAAAAGTGTATCAGGACAATGTTTGGATTACAGGTCATAGATACATGTAAACCTTTATTTATTAAATTTAAAATATTGACTCTTCCATCTTTATATGTTTTTGAAGTTGCTGTTTTTGTTAAGTCCAATCCCAAGTTGTTTAAAAAAATGTCGGACATTAGTGACCGAAGTCGAAGAGATAACAGTAGCTTATGCGTAAGAAGGTCCCACACAGCATTAATGTATAAAAGTGTATTTTGTATGGCGCCAGTCATATTTAACCACTTACCACGGGCAATCAAAGAATTGAACGTGAGCTTATTTAAGAAACGGCTAAAATCCTTACTGGTGAGCAAAGCATATTACAGTATTTCGGAATTTTTAACAGACAAAAATCTAATGATAGAATGTTGACATTCATGACTGTTTGTACTTATAAATAATTTTGTATATTGACATTAGTATTGTATATTGATATCAGTGTTGTATATTGACATTAGAATTGCATATTAATATTGGATATTGACATTAGAATTGTATATTAATATTGGATATTGACATTAGAATTGAATATTGACATATGTAATTTTTACCTATATTGACATAGCCTTATTATCTGTTAGCCTTATTATCTGTTTTTTTAGTCTGTGTCTTGACATGTACTGTTTTGACATTTTGTTTGCTTTTTTTTATATTATTGTTCCTATTATTATTTGTTTCTCTTTTATTGACATTGATTTCTATTAATATTTATATTGACATGATTTCTATTAATTTGGTATAATTGTTGTTTTATTGTCCAGGGTTATTTTATTTAATTGTTGAGATCTAGCTGGCTTGATTTTATTTTAATTACTTGCAAACATTATTTGTACGCCCTCTGGCATAACATAGCGCACTCTTTGTTACCTGTATATACCACTCTTATTGTACCTATGTTATACAAATGAATAAATGACTTATGTGTGTTGCTAGTGAAGACCTATGGCACTGAGACGTGGTCGCTCACAATGGGCCTCATAAGAAAGCTTACTGTCACCCAAAGGGCAATTGAGAGGGCTATGCTCGTAGTTTCCTTGCGTGTGTGGATTAGAAATATAGAGATCCACAAGAGAACAAGCCCGAAGAAATGCCAAATTTAAGTGGCAGTGACATTGCTCGCAGAAAGGTTGGCCGATGTGCAGAAAAGTTATGTAGTGGCGACCGCGAACAGGAAGAAGTTGCGTTAGTAGGCCTCCCACTAGATGAACTGATGACCTGGTGAAGGTTGCGGCGGGGATCCGCTGGATACGAAACGCACGGGACCGATTAATGTGGTGACGCTTGGGAGAGGCCTATGTCTAGCAGTGGACGTTTTGCAGCTGATATGATGATGACGATGAAAAACCTTACTAAGATTTACACTATCTTTATTTTCAGATCTGGAAGATTCCGCGCTAACACCGCCAGAAGATACCCCTATTAATATTATAAAACAAGACGACAATTCAATAAAACGTGATTAATCTTAAAGCTTTGTGTTTTATTTGACGTCAAGCCTTTAGTCTAGACTCTAGATAGTCATCAGTGACAGCTGTAATCACAATCGTATTATATTTTACATTTAAATACACAATACTACAAACATAAAAAGCTATTAGAACCAACTTTAAAAGGCCAATGAACCCGCCAGTCGATTCCGTAGGCTTATTACGTATCTTTTGCAAAAGCAAAACGATATCGATTTTTGCGCAATAAAGCCAACAATTCTAAAACTTCTGTATGGAAGAGCAATCTCTTCCATACAGAAGTTTTAGAATTGCTGGCGGTTTTTTTTTTAAATAAGTGCATTTGACACACAGCGAGCTATTAGCAAACGATTGTGTAGGACTTACCATACCTACACTGCAGGTAATTCCGACTTTTATGACTTATAAAGCGTTTGATCGCTATCGTTTTGCCCTTTCAAAAGATACGTAATACGCCTGCCGTAGACATCTTACGTGGGCTGTTATTCCATTCGATTGACAGTTCACTTCGATTTATATTGACTTAGTCACCATGATGAGATTTTTACAGAATAGCACTGCAGTATTGCTACACTCGTAAACTAAAAATTACCAGGACATAATTTGAATGGTAGGATATTTCGAATATTTCGAACTTTTATTCTATTAAAGTCTATGGCTTGACAGATCACTTTTTCACTTCACCTAAACATTTACAGTAAGTTATTTGCAGTACTCTGCACTGCACATTGTGGTGCAATTTGAGATAAACATAAGTCCAGCCACTACTTAGTCTACCATGGTCCACTGACTGTGATAGGCTCGGAAATTCATTGAATAATATTAAATTATCAGATAGCCATTTCAAAAATTTTAGGTATTATTAGTAATCTACGAAAGATTATAACAAACCCCTCAGCAAATAATAATGCCATATGGCAATCACAATTGATTGGTCCCTAGATAAGCACCATATGGTGCTTTTTATCGCTAAAATAATATTGTTAGTAATTAAATATCTACCGTTAGATTCACACAATATGATAAGTAAGTAATAATATATAGTATTTTATACTATGTAAAGGAGAATGACCAAAAGTGGTACCAAAAAGTCTCACGCATCAAGACCAAAATTTTATAGTAATTAGTTTCATATTTTTTTACGACATTATGCGTCGGGGATTTGATTTTTGAATAGGGAATTTACTTTTGAGTTTAAAAGTATGGATATTGTTTTACTCCCTATAAATAAATGTCGTTCCGTTTCTCATGATACCCTTGATTTTTGAAAGTGTCATGATCTCTGTGCAAAATAATATACGTTTCCGATTCTACATTCTTCTTCTTCCTTGCCTCATCCCATTATTTGGGGTCGGCTCTCCTCGTTCTGATGCGCCAGGATGGTCTGTCCTGGGTTGTCTGTCCTGTAAGTTGGGCTCGTTCCAAGTCGCGGGTTACTGTAGACCACCATGTGGCTTGAGGTCTTCCTCTTTTCTTTTTTGTATTCGGTAGTGCCAGGGCTTGCCAAACCACGTAGTTTTCGGGACGTCTCATTACGTGGCCATACCAACGAAGCCTACTTTCTGTTAGTTTGTCTGTGATGGCCGCAACTTTGTAACTGCCTCTGATGTGTTCATTTCGCACTTTATCAAGTCTTGTTACGCCCGCTGCCCATCTCAGCATCTTCATCTCAGCCACATGCAGCTTCTGTTCATGCACCCTTTTTATGGCCCAGCATTCGGCACCGTACATCATTGCGGGTCTTACAGCTGTTTTGTAAATTTTGCCCTTAACTTGAATCGGCATTCTTGTGTCGCAGAGGACGCCTGAGAGAGCTCTCCATCTTTGCCAGGCAACGTTGACTCTGTGGGTAACATCGGTTTCAATATTACCATCAGCCGTCAGCATCGCTCCGAGATATTTGAATTGAGATACCTTTGGAAGTGGATCTCCCTCGATATAGATCGTGTTTGTTATGGTAGTATCACCACCAAAGTTGCATTCCAGATGTTCGGTCTTGCTTCTGCTGATACGGAGTCCATTGCTTTCCAGGGCGTGCCTCCATTGCTCGAGAGACATTTGCAGTTGTTGCGCACTTTTGTCAATGAGCACGATGTCATCTGCGTATAACATACACCATGGCAGAGAGGCCTGGATATCTTTGGTGAGATAGTCCATTACCAGATTGAAGAGTAGTGGGCTCAACGCAGAACCTTGATGAACGCCAACTTTAACTTCAAAGGCTTTGCTCATTCCAGCCAAACTTCTCACTTTTGTGATACTCCTGTGGTACATGTCCTGGACTAGAGCCACGTAATATTCCGGTAGACCCTGCGCTCTCATCGCTTGCCATACCAGGTTTCGTGGCACCCGGTCAAACGCTTTCTCAAGGTCTATGAAAACAAGGTGTAAATTTTCGCTGTTGGCCCTATGCTTTTCCATGATGATTCGGACTGTTTGGATGGCATCGGTTGTGGATTTTGATGGCGTAAAACCGTATTGGTTCTCGGAAATGACAACGTGGTTCAAGAAGCGGTTGTTTAATATTCTTTCCCATATTTTGAGGGTATGAGAAGTGAGTTTTATAGCCCTATAATTCCCGCAGGCGCTGACGTCACCTTTGTTCTTATAAAAGGGCACTATGTAACTTTGACGCCATGATTCTGGGATAATATTGGAGTTGAGGACAGCATTGAAGATAAGAAGATAGAAGATAGGACCTGTAGGATTAGAGTGGCTCACAGGACGTGAGCCACTCTAATCCTACAGGTCCTATCTGTTTCCAGATATCAGAGGATATTTCGTCGGGACCGACAGCTTTATGGTTTTTCATCGCTGAGACTGCGGTTTTCACCTCTTCAACCTTGACTTCCAGGACTGGGCCAGCAGTAGATTTTATAATAAGTTGTTGCTGGCTTGGGAATTCCTCGTTAAGAAGCTCTGCATAGTATTGGCACCATCTTTGGTTTATGTCTTCATTAGATGTTAGTAGCCGACCATTTTTGTCACGGATGTATTTATTGACTTTAATGTCTAGTGTTGACTTATGTCGCTGCTTAGCGATTTTGAAGATTTCTGTATCATTCTTTGCATCTTCCAGTCTGCTATAAAAACTTTCTTTAGATTGTGCTCTGCTTTGGGCTACCTCGCGTTTCGCTAGTTGTTTCGCCTTCCCGTATTCAATGCGGTCCTCTTCCAGTTGGGTTTTTTGCCATAATTTAAAAAGATCCCTTTTGGCACCTATAGCTTGTTTAACTCTGTCATTCCACCAACTTGGGTCCTTGTTATTGCTTAGTTTTCCCTTTGAGACTCCTAAGATTTTGGACGATTGGGCTTTACAGGTGTGTGCAAAGTTTGACCACATAAGTTCGGCGTTGTTGTTGTATTCGTTGTTCATATCCTGCTCCAAATACTGTTTGAGGGCGACAATCAGCTCTTCCGATTCTACATTGATTAAAAAAAAACTAGAATAGATTCTTTAATTAAAAGATTATCATTATTTTATATATGGTTAATTGGCCATTCTTAGCCGGTCATATTCTTTGAGATGTAGAATGCAATAGAACCAATTATTGATGAATCGACTAACCAGTAATCGTTTCCTTTGTTAATATATAACTATAACGGCCGTGTATAACGCGTCTATAATAAAATACGTCGTTGGTAGCGTCAAACAAAATAGACCTGGTTTTAGGTTATTTTCGATTTTATAAAATAACGCCGAAACCCGGGTTTTATTTTCAAAAAGAAGTTTTGTAGGAGTTAAAATGGTCAGTTTAGTGTATAAAAAACAAAGTTTGATTTTGATGCAGCATGGTACGGGATTCCATACATCGATGAGCATTCTCCTTTAATTGAAATAAAATAAACATGACACAACATGATCTTTTTATACAAAAAAACATCTGGTAATCAACTAGTAACCTAATTAGTGATTTATCAATAATTGTGACAATTGTGACAATAGGTCGTTACAATTGATAAAAATATGTTTTCCACAAGATACGCAATTTTTTTTTGTCAATCTTTTGTGCAACGCTCGAAGAATCTGGTGAATGAATAAGAATCAGACGACTGGCTAGTTAACTCTAGTCTAGTAATTAAAATCTAAACAAAACCCGACTGCAAAAAAAAACCGGCCAAGTGCGAGTCGGACTCGCGCACGAAGGGTTCCTACCATTATCGCAAAAAACGGCACAAAAATTTCGTTTGTTTTATGGGAGCCCCACTTAAATATTTATACTGTTTTTAGTATTTGTTGTTATAGCGGCAACATAAATACATCATCTGTGAAAATTTCAACTGTCTAGCTATCACGGTTCATGAGATACAGCCTGGTGACAGACAGCCAGACAGATAGACGGACCGCGGAGTCTCAGTAATAGGGTCCCGTTTTTACCCTTTGGGTACGGAATCCTAAAAAATTGATAAGAAAAAAACAAGTACTAGATATAATTTATACATTAAATATTATGAGGTACTTCCAGCGGTTACAAACGAAGTTTTGGTAGGTATTTTATAATTTTTGTTTGTTCTAGCCTGCAGCACCTCATAGTATTTAATGTATAATTATATAAATTATGCCTAATATTTTCTCTTTTCAGTTAATAATTTTTTTGCAGTCTGATTTCTAGATTTATAATAATTTGTTTTATTTCAGAATTTTTATGTTTATTAATGAACGAGATTTCCAAAAAATTAAGTAGTAAAGGATTATTTATTTTGCTATCAAAGTAACACCGCTGCACTGGAGGATGTCTTCAAAGTTTTGGACTAGAGAAGGCTAGGCATCAACGTCAATGGCGAGTATATCACTCACCTTCTGTTTGGCGACGATATAGTGGTCATGGCTGCGACCATGGAGGATCTCAGCATAATGTTCGATGACCTCAATAGAGCTTCCGAAAGAGTGGGTCTTAAAATGAACATATACCAAGGTGATGCTGAATGCCCATGTTACACACACTACTATCAAGTTTGGAGACTCTACACTCGAAGTTGTGGACGACTATTTCTGCCTGGGTCGAACGATCCAGTTAGGTAGGGTCAACTTCGAGAAACAGGTCAACCGTCGAAGACGACTCGGCCGGGCATCGTTCGGGAAGTTGCGCGGAATTTTCTCGTCCAATTTACCACAGTGTATCAAGACGAATGTCTATGACCAGTGTGTGTTGCCATTTATTACCTATGGCTCTGAGACGTGGTCGATCACAATGGCCCTTATAAGAATGCTTACAGTAACCCAAAGGGCAATCGAGAGGGAGTATCCTTGCGTGATCGAATCAGAAATGTACAGATCGACATAGCCCGAAGAATTACCAAACTTAAGTGGCAGTGGGCAGGGCACATTGCTCGCAGAACAGGTGGCCAATGGGGAAGAAAAATTCTGGAGTGGCGACCGCGAACCAGAAGACGTTGCGTTGGAAGGTCTCCCACCAGGAGGACCGATGACGTGGTAAAAGTTGCGGGCATCCGCTGGATGCGGGACGCTCGGGACCGGTCAATTTTTTTTTCATGTTGAAATAATTTGCAAGATTAGTATTATATGTGTATTACTATAATCTTCTCTTTTACTAAAGATGTATGATATACTTTAGTGTCACATAAAATATAACTTTTATATGCATCATTAAATAGTACAACCATATAATGAGGTGTTTTTGACATTTCGTAGGTAGAAATGTAATGTAAAATATATACACACACATAAATAATTAACTGATTAAAAAAAAAAACTATTTCTCAATTTTAATAATAAACTACTCCAACGGACAGACAGACGGACAGACGGGCGTCAGATATTTTTTTTGCTGTCGGGTTTTTGTTTATATTTTAATAACTAGACTAGAATGAACTAGCCAGTCGTCTGATTCTTATTCATTCACCAGATTCTTCGAAAGTTGCACAAAAGTTTGAGAACAAAAAATTGGCGTATCTTGTGGAAAACATTTTTTATTAATTGTAATCAATTGTGACGACCTATCATTATCTGTAAATCACCAATTAGGTTACTAACTGATTACCAGATGTTTTTTGTATAAAATTATAATATTGTGTGAATCTAACGGTAGGTATTTAATTACTAATAATATTATTTTAGCGATAAAAAGCACCATATGGTGCTTATCTAGAGACCAATCAATCGTGATTGCCATATAGCATAATTTTTTGCTGAGGGGTTTGTTATAATCTTTCGAAGATTACTAATAATACCTAAAATATTTGAAATGGCTGTTATCTGATAATTTAATATTATTCAATGAATTTCCTATTGGATGGTCAGTGGAACATGGTAGACAAAGTAGTGGCTGGACGTATGTTTATCTCAAATTGCACCACAATGTGCAGTGCTACTCTGCAAATAGCGTACTGTGAATGTTTGGGTGAAGTGAAAAGTGATATGTCAAGCCATAGTTTTTAATAGAATGACAGTTCATTTCACGCCCACTTCACCTAAGTTACCATGGTGAAATTTTAACAAAATAGACTTGTTCGGAGTATCCTACCATACATATCATGTCCTGTTCATTTTCACTTTACGAGTGTTGCAATACTGCAGTGCTATTCTGTAAAAATCTCACCATGGTGACTTAAGTAAATTGAAATCGAAGTGAGCTGTCAATCGTTTGGAATAACAGCTCACGTAAGATGTCTACGGAATCTACCGGTGGTTTCAGTGAACTTTTAAAGTCGTTGGTTCTAATAGCTTTTTCATGTTTGTAGTATTGTGTATATAAATGTCAAAATTAATACGATTGTGATTACAACTGTCACTGATGACTATCTAGAGTCTAGACTAAAGGCTTGACGACAAATAAAACACAAAGCTTTAAGATTAATCACGTTTTATTGAATTGCCGTCTCGTTGTATAATATTAATAGGGGTATCTTCTGGCGGTGTTAGCGCGGAACCTTCCAGATCTGAAAATAAAGATAGAGTTAATCTTAAATAGGTATTCAACATCATCATCATTATCGTAATCATATCAGCCAAAAGACGTCCACTGTTGGACACATTGACCGGTCCCGTGCGTCTCATATCCAGCGGATCCTCGCAACCTTCACCAGGTCGTCAGTCCACCTAGTGGGAGGCCTTCCAACGCAACGTCTTCCGGTTCGCGGTCGCCACTCCAGAACTTTTCTGCCCCATCGACCATCCCTTCTGCGAGCAATGTTCCCTGCCCACTGCCTCTTAAGTTTGGCAATTATTCGGGCTTTGTCGGTAACCCTGGTTCTCTTGCGGATCTTTACATTTCTGATTCGATCACGCAAGGAAACTCCAAGCATAGCCCTCTCCATTTCCCTTTGGGTGACTGAAAACTTTCTGATGAGGCCACATCGACCAGTGATGCCATAGGTCTTCACTAGCAACACACACTTGGGTTATAATAAATATAACTAATATAATTAGGTATTAATGATTTTAAATACCGATCCAGATAAGTAACTAATCGAGGACAATACTTTTATTTATATATTATTCTGATGCGGCAAAATGATTACAGTTACATAAAGGGATTTTCAGATAATAATAAGGCAGAGGCAATTTCACTTACCCCCATTTTCTCAGATCATTGTTGCCCATATGAAGTTGTTCGCCACGGCAGCTATCCCATGTAATTTGCCATGAGCTCGAACATGCGTTTCCAACAATATGGTTGTAGCTGACTGTAGCAGCGAAGTATCTCCAAGCATTGTTGTGGTTGCAGATGTTCGTTAAGCAGCCAGGCTGGCTGATACCACCATTCACGTAGAAGTCAGCATTGCCGACGTCAGATCCAATACCGAGACCCCCGACGGTGTATCCACCGTCGGTGTGAATAGCCTCAACGTAGACTCCATCATTAGGGTTGATGCGGTTGGAGTTGAGGTTCCATAGGGGACCAGCAGGGTCCAAAGCTAGAAAAAATCGATCCTTTAATACTCTCTGTTGGATTAAGAGTCAAAATTAGATTAAACTTAATTGACTAAAACTGTTCGTATTATGAAAATCGTGGAAACAAACACGAAAAAAGAAATGGTTACCTGTGACACGGGCAACTCTTCCTCCCAGCTCTCTACCAGCGTTACCAACAAGGTGGGCACCCAAACTGAAGCCGATGAGGTGCATTTGGTCCAAGGGTGCTCCAGTGACAGAGTTCAAGAATGCCAGGAACTGTCCAAGACCACGGCCAACAGCTGGTACTCCCGCAACGGCGGTCACGTAGTTGGAAATGGCAAGTCTTCTCCAGTCCAGAACGATGACGTTCACGTCATATTTTCCAAGATACGCTGTAGAAATATAGAACAGGAATTAAATAATAATATCACAAATTATACCAAGGTCAAAGATTTCGATGAGGAACGTTGAATTACCTGCCCTGACAACAGGGTTGATATTGGTGTCCTGGTTGCTGAGCCAGCCGTGGGCAACAACAATGGTAGGCACACGAGGGTTGAAGTTAGAATTTATGATGGAAGCAACGTCATTAATTACCAATGACTGCGATGAGGTAGGGTTGCGTCTGGAACAAAAATTAATATTTTAGTAACAGTTCTGGTTCAGATATTATAAATAATCGTTCTGCATTGGAAGCCTTGGAGGTTTTTTTCGCTCTTATTACAGTTGCAACTGGAATTTAAAATAACATTTATTTTATTTTCTTCATAAAGTCAATGCTAAAACCAGGCATTGATAAATTTTCACTTACCTGGTATACAGCAGATATTGGTTGTTAGCAGGGTTCCTGTTGACTGTGTCAAGAATTAGTTCTTCAGGGGCAGCCTCTAGGTCCACATTGTGCAGTACACCTTCGCCATCCGGGAACTGGATAAACCGTGGGTAAACATAGTTTCCAGAGAAATCAGACTTTACCGGCCCCGTTGTTGCGGTATATGCTAGAATAACAAACGGTTTCCATAAGCCAAAAGGTTCTAGTTGAATTAGGTGAAGAAGGTTGATATTTAATAGTTGCCGATTCTAATATGCTTGCTATTGGTGAAATGCAATATAAAATATAGGTTACTCATTAATAAGAACAATTATAAAATCAGTGGAGCATAATAATTATTTGTTTTTACTTACCCGTGGCGACAAGGAAGCATAGAAGAGCGGTCTTCATAATGACTTCGATAATGAAGTGGTCGTGTGAAAAGTTTCGACCAGCAGCCGTATTTATTGAAAATTTATCACCGATATTGATCTTTTATAGGAGATTATTGACCATTTTTGCGTACCAACACAGGTATTATTTATTTGCGCTATTATTACTAAAGATATTCTACTACTATATAGTTTTATCAATCACTACTTACAATAGAGACTAGTTTTACAACAGATATAGATAAAAATCGACAAAATGGCACATGGCATTTTGGACACAAACGATGTTATTTACAGTGTCAGAGATATTGATGACGCTATATGAAATTGTATGGCTATTCTCGCTGTATCGGGTATATCGAAGATAGATCTATGTTTAGATAGATAATACAGATAGTCAAAGACTAACAGATTAGACTTAGAGGATAGCTTGTATCTCTCGCACAAGGTGTTTTACGTTTTATAGTGAAAAACGCTGTGAGCTGTATATATGTCTCGGTGTATCGTAGTGATTATTAATTTGATTGGCAAATAGCGAATCAGAGGTCAGATCAAGCTGACATGCCTAAATATGTCTTACTTATCATAATTAGTGATTGATTGAGAATTTTGCTCAGAGAAAATCTAAAGTACGTGTATAAAACTTGTGTTATGATTATCGTGTAGGTATATAAAATTATATACCATATATGTTATCTAGATGACATGCATGGTCTCTCTATGCATGTTTTTAGTGATGTACATGAATCACTATCATCATCATTTCAGCCGAAAGACGTCCACTGCTGAACTTAGGTCACCCTAAGCGTCATCACATTGACCGGTCCCGTGCCTCTCGCATGCAGCGGAATCCCACCACCCTCACCTGGTCATATGTCCACCTGCGTTGGAGGCTTTCCAATACAGCGTCTGCCAGTTCGCCGTCACCACTTCAGAACTTTTCAGCCCTATCGACCATCCATTTTTCGAGCAAAGTGCCCTGCCCACTGCCACTTAAGTTTCGCAATTCTTTGGGCTATGTCGGTAACATGAATAGGTAGAAAGGATTCATGAAATAGCTCTTTATAATATGTTTAAAAATTACAGATCTCTTAATCTGTATGAACGAAATGTCCGTTCATGAATCTATAAATTCAGTCGAGCACAGTCTACTTCAGAAATACCAATGCTAGACCCTTCCAAAGATGCGCACTCTTTGCATATTTGGATCTTCGTCCTACTACTACTAATTTTAGTCTGTCGCAACCACGAGTATCTATTTTGAATAATTTATGTAGCTATATTATGTTGCTTGTATTTGAATTGAAGTATCAGCTTGAAAGCGAGCAATGAATAAGTTCCAGTGACATAGCACCAAATTACTTCTAAACGGGAAAGGCTAGCTTAATGACGCCGTCTGCAATATCGAAGTTCATTTAACAGTGCATCAGAATTCTAACTAAAAACGTAAATATTGTGTTCAAAATTAAATTAAGGTGTTTTTCGGCATTTTGTGGGTGAAACTTTTTCATTGCTCGGCTATTTAGATTTCAAGCGTGGTATGGAATTAAATATTATAATAGATAATCTATATTATGAAATATTTCATCCCTTACCAGAATAAGTAAAACACAAAAAAGTGTTGTAAGATCAGTTTTATTGAATAGCCGAGTCGTTGTTGGATTAGTAGGGATAGTTTCTGTTCGTGTTGGCGCGGAATCTTCCAGAACTAAAAATAAAAAATTGAATTTATAAATACATTATTTTGGTTTGTATTAGGTTTTGTGGCTAAAATACATTTCCCAACGAATATTTAATTATAATTTCTAATAACTTACTACCCCAATAACACTTATTTATTTACACGAAGAGAGTAGTGGTGGCCTAGTGGTAGAAGCCGCGACTTACAAGTTGTAGGTCATGGGTTCGAACCCAGGCAGGCGCTTTACTTCGTGTAAATTATTTCATCACCATTACTCTTAAAACGGTGACGGAAAACATCGTGAGGAAACCAGCATGTCCTAGAACCAAAAATTCGAAGACATGTGACATCCACCAACCCGCACTGGTCTCATGTGGTGGATTACGGCCTATTCCCTCTCACAGAGAGGAGGCCTGTGGTCCAGCAGTGGGAACATTAAAAGGCTGATGATGATGATTTTCACGACACACTTAAGGTTGCCAAACACAAGTAAAGAAAAAGTCGAAAAACTCACCCCCATTTCCTCAGATCATTGTTGCCCATGTTTAATCGTGTGCCAGTGCAGCTATCCCATGTGATTTGCCATGAGCTTGAGCATGCATTTCCAACAATATGGTTGTAACTGACTGTAGCAGCGAAGTATCTCCAAGCATTGTTATGGTTGCAGATGTTGGTAAGGCAGCCAGGCTGGCTGATACCACCGTTGACGTAGAAGTCAGCGTTGGCGACGTCGGTTCCAATACCAAGACCACCGACGGTGTAACCACCATCAGTATGGATAGCCTCAACGTAGACTCCATCATTAGGGTTCACACGGTCAGAGTTGAAGTTCCATAGGGGACCAGCAGGGTCAAGAGCTAAAAAAATAAATGCATTTGTTGTTTAGCTAGAATGTATAGAAAAATTGTAAACAACGATTGATTGTATTATCTCTTATCTTAAGTAGTTTTTTAAGAAGCATTAAAGAAATCGTAATCACCTGTTACACGAGCGACTCTTCCTCCAAGCTCCCTACCAGCGTTACCAACGAGATGGGCACCCAAACTGAAGCCGACAAGGTGCATTTGGTCTAAGGGAGCTCCGGTTTCTAAGTTCAGGAAACGCAGGAACTGTCCAAGTCCTCGCCCAACAGCTGGGACGCCATTAGCGGCTGTAATGTAGTTGGAAATGGCAAGCCTTCTCCAGTCCAGAACGATAACGTTCACATCATACCTTCTAAGATACGCTGTAAAAATACGAGACCAGAATTAAATACCAAAACAACTTTTGATAGTATATCATATGCAATGGTTGAAGAAAAGTCAATTACCATCTCTGACAACAGGGTTAATATCGGTGTCCTGGTTGCTGAGCCAGCCGTGAACAACGACGATGGTGGGTACGCGAGCGTTGAAGTTAGAGCTAGTTATGGAACCAGCGTTGTTAATTACCAATGTCTGGGATGCGGTAGGGTTGCGTCTGAAAAAAGAATTATTAATTTTAGATCTAGTAAACAATTTACAGGTACAAATTTATTTAACAGTTTTTAAGTAATTATAATATTAAGAACTAATACAGAATGAGTTTTTCAAGTGGACATGGATGGGAACATCCGAAACTATGAGTAATAGCGAAAAACATTCAAAGGAGTCCAATAATGCAAGTTTAAGTTTTTAACAAAATCGGTCTCGTGACTCCTTTGAATGTTTTTCGATATTTCTTATAGTTTCGAATTAGGCCATTCACGCCCACTTGAAAAACTTACCCTGTATATACAAACGAATTATACTCGTAATGTACAAGCGCATATATCAAACAGTTAGTTCATGTGGTCAGTGGGAAAAGTACCTAGAACGCTGGCAGCTTTACTTCGTTGAATGGCAGTGCTACCGAAGAAGAAGCCAGCCATCTGGTCACATGAAGAGTCGACTAAATGTTTGCTGCTACTTCTGTTTCTCTTCTATACAATTTCAGCTGTTTACTATATAGCAGATGCAAACTGCTTTTTTGAATATTTGCTGTGTGCCTTACAGTTATTTCCTACTAGTTATTAAATATTGCCTACCTGGTAAATAACAAGTAAAGGTTGTTAGCTGGGTTCTTGGTGACTTCATCAAGAATTTCTTGGTCAACCGGAGCTTCTAGGTCTACTTCGTGTAAGTTGCCTTCGCCATCCGGGAATTTGATAAAACGTGGGTAGACACGGTCCTCAGAGTAATCAGATTCAACAGTGTTGACCGGCACCGCTGATACGGTATATGCTAGAAATGCAAATAATGTTGGTAAACGATACGGTTTTGCTGTCTGAGAAATGTGGTATCCAAAACTTAAGAGTCCAGTTTCAAGTAGGATTATTTCAATACACATTAATTCTTTATTTCACTCTGAACTTTATTATAACATAGCACAAGCAACTCTAAATTAGAGGAGGCAATTGTTTTATAATTATATTATAATTTTGAACAAAGATATTGTGTTAATTGTCTAGACAATTAATATGTCTTACATTTTGAGTTGTAACCAAATCAGAATTATTATTAATTTGATCTTTATTTTATTCATTTGCACATTAGTCTCATGTAACACCATAATTTTAACTTGTATCATGCAAATAAATGATTTGATTTACTTTTCATCAAAAACATTTCTTTTCACTTACCCGTCGCGACTAGAAACCATAGAAGGACAGTCTTCATTATGACTACGGTAATAAAGAATTCGTGTGACAATTCGACACTGCAGCTGTATTTATTGAAAGCTTATCATCGAATTAATCCACTGATCAGTTTTGGAGATAATTACATACTTTTGCAGGCTAATTAATTACTTGGTGGTACAATGACTATCTTAATTAGCTTTAGATATCATTATGTAGGTACATGCAGTACAGTAAGCCGCTCGTCAGTGGTAACAATACCAGAAGAAGCTGTTTGATGTTTTGGGAATACTTTTATATTGCGTACAGCTAAGGAGAGGAATATCCTACCGGACCCTGTGTTTTCTTAAACTTAGGGCTCTAAAAAAACTGACTTTCGATGGTGATTGTTCAAATGCCAACATTTTTAGGATTGACCACATGACGTTTCAGTAGTGCATGTCAATCCCATCGATTTTTAGCTTTGCGATAATCATTACCGCTGATAAAATGTCACTTAGCCTTTTTTTTGCGTGGAGAATTGCTAATGCATACTGCACTACCACGGGGAAATAGCGCAGTTATGTGGGACTCCAACCCACTAAAACTGCACGGTGTCCACCTGTGCCGCTTATGGCGAGAACACGGGCCCGCGTTGGCACTCACCACGAACCCGCCGCGGACGGACACGTCACGTTCTGCGAGCAATGTGCCCTGCCCACTGCCACTTAAGTTTGGAAATTCTTCGGGCTATGTCGGTTACCTTGGTTCTCTTGCGGCTGTCTTCATTTCTGATTCGATCACGCAACGAAACGCCGAGCATAGCCCTCTCCATTGCCCTTTGGGCGACTTTAAGCCTTCTGATGAGGCCCATTATGAGCGATCACGTCTTTGTCCCGTAAGTAATCGCTGGCAATACACACTGGACATAGACCTTCGTCTTGAGACACTGTGGTAAGTTGGACAGAAGGTAAGTTGATTAGAAGATACCGCGCAACTTCCCGAACGCTGCCCAGCCGAGTCAGATTCGATGGTTGACCTCTTTCCCGAAGTTGGACCTACCTAACAAAACCGTTTGTCCCAGGTAGACATAAGCGTCCACTACTTCGAGTGTAGAGTCAACGACTTTGATAGGAGTGGGTGCAAAATGGCATTCAACATCACTTTGGTTTTGTCCATGTTCATTTTTAGACCCACTCTTTTGGAAGCTTTACTGCTGTCATCGAGCATTGTATTAAGGTCCTCCATGGTCTCAGCCATGACCACTTAATCGTCGGCAAGCTGTAGGTGAGTGACGTACTCAACATTGACGTTGATGCCTGGCCCTCTCCAGAACCATGAAGACATCCTCCAGTGCAGCAGATAACATGGTAGCGTTTTTGTACAAACACTTCAGCACCTCGATGTACCAGACTGCAGTACAGCCCAAGTCACGATCGAATCGAAGGTTTTCTCATAGTCCACAAACGCTTAGCGAAAAGGCAGGTAATACTCCTCGGTCTTCTGTATAACCTGCCGCAGCGTATGTATGTGGTCTACGGTAATAAAACTTTTTCGGAAACTGGGTTGTTTGGGAGGAAGGAAATCGTAAAACCTGCGCGCGAGCCTATAACTTTTCAATCGGGCATTGTCGCCCTTCTGAAAGAAGAGTACCACCACACCCCTGCACCGTGTCGCGTTTTCCCTTCGAGTGTGACGGAATCAAACAGCTTCTGAAGGGCTTAAGTACCGGTTTTCCACCCGCCTTTAGAAGTTTGGCCGTAATTCCGTCATCACCCGGCGCTTTGTTGTTCTTAAGTTGTTTCAGAGCCATCCTAATCTCGTAGTGGCAAATGTCCGGGATGTTCTCGGAATAGTGTCGGGTCAATCTAGCTCTTGGGTTGTATGCTAGGTTCGCAATTGGATTGCTGATTTATGTGTATAACTGCCCATAGAAGCCCTCGATCTCCCTTATAAGCTCCGGTTTGGCGGATATGATCCTGCCATAATCGGTCTTCAGCTTCGTGAGCTGGCTCTGCCCAATAGCCAGATCTCTCGCAAACACCTTGGATACCTTATTCCGCTCAATCGCGGCTTTAATTTACTCAGTATTAAAGCAGCGCAGGTCGCTTTGACTGCAGAATAATTTCACGCCTCTCCTTCATGAGCTTGAGAGTAGGATCGGATAATTTCTTGTTCCTATTTGCACGATGGGTCTTGAAAAACTTAGACCCGACTGTATAGTCACTTTCCACGAAACCATCGTTGTAATCGTCCACGGAGATCCCTAGGCACTCGAAACGATTCTGGAGTTCGATTTGCGTGAAAGCTTTCGGTGGATCTGTGCTGGACGGAGCGTAGACTTCATTAGTCAGGATCTTTCCAACTTAATATTTAAGTTCAATGTACATATTACCATACGGTCATCATTGCCGGTTTTCACCGCGTTGATCACAGATACATAATTAAATAAGTACCTCTTCGTCGACATGATGAAGTCAATCTCATTTTTCAAGGATTTCATCATATTATAGAGTCTATTCTTTTTAAATAAAACTGGCCGTAGGTGGCCCCGGTGGTTCCGTCGTCCAAATCCAAATTGCTCCACTCGCAGCTCATTATCGTCTCGTTTACACAGTTTCGCCTTGAAGTCCCCATTACCACGGTAAAGTGAGTTTAATGTCCATGCACGGCTCTGAAAATGTTCACATACATACATGTTCGTCGTCGGGGTGAAAAGTCACCTGGTAATTGAAGTGATTTACCTGGTGGAAAAGATGTTCCGCCTTTACAGTTTCCTTCTGCATTTGGTATCAAATCGAAAGCGGTAATGGCTGATGGGTAACACGTTACCCCTAGACAAGACTGGTACCAGATTTTCGGACTGCCTGTCTGACCTCCACAACCCAGTAACTTGGTATCACCAATAGTATTATTGAAATCTTGAAAAAAAAGATACTCGTAAATGTAAAGGTTGTCTTAAAATTGTTCGTTATACATACTTATAAAAACCACTAGAATTAGTTAAAGGTTGGTTTATTTTTAAAACTATATTTAGTAAATTCGCACCCGCCACTTCCTGACACTCATTTAGCCTGAAACTAAAAGCTCTTGCGACTAAATTGTGGGGTGCTTGGTGTAATATTTAACGACAGATAAGGTAAGGTAGACTCATTTTAAAAATATAAAAGGACTCTACGCTTTTTTTCATCTTTTTTTTGTTACTCACACTTTTCTTAATTTAAATTTATTGAAAATTATTTTCTTCTTTTTAGTTTGACCTCTATATCGCCTGATGGTAAGCGATTATGTGGTCGACAGTAAAGCACGCTTGCCTAGAAGTATCCTATTCACTCTTGACTTAAATACCCCAAAGTTGAAGCTATCATCCGGAAACAAAGACTCCGTTTTGACACCCAGGTGCGACGAGCAATCTTTACGTTTATAGTTGATAATAGTAAAAAGATGGAACTAGCTAAACATTGATGAGAGGTCCTCACTTTATAAAGAAAATAACTTAAGAATTGATGAAACTATACACGCCACGACTGTACATATTCATGACAACGTCTGACATTTATGACGCCCTATTAAAAACCTCGCCACCATGAATTGCGTATTATTTCAAATTACGTTATTAATTTTATGTCATAATAAATCAAGAGTCAGGTACGCGTATTTATTATCAGAAATAATCCACTGATAATATAATTATATCTTGACAAACACTTTTAGACATCATTCTTTTTGCCAAATTTAACTTCATAGATGAGGGTGGTTATGTTTATGTGAGAAGAAACACCGAACCAAAATCACAGAGGGACTTGAATTGTTCATTTATCTTTTGCGTAGGTGCCTAGCTTACCGTTCTTGCCATCATATTTATAAACCTCGTGCTTGTAGACAACAGCATCATCCTCAATAGCCATATCCGTCGTCAGTCTTCCTTTAATTTGATAACGATCCATATGTATTACATCAACATTCCCCACGACATGCTCCGCATTCTTCCAGATTTCCAGTGAAACTTTTAGAAACTTTTTGCGTAGGTACTCATTTCTCTTGTGTAAGCTTAATATTTATATCCAAAATAACATTATTAAGTCATGAAGCTAGTACCGGCACAGGGCACTGACTGCCCAGAAAGTGCTAAGCGTACATACATTACCTACATACATTTGTCTGTGTATCAGCACTTGGGTAAGGTACTATATAAGGGCTTATTCACACACAACATCAGTATTTCCAGGATCGTTTTAACAGATCCGTTGCTACTGGGGGTAATGGCATGCCCCGCATGGCCTCGATCCGATAAAACGGATTAGTATTTTAATACTGTTGTGTGTGAACTCCGTATGGTGTATATCCTATATCTTCCCGTGGGGGTCCTCAGAGGCGACTAAGGGACATATCAGAGAATAGCCAGCAGCACACTCTATGCACTTAATTACAAACTGTGATCGCCAACCCGCCTGCCAAGCGTGGCGATTACGGCAAAGCCCCTCAAACCGATGAATACCGCAACAAAGAAATGGCCCCTTGTGCCCGGCAGCCCGTCTACCCTCGACTACGGTAGTGGTCAAGTTTACGACGTGGCAAAGGGTGCGAAGAATCCCAGGACGGGATCCGGCTACCAGAATACAAACGACGACTGACCCTGGCAGACTTTTAACACGCGTACACTTCGCATCGACGAGAAGATTATCGAACTCGAGGAAGAATTGAGCAGGTTACGATGGAGTATCATAGGGTTATCTGAAGTCCGAAGAGAGGGGGAGAACTCGATAATCCTTAAATCCGGATGAAATCTTGATTCCAGCAAAATATGAGTATCAAGCAGAGGGAAGACTACAGAAAGTTCTGGAAGTAGCATCCCAGTATGGATTGCAGTTCAGCTGGAAAAAAGCAGTCCTGGTATGTCGTGAAATTACTTACCTTGGTCATGTGATCGAAGATGGGAAGGTGAGGCCTTCCAGTAGCAAGACTGATGTAGTGCTTAAGTCCCCAGAGCCAAAGACACACATACACACATATATATTAAAACAGTTACATAGTTTTGTTGGTTGAGCCTCATGCTTTAGAAAATACATTCAGGATTTTGCATTAATAGTTAGTCCATTGACTAATTTACTGAAGAAAGATTTCATTTTTAAATTCTATGAAGATGAATGTCGTAACTCCAATACAATAAAAAATAAGTTGTCTAATGATCCGGTGTTAATAGTACATTGCTGCAGCGACCAGCAGAAGAGGCATTGTTGGACGAACGTGTAAATGTGGGCCGAGGCGAAGCCGAGGCACACATACGTAAGTCCATCAATGCCTGGTTCCGGCCAAGGCTTGTACAGTACTTTTCTCAAATAATGCGCGGAAATTAAAACTAAATAGTATCTAGAACTCATTTTGTCAAATACTTTCAAAATCAATGATGAATTTTTGACGCGTATAAACAGCTTGCAAATAAACAGCTTTCTATTAAATTTACAAGCTAGATCGTTTTTTTTTTTTTTTTTTTATGTTTCCTCCTTGGTTGCCATGTTTCGGAGTAAAATATCTTTCCATTTTTAAATTACACGACAGATATGAGTTTACTATGTAATTTATTTGGCCGCTAAACACGACAGATATGGATTTTCATACAACATTTGCCGGCCGCTGCTCGCATGTATTTGGCCAGTATAGCAATTTCGATTTATCTCGAAGAAGGTAATCAAAATAATGCTCAAATTGCCAAGCATGTTTGAGAAAAGACATGTAATCCGAAAATTTACACAGAGTTACACACGGATGCATGCTGTGTTGGTTATGCAGCTATACTTACACGCGCTTATACATCTACAGCGTAGTGTGGACGATCAGCAGCTACACCAAGTATACTACATGAGCAGAAAGACAACAGATGCAGAGAGCAGGCAGAGCATACAAGCTATGAACTTGAGGCATTAGCAGTCTTCGAAGGTGTCAAAATTTTTAGACACTACCTATTCTGTAAGCGCTTTAAGATTATACGAGTAACGGACTGTAGAGCTTTTCAAATAACTTTAAAGAAAAAGGACCTGGGTATGTCAACTAGAGTAGCCAGATGGATTTTGTTTCTTCTGGATTTCGTCTTTACTGTAGAACACAGAGAAGGTTCTAGTATGCGAGACGCTGATGCACTAAGCCGTTACCCTTATGTTGCAGTTATCAATGAGTTTTTTGACAGCATTAGAAAAGCAGATGAAGGTTTGAAAGCCATTACAAGTATTTTGCAGAGTGCACGATATGAAGATTATGTGTTGGACAATGGTCTTGTCTATAAAGGAGCTGACAAGAAGTTTATTTTATTTTATATATATGGTACTCCAACGACCTATTCACTAATACATATTACATAAAATAGCTTATACGAGTATATCTATTACATAGTATGGTGAATTTGTCACTTACAGAAGTACACAGCTTAATCATAAGTTAAAAATACATACAAAAGAACATTTCCAAAGTGATTTAAAATAAACTAAACTTACTTACTCTAGGATAATAATATAAAGAACATACAAAGAAAATTCTGATTTACTTAATCAATAAATAAATAATTTAATTTAATTTTGTTGTGATTAATAGGTACACGTAAAACGACTGCAATAAACGTGATCAAAATGTTATGATGAATGGTTGGGGTACATAAATTTTTTACGGAATTGGTTAAAAGTGTCGGCAAAGATGTCAATGTTGCTGCTATTGTGGATTATATTATAATTAGTCATAAATCGGTTCATAGGGGCACTGTGACCAAGGTTTGTTCTTGATGAGGACACAGCAAGTATATCTGTTCTGCGTACAGATCTAGTTATAGTGCGCCTAGGTACAGTGATATTAAGTTCAGATAATAGCTCTGTAAGTTGTTGGTTCCACGAAGTATGGAAGATGAAATTATCAATAGAGTTTACCAAAATGGTATTTATTCCAAAAAGAAGATGTTAGAATTTCTTGATAAGGATTATTTTATAAAAAAAACGTAAGTAAAAAAGTTATTTTTTTAGTTAAGGAAGGAAAACAAGAAGGATTCTTCATGTGATTGAAAAAGAAGCTATACCCTTGCATACCCTGCATAGTGCACATGTGATTGTACTGTTTCTTTGTGTCTGACATTGGGCCGATGTCAGACACAAAGAAACAGTACAATCACATCTTGACTGTAGTGGATGGATTCACTAAGTTCTTCTGGATTTTCTCAACAAAGAGCAGTACGAGCAAAGAGACGTTGGGCAAGCTACGTATTCATCAACAGCAATTTGGTAATCCAAGTAGGCTTGTTACAGATAGAGGAACAGTATTCACCAGTTCTGAGTTCCAGGATTACTGCAAAAAAGAAGTTCATGTGAAAATAAACACAGGAATGCCAAGAGGTAATGGACAAGTTGAGCGTATAGGTACATATAATAATTATTTCATTCCTGTCGAAGCTGAGTATAAAAAACCAATATGGTAGTACAGCACGCGTGTGCAGCACGCTATTAATATCACTTATAAGAAGATTAAAGGTACAACAGCACATGAACATCAAGTTGGTTTGAATATGATAACTAAAGAAGATGTCAACATAAATGAGTTTCTGCAGCAAGAAGATAGAGACAGCTTTATTCTAGAAAGAGATGAGCTCAGGCAGAAGACCAAAGAACAAATATTAAAATTACAAGAAGAAAATATTAGAAACTACAATAAGAAGAGGAAGAAAAGTGTTGAATATAATGAAGATGATAAAGTAGCAATAAGAAGAAAACAATTTGGAACAGGTTTGAAAGTCAAACCAAAGTATTTTGGCCCTTACAATGTTACCAAAGTGAAAGGCAAAGATCGCTATGATGTAGAGAAGTGTGATAGTAGCAGTAAAGGTCCAAATAGGCATCAACTGCGGCCGACAGTATAAAGCTATGGCCAACATGTTATGAAAGGTGAGTGTTACTACGTTATGGTGTGTAATTTAAGGAATATATGCATGATGATGAATGAATGTATAGTTTTAAGGAGCACAATTTTATTGTAAAAAATTTCTTTTGCCGGAAAATAAAGAAGACGCGTTTGCTATCGGTTCTTTGTTTAAAATGTAAGCTGGTCTAATCTGTCTTATTTATTGAAAATAAATATGTGCATGATGCAACGACGCTGTAAGACTACTTATTGTTATATTTTGTAACAAATGATGTTATAAAAAAAAAAAAAAAAAACCGTCTTATGATGGTTGTATTGGAACTACAAGATGTTATTCAATTGTATTTAACATAAGTTAATTTTAATGTGTTATAAGTGGTTAATGGTGTGTATGTGTTTAGCAGTTAAAGTAATGAGTGTATGTGGACTTAAGCAGAGCAAAGCATGACTGGGGACAGTCATGAAAGTCAGAATTACCGAATGTGGGAATATATGACTGTAAGGTGTTAGTTAGGTGGCAACACTGATTGTATAAGGGGATGTAAGATGATGGAGTGGGAACACTGTGTGAATGAGCGAGCATGATAGAGGACGCGATTTGGAAGATGCAAAGATGTTAGGTAATTAGCTGCAATTGTAACGATATTTTTCGGAAGAATAAACAAAGAAGAAGTTAAGTTTGCTTGTCCCGTTTTATTTCGAATTTCCCACAATACACATACTACATAGCACTACCTAACTAACTGAAGTTCCTAATTAATGTCTACTTTACATTTGCAAAAATATATTACTATCTAGGTTGGTGTTTTATCAAAGCTGTTGCTGAAGCTGTTGACGAATGCTGTTGAGGGTGAAAGTGAGAAATAAAAATACAAGATGAAATTGTGCCAAGTACTATTTATTTTTCGTAAAAGTTGATAATGAAGAAGATGAGTTAGTATGGGTACCTCCAGCCGGTGTCCAAACGGTACATACCAGATCTGAAAAAGTAAGAAAACACATTGTTTGAGCCAAATGCATACAAACAGACAAATGGAAACAAAGTATTGTTGGTCCATATAATGCAAAACAGAGCATTACGTAAATTCATAACTGCATAGTCGGAATTCTTTCTTTCATATTTATAAAGCGTAATCAATCTATTGAGGATAATAATGATGAAACAGATTCATTGAAAACAGATACAATAATTAATACTGACTGTTTAAATAAACACACATCATTGGGTATCTGCTTATTCAACTCACCCCGTCTTCCTTAAGTCATCGTTGCCCATACGAAGCTCAGCACCTCGACAAGTGTTCCAGGTTATCTGAGTACTTGTGGTGCACAGACGACCGACCAAGTGGTTGTTAGTCACGGTGGAAGCAAAAAGTTCCCAGGCACGGTTGTGGTTGCAGAGGTTGGTGAGGCAGCCAGGCTGAGAGATACCACCGTTAGGGTAGAAGTCAGCGTTGGCAACGTTGGAGCCGATACCAAGACCACCAATGGTGTAGCCACCATCGGTGTGGATAGCCTCAACGTAAACTCCGTCAGTTGGTCGGACACGGTTTGTGTTGAAGTTCCATAGAGGTCCAGCAGGGTCCAAAGCTAGAAACAAAGATAGTGTTAATAAGTTCATAAGCTTTTTACCGCCAAGAGGAGAGCAAAAATAATGTAAGGCAAATATGCATACCTGTAACGCGAGCAACTCTTCCACTAAGTTCTCTACCAGCATTACCGACAAGGTGAGCACCCAAACTAAAGCCGACAAGGTGCATATTAGTATAGGCTTGACCAGTCACGCTGTGAAGAAAAGCCAGAAACTGTCCGAGACCACGTCCGACGGCGGGTACACCATTAGCTGCGGTGGCGTAGTCAGACAACGCTAGTCTCCTCCAGTCCAGGACAATGACGTTCACGTCACTCTTGCCCAGGTAAGCTAAAAATCAACCAAAAATCATTGTTAAGCATCCCGATATCAAAATAATATTATTTTAATATTGTAATTATGTGTTTTTCGGAACTTTTCTTGATTCTAAATTAATTTTTTGTAGTACTAACACTTTTGATATTACTTGACTGTGTGTTCCTGATAAGATACAAACATTAATTCAACAATAAATTAACTTATTGATATAAAAGTATTATTTACCATCCCTGATGGTAGGGTTGATGTCGGTGTATTGGTTGCTGAGCCAGCCGTGAACGATGACCACGGTGGGGACATTGGCGTTGAAGTTCGAGTTGTTGATAGAGTTGGCGTTATTGATCGTCAACGTTTGTGAAAGTCTTTGGTTACGCCTGTAAACAATTTTTAATTCGGTAAGTGCCGGAGCCAAATCAATATAAATTGTCATCGATACAAGAAATAATTTATCAAGTTATTTAATCAAATATTCAAAATATTATGTAATATCTAGTATTTTTTATTTAGGTGCAGTTATCTTATGATAACTGCACCTAAATAAAAAATACTACACCTATTCACAACAAATTATTTTGTTGTGAATAGGTGTAGACCATATTTTGAATAATTGGGATAATTATCCTTCACTGATTCTTTGTACATTCATCATTATATTTTTTATATTTTTATTGTAATAAAAAATATTAACGAATATAATATAATTTACCTCGTGTATAGCAAGTAAAGGTTGTTGGCTGGGTTCCTTTCGATCTCATCAAGGAGTTCCCTGTCAGGTTCAGCCTCAAGGTCTACGGTGTGCATGACACCCTCGCCATCGGGCATCTGAACATATCGTGGGTACACACGGTCTTCAGAGTACTCCGGTGTTATCGGTACCGCTGATGCGGTATATACTGAAAACAATATTATCTATTCTTATTTCTTTTAGGACAACATTAATCTATGTTTACTTGGTCTTGCGATTTATATGCACTTTAGCAAACAAAATCAGGCAACCTATTTATCCTGTTCTTTTACATTATGGCTGCAAAACACAGATTAAACAGTAAACATAGTAAATAAAGTGGCAACATGCGCTTGAATTATAATTCTTATTTCTGTCCGTCCAGAAAATAAGCTTTTCTCAGAAACTTAAAGAAAATTTTAAACTCACAAATTTGACTTTTTATTAAAATATAATATTGGGGCTGAGAAAATTTTTAAATGTCAATTTATTCGTGGCTATAATTTATATTTCACAATTCATCATGTTCAAAAAATATTCATAAGAAAAAAAATGTTATTTCACCAAACTTACCCGTTGCAAGGAGCAAGCACAAGATTGCCTTCTGCATCGTGACAACAATTAGAAGCCTGTAATATTTTGGCAAGCCGTATAGCTATTTATGCTCCAATTTTATCAGCATTTAAGTCAAAATTAAGTGATACTGACGTTTTATCGCTTATTTTTAGAGATTTGTGAAGTTTAGTAATGACTGATGGATTGTTGGTGTGGCAAGTATCGGTATGATTAAACATATCACAAGATAAAATGAAATTAACAATATTTTTGGCCAAAATATTATATTGTGGCGTCACTTGAGGTAGACCTATGTCTATTAGTGACCGTCTATCGAATCCTTTCAGTCAAAATATTGCATTGGGGTAGACATATCTGGATCAGATGATCAAAAATAAATGCTTATAATACGTTGATTTGATTTTACTCAAAAGTATTTGGGATACCGATCTCGAATTGCGAAAGAAGTTCTTTGTGTTGGCTTTAAAATCAAAAAGTAGGTTGCTCCTATTTGATAATCCTGAATAATAATCATGACGCCTTGGATAGGTAATATAACAGACTCCGTATCAAAACGCCTTATTCGCAAAACGACATATGAGAAGATCGTCCAATTCTCAAAATGAACTAGTAGCAAAAGGTCCTTCAAACAAAATAATAGGAATGGTATAGTCATTAGTAGTATAGTATTGGGCATTCTGTCCCACCTGTCACGCAGTCGAAGAAGTTCACCTACGCTCGTTGTGACAGAATGCCCAATACTATACGGATTTGGATAAATTAGGTATTCTTAATTTCACCCATTGCTCGGCGATAAATTCGCGGTCGCTCCGGACGATATTTCAGATTACCCGAAAACCTACCGATCGCGCAAACCTTCGGTCGCATTGTGACTGAATACCCAATAGTACCTATACGAATTCAGTAAACTTTGGCATTCCGAATTCCACCTATCACTCGGTGATAAATTCACAGTCCGCAAAATAAATCTATAACATAAAATTATTTACAACAAATAATTATCCTATGAACCTATCCACCTATTGAATAAAAAAGTGTTAAGTTTGTTGTATGTGTGTTTTTTGTTAACTTTTACGGATTAATTGATAACCAGTTTTTTAACGCTCACCTCATTTTATTTGATAAAAAGTCTTTCTCCGTTTTTCAAACAATTTGTCGACCGAACGGATGGAATCTTGTAATTTACGCCACTGCGATGTATCCGTATCGGTTTGGAACTTGATACGGACAAGTGCATTCTTCTATAACGCCATGTAGTCGGTGTCACGTGCATCGCCTGTTTTGTAAACTTTACAGTTGACATAGTATTCGCCGTCGCACAAAGCGGCCGCCCCATACTTGAAAGCGGTCAAAATTATTTTTAACAAATTAATGATGCAGGATGAATAAAAATGTCTTAATTTATTTAATTGTTATTATTTCAGTTTATGAGAAGTCAATATTAACCACTATTGAATAATTTTATAGGAATAGCTTTATATTATTATTACACAGATTATAAAAACTGTTAAAATTTTATTATTAGTTTGATTTACTTCTTAATTTACAGTTTTTTAGTAAATAATTTTCACAGTTTCAATCGGATTCTTTACAGTTTGGCAATCATTATGTCTTCTAAATCTTGTACTTTCCTAACTTATCTGATAAGACTTATAATATTACTATAAACACGAGTACGTCCATTTCATACGCTACTACTTTTTATTTTTTATTGTTCACTAAAACGATACAGATACCAATTACATAATGTTGACAACCGTGTCACATAAGATATAATGAAATAATTCACATATACAATTACCATGGCACAGTGGAGTGGCAATTTATAATCAATAATTCATAATTTAAAAAAATACTATAGTCTGCTGTTCCCATTTTCTTCGTTTTGATTTTTCACTGGCTGAATCAAAACTAGGACAAGGACGACCAGGTCCAGCAGGAAAAGTGTAAAATGGTAATATTTCAGATTGTTGCAGCTACTCAGTGTATTTCCTTATGAATATCTTCTGTTCATATAGTAAAAAAAAAAAAACTCTCATTCTCATAGAATTTTGTTGGTCAGGGGTGTAGCGTTGCGTATTGCTCAGATGTAAGCCACTTTAATAAAAGTATAAATTAAAACTAAGAAAAAGGATATAGATAACAAATTAAGGTCCGGCTTCGCACATCGCTTCGGCTAACCAGGCAGCGGATCGGGCAGGAAGTCGTGGTGTGCCCTAGGTAGGCAGATGAGCAGGCAATCGGATAGGTAGGCTGTAGAGTAGCCAGCAGGACGGACAGGCAGGCACACAGATAGATGGTCAAGGCAGCTGAACTAATTGTCAGGCTAACGGGCAGGTAAGCAGTAGCACGAGTGCAGACACAGGCAGTAGCACATGTGCAGACACAGGCAGCAAGGACTGTGGAGGCCGGGCTGTGGCTTCATACGCCGATCAAACGAGCCCTTTAATATGTAGCGGTGACTGACGAGGTTAATGAACCAGTAAAAATGCTCACATTTAAGATCCACACTCAATCAATTATATTTATTGCTTTTCAGTGATTTATAAACATTCACAGGCCGTATATATTATAATTTTTAAAGAGTTTTCAGATACAATAATACGCCTGGTAGTATTAAGTAGAAAAACCGACTTTCGGCGTTCAGTCCAGATTTCAAAATAAAAAAGTGACGCCCGTTTTTCTTCGTTCTGACATGTCTTCTAAATTTTAAATTCAAATATCAATTAAGAAATCATGAACGAATAAAAACGGTTTATAGAGGGGGCAGTCTGCCGCTGCCCTTATTATGAAAATTATAATATACAACGAGCTTAAAGAAGGTATAGTCCATGGTTATGTCTATGGCTTAAGAAAATGAAATAGACATATGTCATGTCAGATAAAAATGTCAGAGTTTAAAATATTCTATGATTTTTACAAATTAGCAGTAAAAATAAGTGTTTGGATGTTAAAACAAATCGTATCCTTTTCAGGTATTTACATTATCAAAGAATACATAAAAATGAGTTGATACAATTTCAAAAGTTATGAAGATGAAGTTTGTAAAGAGTGTTAGAAAACGTAAGTAGCTGTGGAATGAATACCACAGGGGGCAACTAGTTTTCAATATAATTAAGTGTTCTCTCTTACAATCCCAACTTTTTGCAGGATCAAGTCTGCCAGTTCACGACAAGTAAAAATTAGTACGCCCCCTACAATTAAAAAATAATAATTACGTCAAGATAAGCAAACTTTAGCAAGTTTTTTTATTCATATCTTAATAAAAGAAGGTTTAAGGTATATTTTCCTATAGGTTTTGTTGCATAGAGTAACGAATTGTTATAACAGTTACTCCCGTAAAATAAATTTTATTTGTAAAATTTGAGTTTATTTAGTTCACCACTATTATCACATTAAGTAAATGTATACACTTGTGATATTTGAGAATTTGAGCAAAACACGATTGGGACCTTTGCTGATGATACAGCCATAATGGCTGTAGGAAACAGCCACCTAGAAGCAATACAAAAGGTTCAAATGGCTGTTAATCAAGTTTACGGAAGATTTAACTAAATGTATCCAAACCTGTTCACATAGATTTTACCAACAAAAAACATCAGTATTTTCCAGTTTACATTAATAATAAACAAGTCCCATACGAGAATACAGCCAAATATCTCGGCATGACCCTTGACGCAAAGTTACGCTGGAAAGCCCACGTCAAGAAGAAAAAAGAAGAAATCGACTTCCGATATAAAAGAATG
Organism: Anorthoa munda; assembly: GCA_945859665.1. NCBI lineage: Eukaryota > Metazoa > Arthropoda > Insecta > Lepidoptera > Noctuidae > Anorthoa > Anorthoa munda. The sequence continues at coordinate 18,198,309 of OX243908.1, forward strand.
TATTGGCTGCTTGGAAGAAACTCCATGCTGTCCGTGCAAAACAAATTGTTGCTATACAAACAAGTCATGATGCCAGTTTGGACTTATGGTATTCAGCCATGGGGCTGCACCAAACAGAGCAATATATCAATTATACAACGAGTCCAGAACAAAGTGCTAAGGGTAATTGTAAATGCACCTTGGTACATACGAAATGATGACCTCCATGGGGACCTAAAAGTTGAGTTCATCGAAAAAGTGATCCAGAATTTTGCAGAAGCTCACGAAAAGAGACTTCATCAGCATGTGAACGTCGAGGCAAACCAGCTTCTCGACCACACAAACATAGTGAGAAGACTAAAAAGAACAAGACCGTTCGAGTTAGTGTTTAGTATTAGTGAATAGTGTAACGTACAAATGTGCTACCAAACAAACACAAGAACGAAGTGTATTCGCCTTAATAGAGACAATAAGAAAAGTGCTATTGGACACATTATTAGTAAAGACATGTAATAGTTAAGGTTTAATTAAATTACAAGTAGTCTATTTATAAAGCTAGATTGTAATAAGATTAGGGTCCATCCTATTGATGAACCCTAAAAAAAACCTATGCTTTAAAAGGGTAAAAAAAAAATCTATAAATCCCAAAATAGTCTGTTTGTTTATAAACAATTTCTTAACAAATGACGTAAAAAAAATATTTCCAATGCTAATTTATACCTATATTAGATGCAAAATCAGCAATAATAATATTAATATATTAATGTTATAATAAAGTTACAAAAAACATTATTTTTTATTACATTTTTTGGAAATTTAATTTTTTGTTAATTTAAAAAAAAAATAATTTACAAAATAATAAACTTTAATAAATTTTTTTTGCATTAATTTATTAAGTATCTAAATTAGAAGATCTCTACCAAGGCGAAAAATTTATAGATCATTTATTTAAACTTTTATGTCGTAATTTATAAAAACAGGGATTGGAAATAAAATAGTTAATTAACAATGGTGTAACTTTTAGAAAAATCGATATAAACTTTTTTTTCACCGAGGTTTGTTTCGTTCAAGTGTCTAGATTTTTTCAATCCTAACTCCAAAAGGAATATCATCAATTACTTCTGATGATGGGGACCATGATGAAACGTTTTCCTTCATAGTGTCATCATTGTTCCTCAAAACAATTATCACAATTATCATCCTCGGAATTCTGACAACTATCACTATGTTTTTGATCAATACTAGACGCTTTAGATTTAATAATATTTTCCCAATCATTCTTAGTATTAGCATATTCATAATTAGTTAAGTCTTCGTTGTTTTCATGTTTATAAAATTTAAATTTGCCACTATTCTTACTTTTTACAAATGGATTTTTGTTTTTTTAATCAATTTGTTTAAGTGGATTAATCAAAGGTTAAATACAGTTTAAAAAGCTTTTTCATTATAATCTTCAATATTTCGCATTTTCCGAAAAAAAATTCTGACAACTTCAACAGCATTAACATTATTTAGATGTTTCTTCTTTTACTGTTTAATTAAGATTGCCAAATATTTTCTTTGCAGTGATATATAAAAACAAACAAAAACATAACAACAACATTAACATACATACATTACATTAACATTATTTATAACATTTATTAATAACATGTAACCTCAATCGAAAACTACAAATTTATATATTTTTTTTGCGATAGCTTCATTTTTACGACATTCTTTATTTATTACTAAATAATTATAAGAATCGGTCCATTCACGGAACTCGTTCCATTTCATATGTCGCATATTAATATCATCTTGCTTGAAAATAATGATTAGATTGCATTGTCTCTGACAAGTTGTTTGGATACCTTACTGTATGTTTGATTTAAATAAAAGCAGTCTATGTTTTTTTGCCTACCCGTTGCAAAATAATATCACATGTTATTTTGGTCCTCACACTCTACGCCATCAAATATCATTACCGAATCGCACCTAGCGTCTTGGGGACTAATTACTTCTTCATTGTCCTTAAATTTTGAAAACGAAACGTTGGGCACACTAGTTAGCACTTTTTCTAGAAACATGTACTTTGGTTGATATAGAGTCTTCGAGTATAGATATACATTACGAAACTTCAATCCATTTTCATGCAAAAGTAAACCAATTACGAGATAGATTTTATCACAGTTAGATGGACCGCATCTTATAGTGATTGGTAAAAGTTTCCCGTGTCGAAAAGTTTGACTTTGGGCTTCAACACAAACTGCATCAACAACTAGCGAATAGGGTTGTTTGACTAACCTCATTTTTGCAAACGTCTAATACTTGACACGATTAAAATAAGAATAATCAGTCACATTAATAAATTGTTTTAATATAATGTTCGACTTTAATTGATTTCTGAGCGCCTTCAGTAACTGAATGAGCAGAATAAATGAGTTAGTAGACAAAATTCTATAGGTATTTACTTAAAAATAAAATTGATTCCAATTTGATTAATGAATGATGAGATTTATAAAGGAATAAATATATTGGAGTGGGTAGGCCTCTTGGTGTGGGACGCAACCTGTGTCGACACCCTTGCGCCATCTCATGTTCCTAGTTCGGTGGGCTGTGCTGGCGCTGCTGCTGCGGCTGCTGAGGCCCTCCAGCGGCGCAAACTCTGTAACCTAATTGGTAATTACAGTTTTGAGCCGTTTGGGGTCGAAACGCTTGGGTCATGGGGCCCAAGTGCACGTCTCTTTTAAAAGGAGATCTCTCGTCGACTGATCGACACTTTTAGACAATCTATGTACCTATATTGTTTTGCTAAGTGTATTTGAATTGAAATATCAGCTTGAAAGCGATTTAGATTTCTAGCGTGGTATGGAATTACAGTACTACAATATTCTGTCAACAAACTGTAAACATTTATTCATTACAATTAATATATAAGTAGGTTATGCAAATATGAACCATACTAATTGGGTTGGCCAGTTTACTTAACGGTCCTTCTACATTATGGAATATTTCGTCCCTCGCAAGCAAAAATGGTAAGATCGGTTTTACTGAATAGCTGCGTCGTTGTTGGATTAGTAGGGATAGTCTCTGTTTGTGTTGGCGCGGAACCTTCCAGTACTGAAAATAAAAAATTGGAATTTGTATATAAACTATTTTGGTTTTGTGGCTAAAATACATTTCCCAACGAATAAGCTTTCTAATAACTTATGATCCCAATAATACTTATTTATTTAGATGAAACACGAGGTTTCCAAACACAAGTAAGGAAAACGTCGAAAACTCACCCCCATTTCCTAAGATCATTGTTGCCCATGTTGAGTCGTGCGCCAGTGCAGTTATCCCATGTGATTTCCCATTGGCTTGAGCATGCATTTCCAACAATATGGTTGTAACTGACTGTAGCAGCGAAGTATTTCCAAGCTTTGTTATGGTTGCAGTCGTGGTCAAGGCAGCCAGGCTGGCTGGTACCACCGTTGACGTAGAAGTCAGCGTTGGCCACGTCAGTTCCAATACCAAGACCACCGACCGCGTAACCACCTACAGTGTGGATAGCCTCAACGTAGACTCCATCATTAGGGTTCACACGGTCAGAGTTGAAGTGCCATAGGGGACCAGCAGGGTCCAGAGCTAGAAAAAAAAAAAAAAATTATGTAGCTAGAATGTATAGAAAAAAATAATAACGATTGGTTGTATTTTCACTTATCTTAAGTCGTTTTATATTAATACTTTAAGAATCATTAAGGAAATCGTAATCACCTGTGACACGAGCGACTCTTCCTCCAAGCTCCCTACCAGCGTTACCAACGAGATGGGCACCTAAACTGAAGCCGACAAGGTGCATTTGGTCGAAGGGAGCACCCGTCACGGAGTTCAGGTAACGCAGGAACTGTCCAAGACCACGACCAACAGCTGGGACGCCATAACTGGCAGTAACGTAGTTGGAAATGGCAAGCTTACTCCAGTCCAGAACGATAATGTTCACGTCATACCTTCCGAGAAACGCTTTAAAAATACAGGACAAAAATTAAATAACAAAACAACTTTTGACAGTATAAAATCATATGAACTGGTTGAGAAAAAGTCAATTACCATCTCTGACAACATGGTTAATATCGGTGTCCTGGTTGCCGAGCCAACCGTGAACAATGATGACGGTGGGTACGCGAGCGTTGAAGTTAGAGTTAGTTATGGAACCAGCGTTGTTAATTACCAATGTCTGGGATACGGTAGGGTTACGTCTGAAAAAATAATTATTAATTTAAGATCTAGTATAGTTATTTATGCTACAAGTGCGGAAGGTATCGACACGAGTCGGAAATCATCTTACGTACGTGTATCATACAACATTTTACTATGCACCGTGCGAGAAAATAAAAAAATATATCAGATATATTTTTTGAGCAAAGAGAGCCAAGCAAGAAATTAATAAAACGGCGGGCTTATTCTAGCGCGCTCAGCATACCACAAAAACGCCTTAAATGAAGTATTAGTTTTATTTTATCTTTTATATGAATGATAATCTGTACTTAACTAATTTTTTATATTCGTGGAAAATTTTATTTATTAACATATATACAAATGAGTATTCTAAGAAAAACAAACCTATATACAAATACAAAAGGCAGACGGCAAAATAGACTGATAAACACATTACCCTCCTTCGGCAGTCGGGTAAAAAAGCTCATTGTGCATCAAAAAATTCGTCCACATCGATGTCAATGGGAAACTTAACTAATTTGTAAAACTTTTCTCAAATAATAAACACTCTATGCGTCGGGCTGACGTCGGAGTTAAAAAAAAAATACAGAAAAGTAAAAAGCACTAGTTAAAAAAAAAAACACTTTCCGCACAGTTCGGCTGCTTGGAAAACGCTCTTTTCGAGGACATGCATTGTAAAATAATTTATAGGTACAAATTTAAGTAACAGAATTAAAGTAATTAAAATGTTATCATCATCATCATCATATCATCTGAAAGACGTCCACTGCTGGACATAGTTCTCCCCCATGCGTCGCCACATTGACCGATCCCGTGCGTCTCGCAACCAGCGGATCCCCACAACCTTCTCCAGGTCATCGGTCCACCTGGTGGGAGGCCTTCCAACGCAACGTCTTCCGGTTCGCGGTCTCCACTCCAGAACCTTTCTGCCCCATCGGCCATCCGTTCTACGAGCAATGTGTCCTGCCCACTGCCACTTGAATTTGGCAATTCTTCGGGCTATGTCGGTAACCCTGGTTCTCTTGCGGATCTCTACATTTCTGATTCGATCACGCAAGGAAAAGCCGAGCATAGCCCTCTCCATTGCCCTTTGAGTGACTGTAAGCTTTCTGATGAGGCCCATTGTAAGCGACCACGTCTCAGAGCCATATGTCATCACTGGCAACACACACTGGTCATAGACTTTCGTCTTGAGACACTGTGGTAAGTTGGACGAGAAGATACCGCGCAATTTCCCGAACGCTGCCCAGCCGAGTCAGATTCGATGGTTGACCTCTTTCTCGAAGTTGGCCCTACCCAATTGGATCGTTTGTCCCAGGTAGACATAGTCGCCCACAACTTCGAGTGTAGAGTCTCCAACCCTATCATGGTTGGAGTGGAGTGGAGGACACCCACTGGTGTTACATGGGCATTCAACATCACCTTGGTTTTGTCCATTTTCATCCTAAGACCCACTCTTTCGGAAGCTCTACTGAGATCATCGAGCATTGTACTGAGGTCCTCCATAGTCTCAGCCATAACCACTATATCGTCGGCAAATCGAAGGTGAGTGATGTACTCGCCATTGATGTTGATGCCTAGCCCTCGTCAGTCCAGAACCTTGAAGACATCCTCCAGTGCAGCAGTAAACAGTTTCGGAGATATGACGTCTCCTTGTCTCACACCTCGCTGCAGAAGGACTGGTTCCGAAGTCTGATCCTGAAGTCGAACTGACATGGTGGCGTTTTTGTATAAAAACTTCAACACTTCGATGTACCGGTAGTCAATTTGTCACCGTTGGAGAGACTGCAATACAGCCCAAGTCTCGATCGAATCGTAGGCTTTCTCGTAGTCCACAAACGCTAAGCAGAGGAGCAGGTTGTACTCTTCGGTCTTCTGTAGAACCTGGCGCAGCGTATGTATGTGGTCTACGGTGCTGAAGCCTTTACGGAATCCGGCTTGTTCGGGAGGCTGGAAATCGTCAAACCTGCGCGCGAGACGATTCGTGATGACTCTTGAAAACAGCTTGTAGACATGGCTAAGAAGTGTGATGGGCCTATAGTTCTTCAGTAAGGCATTGTCACTCTTCTTGAAGAAGAGTACCACGACGCCCCTGCACCATGCGTGTGGCGTTTTCCCTTCGAGTATGACGGAATAAAACAGCTTCTGAAGGGCCTTGTATTGGTTTTCCACCCGTCTTTAGGAGTTCGGCCGTAATTCCGTCGTCACCCGGTGCCTTGTTTATTCTTAAGCTGTTTCAGAGCCATCCTAATCTCATACAGGCTGACGTCCGGAATGTCTTCGGTATAGAGTCGGGTCAATCTAGCTCTAGGGTCATTCGCTAGATTCGTGACGGGTTTACATGGTTGACGTGTAGATAGAATCTCTCGATCTCCCTCAGAATTCAGTTTGGTGAGCTGGCTCTGCCCAATAGACAGATCTCTTGCAAAGACCTTGGAGCCCTTATTCCGCTCAATCACATCTTTAATACGCTCAGTATTAAAGCGGCGGAGGTCGCTTTTCAAGGACTTTGAGATCCGTCTATTTAGCTGCCGGTATTTCAACGCATCTCCTTCATTAGCTTGAGAGTAGGATCAGAGAGCTTTTTGTTCCTATCTGTACGGCGGGTCTTGAAACACTTAGACCCGACCGTATGGACAGCTTCCACGAACCCATCGCTGTATTTGTCCACGAAGCTCCCTAGGCACTCAAAACGATTCTGGAGTTTGAGCTGAAAGCTCTTGGGGTTTTGAACCTGGATCTGTGCTGGACGGAGCGTGGACTTCATCAGTCGAGACCTTTCAAGCTTGACATTAATGTTCAATGTGCCTCTTACCATGCAGTGATCGCTCCCGGTTTTCACCGAATTGATCACAGAGACATCATTGAACATTTGCTTCTTGGTTGACATGATGAAGTCGATCTCGTTTTTAGTTGCACTATCGGGGCTTTGCCAGGTCCACTTCCTGTGCTCACGCTTTTTGAAGAAGGAGTTCATCATGTAGAGGCCCTCCTTCTCCATAAAACTGGCCAGTAGGTGACCCAGGTGGTTCCGACGTCCAACTCTAAATTGCCCCACTTGCAGCTCATCCTCGTCTCGTTTGCCCAGTTTTGCGTTGAAGTCCCCCATGACAATGGTGAAGTGAGTTATGAAACCATGCATGGCTATAGAGATATCCTCATACATGGCCTCTACCTCATCGTCGGGGTGTGCCGAGGTCGGGGCGTAGACCTGTATGACATTCAGCAAATATCTTGTGGATATTCTGAGTATAAGGTACGCCACCCTGGTCGACACACTCTCGATCTTCACCACGTTCCACCACGCCACCCATCTGGTCACGTAAAAAGTCGACTAAATGTTTGCTGATGCTTCTGTATTTTTCTTCTATACATTTTCAGCTGTTTACCATCTAGCAGATGCAAACTGCTTTTATGAGAATTTTCTGTGTTCCCATATAGTTATTTTCTACTACATAATATTCAAATATTGCTTACCCAGTAAATAACAAGTAAAGGTTGTTAGCTGGGTTCCTGGTGACTTCGTCAAGAATTTCTTGGTCAACCGGATCTTCTAGGTCTACATCATGTAAGTTGCCTTCGGCATCCGGGAATTTGATGAAACGTGGGTAGATACGGTCTTCAGAGTAATCAGATTCAACAGTGTTGACCGGCACCGCTGATACGGTATATGCTAGAAATGCGAATAATTTTGGTAAACGATACATTTTGCTGGCTGAGAATGGCAATTAGGATTCTTTCAACGCACATTAATTCTTTATCTCACTCTGAACTTGATTATAACGTAGCACAAGCAATTCTAAATTAGAGGAGGCATTGTCCTATAATTATATTATAATTTTGAACAAAGAGTTTGTGTTAATTGTATGGGCACTTAATATTTTTTACATTCTGAATTGTAACCAAATCAGAACTATTATTAATTTGCTTTATATTTAAAATTTTATTCATTTGCACAACATTAGTCTACAGTGTATCTACTATTCTCCTGTAATACCATAATTTTAACATGTATTATGAAAATAAATTATTATTTTTATTCTATTATATACATAAATCATAAATCAAATTATATACAAAGTATAAAATACTTAATTAACAATAACTTCCTATACATACACTTAAATAAAATTTAAATAAAAAACTACGAACGCGTATAAAGGGCAGGGGTCATTGGGCGTCAAAAAATTTGTCCACACCGCTGTCAACGTGAAAAATGCCCAGTATGCTGGCAGCATTGCGACGTTGAAAATAAATGATAAATAAATAAATAATAAATGATTTGAATTACTTTTCTTATAACAGGAACAATCAAAAACAGTTTTTTTCACTTACCCGTCGCGACTAGGACCCATAGAAGGACAGTCTTCATTATGACTACGTTAATAAATAATTCGTGTGAAAATTCGACACGGCAGCTGTATTTATTGAAAGCTTATCATCGAATTAATCCACTGATCAGTTTTGGAGATAAGTACAGTCATACATTTGCATGCTAATTAATTGCTTGGTGGTACAATGACTATCTTAATTAGCTTTCGATAGTTAATATTATATAGGGACATGCGGTACAGTAAGCCGCTCGTCAGTGGTAGCAAAACCAGTAGAAGCTAGTCTTACTGATAAATATAATTATATACCTATGCACATGTTTTGGGAATACTTTTATGTTGCGTGCAGCTAAGGAGTGGAATACCCTACCGGACTCTGTCATTTCTAAAATTTACGGTTCTCAAAAAACTGACTTTCAATGGCGATTGTGCAAATGCCAACATTTTTAGGATTGACCACATTCCGTTTCAGTAGTGCATATCAATCCCATCGATTTTTAACTTTACGACAATCATTACCGCTGATAAAATGTCACTTGGTCCTTTTTTTAGCGTGGAGATTTGTTCATGCATACTGCACTACCACGGGGGGATAGCGCAGTTATGTGGCACTCCAACCCACAAAATCTCCACGTTGTCCTCCTGTGCCGCTTATGGCGGAAACACGGGCCCGCGGTAGCACTCACCACGAACCCGCATCGGCTGTCCGTCACGTTCTGCAAGCAATGTGCCCTGCCGAGTGCCACTTGAATTTGGCAATTCTTCGGGCTATGTCGGTAACCTTGGTTCTCTTGCGGCTGTCTTCATTTCTGATTCGATCAAACAAGGAAACGCCAAGCATAGCCCTCTCCATTGCCCTTTGGGTGCCTACAGATGAGGTCCATTGTGAGCGACCACGTCTCAGAGCCATATGTCATCACTGGCAACACACACTGGTCATAGACTTTCGTCTTGGGACACTGTGGCAAGTTGGACGAGAAGATACCGCGTAACTTCCCGAACGCTGCCCAGCCGAGTCAGATTCGACGGTTGACCTCTTTCTAAAGTTTCAGGATTTCTCGTAGTCCGCAAATACTAAGCAAAAAGGCAGGTTGTACTCTTCGGTCTTCGCGGTGGTTCCGTCGCCCAAATCCAAATTGCCCCACTCGCAGCTCATTATCGTCTCGTTTACCCAGTTTCGCGTTGAAGTCCTCTATGATCACGGTGAGTTTATTGACCATGCATGGCTCTGAAAATGTTCTCATGCATGGTCTCTACTTCGTCGTCGAAGTGGTGGCCTAGAAGCTCTGGGAATCTTTAAGTCAATAGGGAATAGGTTAATTTACATTGAAGAAAAGATGTTCCTCCTGCATTTGGTCTCAAATCAAAAGCATTATTGAAATCTTGGAACAAAATATACTCGTAAATGTAAAGGTTGTCTCATAATTTTCCGTTACCAGTACTTTAAAAAAAACACTGCAATTAATTCAAGGTCAGTTTATTTACTGTTAAATTAAAGAGCAGTTTTTCAATTGTATTTATATAAAACAATATTTAGTTAATTCGAATCCGCCACATCCTGACACTCATTTAGCCTGAAACTTAAAGCTCTTGCGACTAAAGTGTGGAATGCTTGGTATAATAATTAACGACAAGAGTAATTTGAAAATATCAAGGCACCCCCGCTTTTTTACAATACAATATTTGTTTTTGTTAATCAAACTATTCTTAATTTAAATTTATTGCAAATTAGTTTCTACTTTTTAGTTTGGTTTTCTATTAACAGGTTTTTTTTAACTATTATTTTCATTTTAATTTTTTAGTTCAATCGCTAATCCTGAAGATCCTGGTAAGATTAATGGGACGAATAATACGCTTGCGTTTGACCTCTATCTCGCCAGATGCTAAGCGATTATGTGGTCAACGGTAGCATCCTATTCACGCAAGAGTTAATGAGTTAATAATGATGAGTTTGGTGTCTTTAAGTCAAGACTTAAAGACCCCAAAGTTGTAGCTAACATCAGGAAACAAAGACTACGTTTTGACTCCCAGGTACGGCGAGCAATCTATGCCTCCTATTACGGTTTTAGTTGATCGTAGCATAAAGATGGAACTAACTAAACATTGATGAAAGGTCCTCACTTTATAAAAGAAAGAACTTAGGAATTGACGAAAGTATAAACGCCCTGACTGTACATAATCATGGAAATGTCTGATATTTGTGATGCCCTATTAAAAACATCGTCACTATGAATTGCGTATTATTTCAAATACCGTTATAATGTTTTTTGTCATAACAAATCAAGAGTTAGATACACGTATTTCTTATCAGATATAATCCACTGATAACATAATAATATCTTGACAAACACTTTTGACATCAGTCTTTTAGTTAATTTTAACTACATAGATGAGGGCGGTTATGCTTATGTCAGAAGAAATTCGGACAAAAAACTCACAGAGTGACTTGAATTGTTCATTTATTTTTTACGTAGGTGCGTTTTATTTTTTCGTGGAGAAATGCTCATACATACTGCACTACCACGGGGAGATAGTGTAGTTATGTGGGACTCTAACCCACTAAAACTCCACAGTGTCTCCTGTGCCACTTATAGCGGGCACACGGGTACGCGTTAGCATTCACAGCGAACCCGCCGCGGCTGTCCAGCACCGGACCCTTCTCTAGGGAGTACCCCTATCACAAGCGCACCAGAACACACTGTACGCCGTGAACACCCAAGGGACCAAACCAGCACATGGGCGCCAGATGACCTCGTTTGCCAATGGCCCCGCCACCTTCCATTATTCGGCTGCAGGGGATAGAGAGAGCGGCCAACGCTATACCAACACTCATCTTTCCCTGCGGCCCCGCTGCTTCCGCCATCAGACGCTGATGACCCCGTCCAGGCCACGGAAGGTAAGGAGAGCGGCGCACTGCAATACTGGCACTCCTCTCCCGCCACGGCCTCCAACCCACAGCCGCGATATCGTATGGGACCTGGGACGCTCCGCTCCATACGACATCACGGCTCGCCTCAGTTGCGATATCGCCTGTTACCAAGCGGTACCGCTACCTACTAGTTGGCCGCTACGTCATCAGCTTAATCGGCAGAAGCTCTGATGAGCGGCCCCTCCTCGGGTTCCTCTTCGCTTCACCGTGGGTGACCAAGCCACGGCTACTGAGCCCGCCCACCTCGACAATGCGGCAACCCACCGGAGGAGGTAGTAGGTGCCTAGCTTATCGTTCATGCCGTCATATTTATAAACGTCATGCTTGTAGACAACAGCATCATCCACAATTGCCATATCCGTCGCCAGTCTTCTTTTACTCTGATAACGATTCATATTTATTTTATCAACACCCCACGACATGCTCCGGATTCTTCCAGATTTCCTTTACGTAGGTACTCATTTCTCTCTTATAAGCTTTATATTTATATCCAAAATAATATTATTAGCCAACCACGAAGCTTCCGGCACTGACTGCCCAGAGTGCGCATAGCATACATACATTACCTAGATACATTTGCCTGTGTATCAGCACTTGGATAAGGTACAAGATAAGGGCTCATTCAGACAGAACATCCGTATTTCCAGGATCGTTTAAACGTATCCGTCGCTACTGGGGGCAATGGCACGCCCCGCGTGGCTTTGATCCGATAAAATGGGTCAGTATTTTAATACTGTTGTGTATGTGAACTCCGTAAGGTGTCGGACGTAAAGAATTTCACCATCCCATTTCCTAAGAGGCGACTAAGGGACATACCAGAGAATGGGCAGCAGCGTACTCTGTGCACTTAATAACAAACTACGATCGCCAACCCGCCTGCCAAGCGTGGTGATTACGGTTTGGGTACGTCAGATGGTGTAGGTTAGTGTGTAGAGTATCACAATAAAAGTCTGTTGAGGGTACTCACGTTTTATATTGTCTTTTACACCCAAAACACGTATCATATATGTCGGCTTTAGTCAATAGTACGGACGTCAAAGCAAATCGCAAGCACGCCATCTGGCGGCAAAGCAAGAACAACTACGCATTGGCATGCTTTTTATAAGCACTTGCGTGGTGGGGATAATAGAATATGGCAGTTGAGCTAAAATGTACTAGCAGTTGAGTACTGACAGCCGTAGAGCTAACACGTCGTAGAATCAGTGTCGATCCGTAATATTAGTAAGCAAGAATGTAACTTGTGTCTATTTGAATATACTCAGTGTATCGAATAATTTGTGTGATTTCATTTTCACGATTGTACCCAACGACCTGCCCATACACGATGTCTTAACCTAAGGGAATACATCCTGACTTCCCGATGGTTTACATCTATCGGCCAGCCTTGATGCGACATCAGAATTGGGATTCGGTCGTGCTAATGAGATCACACGTAAAAACAAAGCTAGTGAAAGTGGCGGTTACATTCTTGCAAAAAAATCGCGGTGACAGTTGCGACTACCCTCAGTCTTGAATAATAAAAAGCGAGTCTTGAACGGAGCGGCAAGGCGGCTAGCAACAACCAAGGAGCTGGACAGGTCAAGGAGGAGCGTGTGGACTTGTGGAGATTTCCATACACACGGATCTTTATGCGAATCTGGTGAGTCGTTTTCATTTTGTTATGACTATTGCCAAGTGTTCGTTATTCAAAATTCTGGTTTTGTGTACGGTATGGCGGCCAGTGGATTGTCGGGGTGGCCCGTGTTCGGTCCATACTCTCATGTTAGTTATCGCTGGTCAAGTTTTGGTGTTATTGAAGAGTTATTATTCTGCTAACACTGGCAATGACCCTTGACTAGCCTTGGCCGACTATTGTTACGACGCCGACGGCCTTAGAACGATATGGTGCTTACCTTACACTTCAGTCTGGAAAATAACGTACCTACCTTACACTTAAGTCTGGAAAATATTATAATTCCAAATGAAATATTTTGATTAGTTTTATGTAGTGAGAGTTAACCAAGTTTGGGCAGAAGCTTGGTATTCTTTGTGGTCGTAGGGCAGTTTGGCCCTATCTAAAAGGTGGTAAACCCTACCAGACCTCGTTAATTGCGACTTAAAATGCTATGGCATTCATTGGATTCTCTAAAGCTCATATACTCACTTGTCACTTGGGACACTGTAATTTGTGGTTCATTCATGTTTTGGACAGGAACTCTGCACTCAAATTCGGTGTCCATAATAACCTATTTGGCCATGGCGTTTTAGGTAACTACTACTACTACTAGAAGCTCATGGCTAAATAATAACAGCCGCACTGGTCGATCATCAAGGTTAAGCAACGCTTGATGAGGTCGGTCCGTGGATGGGTGACCATTTCAACATACCGGGTTTCCTCCGTGCCTCGGAGAGCACGTTAAGCCGTTGGTCCCGGCTGTCATTTGAGGATCTTTGACGGTCGTTACGGGTGGTCGGAGGCCTGAGATCTGACACCAGTCTTGCCAAGGGGTGCCGTTTTACCCAGTTGCTGGGTTGTGGAGATCAGATAGGCAGTCGCTCCATGTGGGGCACTGGTGCTCGGCTGGGTCCGGTGGGACTGGAGGCCGACCCCGATATGGTTGGGGGGAGGCTAGGCAGATTGATTAGTTTAGGTTACTACGAGTACACCGGTGCATCGATTAATTTCCATCAAAGCTGTGTATGGTTAAGATAACCGTGTGAACATATACTCTCGTAATGCTTTTCATGTTTCAGTTACCATATTGTGTCGCAGCCTGAAGCCTCTACTGCAGGCTAGCGATTCAGATGCTGAGCGCGAAGGTTGCCGTGTCAACGTCTGAGAGGTTAAGACCGATGGCAGGCTAGCAGTTCGCAGGGGGTAGTCGAACGCTATGACCACAGCTGTGAGGTCGGGAGCGCGCGCAAGTTTGGAATGGAATACTCGGTGAGTCGCTTCCATGTTATTTCGATAGTGAGGTCGAAGGTTCTCTAGTGAAGAGATGCTAGTTCGAGTTTTAAGTTTTCATGTTTGACCATTGTATTGGTCGTGGTTATATCTAGCACTATCACTAGGTAATTGAGACACACTTAGTAAAAAGCAAGTAGCTAATGAGTTTCCTATTGGCTGGTTAGTACTTTCCTAGTTTCAATATTAGGTTTAGTACGAACCTTAGGATGAGATATCCAAAATGACTGAACAACTAGTCGTTTTCAGTGGCAAAGCGAGTTAGTAATGTCGTAGTGGTAACGAAATTGTATCGAGTTAGTAACGGTACTGGTCATTTACCTGTACTCAGAAAGGATCTTATTGCGTAACGATTTACAACCACCGTCTTCAGATCTGAATTCACTTGCTTACTTTCAAAGTAATATTATGATAGCAGTAGATCTGGCAATCGTTTTCCTTGCATAAAAACTGAGTTAGTGAGCGATAGTAAATAGTTACTGTTGGTATTTGATTTTAAAGATTTGATCAGAGTTAATTCGTGAAGCTCGTTCACACGGCTTCATTGGACATTATCAGGCTTAATTGGTCCCCTCATATTAACAGTCGGTATGTTCCAAGATCTTTGGGTAAAAAGTGCGAATCTTGTGAGAAGGATCCCCGATCACCAAGTTCCTTGAGAATTAGACGTCATAGTTGATGACAGTGGTAGTGAGACCAAATCTGATTAAGAATGGCTTGTACACTCATACTCGAAACTTTAGACCGCACCTCATGAGTGACATGTGGCGATGGGTCTTAGACCGCACCTCATGAGTAACATGTGGCGATGGGTCTTCAAGGAATCGTTGGTGCGATTTCTGTCTGTGTTGGTGCACAGAGCGATTCATGTGTTGTAGCACATATTCGCTAGATTTTTGAGAGTCGTTGGTGCGATTCTTGTCTGTGTTGGTGCACAGAGCCCCTCATGTGTTGTAGCATATGTGACGGCAGATATATAAAGAATCGTTGGTAGATACGATTCAGGCTTGTGTTGGTGCACAAGGCCCCTCATGTGTTGTATCATGTGTGGCGGCAGATATGTAAAGAGTCGTTGGTAGATACGATTCTGGCTTGTGTTGGTGCACAAGTCACAATGAGGGTTTCATGAGTTGAGTATACATTGCCTTTGAATTATAACAAACTGTAACAGCAAAGTAATAGTAACAAATTGTTACTATTACTTTGTTTAGTTGTTGAACTTGTTGATCGTCTGACCTTTTTTTTTATGAATAGTGTTGTGTGGGAATCTCTAGTAGGCCCTGTATTAAGTCCGCGATAGGTGATTATGACAGGACAGTTATCGTTATACACTGAAAGCTTTAAATAGGTACGCTTAGGACCTACAAGTATGCACACTGTAGGTTAAGGAAGATACCAGCGGGTTATGTACCAGTATGTAGATGTCAAAAGGATTTTGATGATAATGAGCAAGCTTAAGGTGTCGAGTAATTCAGTCTATCGAACGTATTATGTTTGACCGTACCAGTGGATTCTGGCGGAGGTCGGGGTCTGGAGACCGTTGTAAGAGCAATACAGTTGCTGGTCGGCTAGAGGGCCGCGTTGGAGGTTTTACTCGAGGGTTTCTGTAAGCTTGGCAGTTTTTCCTGCAGCAGAAGTTTTAAAGTTTGTTTGGAGCGACTAGTGGTACATGGCCCAGGGTAATGATTTAGTTAATGAGTAGGGTTCTAAAATTTCTATTTTCACGAACCCAATGATCTAGTTTGGTCAGGAGTAGCCGAGCGTTGTGTGGCAACTGTTGGCCTGTGTGGCAATGGTAGGCCTTTATGGTAACGGTAGGCCTGTATGGCACCTGTAAGTCTGTGTGACACTATGTCTGGTGTGAAAATTCATGTTTGTGTTAGGAACCTTACAGAAAGTTCCTATTGAGTCATGAGGTTACAAGAAAGTAAACTCGCAGTCATGCGTTTGGTGAGGTCACTATGTTAATGTTGATGACGTTCGAATCGTCAAGCCTTCATTACGAAAATTTAAATTATGATAGTTTTCTAATTTTGATTACTTTGCGTAGATCGTGTTAGTAAGACACACGAAGCTCAAGTACCAATTGAGTTAGTAGATAATGAATTGACGTAACATAGGACAGACTAAATCTCTGTGTGAACAGTTTCTGAGTTCAGAGAGTTGAGTTGACTCGACATCGTGGAGATGTTAGAGTAGAGCAATTGTGATTGCTAAGAGAGCTATGAGATGGCTGAATATCGTGAATAAGATACCTGGTGGTTTCTTTTGCTGGATTTAATTTCAGATTAATGACTATCAGTGGTACTTGGACTTTGTAATCACTATGATTGGGTGCTTTTAGGTACCAAATCGATGATTGAGTTACTATTTTCTTTAAATTGGAAATAGAATTACTCTTTCCTTGCAAAGGTGAAGGGAGACATTCAAATGATCATGTTTGATTGATTCAAAATGTTTCCTCACTCACCTAGAGTATGCGTCAGAGTTGGACGAGTGAATACTGTTTGGAAATTTTGCGTTTCAGAAAAACATCCCTTGTATGATGGGAGACTGGCGGGTCGGAGTAGACTAAGAGGACGTGTCGCGCAACACGACATGAGGTGGCATGGAGCAAGGACAAGAAGATGAAGCCTGCGGGTGATAGATTTGGGGATCTGTCACCTGAGAGAGGCCCGAGAAGGCGACGTGTGTGTTCCACGCTCGCCTCTCAAGAGGAACTACGGCCTAGAGAACACCATGTGGTTTTAGTCAGTAGGAGTCTGACAGACCCCTCAGCTTTCCCCAAGGGCTGAGGACATCCATTGAGGATTTCCACATGATTCGATACACTGTTAAAACCTGACAATGAGGAACAGACGAGGACGCCTGTCTCGCAGGATGGCCGTGTCGGGTTTAGTCAATAGTACGGACGTCAAAGCAAATCGCAAGCACGCCGTCTGGCGGCAAAGCAAGAACAACTACGCATTGGCATGCTTTTTATAAGCACTTGCGTGGTGGGGATAATAGAATATGGCAGTTGAGCTTAAATGTACTAGCAGTTGAGTACTGACAGCCGTAGAGCTAACACGTCGTAGAATCAGTGTCGATCCGTAATATTAGTAAGCAAGAATGTAACTTGTGTCTATTTGAATATACTCAGTGTATCGAATAATTTGTGTGATTTCATTTTCACGATTGTACCCAACGACCTGCCCATACACGATGTCTTAACCTAAGGGAATACATCCTGACTTCCCGATGGTTTACATCTATCGGCCAGCCTTGATGCGACATATATAATAGATAGTTTGGAAGGAGAATAGACTAGAGAGTTACAGTAACAAGGATTAAATGTTCACAGCACAATACACAGAAACACAGATACAGTTCAAGTTCGGATCGCGTAAACAAAATTTTAGCGGGAGCGCGGTAGCGGTAGCGGGCGTTACAAACCGACTGGCGGTTATCATTGCGGGTGTAAGGATATGGTTGAAGGCTCGTGGTGCAGTACCGCCGCAGCAGTTGCGGTAACGTTCAACCAGACATCAGTCGACATTATATATATCGTATACGATATAAGATGCCGTGAACGTCTGTCGACGGTTGGAACTGTTATTATAATAATATATAAATAAACTATGTGGGTAAGTAGTGTACCCTACATCACTCCCCTCCAGACGACCAGAACGAGTGGTATACTCCGTGCTAGGTGAAATGAACTCTGGGTCAGCTTTGTCAACCAATATGTAGGCTGGCTTAAGGCGGTCAATTGTGACCGTGACTTCCTTGCCCTTGAACATGATTTTGAAGGTTTTGTCAACTCTTTGCAGAACTTTGTGAGGACCTGTGTAAGCTCAAAAAGGTAAGGTAAGGTCCTCACAAAGCTGTAGCGAGCCACGTAATGCGTCGTCACGAAGGAATACGTGATCAGTGGTCTGCAGATCCTTATAAACGAATATGCTCGTATTTTTGTGACAGGAAGCTGGGGTTGGTTGCAGCTTTTGGGCAAACTTGTGGATGCAAGCGACGAATTCCATGATGTCAGTCGTTCCTTCATCGCGGGGATAGAAAAACTCTCCCGGGAGTCTTAGCGGTTCGCCGTATACCAGTTCGGCGGAAGACGCTTGGACATCATTTTTGAATGCGCTCCTTATTGCAAGCAATACCCACGGCAAGGACTCTGTCCACCTTTCGTTAGCATGGCACGTGATGGACGCCTTGAGTTGCCTGTGAAATCGCTCCACCATGCCGTTACATGCCGGATGGTATGCCGTTGTCCGCTTGTGCTGAAACTCAGCCATTTTGGACAATTGTTCGAACAGGGCTGACTCGAACTGACGGCCCCTGTCCGTAACAATGTCTGCGGTACAGCCAAACCGGGCAATCCATCCGGACAGCAGTGTTTTAGCTATTGTCTCGGCAGTAATGTAGACGATAGGTACCACTTCGGGCCACCTGGTAAATCGGTCGACTGCCGTCAGACAGTACCTGAAACCTTGCGAAATTTGGAGCGGGCCCACAAGGTCGATGTGTCCTTGTTGTTCCGTGGTTTGAACGAAGTGGTGAACCTTGCACGTGGGAGATAGAATGCCCCTAATGGCGCTGAGGCATGACGGCTCACCTTAGCCCGCTGGCATTGAAGACAAGCTCTTTTCCATTCCCTGCAATCCTTCCTTATGCCTGGCCAAATAAAGTGCTCTGCTACTAATTTGGCAGTCGCTGAAACACCAGGATGACCGAGGGAATGTAAGCTGTCAAAAACTTGTCTTCGCGGTATTTTGGGCACAAATGGTCTAGGAGGCGCTGTACTTACGTCGCAGTACAAAGCTGTACGCTCCCCGGAGACCTGCACCTTCTCCAGTTCTAATGAAGATCCTTCCTGAAGGAGTTTAGCTAGTTCGGGATCCGCAGCTTGTGATTCCGCGAGATTGACGAGGCTGACCGGTACCTGAAGCTCTTCCACGCGAGATAAGGGGTCGGCTACGACATTGTCCTTGCCGGAAATTTGCCTTATGTCGATAGTGAACTGTGCAATGAAGTCGAGGTACTGGTATTGCCTAGGTGAGCAGGTCTTCTTCCTCTCGTGGAATGCGAAGCTTAATAATAATCGCCTGTAAAAATGTATCATACCCAGGAATTGACACAGCTGACGGACATCTTTGGGCGGTGGGAACGTCTTGATTGCCTCGACCTTGAAGACAAGTGGTTTGGTGCTTTTCTTGGAGATGTGGTAACCTAGAAAGGTTACCTCCGAGACACCAAAAACACACTTGGACGAGTTGACCAGCATGCAAAGTCCTTCAACCTGCCGAAGATGGTGTGGAGGTGCTCCTCGTGCTCTGCCTCTGTTTTGGATAAAAATTAAGAAGTCCTCCTGTACGGCGAACCGCACATCATAACTATAATATTTATAGCCAAATCATCACTTTACGCGTTTACGTCAAGCGACCCAAATAATAATTAACTTCAGTACGTGATCGGTTAGCATTAAGTGCCGTCGCGCGTGCTCCCTCGCTCTATTAGAACCTTTCATTACCAACTTACACTTACACACTTACCAGCGAACATTGTAACCTTTCCTTAACAATACACAGTTTTCAGTGAACATTTCAATCTCTCATTCAACATCCGAACAAACAACCTTTACATGGTCCTTCGAGCAATCGAGCGGGACCTCGCGAGTTTATGATAGTCCTCCGTCCGGAAGGAATTGACTAGTGTTAAAGCAAACCAAAAATGAGTGAGGACACACGTTCGTTGAACTATAAACATTGTGGCAGCAGTCCGCATAACAACAAACATAAGCAAGATGTCAGCAGCAGGGCGTCGCCAGCAGCAAGGGAACAGGATCAACAGCAGAACTGTTTCCGCCAACATCAACATCGAACAAACAGCCGTAAGAGACGGAGAAACGGTAAATATTTATTTTAGAAAGGAACGTGTTAACTTAACTAGTAGACTAAATACCTGTATGGGTGAGCTAGATAATTGTAGGGAAAAGTATGATAAAGATACACAGTGCCTCCAAAAAGATTTATTATACAAGGAGTGTTTACTGAAGGATATTTTTGAGAAGTATGAAGGTTCACAACAGCAATTGAGTGAGCGCTTGATTGAGGCTGAGGAATTATTGAACATGGTGAAGCAAAATGCAGAGAGGTATGAGTCTCTGACTAATTCCTCTTGCAGCTGTGTCAACTACCCAGCACCTCCCCATCTACAAGGTGACTTGTCTCCACCAATGTTGGCTCTTCCTGAAAAGACCTGTGTACACAATGAAATGGAATGTAAAATAACATTATTTAGTGAGGAAATAGGTTAAACAAATAATCAATAGAATTATAAATTCAAATATATATATTTATTTATTTATTTATTTATTTATTTATGTACACACAAAACACTTTACAGAGAAAAGAAGGAATACAGATAGAATAGCACAAAGGTACTGCTTATTTCAATAGAAATTTCTTCCAGCAGACCTGCGACAGGAAACTTGGATGAGAGACGAAGACACAGTGTGTAGAAAGAAATAAGGAAACTTAAAATATACTATTAAAACTTAACTAATTATAAAATACATACAACATAAAATATAATAATATATAAAATTACAAGATGGTGGAAAGGTAGTGTTCTTTGACCTGTTTCTTGAATAAAGATACATTTTTAGAGTCACGGATTTTAGGTGGAAGCGAGTTCCACAGTTGTGTCATATAATTGTTATTCAATGGTTTTGCTATTGGGAAATAGTACTGGAATTACCAAAAGGGACATAATGGCTGGTATTGACACCTTGTTAGGGTTAAATGTAGGAAAGCTCATGGTTTATGCTTTTCCTTATTCGGATAGCTTCTCAGAAGATGAGATCGGATTTTTAAATTAAATAACATTTTACAAATGTTGACTTGTCGTAGTGACAAATTATTGTTTTTTGCCACTAATATATTGGACTAAAAGTAACACAGAGAGCTTTCTCTCTATCACGTAGATGTAGACATAAGATTGCTATGTTGATAGCATATTCTATTAATGAAGTGAAAGTAAATCCTTCAAACTCTATATTAATTGACGACCCTGTGTTGCCTAGTTCAACTAGCAACATAAATGTTAACTAGTCCAAAAGACAATAGAAGTTTCCCCTGCAAATAATCAGTTATTATTAGTAAATAGTATGAAGGTATCTTCTGGCAATCTCTATGAAGGTATCTCTCTGGCCAACAAAAAATCTTGCGGTTTTGATGACTTACCAATTTCTATTTTGAAGGAGAATATAGACACATTAGCTTCGCCTCTATGCGATTTTTTTAGTAAATGCTTTGAAGAGTCGCTCTTTCCAGACCAGTTAAAATTAGCTAAGGTAGTTCCAATATTCAAAAAAGGCACTAAGACAGATCCTAAAAATTACCGACCCATATCTCTTTTGCCAACTTTATCAAAACTATTTGAAAAACTGATTAAAACTAGGCTGATAGTACATTTGAATTTGAATAAAATCATTAATTTAAGTCAATTTGGATATCAGAAAGGCGTCGGTTGCTTAGATGAAATAAATACTCTTATAGATGACATAATTAATAAATTAAATGACAAAATTAAAGTGGCTGGGCTTTTCATTGATCTTACTACTGCTTTTGACACGATTAACTATGAATTATTACTAACCAAACTTGAATATTACGGTATCAGAGGAAAGTCCTTACAGTTTTTTAGATCATATTTACAAAACAGGCGGATGTATGTAGAAGTAAAAAGCATCGATGATACTAATCACGAAGTCGTATACACTTCTAAAATTACAAGCATAAAGCGTGGTGTGCCTCAAGGCTCAATTTTAGGACCAATATTATTTATTATTTTTACACATGATTTGCTAAACTTTATGGACTACGTTAAGCATGATGTTAGACTTGTTGTCTTTGCAGATGACACTAATATAATATTTGGGGCAAATGACTCAAACGAATTGACCAAAAATGTAAATGAAAGCCTAGAAATTATCTGTGATTGGTTTACAGCCAATAACCTTATACTAAATACAAATAAGACAAACATTATTTTATTTAAGACTACAACTCGTAATAATGACAATATAAATGTCCAAATCAAAGATGACCAGATTGTATTAGTTGACAAAATTACATTCTTAGGGATGAACATAGACTTGCATTTAAACTGGAAACATGAGCTAGCTGCTATTGACTCTTCAATCTCATCAGCATGCTATGCACTTAGGAGCCTAAGATATCTTTTGGATCTGAAGCAACTCAAGGCTGTATATCACGCGCTAGTTGAATTAAGGTTAAGATACAGTATCATGTTTTGGGGTAACAGCTATAGTTACAACTGTCAGAAGGCATTTATTAAACAGAAACGTGCCATAAGGACTATAACCAGGATCTCACAAAGAGACTCATGCAGAGACCATTTTAAAGAACTAAACAAGACTATACCAAGTTTATACATATTAGTAGGCCTTAATCATTTTGCTAAGTATATTCATCAGTATGAATCACAAGGGGAACGTGAAATTACAGAAAGCACAAGACGGAAGGCATTTAAACACAAAATGTCACCAAATTTTAATATAGCAAAACATTGCTACAGATACCAAGCTGTGGAATTATCTAATAGGTTACCGACTGAGTTAAAGTCATTAATTTATAATTTTCACTCATTTAAAACTAAGTTGAAAGCCTTCTTGTTGGCAAAATGTTTATACTCGGTGTCAGAATTTATGGCAGGTAATGGAAAATCTTGAATTTAATTTTTTTTATGACATGCATTGTATTATCATGACATTATAATTATTACTGGACATATATTGGAATAATTTTAATTGTATATTTTTTTTTTTTTACTTGCTTTGTTTTATCTTGACATTATAATGTATTACTTGTGACATGGTATTGGATTAATTTGAATTGTATTATTATTTCCTTTATTCTTCTTCATTCTTATTTACTACATTTTTAAATATTATAAAGAAAACTTAAAAACATTTAAAAATATAAAAATAGAGGCCAACCGGTATCGGGAACAGGGTCCAAGCTACCGGTGGTTAGGGCTCCAGAGACAGGAACCTCCTCACAATGCGAGCCGTATCGAGGAGTACTGCCTTCTGTATCAGACCCTTGATCCAACCGCCCAATGACAGCCTCGACAGATGGTCGTCGAGGCTCTTGGCCATCAGGCCGTTGGCCGTAACGACAATCGGCACAATGATCGCCGAGTCCACATTCCACATGTCGACAACCTCGTGTGTTAAGTCGAGATACTTGATTTGTTTCCCTTTCTCAGCTTTATTATTATTATTTTATGATGTTTATTGTATTAACTTGACTTTATAATTTGTTACTTGTGACATGTATTGCAATAATCTGAATTATATTATATTTATTTTATTTTTATGACATGCATTGAATTAACATGACATTATATTATTATTACTAGTGACATTATACTGGATGAAGTTCAAATCACAAGTGTTTTTGTAACATATTTTGTATTAACTTGACATTGGAATTTTAACTTTTGACATTATTGGATTAATTTGAAATAATGTTTTTATTTTTTTTGTTACATTTAATATTATATATTGACTGGACATTATAATTATTATTTGTGATATACATATACAGGATTAATTTTCAATTGTATTTTTTTGAGACTATTGTAATAACTAGACAAAATAACTCATTTTTGATAGGTATATTTTGAATTAATGCACTCAATTTTCTTTTTGCAATTTTAATTATGTAATGTTCGACACAATGTAAATTGTTTGAGATGTTTGGGATGAATATCCAAACGGAATTTTATCACGTTATCGTAAGCCAATCATACCACAGCTAAATGACGCAATAGATTGCTGTGATTGGCCCATTCTGTTCCGGTACCTTCTCCCTCGATAGATGTATACTACATTTGTAACGACAACTTGTTTTATTTTAATCACAAAAAACCCCATCAAAACGCCAAAGTAGGAGCTAATCAAGCAGTTCTGAATACTACTGGAACACATTTAAACATATTTGGACCTTCAGAGCCATATTCCAATGTGTTCAGGATGATGTTGAAACTCCCTCGTTTCTGTAGTGCCTCGGGGATGTTTGCCCAATCGCGTACAGATGGTTTCCATGCTATCATCAGGAAAAAGGTGGCATCGCTTGTGAGGAGGACGCGGGAGAGTGGCAATAGCATACTAAAAGTCGTGGCTGAGGACCCGACAGCTCCTGTGCTGAGGCATCTCATTCGGAATCATTGTCCGCATGAGATGCCTCGTAAGTACATGACTCACTAAGTTGTCTGCTATTATTAAATTTGTTACTAATCCTAGTGTGTAAGTCGTAGTATCTAAGGTGTTTACTAACAAAAATGGTTCCTATGTTGTCCCAAATAAAACCTTTTTTTTCTCTCTCAAAACCAAATCATCGAGTCGAGCGACCTTTGTACTGCCACGCTGCTACGGCCACGCAGATACATAAAGACGAGCGAAATTACTGTTAGAAGCGAAGATTCAGCAGCATGTTCACGCAAGGGCCTTCTATCCTACTGATGTGTTAGGTTTTTCTTTGATAAATACATCTTTTATTTGTTAAGAATTAAATTATTTATATTTAACATCAAATAGTACTTAAAAGTTGTTAAATTGATTATCCTAGAAAATATTCGAATGTCAAATGTCGTCACATCTAATGACAGTTGTCGATTGGAGGGGGATTGTTCGGCAACGAGGTGCGTTGAGTCAGTTCGTGAGTCTAGTCTGGGCGGGCTTGAAAGATTGTACTGTTGACCTAAGTGGATATATTATATGGAGTTGATGGTAACTTAGTGTGAAATGGTAAATAAATAATAGTTCAAAGTCCAAACTGTGTGTTATTGCTGAATTACCAACTACACGTAAGTATTATCTATTCTTGAGTATTTTTCTATCCTACTGACCTACCGCTTTGTACTAGATCTGTTGTCTATATAGTGATCTATTACATTTCAGAAGCGGGAAGTACACGCCTATTACGAAATCAAGTGCTTTTAATTACGATTTTATTAAATTAGTTTTAAATGTCTTATTAAAACTATATTTAATGTATTTTAAAAATATGAGGGTAGAACAAAAAACAAAACAAAAAATTGTGACTAAGTATCTTGCCCCTTAAGCAGGGTTTCTCAAAGGGTTGTGAAAATTTGGTTATTTTTTAGCTCAGACGCACCGTTTCAGAGATATTTTCAAAATACCCTGCATACATTTTCAAATATATTTTGTGTACTTTAGTTATTCTTAAACCATTTCTATTTGTTTTATGTACATCATGCCTCTTGAGGCGCCAGCCCAAGGCGCACCAGTCCAGGACGCCACAGCCCAAGGTGACGCAGTTCAGGACGTCGATGTCCAAGGCATATCAGTCCAGGACGTCGCAGCCCAAGGCGCAGCAGTCCAGGACATCACAACAAGATGCTATTACAGCAGCAGCCTGGATGTACAAAGCTAAGTGATCGTTAATCTGACAAGATGGCGCTAGTGCCAATGTTAACTTCGGCTCCGTAATTAAAATTGTTTTTAAATTATCTAAATCGTTTTCAAGTGTGAATAAGTAGTGCAATAGCATCAGTGTATTCCAATAAACAAGTGACAGTGTTAGCAAACAATCCTGTCAGTGAATACTAGTGATATAACTTAAATTATAAAATAGTGTAAACATTGTGTACACAAATGTAAAACACAATAATATTTGTATAAATCAGGATTTAAAACAAACAGTACTAAAACCTAGTGACTAATGACAGTGCATATTTGATCGTTTTACATTAAAAACACTTAAAAAGCAACAAAAACACATTTTTCAAATCGCGGTCACTGTTACAATAACAAGAAAAAAAAACGGTCACATTAAAATTCAAAAATATCGAAAATAAAAACAGAACACTATTTTCGCCAAGGAATTAATTGATCGTTTGGCTAAGCTGTCTAAAGGTGGGTCTCTTTTTGAGAGTCGCGGTGCACGCTCGAGGCCCGAGTTCAAACCCAGCCCAAGCAAAAGTTCTTTTTCTATTATTCCTTGATCTTTATCAGCAAAAAAAAAATGGAATTCTTAGAAAACATTACGTTTCGGATGAGAAAACGTGCTACATCACTTTCAAACGACACAATAAACGAAAGTACGTATAATAATTCGGCGAAATCACCGCTAGATGGCACATCTAGTAGCCTACCTCCTAATATATCCGATGATGAAAGCGAAGAAGAAATCTTGCAGCTTAAAAATGAACTACAAAAAGTTAATCTACAACTAAGCGCAGCTCACGAAGAAATTAATAACTTATCATTAGAAAACATGAAGTTAAAACAAGAAATAAAACATTTAGATACAAAGCACAAGATAATGAAACAAGTTACAAGTAAATTAACATCTGAGACAACCGTTACCCCAAAGAAAAAAGCAAAAAAAAATCTGGCAAAATCATGTGCAAATGTTCCTACTACTCCTCCAGAAATTGACATTCTTTCACAGACACCAGCAGCTAAGGAAAAGGTCTCTGTACAAAATAGACACACTGAGGCACTTCAATCCCAAGAAACAGAACCAGAGTCCATCAAGTCTAATAACACCAAACATAAGCTATGTATTTTGAGTGAAAATAAAAATAACAAGATTTTATCTATAGCCGAGAATTCATTTCAAAACTGTGAAATTTGTCATTATGTTTCCCCGAATTGTGGCACGGAGCAGCTTATCAACAACTTGGAGAAGAAATTAATAGAATATACATTTAATGATTTCTGCATTATTCTAATTGGAGAAAAAGACTTCTATAAAACTGAAAACTATGTGGACATAATAATAAAACTGAGAGAAAAATTGCAGAAAATACAGCACACGAATATCATAATATGTGTTCCTACTTTCAAATTAAGTGATAATTCAACATTGTTCAACTGGCGAATAGAGACCTTTAATAATCTACTTCATTTAGACTTGCAGACGTATAACTATGCAATGGCGTTTGACTCAAATTTAGACTTGTGTTACGATTTTACAATGTTCTCTAAGTTTAGTAGGAAAATAAACGATCGTGGTATGCGAAATGTGTTTTATAATCTGTCGGTAACTATAGCTGACTATAATTCATTTTCTCAACAAGAAAATATAGCTGACAACCAAACAAGCATATCGTATCCACGATGCGATTTTTTTCTCTAATCATATAAATATATTGCATCAAAATATTGCCGGTCTCTTAAGCAAGTCCGACTTATTGGTTATTTGTTTGCAGGAATTGTTAAGTAAACAAATTGATTTAGATGTTATATGTATTACCGAACATTTCATAATGTCTGGCCAAGAGAAACTTTTACATATACCAAATTATAAGCTAGCGGCATGTTATGCTAGACAAAACATTAAGCGCGGTGGAGCCTGTATCTTAGTTAAAAAAGGCATCGAATATAAAGAACTGCCTGACATTGTGAGACATTCGATATCGGGCATTGTAGAATGTTGCGCAATTGAATTACCTTCTCAAAAACTTACAATTCTTTGTGTGTATAGACCACCAAAAATCACTAATCTACACCAATTCTATGAAAACCTAGACATAATACTTAAAAAGATTTCTAAAACCAGCAAAAAAATTATTATGTGCGGCGATTTTAACATAGATATTCTGAAAAAGAACAGAATTAGCATGGATTTTGAATATTTTCTTATGAACTACGATTTAAAGCTAGAAATAAATAGACCGACCAGATTTCAAAGTAAAACTTGCTTAGATAATTTTGCGCACAATACAAAACAAAGCGGCCAAAGTGAAATAATAGACTTCGGATTATCCGATCATACGGCCCAAATATTTACAATGAAAGTTAGTAAGTTCAGTCAAGTTAAAACATGGAAGACATCAAGACGAGACATATCTGAAGAAAATTTAATTATCTTTAGAAATCATCTCCAAAACTTATCGTTTTCAGATATATATAGCACAGAGGATCCAAATGAAGCATATGATAACTTTTTAGAAATATTTCAACTCCTTTATGAACAATGCTTCCCCTTCAAAACAGTCATATTAAGATCTGAAAAAAAGATCAAATGGGTATCTAGAGGTATTAGAATTTGCAGCAAAAAACAACGCCAATTACTCTGGAAACAAAGACTTAATCCTACTAGAGAAAATAAAACGACATTTAAAGAGTACTCAACAAAATTAAAAAAAATTATCAAACTGACCCAGAAAGCACAGAACAACTTTCTAATTAAAAATTCCAAAAATAAATCTAAAACATCCTGGCAAATAATAAATAATACAAAATCTATAAGTGAACCCATAACAAGAATAAAAAAACATGATTTAATATTAACTGACCCTAATGATATTGCTCAATCATTCAACGATTTCTTTATTGATCAGATCTCAGATCCACCCCTGGACACAACTAAAGATACGCTAAGAATAACGTATAACCCTCATTCTATTTTTATGGCTCCAGTTGTCCCTCAAGACATTATAGGGGTGATCAAATCTTTAAAGAACAAGAAGAGCTATGGATATGACGGTATTTCTACAAACGTTATAAAATTTGTGTGTTCTACAATAGCTAACCCTCTAAGTCACATTATAAACTCAAGCATATCCGTTGGAACATTCCCCGATAGTCTTAAAACCACAATAGTTAAACCACTCCATAAGAAGAACAACAAAGAAGACATGGCTAACTATAGACCAATAGCTTTAATCCCCGTATTTTCCAAAATAATCGAAAAAGTAATTTATGAGTCATTTTATTCATTTCTGTCAAAATATTATATATTATGTGAGGAACAAAAAGGTTTTCGTAAAAATAAAAATATAAATATGGCCATATACGATTTAATAAATAAAATAATGGTTAATGTGGATAAAAAAATACCAATTTGTGCCATTTTTACCGATATGACCAAAGCTTTTGATTACGTGAACCATGAAACGCTTTTGGTCAAACTTGATGCTTACGGTATACGAGGGAATGCCCTACGACTAATAAAATCATATCTAAGTGGACGTCTTCAGTATACAGAAATCTCTAAAATATGCATCAAATCAAAACGTGAGGTCAAATACTTATCTGGTCCTAGGGCAATTAAATATGGCGTTCCGCAGGGTAGCGTTCTTGGGCCATTATTATTCTTATTATATATAAATGATCTACCCCGACACATCCCATATCCTTGTGTGTTATTTGCCGATGACAGTACAATCCTAATAGACTGCCTCAATAAAGAGCTTTACGAAAATGAAATAAATAATTCTCTGAAATTAATAATAAACTGGCTCAACGACAATAATCTAATCATAAACCTCAATAAAACAAATATAATGCATTTTTATCAAAAAATTCATCCTTTAAACCTAAAAATTAATTATAAAGGACAAACTATTAATAGTGTTAGCGTGGCTAAATTCTTGGGTATATTGATTGACAGTCAATTAACTTGGAAACCGCAGGCTGAAGAAGTTTGCAAAAGATTAAGCACGTCTGCGTATGCTCTCTACAATCTGTCCAGGAAAGTTAACGTTGACACATTAATGGTAGCATATCACGGTTTGGTGGTCTCTGTTCTAAGATTTGGTGTAGTATTCTGGGGTAATTGTTCCGAAAGGGAATCTATATTTAAAGCCCAAAAACGGTGCATAAGATCCATTTTTAATCTCAAGATTACAGATAGTTGCATTCCTTTTTTCAAGAAACACAAAATACTAACATTTCCTAGTTTATACATTCTCGAAGTAGCTATATTCGTTAAAACTAACAAGCATCTATTCCCTACATTTAATGATACAAGGATGCGAACTAATGTCATGAGATCAAAATATCAGAGTCTATTGTGTACTGGTAGATATAACACTGCATTGCTTAAAAAAAACATTATTGGTATGGCTCCTATTATATTTAACAAATTGCCAAATTGTATTAAGGATCATCATCATCATCATCATATCAGCCGAAAGACGTCCACTGCTGGACATAGGCCTCCCCCAAGCGTCGCCACATTGACCGGTCCCGTGCGTCTCGCAACCAGCGGATCCCCGCAACCTTCACCAGGTCATCGGTCCACCTAGTGGACTATTAAGGATCAGCCATTTATAAAATTCAAGAAACTCCTATCGACGTTGCTGATAGAGAAATGTTATTACTCTGTTACCGATTTTATAAATGATGAATTGTAATATTTGTTTCACTTTATCTTATTTATTATGTAAATTATTTAGACTTAGCTTATTCATGATCTCATTTTGAATTTAAGTACTAATTAATTTAATTTTAGTTTCTTAATTATCTGTAAGTTAACCACTATATTTTTGTATGCCAACAGGCAGAATGTACTGGGAATATATTTAAAACTAACCTAACACCATTATTGTAATACCTGCATTCTATACAAATAAAGAAAATTATTATAATCTTTTACCGACTCTACTACTCAAATTTTCTATAGACTTATTCCATATTTTTGGCTTTGCTGAGGGAGAACCATTTGCTTAGATGGGTATACTTCTCTACAAACTTGAGAGGGATGTCATTTACCTAGTGGATGACATGTGGTGATTATTTAGTCGTAACTTAATTTTTGCTGGGATTTTGCTGATATGGCTTCTTTATTGATAATGCCCAATATACATTGAATTACCTTTCGTACAACAGGATGATTACTGATTTTGGCACAACTTTTTCTTCTAATATTTTGCTCCATAGAAGCATGATGGGTCTTAATAATACAGTCCTTGCAAAGGGCAATAGGCAATTTTGTCGCATCCCAGTAGCGATATGATGTGTCGTTATATGGATCTCTTCAGGGGGAATATTTCATGGAATATGGGTACTTTAGGAGCTAGAGAGCTTTAAATGTGAGTCATTTGAATTCCAGTATTTTGTCAACAAATTACTTTCATTAGTACTGTGCATTTCAATAATTGTTTTATAAATCTATAAGCATTCACTTTAAAATATTGGCTTCTTACATGCCGATTTAGGAACAATGTTTTAAGAGTCTGCTCGACTAGACCAAACGTTAAGCCTGTCCTTCGCCCCAGTAGCGCTGGGATATGTGTCTGATGAATCTTTTCAGTTTGAATATTCCTTATTATAACGACTTCTCTGGATAGTTGACACGTGAGGAGCTACAGAGTTCTAAATGTGATCCATTAAGTAGATATCATTTAAATTCTGGTATGTCGTCAATTGACTTACTTGGCATTTTTTTTTTTTGGGGTTTGGACGTACTCGCTAGCCGTGTTTCTGTGAATGTAGTGACCCTTAATTAAAAACTTTTAGAGTTCGGTGTTCGACTGGTTTTCCTATTGGGGTCGTTAACTCTAAACGGACTAACTATTGACAATAGTTGTCTTGTAGCAAGGGTTCTTGAGTTGATTTTTTTCGGTGGCGTTTGTCTTGTGGCTGTTAGGTACCAAAAGAAAAGGTAGTAATTTTGGTGCCCAATTGCTTGCCTATTTAGGTAATTGAATCTGAATATTTTTGAATTAGCAAAAGGCAGTTTAATATCGAGTGTTCTTTTGAAAAGTTTTTCTGTTTTGTATCTTATGGCAGTTGGACATCGAGCACAAGTCTTGGCTTTGATGTCTAATGAGTCGCCTGTTTGGGTCACTAACGCTGCACCGACTTATAATTGGCAATATTGGTTTTGTGGTAAAGATTCTTCTTGAGAGGCTCTTTTCGGCGGTGTATAGTCGTAGCTATTGGATGCCAATCCTTAACGTCGCTGCTCGATATAAGTTACCCGTTTAGGTCAATAACTCTAAAGTAGAACGGGCCTTGTAAGAAGGAAGTGTTTTTTATGATCGGTTGCATATATCGTGTGGCTAATGAGTTTTTGGCCAAATTTCCATAATTGGATGCCAGCCCATTCTCCTACAATTGTTTATGTACCTGCCTGATTTATCTGATAGCTCTTCTCTGGTTTCATTTTCATTGATTGTTGTAGGGTTACAGGTACAGGGGAGTATTTATTCCCCGCTTTGTTTAATCATACCAGTTTGTTGTAATGCATCTGGTTGGTTATATAGTTTGGCATAATAAACCGTAGCTATATTTATGATCTCCATTCAGAATTCACATTTGGTAGTGTATTAGAGATGGATACATTTCTTGACAGGTGCTATACAGAGGGTCATTCGATGTCAGCGGTGATGATACTAAAGTGTGGGGATAAATTTTGTGATACTACGATAGCACTTGACAATCTCATACATTTTTGTATTTTTTGATAGATATATTTGTACGCTATACGTGGTTGTTCTATAGGGAGCACCTCTTTATTTCTGTGTTGGTATTTTGTCAACTTTTCTTTATCGTTTTTGTTCAGTTTTGGCTTATTTTGTCATTGGTTTCTTCCATTAACTGTGCGGTTTTTCTGATAAATTCTATATTATTCTTTTAGTAACTTTTAAACATTCCAGTATAGAGTGCACGATTTTTATGGTAATATGCATTAGGTTTTTGTGTCATACTTTTCACGTGACGCTATAAGTCCTGGTAGATTATTTTTAGGACCTTTTATAACTTCTTGCTCGTTCAACGATTTCATTGTTAATGGCGTGTCAAAGAAGTGCGCATGCTTCTTATCGTGGTATTCTGTTGGATTGTAGCTCTCTGCATTATGTGGTCTTATCCAAACGAAACTGACGACGATACTTCGTACTTTGAAAGTAATTGTGGGTTATGTTTTCGTATGTTTATTTTGGAGAGGTCGATTAAGTGTTAACATGAACATCTTGTTTATGATTTTGAGGTTTTACTCGTATGCGTATTGAATGAGTTTCACTCCACGAGTTCTGGTGGTTCCATAACCATTTTTTTTCCAGCAACTAAATGCTAATGTTTCTTACCGATACCCCGATCTGTGCATTGAAATCACCCATAGAGGTAATTTATTTTTCAAAACAGTTGTTACACATTGCGAACTTTCAGAGGCTATAATTACGATTCGAAAATTAAAATATTTTGTATAGGCACGAAAATTAACTCTGTTACGCGGTCGAAACTTTTTTATGAGCTCGATAATTATTTTCGCAGTTGAGTTTTAAATGTATAAGACAATTTAAAAAGATTAGTAGCAAGGAGTTTTCATACATAGAATAAATTGGGATAGATTTTATACGAGGAAAAATGAATGAGTCCATACGTCTTAGCATTGAATTCCCAAAAGTCTATTAAATGGTTGTTTAATATATTTAATTACTAGTTTTAATTTAATTATTTTCACATAAAAAGTTTTCAAAAGACGAATAGGTTGTATAGGCTGTTTTCGTTGTAAAAAAAATATATATATCCAGTTGCAAACAAACGCCATTTCTAAAAATTTTAATTTTTGTTTGATAAATTGATTATTTTATTTTGTTTATATGAGTTCAAGTACAAGTGATGAAATCGAATTAACTCCACGCGATATTTTATAAGACGAAATAGCGCAAGATGAAATTATACCCCCAAAATCTCGAGAAAGATATATGGCGACCTACGATAATTTTATTTTATGAAAAAAACAAATGTAATTCTTTGATTGTTTTTTTACTATTTCCCACAACTGTATTGAAAAACGTCGTGTGATGCACGGGTGTGTGGGTTGTTGCGGACTCGTGTCGTTGTAAACCCTCGCCTTAGGCTCGGGCTTGTTAGTGAAAACTCGTTTGCAATAGCCTACTTTCCACCCTTGTATCACAATGTACTATTATGAAGGTACTCGTAAAGTAATGAGTATTTCCAAGTTTTTATAAAAAAATAATTAGCGACGAGGTTTCCAAGGTTCCATAAGCCTGTATAATTGCAAAGGGCAGGTTTTCTAGAACTATTTGTGGAACACACTCTTTCTGATATTTCGATGAAAGTTGAAATGTTTTAATTGTCTTTTGTCTTTACTAAGGGGATATTTTTGGTTTTTCTATGAAATACGTGTAATCATAGTCTTCGATAATAGCTTCTTTTAGTAGATGGACTTCAGTCAATCCCAGTATGTCATGGGTAATATTTGTAGCACTGTTTTAGCTCAATATGTTTTGTTTTGATGATAGTCATTTAACACTAAAAGTGCAATGTTTAAATCACTATTCGGTATTAGTGTCTTTGGAGGGTTTAATACTAATACTCCGCTGGCAGAACGCCGTAGAGGTCATATATGTAATTAGTATGAATTGTGATATTAACCTTATACTGAATGAGGTCTTGCTTGAAGAGTAGTAGAGTGCGGTCGAAATTGTAAAATTTAAATGTTGTTGGAAATGAATTGGTATGTTTGCCAAATTTTTATGTCTGTGTTTAAGTCGCGGGGCTTGCCTATAGTCGAATAAATAGCAAGAATTGCCCTCAGGCGAATAAAATCGCAGTACTATTAAATTTGAGAACAAGTTGTGGGCTTACCTACAGGCGAATAAATCGCTATATGCGAATAAGTCGCGGGTTTGCCTACAGGTGTATAAATCGAAGTATTATTAAATTTGCAAATAAGTCGCGGGCTTACCTATAGGCGAATAAATCGCAGGACTTGCCTAAAGGCGAATAAATCGCAATATGCGAATAAGTCGCGGGTTTGTTTATATGCGAATAAGTCGCGGGTTTGCCTACAGGCGAATAAATCGCAGTACATGTAAATTTGAGAATAAGTCGCGGGTTTACCTACTGGCGAATAAATCGCGGGACTTGCCCACAGGCGAATAAATCGCTATATGCGAATAAGTCGCAGGTTTGTCTATATGCGAATAAATCGCGGGTTTGCCTACAGGCGAATACATCTCAGTACATATAAATTTTAGAATAAGTCGCGGGACTTGCCTACAGGTGAATAAATCGCAATATGCGAATAAGTCACGGGCTTGTCTATATGCGAATAAGTTGCGAGTTTGCAAACTAGCGAATAAATAGCAGATGTTGTAAGTATATGAGTACCATGTTCCTATGTATCAAATGGATAAATTTAACTGTTAATGCTTTGTACCTAAGCATGGTACAACCGTGTTGTTCTTGATGAATCATGCTATAAAAATTACTCACGTATAATGTAACGAAGTAGCCAAATTTAAACGTTACAATTGATTAGATTTGTTACCTAATTTTTGTAAGTCTATATGCGAGCAAGTCGCGTACTGATATATATGCGAATAAGTCACGGGTTTCAATACAGGCGAATAAAATGCAGATTTTGTAAATATGTGAGTACCATGTTCATATTTATCAAACGAATCAATATAATTGTTATTGCTTGAAATACTTTATATATATACATAGAA
Source organism: Anorthoa munda (assembly GCA_945859665.1). Classification (NCBI taxonomy): domain Eukaryota; kingdom Metazoa; phylum Arthropoda; class Insecta; order Lepidoptera; family Noctuidae; genus Anorthoa; species Anorthoa munda. The sequence continues at coordinate 18,233,953 of OX243908.1, forward strand.
CAGCCGTTTTATTCTAGGTGAATCATACTTCATAAAGTACTCACATATAATTAATGAATTAATAATGAAAAAAAATATTTAAAAGAAGTTTTTTATTTTAAAGAAAAGAGTAAGTGTGGAGTTTCTTGTCCATTCTTCTCCATAGCAAACTACTTTTGCTAATGGACAGTAGAATCATTTTTTTTGTGACTTAGAACTTTTTACATTCAAAAGTGCCATTGAATGGTTTGATGGTGGCTTTGATTTTAGAAAACTGACTCAACAGGCCGAGTGTTAGGTTTTCACCGGATACGTGTATGGGGTCATACACGTTGTCAGGATGGTCGAGTGTTAGGTTTTTCTTTGATAAATACATCTTTTATTTGTTAAGAATTAAATTATTTTTATTTAACATCAAATAGTACTTAAAAGTTGTTAAATTGATTATCCTAGAAAATATTCGAATGTCAAATGTCGTCACATCTAATGACAGTTGTCGATTGGAGGGGGATTGTTCGGCAACGAGGTGCGTTGAGTCAGTTCGTGAGTCTAGTCTGGGCGGGCTTGAAAGATTGTACTGTTGACCTAAGTGGATATATTATATGGAGTTGATGGTAACTTAGTGTGAAATGGTAAATAAATAATAGTTCAAAGTCCAAACTGTGTGTTATTGCTGAATTACCAACTACACGTAAGTATTATCTATTCTTGAGTATTTTTCTATCCTACTGACCTACCGCTTTGTACTAGATCTGTTGTCTATCTAGTGATCTATTACAGATGTGAAAGGACAACCGAAGATTTGGAGGAACGAGCGGTCATACGGTGCGTTTATTAAGTTCCAATTTTCAAGACCTGCTGAGTTCATAAGTGTAATACCGTTTTGTGATCTGATGCCAGTGAGGGTGTTGGTGAGGGTTGCACACTGCGCAGAGCGACAAACCGGCTGATCGTGTCAATACTACCACCAGCCGTTTTCACACGCAGTCACTTTGTTCGTAAGTACTCCACTTTTCACAAGCCACCGGGATGCCGTTATCGGCTGATGATGGGAAGGGTCCTAGCAAATCACGCGATAGGTCCCCTTATAGAACTATTACTGATGAAAAAACTGAGCGAATCATGCGCGATTTGGTTAGGAGACGCGGTACCGTTAAGGGCAGGTTGACTAAACTTTCTAATTATTTAAATACCATCAGTGTAACAACTATATCTAGTGAGTTCAAAATAGATTTAAAATTACGTATAAAGGGTGCTGAGATATTATTTAGCGAATTTAATGAAATACAATCAAAACTTGAAGAGCTAGTTTCCGATAGTGGCATAGATGATCAGTTAGATCAGCGTCAACAGTTCGAAGACGGCTACTATAGTACTATTGCCCGAGCTGAATCCATCCTTAGCGTCAGTGAAGAGGTCACTGAATGTTCCAAACCGTGTCAGCATTTGAACAGGCCAGTGTCCGTTAAATTACCAACCATCATGTTGCCTACGTTCGACGGCATGTATGAACACTGACTCGAATATAGGGACACGTTTATATCGTTAGTGCACAGTTCGACTGAAATAAGTAACATTCAAAAATTCCATTACTTAAAGTCTTCGCTCAAAGGAAGTGCCGAATTAGTTGTAAACGCTCTAGAGATTTCTGCAGCTAACTATTCTGTAGCATGGGAACTACTCCTAAATAGGTATGATAATGATAGATTATTAGTGAATAGTCACCTAAAAGCATTGTTCTCAATACAACTATTGAAATAATCACCTTCACTAATTAGAAAACTTATAGATACAATTATAAACAAAAACAACGAGCCAACAGATACCTGGGATACGCTTATAATATATATAGTTGTTTCTAAGCTAGATAGAACCACGGAACGAGAGTGGGAACAACACAGAGGTTTATTGTTGGCAAATACCCCTCCCAGAACTAAATTGAAGGTTGACAGTTTGATTAACTTCCTAAAATGTAAGACTGATTTGTTGGAAACATTAGCATTATCACACACAAAAGATCACCATAAGACAGAAACAAAAAATGTCAGAGGTAATGTAACACACAGCAATGTTTCCTCAAGTAACCCACCGTCAACACCGGGCCGTAAAGCACGTAGATTATGCGTGGTATGCAAAGGTAAACACCCTATTTACACTTGCACGCAATTCATTAATATGAACTTACAAAGCAAATTAAAGGTTGTCAAAGATAATAACTTGTGTGAGAATTGCTTGCGTTCCGGACATACTTTAGACGGTTGTTTGTGGGGACCTTGTAAACAATATAACGTGAAACATAATTCACTTATTCATCCTAATGATTCCAGCCAATCTAGCTGTACCGTGTCAAGTACGACGACTTCGGCGGCAGTGGCTAGCGCGCCATGCGTGCCCCCACCGCGCATCTCTGAGACAGTACATAATCCCACTAACGGAAAGCAATTCATTCAAGTTAGCAATGTTCACACTGATACACACGCACACATGCAATGCATGATGCAGATGTGCAACCGGTTCTCTTATCTACTGCGTTAGTTGAGATTCCTGATAAACATAGTAAATATCATGTCGCATGTGTATTACTCGACAGCGGTAGCCAGAGCTGCTTTGTTACACATTCGTTTTGCGAATTTTTAGATATTCCGCTAATACAGTCCACTCATGAAATATGAGGAGTACGTAATTTCGTATCACACTGTACACAAACGTGTGATCTAGAAATTAAATCACGTATTAATTCCTATTCAACTCACATTAAATGTTTCGTTCTATCTAAAATAACGGCCACATTGCCGGCTATGCAGGCACAAAGCACACAGTTTAGGATTCCTGAACATCTGCAGCTGGCAAATTCGCGATTTTTAGGGTCGCAAAAGATAGATGTTTCAATAGGCACGGATCGATTTTGGGACTTGCTTATCGATGGCAAGATGCGTTTACCGAACGGTCCGTTCTTACAGAACACAAAGTTAGGTTGGATAATATCGGGTCCTATTTATAATACAAATCATTATAGTGGACATGTCCAATGTAACTTCACTCAATCCATGGACAATCAGCTACGTCAGTTCTGGGAGTTGGAGGAGTTACCCAAGCTTCGGGATACACACACAGAGACGAAGAGCGAGCCTGTGAACAGTCTTTCATCACAACCACTACGCGCAATAAAGATGGACGATTTTGTGTTCACATTCCTCTTAAAGAGTCACCTGATGCTTTGGGTGAATCATTTCCTCAGGCAAAGCGGCGTTTTTTGTACGCACCTATCAGTTATAAGAAATTATACACTGATTTTATACACGAATAGAGTCTGGCAAATGAAAGTAGACACTCGAATTATTTGCAAACTTTTTATATGGCAATGCTATACTAATGTCAACATAATTTTTTGGTGATTTGTTGTGGTTTTGATAATAGCATTTATTTAAGTGAAAAATGAATAAAACAGTTCAAAGTGGATTACGGGAGATGTCGTTTCGCATGATGTCTAAATATCAAGAAAAACATCAGGAGAAAGACGTCGAAATAAAAAATAACCAAGATTTTTTACGTGTGGCGTTAGATTTCATAAGTTATTATGACGCTAATAAGTGCCAGCCTACATAGTGTGCGTTATATACAAGTTTTAAATTTCGTCTCATTCAGTTCAAGAATGTGGGGAGGAATTTTATTGTAACATTTTTACAGTACCCAGTGAAGATGAGGCTACTTTAGCCAGTCTGAAACCTGGTTGAACTAATTCTAGTAACGTAATTATGTCTGTCGCCGTTTTAACTAAAAACATATAAATTCTTTCTCACGTACATGATGTTTTCATAAATATATTGACTAAGAACCGTCATGATGTTAATGTTCTTAAACAGTTCCCTAAGAGATTAGCGCCGGCGAAGATTATATACCGCTCTGATGGCTCGTTTTTGCAGAATAAAAATTTACTCAATGTCTGCAGCCCTTCCCCATAGGAAGATACCGTAAGACTTATTATACTATGAAAATAACTAAAATAGACCAGTCTCGCAGTATCCACATCAGTTAACCGACGAATCCCTCTAACAGCATAAGCTGCTGAACTTAGCCGCCCCGCAAGGGATACTAAATGAGGACCCAATTGCAACCTAGAGTCTAGCGTGAACCCCAGGAAAACCGTTTTATCGACGAATTCTAGCTCCTCCTTGTTTAATATAATGTCACAATCAGTACTTTCGACATTTGGCAAGGAAAATTTTACGCTCTTGGTTTTTTTACCATTTAAAACTAAATTATTGGCAGTGAACCAATCCTGAACCTGCCGTAGCGCGTTTTTACGTCGTCAACCTGACTAGTACGTCTATTTATTTAAAAAATTAAAGGTGTTTTATCAAATAGACTTCTAAGGTAATATTTGCTTTTTCTAGACTATTAAACGAATGCTGTTAAGAGGGAAAGTGGGTAATAAAAATACAGGATGAAATTGTGCCAAATACTATTAATTTTTTGTAAAAGTTGATATTGAAGAAGATGAGTTAGTATGGGTACCTCCAGCCGGTGTCCAAACGGTACATACCAGATCTGAAAAAGTAAGAAAACACATTGTGTGAGCCAAATGCATACAAACAGACAAATGAAAACTAAGATCTATATAATGCAAACAGAGCATTAGGTAAATTCATAACTGCATAGACGGAATTCTATCTTTCATATTTATAAAGCTACGTAATCAATCTATTGAGGATAATAATGATGAAACAGATTAATTGAAAACAGATACAATAATTAATACTGATTGTTTAAACAAACAATCAATAAATAAATAATTATCATTGGCTATATACTTATTTAACTCACCCCGTCTTCCTTAAGTCATCGTTGCCCATACGAAGCTCAGCACCACGGCAAGTGTTCCAGGTTATCTGAGTACTGGTGGTGCACAGACGACCGACCAAGTGGTTGTTGGTCACGGTGGAAGCAAAAAGTTCCCAGGCACGGTTGTGGTTGCAGAGGTTGGTGAGGCAGCCAGGCTGAGAGATACCACCGTTGGGGTAGAAGTCAGCGTTGGCAACGTTGGAGCCGATACCAAGCCCACCAATGGTGTAACCGCCATCGGTGTGGATAGCCTCAACGTAAACTCCGTCAGTTGGTCGGACACGGTTTGTGTTGAAGTTCCATAGAGGTCCAGCAGGGTCCAAAGCTAGAAACAAAGATATTGTTAAAAAGTTCATAAAGTTTTTACCGCCAAGAGGAGGGCAAAAATAATGTAAGGCAAATATGCATACCTGTAACGCGAGCAACTCTTCCACTAAGTTCTCTACCAGCATTACCGACAAGGTGAGCACCCAAACTGAAGCCGACAAGGTGCATATTAGTATAGGCTTGACCAGTCACGCTGTGAAGAAAAGCCAGAAACTGTCCGAGACCACGTCCGACGGCGGGTACACCATTAGCTGCGGTGGCGTAGTCAGACAACGCTAGTCTCCTCCAGTCCAGGACAATGACGTTCACGTCACTCTTGCCCAGGTAAGCTAAAAATTAGACAAAAATCATTGTTAAGCATCCTGATATCAAAATAATATTATTTTAATGTTGTAATTATGTGTTTTTCAGAACTTTTCTTGATTCTAATTTCATTTTTTGTGGTACTAACACTTCTGATGTTACTTGACTGTGTGTTCCTGATATGATATAAACATTAATTCAACAATAAATTAACATATTGATATAAAAGTATTATTTACCATCCCTGATGGTAGGGTTGATGTCGGTGTGTTGGTTGCTGAGCCAGCCGTGAACAACGACCACTGTGGGGACATTGGCGTTGAAGTTAGAGTTGTTGATAGAGTTGGCGTTGTTGATCGTCAACGTTTGTGAAAATCTTTGGTTACGTCTGTTAACAATTTTTAATGCGATAAGTACCGGAGCCAAATCAATATAAATTGTCATCGATACAAGAAATAATTTATCAAGTGTTCAAAATATTATTGCAATCTCTAGTTTTTTTTTATTTAGGTACAGTTATAATATTTTGTTGGGAATAGGTGTAGACCATATTTTGAATACTTGAGATAATTATCCTTCACTGATTCTTTGTACTTTCATCATAATATTTTTTATATTTTTATTGTTATAAAAAATATTAACGATTATAATATCATTTACCTCGTGTATAGCAAGTAAAGGTTGTTGGCTGGGTTCTTTTCGATCTCATCAAGGAGTTCCTTGTCAGGTTCAGCCTCAAGGTCTACGGTGTGCATGACACCCTCGCCATCGGGCATCTGAACATATCGTGGGTACACACGGTCTTCAGAGTACTCCGGTGTTATCGGCACTGCTAATGCGGTATATACTGAAAACAAAATTGTCTGTTCTTATTTCCTTAGGACAACATTAATCTATATTAACTTGGTCTTGCGTTAAATCTATATATGCATGTTAGCAAGCAAAATCAGGAGATCTATTTATTCTGATCTTTTATAAATACATTGTGGCTGCAGGCATTATTGTCATTATTGTCGCTTATATTATAATTATTACTTTTGTCCGTCCAGAAAAGGAGCTTTTCTCAGACATTTAAGGATAATTCAAAAGTGCCTTTGATTCGAAACGCTCATATTTGACTTTTTATTAAAAAATAATATTGAGGCTGAGGAAATGGTTAAATATAAAATTTTAATATTAATAAGAAAAAAAAACACTAAGCTTACCCGTTGCAAGGAGCAAGCACAAGATTGCCTTCTGCATTGTGACAACAATTAGAAGCCTGTAATGTTTTGAGAAGCCGTATAGCTATTTATGCTCCAATTTTATCAGCATTTAAGTCATAATTAAGTGATACTGACGTTTTATAGCTTATTTTAAGAGATTTGTGAAGTTTATTTATGACTGATGGATTGTTTGTGTGGCAAGTATTGGGATGATTAAATATATCATAAGATAAAACATAATTAACAATTTTTTTGGCCAAAAGATTATTTTGTGGCGTCACTTGTGGTAGACCTATGTCTAATAGTGGACGTCTTTCGAATCCTTTCGGTCCAAATATTGCATTGTGGTGACACTTGGGGTAGACATAACTGGATCATATGCTCTCTTGGCTTTTCAAGAGAACTGCTTAAGAATACGTTGATTTGATTTAACTCAAAAATATTGGGGTCGCGATCTAAATCGCAAAAGTCGTTACTTGTCTTGTCTTTAAAATAAAAAGTAGGTTGCTCTTATTTGATAATGCTGAATAATAATAACGACGCCTTGGATAGGTAAAATAACAGACTCCAAAAACGACATAATTTTGAGCAAATCTTCCTATTCTCAAAATGACCTAGTAGCTAAACGTCCTACAAACAAAATAATGGGACTGGTACAATCATACCACACAAATATGAGATTTGTAAAGGAATCAATTTTTTTTTATTATTTTTTTGAGATTGTTAAATATAAAATAAAATTTAAAAACGTTCAGGGCTAAAGTGATCATTTCCAGTTAAAGTTATAAAGTGTAGAAATTCTTGTAGAGGTTCTCCGCCCTGGAGCGAGCGGAGAGGTCTTTGAGACTCATACCTTTGACGTGGTCGTTGGAGTACTTGCGCAATGATGAATCACACTTCCCCGGCCAGGTGTTGACCCGTATGACCTGATGCGGACCTCACCAATCTCTGTGGCCGTAAAAGGCAGAAGTTCCTTTCAGGAGGTAAGCGCGGAACACGGCACGATCAGTTGCTGCGCAAAACTCCTCAAGTTTGTCACACCTTGTGGCAGCCGGCCATCATGATTTTAGGTGCCCGGTGCTTTTGCTATGTTTAGGGTGCGAGATTGTATCCTCGTGTTCCCTTTCTGCCGCCTTCTTTGCGACCATCACTTCGTCGCAGAAGAGTGCGACTGCGTCCTACGCGCTGTCACTTTCGACTATGGACTGGACAACAACCAGAAGCGAGTCTTTATTCGCAGCACTGTCTGGCACGACAAGGTCACGGAGCTGCACAACCTAAGCTGGGATCTTCTCCTGTCGGCTACGCCTCCACCCTCAACTGTGAGCCTGCATTACAGTTTTTTGTTCCATCGAACTCTTTATCAGACCTGAAGCCTTTGTAACACCATCATCAGACAGTTGCTTCGCGATAAAATGCAATACTGCTTTAATTCTTCTTTTTGGTTCAATTTTACTTTCAAAATAAATTGCACATGGATCATCCATGAAGAAAAATTGATAGTATTTTTTTAGCACGATACTTTGACAGTAGGTCAATCTGCTAATAGGACATTTTGCTAGTATGTCATTTTGATAACAGGTCATTTTGAGAATAGGTCGATCTGCTCATAATTAATATGTCGTTTTTCGAATGGGACCTTTTGTATATTGTATTGTAGTGTATATGTATTGTATTGGGATCGGTCCATCATCACTGACATTGCTCTAATATATATATATATTGCGTTCAATGATTTTTACAAGCTTTTTTATTAACTTGCAATGTATTTATGTATGTTTGTATGTATGTAAGTGAGTTCGGGTCAAATCTTGCAACTGAATTTTAAAGCAGTTATCCTCAACCGATTAAGATGAAATTTTGCTACCACGTTTGGTTTGGATGACAATGCATGGTAAGCTAAAAAGCTTGTTTAAAAAAAGGTTTTTTTTTAATTGGAAACCTTATTACCATTACGCCATGTTGCGCATGACGGGAACCTCAGGAAATCCGATAAACATGAGCAAATCAAGTATCTTGACTTGAGTAGCGTGGTTAACGATATGAGAGATGTGGAAACTCAGCAATCCACCAATAGTCGTGTTAGTAAATGGCTCAATAGCCAACACCTTAGAAGGCACTTTTTAAGTAGCAGGGCTTCATTCAGAAAGGAGGTTCCTGTTAGTTTATAACAAAATGTTTACTCGTAACACCATCTACTATTGTGATTGGCAACTGTATTTCTTGTGTAATAAATTGTCTGTGGTTCAGTCGCTAACCGAAACTGTGCGTTTTAATAGGTTATGGGCTTATCCTGAGATTTCTTGAGTAATTATCGTGTTACTGTTCAAGAAAAGTGCAGAACTCTCGTGATAATGGCTGTGAACTATATACAAAGTGTTCCCAAACTTAAAGGGCGGGCAAACTATGATGAATGGAGTTTTGCGGCAGAGAAATTGCTTGTGCTCGAAGGCATGGTTCATCATATCAAGCCAGTGCCCGGTACCGAAGCAAAGCCTGCAGAAGATGCAAAAACAAAGGCAAAGCTAATTTTGACTATCGATTCCGTATTATATGTTCATATCAAAGAAACCAAAATCACGGTGGAGTTGTGGACAAAGCTAAAAAACTTGTTCGATGATTCCGGGTTTGCAAGAAAAATAACGTTGCTGCGACATCTAATTTCAATAAGGCAAGAAAGTTGTGATTCAATGACTTTTTATGTAACTCAAGTTGTTGAGACAGCACAACGTTTAAAAGGAACGGGTTTCGCAATTACGGATGAGTGAATAGGATCATTATTGTTAGCAGGTTTGCCAGAAAAGTATTCACCAATGATCATGGCAATAGAACATTCGGGAATACAGATTACAACAGATGTTATAAAATCGAAATTAATCGATATGGAAGTTTCTTCAAATCATACTAATTTGGATACCAGTGGCGCTGCATTCGCTGCAAATAAACCGTACTCGAAGGCACGGTACAACACTAAAAAACAACATGGTAGCACTATAGAATGGACAATATAGTAAATGCGAGTGGTACGTTGACTCCGGTGTAAGTGCACACATGACGACTAATGAAGGTTGGTTAAACAATACAAACTTTACGCCGAGTTTACCTGAAATAACGGTCGCCGACAATACAAAGGTGCCCGTATTGTGCTCCGGAGACGTGCATATAACTACAGATCGTAATTACGACATCACAGTAAAGAATGTCTTGTGTATTCCAAAATTGTCAACAAATCTTTTATCAGTGAGAGAACTTATAAAAAATGGAAATAAAGTTACATTTAAAACTAATAATTGCTATATTCGAAATGTGAAAAATGAGCTGGTAGCGACAGCACACTTAACCAACGGTGTTTACAAGTTGAATATTAAAACAACAGATTGTATGTTAGCAGCACCAGTATTGGCAAGTGCGGAGCTGTGGCATAGACGTCTGGCACACATTAATAGTAGTAATTTGAATAAAATGAGAAATGGCATTGTAGAAGGAGTTACATTTTCAGCTCCTTGTGATACAAAGAAGGAGAACTGTGTAACCTGTTGCGAGGGCAAAAAAATGAGATTGCCATTCGAGCATAGTAAACATAACAGCACGGAGACACTACAAATAGTCCATTCCGATGTATGTGGCCCTATGGAAACCAAGTCAATTGGTGGTTCACAATTCTTTCTCCTTCTTGTAGATGACTACAGTAGGATGACATTCATTTATTTCCTTAAACACAAATGGAAAGTTTTCCAGAAATTTAAAGATTTCAAAGTTATTGTTGAAAACCATCAAAACAAGAAAATAAAGATTATACGAACTGATAACGGAGGTGAATTTTGTAATGGCGTGATGGAAAGCTATTTAACCAAAAAAGGTATCATTCATCAGAAGACAACCGCATACACACTAGAACAGAATGGTGAATTGATTATGTGGACACTTTTTCACCTGTTGTGAAACATTCAACTTTAAGAATGTTATTTGCTCTCAGTGTACAATGGTGTATGGACATAACACATCTGGATGTGACTACTGCCTTTTTAAATGGAAACTTAAATGAGAATATTTGTATGTCTATTCCTGAAGGTTTTGAATGTAAGGATAAGGGGAAAGTTTTAAAACTTAAGAAAGCTATATATGGGCTCAAACAATCATCCTTAATGTGGTATAAAAGAGTTAGAAATTGTTTATGTAAATTGGGTTTTAAAATGAGTAGTCATGAACAATGTTTATTTACTAAAATGAATGGTAATGTTAAACTGATAATAGCTGTATATGTCGATGATGTTTTGATATTTTCTACATGTAAACATGGGACTGAAACTTTAAAAACAGTATTAGGTACTGAATTTAAGATAAAGGATCTAGGTTGTGTAAAACGCTATTTAGGTATGAGAATTAATGTGGATAAAAAGTTTAACACTGTAACAATAGATCAACAACAGTACATAGAACAATTGTTATATAGATTTAAAATGTTTGATTGTAGATCCATAGATACTCCGATAGAAAGTAATTTGAACCTTGAAAAGGCAAAAAATTGTGTAAAAGATATTCCTTATCAAAGACTTATAGGGAGTTTAATGTACTTGGCTGTTCTGAGTTATTTGAGTCAATTTAATAATTGTCATAATGAGACTCACTATGTTCATGCTAAAAGGGTGTTGAAGTATTTACAAAAAACTAAGCATTATTGTTTAAAATATAGTAAAGATAACTTAGAATTCAAGGGCTTTGTTGATGCTGATTGGGCTAGTGACACCCTAGACAGAAAATCTTATACTGGTTTCTGCTTTACCATGTGTGGTTCTGTTATATCATGGCAGAGCAGAAAACAGAAGACAGTTTCTTTATCAAGTACTGAAGCTGAGTATGTTGCATTATCGGAGGCAACAAGAGAAGCTATATATTTAAGAAATTTGATGTATGAGATTACAGGTGAATTGTCTGTGGTCAAGTTACATTGTGATAACAAAAGTGCGTTGAAATTGGCCACAAGTCACCAGTCATTAAATAGAACTAAACATATTGATGTACGACATCATTATGTCAAAGATGCTATAAATGATAACTTAATTGAAGTAAAATATATCTAAACTCAAGATATGCCTGCTGACTTACTAACCAAAGGCCTAATGTCTAGCAAACATTATAAATTTTTGGAAGTGATAGGTCTTGTGCCTAACTAGAAATTTAAGTTAACTGTTATGTACTTTTACTTTAAAAAAAAAAATGTTATGTGGGGGTGTTAGTTTATAACAAAATATTTACTTGTAACACCATCTATTATTGTGATTGGCAACTGTATTTCTTGTGTAATAAATAGTCTGTGGTTCAGTCGTTAACCGAAACTGTGCGTTTTAATAGTTCCTCTCTCTGGAGTCTTGCCCGCCGCCGCCCGGTAGCTAAGATCCTATTCCAAATATCGGTTTAAAACATTTTTTTTAATATTTAATAAAAAAATAAAGTGTGTACCTAATATATATTTTTTTAAAGTATTAAATAAGAAAAATCTCTCTATGACGCTGAGGTTTCCTGTAAGTGAACTCAATTATGGGTTAGTTAAATAAACGACATAATAATGAATTATTTATTTGCCAAAAATATAGTAAGTACTATATTGGTGTCAGAAAAAAACATACAAATTTTTTGGGTAACATGCAAACTAGTTACAAACAAAAAAATTGTTATTTTTAATTTGAGGTATTGAATCTTATCTTAGGTTCCTAATCCATAAATTATTTTAAATTATAAAAACAACATTCATTTAACCACTACTACAGTTAAATTTTTAACAATCCTGTACTCATTGTCTTGAAGTGGTTTGATATTATGTTTATCGGCCTATGTGTGTGTTAAGCAGTTTTTGTTATATTTGGTTTATCAAGACTTATCTTGGCATATCAATTATAAAAATATTTATAGGGATCTTGTCTGTTCCATACACAACATGTGTTGTTATGTTGTTGTTGCATACTCCGTTAATGTCTTAAATAGAACTATTAATACACAAGTTTTATATATATGTCGCATCAAGGCTGGCCGATAGATGTGAACCATCGGGAAGTCAGGATGTATTCCTTTAGGTTAAGACATCGTGTGTGGGCAGGTCGGTGGGTACAATCGTGAAAATAAAATCACACAAATTATTCGATACACCGAGTATATTCAAATAGACACAAGTTACACTCTTGCTTACTAATATTACGGATCAACACTGATTCTACGACGTGTTAGCTCTAAGGCTGTCAGTACTCAACTGCCTTCCTCCCCACCACGCAACCGCTTATAAAAAGCATGCCAATGCGTAGTTGTTCTTGCTTTGCCGCCAGATGGCGTGCTTGCGATTTGTTTTGACGTCCGTACTATTGACTAAACCCGACATATATATGATATATATATAGAGTTGGCAGCAATATCAAACCAAGTTTTATTAAATAATGGTCGTCAAAATCTGTAAATTACTGTTATGCATTTTTTTAGCGACAAATGCTCTATTCAGATCAATTATATTACTCCACAATACAATAATAGAATATAGCGTAGTATCCATAATATACGAGTATAATCATAATGGCAGTTTTTTTGTTAGTTACATTTTTAACTTGTTTCAGTGCCTTTACGAACTTATTATTCTAGTGCTAATGTTAGCTACGTATTCTTTGCAATCAATATCTTTTTCTATTATTACACCTTAAATCCTAGTATATGTTATCTCTTTGATTTTATCAAATTAAGATTAATGTTATCTTTTTTATGTTGCTTTTTTGATTGATTAAATTGAATGTAAACAGATTACTCCAAATTATTTTTTAACCAGTGTATATTAAGCCAACGCAGTATTGTGTTATTAATGTCAAGTTCATGATCTGCAATGGTATATAATTATATTTCTATTTATCAGATGTCACTGGATCAAAAATTGGGCCTAAGAGGTAAACACTTAACTTCAGTTTATGATTATTTGATGACTCTCAAACCATCCAGCATAGACGCGGAGAGAGCCTTTTCTGCAGCCACGTAAATATGTAGTTCTTTAAGAAGTAGGGTGGGACACAACACCTTCAATAACTTTTTTCTTGAGATCTTTCTTCTAGAAAATCATTCAAAAAACCTTTACATAATTGATTAGCTTCATTCTTTACTATACTAGTATAGTTTTACATTATTTTAATAATAATTACTTTTTTTATTGTATTATTATGAGACGGAGAAACTGAGATAATAAAGTAAAATAGGTAAATGAACAGCTGTTTCATATATCTAGGATACCAATTTACGTAATGCATAATTTTATGTGATAATCTCTACGCCGTATCACGGGTGCAAGATGTCGGTCGAGAGATGCAAACCATCGGGAAGTCAGGTTGTATTCCTTAAGTGGGCGTTCGGTGCGGACAACCGTGAAAATCAAATAACACAAATTATTTGATATACTGGGTGACAAATAGTCACAGTTACAAACTTGGTTACAAATATTATGGTTCGGAAGTGGATCTACAATGTCTTAGCAAGGATGCAATCAGTACTAATATCCGTCCCGATTACTGCGAGCATGGTAGCTACGGCTACAAAAATCGTGGCAAACCGTATTTATCATTGGCGTGCTTCCGCCCCGGTGGGTTCGCACACTGTCGAGGCAGAGGGTTCAGTAGTCGTGGCTTGGTCACCCACGGTGAAGCGAATAGGAACCCGAGGAGGGGCCACTCGTAAGGGCTTTTGCCAATTAAGCCGACGACGTAGCGGCCAACAAGTAGGTTGCAGTGCCGCTTGATAACAGAGGCGACATCGTAACTGAGGCGGGCCGCGATGTCATATGGCGTCCCAGATCCAATACGATATAGCGGCTGAGGGTTGGAGGCCATGGCGGGTGAGGAGGAGGTATGGCGGTGCGCCTCTCTCCCTACCTTCCGTGGTCTGGACAGGGTCGCCACCGTCTGATGGCGGACGCGGTGGGACCGCAAGTTCCTTATCTCCTGCTGCCCAAAAATGGTAGGTGGCGGGGCCACTGACCTGAGCCGTCACAGGAGAACTAAGAGATACACGGGATCGTCTGGCGTCCATGTGCTGGTTTGGTCCCTGTGGTGGTCACGGCGTGTAATATATTCTGGTGCGCCGGTGATGGGGGGTACACCCCAGAGGAGGGTCCGGACTGCCGCGGCGGGTTCGCGGTTAGTACTAACGCGTTTCCGTGTTCCGGCCATAAGCACACAGGGGGAGACCGTGGAATTTTAGTGGGTTGGAGTTCTACACACTCGTGACTGCGCTATCTCCCCGTGGTAGCGCAGTATGCATGATCGTTTCTCCACGTTAAAAAAAAACATAGGGGGCTTGCTTGCGATTTGCTTTGTCCATGCTATAGACTAAACCCGATATAGATACCAGACGTACGGCGATGTGCCATCGGTACATGGTGGACATCCCACCCATACGCACTAAACGTTTTGAGAATACTTTTATTATGCGTACAGCTAAGGAGTGGAACTCCCTGCCGGAGTCTGTGTTTCCCGATAGCTACAATCTAGGGGTCTTTAAGTCAAGAGTGAATAGGTTACTTCTAGGCAAGCGCGATCCATCGTCGACCACATCATCGCTTACCATCAGGTGAGATGGTGGTCAAGCGCGAACCTATAACAAATAAAAAAAAAAAAAAAAAAAAAAGATAAATAAAAATCAATTGACAAATGCATGGAAGCGCATTAGCTAATTATATTATCAAAATAATACCCTACGTAACTATGACTTTTATTAGCATCAAACCTTATTTATTACTACAACCGCATATCTAGTGATGTAAATGTAGGTAGGAAGTTAACTACTGGGCCCGCGTGGTTTATACGGCCCATTCCCTCTCACAGAGAGGAGGCCTGTGTCACAGCAGTGGGAACATTATTTTTTTTTATTTTTTATTTATGGTTCACAAATCGGGCAATACAATTGCAATTACAATTGATACAATAAACTAACAGAATATCCTAAACTGCATGCCTTAAAATAGTGAACACAGCATGCATTATTAATAAATTTACAATTTTACTTTAAATTTACAAACAATATACAATATAAGATAAAGTAAACCTAATTATCATGAACCTATTTGACTACTTATTTATTAATATTTGAGTAGCTATGCAAGCTCTTCTTTATTCTAATTTTGGCTGACGCCAAGTTAACAGAAAAGATGTCAAATCGCTGCCGCACCCCATTGTAACTGGAAAACATTCTGTAAAAAGGAGCATGTTGTTTCAAGTTGGTTCTACAATGAGGCATCACAAATGTACGCCGATTGCATAAACGACTATTCTGGCGTGGAACAGCGAGTTGAACTCTCTCCAGCAAGCTTTCACAATCTACGTGTGCATTTACTAATTTATATAGGTACATAATATCCGCAGCTTTTCTTCTAGAACATAAAGTCGACATTTTGAAGTGCTCCAATCGCGACTCATAGGATTTGAGGTTCTTACATTGGTTATTTACATAGGCTAGTTGGTACAGAAAACGTTTTTGGACTCGCTCTAATTTACTGGAGTAAACATCATAAGTAGGATTCCATACTGGACTTCCATACTCCAACACACTACGAACGATGCAGTTAAAAACTGGAATTGTGACACTAGCATCCCTAAATGCTTTGAGTTGTCTCGATATGAAACCGGCCAGACGCGAGGCTTTCAGAACTATGTTATCTATATGGTATCTAAACTTAAATTGGCAATCCATAATTACACCTAAATCGCGAATCCGCGACACTGCTTCCAGAGGTACATTATTAATTGAGTAAGTTGCGTTAGTGGGATGTCTTTTTCTAGTAAATTTGATATGCTTACATTTACTTACATTCAAAATCATGTGGTTCTCAGTGCACCACTTTGACACTTTATCAATTTCCTTTTGTAGTTTTACTATGTCTTCAACACCGTCTACTATTTGGTACAATTTTAGGTCGTCAGCATACATGTTAAATTTACACTCTATTTTACTTGCCAAATCATTAATAAAGATTAAGAACAACAAGGGCCCCATGTGAGATCCCTGTGGTAATAAGCTGATGATAATTAATAGGCTGATGATAATGATGATTGAATTTTGTTGGGAAAAGGTGTAGAATAGAATAGAATAGAATATACTTTATTGTACTCCATAAAAGTAACACATCTTTTTTTACAATAAAAACTTAATTATAAGGGTACAAAGGCGGTCTTATCGCTAACAGCGATATCTACCAGACAACCTTTGGATGGACTTAAAGAACTTAGAATGAAAAAAGTGGGTAGTCTGTGGTGTACTGTTATTATATTAAAAACATAAATATATACAAAACATTATTTTTATAATAAATACTATCCATAAACTTATATACACATACACTTACATACATATATACTTAAATATATACATACATAATACTACATGTTAACAAATTCAAAAAAAGGAGGGACAAGATAAAATAAAAAAAAAAATATATAAATTGATTAATGATGAAAGAAATTTGATCCATATATAAGAGCGTTAGAGAGAAAGGAAATGGTTTTTAATCAAATCAAATCAAATCAAATGTATTTATTTCAACTAGGCCATTATGCAGCACTTTTGAACGTTAAAAAATTTACATGTTATAAAAAATTGATTCTACCGTGCATTCGGAAAAGTAGGTTGATATGGAGAAGAATGCACAAGAAACTCCATACTTACTCTTTTAAAAAAAAATAAAGGCTTTTTACAATAATAACATAATAGTACATACATTAATAAATTCTTATACGTGAGAACGATGCACCCAGCACTACTATACTAAATATAAAAACAAGTACTAAGTATAAAGTATTACAAGCACTAACAGGTAAATTCCTTCACTTGATAAATAGGGACATGGTTCTCACATACTTACAAATATTGTAAACATAGGTAAATTACCTAATTCAACAACAACGGAACAGTGTGCGAGTCAATTTTTTAAACAAATAGAGAAGAAAATAAAGCGTTACTATAATAATTATGAATATACCGTACACAAATTAACCATTTTGATAGTTTCTACACTAAAGATTGTCCTACGGAGCAGGACCAGCATGTTTCCAAGCATTCTTATCTTGAATATAATCATCTAATTTGTAATATGCCTGTTTACAAAGTGTGCTTTTAATTATTATTTTAAATTTTCTTTCATTAAGTTTTAATATCTCACAAGGTATTTTGTTATAGAATTTAACACAGTACCCCATGAAAGATGTGTGTACTTTCGCTAATCTATAAGATGGCTGATCTAACTTATCTTTATTTCTAGTATTACAATTGTGTCTATCACTAATTTTACTAAAGAGATTTAAATTTTTCCTTACATACATAATATTTTCATAAATGAATTGGCAAGAAACTGTCATAATATTAATCTTTTTAAATAGCTCCCTAAGAGATTCTCGATGACTTAACTTATAAATGGCTCTCACAGCTCTCTTTTGCAATATAAATATTGATTCAATGTCAGCCGCCCGACCCCACAGTAAAATACCGTATGACATAATGCTGTGAAAGTAACTAAAATAGACCAAGCGCGCGGTCTCTTTAACTAGGTTCTTAAAAGAAGCCAGTGACTGGGCTTGTCTAACAGGCAACGGCAACTCATTCCACAAACGTACAGCCTGGACCGTAAACGATTTGTCGTAAAACTTAGTGGAATGAGCAGGCATCAAAAGTTTCAAATTCTCCGATGATCTCAAGTGTCTAGAATGTGTGTCATGAAGGAACTTAAAGCGTTCTTTGAGATAAGTGGGAGTTGTAGGAATAAACAGAATACTGTAGAGTAAAGATAAAATATGGGCATTCCGGCGAAGGCGGATTGGCAGCCACTTGAGCTTATTTCGAAATTCAGAAACATGGTCATATTTGCGTAAACCAAATATGAACCTAATACAAAAGTTTTGGAGTCGCTCAAGCTTATCTAGCTGCACTTCAGTCAGATCTAAATAACTGACATCGGCATAATCGAGGATTGGGAGAAGGAGGGATTGGGTGAGTGCAGTTTTGGTGGCAGTTGGAAGGAAATTGCGCAGTCTACGCAAAGACCCCGCAGATGCAAACACCTTGCGACTAACCTCCTGCAGCTGAGGACCCCACGAAAAGTCTCCGTCAACTAAAATACCCAGGTCTTTCACTGAGTCGCTGTATGGAATAGCTGAGCCATCAAAGACAATCCGGGGGAGCTGCGACCAGTTTATTTTCGAACGCAACCTAGGACTGCCGACAACAATGACTTGAGTCTTCGTAGGATTTACCTTCAGACCGTGAGTCAAACTCCAATAAGAAATACGTTATAAATCTTTATTGACCATATCAACTGCCTCAGACAATTCTTCTACCGGAGCTTGCGAATATATTTGCAGATCGTCAGCGTAAAGGTGGTAGGACGAGAGAAGTTCATTGGAAATAGAATTAATAAAAATAGCGAAGAGAAGAGGAGATAGAACGCCCCCCTGCGGTACGCCTGCAGAGGTATTGCACCATGACGAAGAAGAACCTTCAATGCAAATACGTTGTCTGCGGCCACACAGGTAACTACGAAACCAATCAATTGCCGTTGGAGATATGTTAAGAGAGCCAAGTATGCCGAGTAAGATATCAAAATCGACGGTGTTTTTTAACACATGCTTTTGCATTGCTGAAGTCTAATAAGGAAAGAACCGTCAGATTTCCATTTTCCATACCAAGTCTAATATCGTCCGTAATGCTAACAAGAGCTGTTGTAGTACTATGTCCTGGACGAAACCCGGATTGGAAAAAATTAAGGAGGTGGTTCTTGCACAGGAATGTACTAAGTTGGTTATGGATAAGGCGTTCAAGGACTTTGGACAGAAACGGTAATATGGAGATAGGACGGAATTCTGAGAAGGAAACAAGATTATGCTTTTTAGGAAGAGGGGTAATTTGGGCTTCTTTCCAAGAAGAGGGAAAAATACCGCTGGATATGGAATGATTAAGGATATGGCAGATGATAGGAAGGATTTCGTCAAGGATAGGGAGTATCATCTTGCGACTGATGCAGTCACTACCAACAGCATTGGACGAGATAGATTCTATGCTCTTCTTAACATCACAATCGGAGAACTGATTAAAGACGAAGGGTGAATAATCAGGAGTGGGAAGAGACGAAAGATCATTTAACGTTTTTGCTTTGATAGTACCATTGAAGTTAGAGGAAGTAGAAAAATGTTGATTAAGTAATTCAAGATCTATATTTTAGGAATAGAATCTTGCCGTGATTTCCCCACTCCCATTGATCTAAGAAATTTCCAGACTTTAGCTGGGTCACCGTTTTCAACGGACTTATGAATGTGGCGGCGTTGAGCATCCTTACACACCCGGTTGCTGCGATTCCGGATTGCAACATATTTCTCTCGAGTAAAAGAACTTGGTCTGCTTTTAAATCTTGTTCTAGCTGTTGCTTTCTTCTGCAGTAGGTCTTTTAGGCCGTCTGTAAGCCACGGCGCCGGCAGGTGCTTCATTTTTACGGGTCGAACAGGGGCATGGACGTCGTACAGCTGGAGAAGCTTGGCACTGAGTAGACTGACTTTGACATCAATCGACTCAGCGCCAATGACATCAGACCAGTCAATGTTGCCAGCATCCTCACGGAGGTTCTCAAGGTCCATACCACCAAAACTACGCCGGAGACTCCTCCGGCGTATCTTATGTTTAGCCTTCGGAGGGCGAATTTTATAGGAAAGGAATAAAAGGTCATGGTAGGAGAAGGCATCAGCTGTACATTGTCCATGCTTAGCGACATGTTGAGAAGAAGAAACAAATATAAGATCAAGAAGTGAGGGTGTACAGTTAGGAAAATGATGAGTGGCACCTAAGGGAAGAAGGGACAAATTGCAAGAATGTGATATAGAAAGGAGAGATGAAGATCTTGAATCCTGTTTGAGAAGACAAGTGTTGAAGTCCCCCATTATAATAGTGTGACTGTAAGAAGGGATTATGTTAACGAGGAGACTTTCAAAAGAAGAGAAATAGTCGATACGTAAAGAGGGACAATAATAGACACCAAGCAGAATCTTCGAATGATACAGATTGACTTCTAAAAAGAGATGCTCGCCAGCATTCTGCGGTGGTGGCTGTGATGACATATGAACAACTGAGAAAGGAATGTTAGCACGAAGATATATGGCAACACCGCCACCACCGCAGCCCGTGCGATCATTTCTAATTAGTTGGTATCCGGGTAAAGAGTAGGAAGTGGATGGAAGGCATGGCTTTAGCCATGATTCAGAAACTAGAATTGCATGAATGTTCTTACAGTCAAGATTAGTCAGCATGTCATGGTAATGAGCCGGAATACTTTGGGCATTAATATGGACTACATTAAGATTCCTTGGAACACCGGAGAACTGAGACTCAAGGGTGTCAGCACGACGAAGAGACGGGATACTGCTAAAGCTGTCACTGTCACTATACGCTGATAAAAAGCTGTCATTATCACTATCCACCATTATTAACACGTAAATATAAAATAAATATAAAAAAGAAGGTACAAAAATATGTAAAAATAAAAAATACAAAATATGAAGGTAGGTTGAAATTCGTCCACCTGCCAGTTGTGTTAACAAAAAAATTAAATAACTATGAAACAAACAAATTACAAGTTTTAAGTGCATCGTTCGGGTACTTACCCACATTGCAATAACGTATAAGAGAAAAATAAAAAAGTAACTACTAATTACACCCACGATACAGAAAAGAAATTCCTAGGGTGGGCAACTTTTTCTGTTTAAATATTCTACATAATTCCTCGACAAAAATACGTTACGAAAATTGGATGAAAAAATAAATAAAGAATGTTGCATGCATAATTTATGTTACCATGGCATAGACTAAATATGCTCAAAGTGTCACGTAAGGCATATTAATTATCTGGAACGCAACTTTTGACTTGACACTTGACTACTTGACTGTTGTCAAGTGTCAGAATAGAGAGCCGTACGTATTTATTGTCAACAATTAAAAAACGTGAAGAAACAAAATTAAGTAAGAAAGATTTAAAGTTATAAAGGTAGGAGTAAAAATAAATCAGAAGATTGAAGTACGAAGGTAAACAAACAAAAACAAGATAGTTAAAACAAAATACCCGAACGACGCTGGAAGTAAAACAGGATCATCACTTTTTGGAAGTAGTAACCGCAGCACGCCTCTTCTTCAATGCAACAGCGGCTGGCTTACTGGCCACCACTGTCTCTTGTTTATCGGAGTCCAGCTTTGGCTCACCGATAGAATTGAGCTCGCTTTGAGTGACAACACGATGCTTGATCCCATCAGGCCCCAGAATGTTTATATGGCCTTGCTTAGTCCAGCAGTTGGTGACGCCAAACCTTCCACGTGCAGCCATAAAAACCTGATGCCGCGACCTAGTCAAGAATTCTGATAAGGTTATACCAGAACCTTTTAATTTGGTTTTTGCATACCATATCCTGTCACGTATGTCCACTTCCTGCAGCTTCACGAGAATGGGCCTTGGCTGGCCAGTGACGGCCTGATTGCCCATTCTATGGCACCTTTGTATAGCGGCAACAGAAAACGACTCCAGCTTCAACTTGTCACGCACAACATCAGCAACCACCAGAGCCGTCTCTTCCTTGCTCACCTCACCAACGCCATGGATAAGAAGCATTTTTCTGCGACCCCTCATCTCAAGTGCATCTATATCAGCAGCAACCGCCTCCATCTGTCGTTGAATACAGCTAAGGGCCTGGAGCACAAAGGTTTTGAACGATTTATAATCAGCCGCTAGTTCAGTTGGGTTACTGGCTGCAGTGTTCGAATTTGAAGCTGAACTGGCCAGGACGGCCAGTTCAGCTTCAAATTTTGACATTCTGTTCTGAAATTCGGTCATTAATTCAGCCATTGACCCCTTCAGTGATTCCATTGTTATTATTCAAACTTTATAATCAGTGAAATGTCAGAATAACACAAACTAGCAGGTAGCTATTATTAGGCAGTGTAATACATATAAAATTAAGTATTTATACTATTAATATTAAATTATAATGATTAAATTTCCAATGAGCAATTTATTACGTGCTTCTGTCACAACTACCCGCCGCCGAAAAAAGTACGTAGTAAAGTACTTGTGTACGTGACTTTGTATGTATGAGGGATGCTTTGTACTTTAATCATAAAACTATAAATATTTATTATATACTTTATTGTGCACCACAAAAGAAGTTTTTTGGGGTGGGTATGGGATCTACCTCCTAGCGGTCCATCCCGGGCAACGGCACCACAGGCTTGCCTGTGGTACGGCTGAACGATCCCACTTAAGCGGTGGTAGGCTCCGCAAGGGGCCGCCTGGCTCGCGACCACCATCCCACCGGAGTCCGGCGCCAAACAGCTTGCTGTGTTCCGTCGGTGTGTGGGAGTGCCAGTGCCTTTGGGGGAGAAGGAGGATGTCAGTTGCGCTGTTCAGAACCGGTCTTGGTCTCTGGGCAAAACTTGCCAGGTAGCTCATTTTGGAGGGTAGCGGGATCCGAAGCACGGTGCCAGCCGTTGGCCGACCGCAGTCAGTAGGGGGCCCAAGTAGCACGCCAGCCACGTGCCAAAGGCTGCCCCGCCAACTCGCGAAAAATCCCGGTATGCTCCACCGTGCCAGCTGGCGACTGGATGGGAGGACCCGGTGGCCATATCCGGGGGGGTTCGGGCGTCCCCGCAGTCTCCAAATGAGTTCCCCATAGGTTGGGTTAGCACCAGTGTTCCACTTGGTTCACTGAGCAGCACCTCGACAGTTCGACTTCTTCACCAGCAAACTCTATAACTCAAAATATGACCAAAGCTAAGAAGAATATGGTGAAACAACGGCTGCACTTCCTCCCACTAAAAGTGCACTTCACTAACATCAGGGGGCTGCACTCTAATCTCGATCCGGTCCACCACCACCTTGAGACCGAGAAGCCGCACCTGTTTTTCCTAACGGAGACGAAGATAACAACCCCGTCGGACGTGGCGTACCTCAACTACCCGGGTTACTCTCTTGAACACAAGTTCAAGAAGCAAGCTGGGGTCTGTGTGTACGTCCGCGATGACATTTGTTGTCGTCGTCTCCGTTGCTTTGAGAAATCGGGGTTTTCTGCCATATGGCTACTTGTGGACACTGGCGTGGAGAAGTCTCTCTACATCGGCGTCTATCGATCGCACACCGGTGACCAGGAGACGACAGCGCTTTTTAATTTCCTCGTGGAGTCGGCTGACATGGCCCAGCAACGGTACCCAACAGCGAAGCTTAATTTTCTGGGGGACTTTAACGCCCATCATAAAGAGTGGTTGTACCCGTACCGGAAAACTGACCATGCCGGGTTGGAGGCGCGCAAGTTTTCTCTATCGCTAGATCTAACCCAGCTGGTGAATGTGGCAACGCGGGTACCGGATGTTGACGGCCATACACCCAATTGCTTAGACCTTCTGCTGACAACTGATCCGGACAGTCATTCGGTGTCGGTCTCAGCCCCGCTGGGAACGTCTGACCACTGTCTGGTGAAATCCGTGTCGACTTGCTCTCCTCCAGATGACAGTCCTAGAGGCACGAGACGAGTATGGCGATACGAGTCAGCAGTTTGGGACGAGATGCGGCACTTTTTTGCGTCTTATCCTTGGCGGCATGTGTGCTTCTCCTCGGGTGACCCCTCGAGCTGTGCAGACGCGGTTGGGGATGTGATTCGACAGGGAATGGAGTATTTCATTCCATTCTCCGACATTCCGCTCGGTCACAAATCCCGACCTTGGTATAATGCAGAATAGTAAACAGTTTTGGTCCCTGTCTAAAGCGGTTGAAACGAATTTCTGTCGTCCCACATTACCTCCAATGCTGAAACCTGATGGATCGCTGGCTCACTTTGCGAGTGAGAAAGCAAATTTATTTGCATCTCTCTTTGCTAGCAATTCACGTCTGGACGCTGGCTCCAAGCAACCACCTACTCTACCTCATTGTGACTCTTCGATGCCGGAGATCGCTGTGCACACTAAAGAGGTCCGGAGAGTATTGTGCAGTCTAGACGTGAACAAGGCCAGCGGGCCTGACGGCATTCCAGCGAGAGTGCTGAGGCAGTGTGCGCCAGAACTGTCTCCTGTATTGACACGCTTGTTCCGCCTCTCTCTTGTAAAAAGAATGGTGCCGAAATCCTGGAAGCTTGCAAATGTGCAACCAGTGCCCAAAAAAGGCAACCGTGCAGACCCTGCCCATTACCGTCCGATCGCCATTACCTCCATTTTGTCCAAAGTTATGGAAAGGGTACTCAACAGTAAGTTGCTGACGTACCTTGAAGACAATAATCTCCTCAGTGACCGTCAGTATGGCTTTCGCCGGGGACGGTCAACTGGCGATCTTCTTGTGTATGTCACGCACTGCTGGGGCGAAGCCATCGAGAGACACGGCGAAGCACTTGCTGTGTCGCTTGATATTTCGAAGGCCTTTGACAGGGTCTGGCACGCGAGTCTACTCAGTAAGCTTCCTGCGTATGGCATCCCCGCTGGTTTTTGTAGCTGGATATCAGACTTCCTCAGTGAACGGTCGATCCGAGTAGTCATTGACGGCTGTTCCTCTGACCTTATGGCTATTGATGCCGGAGTTCCTCTGGGGTCTGTTCTCTCTGCAACTCTTTTCCTGCTGCACATCAATGACCTACTTCTGCCTGGTATTGTTGGGTACGCAGATGACAGTACTGTTTCAGAGAGATACCTGTCCAGCGCAAAAACCAGCGTGGATGAAGTTCGTTCCTTGAGAGAGGCTATGGTGGAGCGGACAGATTTGACCTTAAGCCTTGTCTCCCAGTGGGGTGATGACAATCTGGTCTCCTTTAACGCCACCAAAACACAGGCGTGTCTTTTTACCGCTAAAAGGAGTCTTTTCGATCATACTCCTACTTTTCGGGGTACATCTGTTCCTGTGACTGATCGGCTCGAGCTCCTAGGCATGGAGTTGACATCCAATCTCAACTTCGGCGCCTCCATTGAGTACAAAGCCCAAATTGCGGCCAAAAAACTGGGCATCCTGAATAGAGTGAAGCGATACTTTACGCCTGGACAGCTTTTAACCCTTTACAAAGCGCAAGTCCGATCCTGCATGGAGTATTGCAGCCACCTTTGGGATGGCTCAGCTAAGTATCAGCTTGCCGCGCTTGACTCGGTGGAACGCAGAGCCAAGAGGCTCATTGGCGACGTAGAATTGGCGGATGCCAAGCTACATAGCTTGGCTCATCGCCGCAAGGTTGCCTGCTTGTCGGTCTTCTACAGACTGTACTTCGGTGAGTGTGCTCAAGAACTCCACGACCTCATCCCACCAGCCCCCTTCTACCATCGGACATCTAGACGCACTGCAAGTTACCATCCTTACCTTGTTGCCATTCCACCAATTCGCACTAAGCGCTTCCAGACATCCTTCATAATGCGCACAGCGAATGAATGGAACTCACTACCTGCGTCTGTGTTTCCGAACGCCTACAACCCGAATCTCTTCAAAGTTAGAGTGAACAGGCTTCTTCTGGGTAAACTCACTCCATCGTCGACTCTGTCTCTGTCACCTCTGACCTAGACTAGAGTCAAGAGCAAACCCATCACAAATAAAAAAAAAAATAAAAAAAAAATACAGGACAAACGTTTACAAGCACAAATGTACAATGGGTAGTCTTATCGCACTAGGCAATCTCTTACAGACAACCTTTGATGGACTGAATGATAGGAGAAGAAGGGCTGTCAGTGTACAAAATATTAAAAATAATATTACTTAGACTTAACAACATACAATACTTACATACAATATTACATAATATACTAATACATATCAAATATATAACAGAGAAAGGAGAAGAATAAAAAATATAGTGTAAGGTAATGCTCCTTCACCATTTTCTTGAACGTTGGCAGTGTTTGAGCACGTCTTATTTCAATAGGTAATACATTCCACAACCGAGCTGCTTGAGTCGTGAATGATTTGTCAAAGAAGGAAGTGGAATGCATACGAATACTTAATTTTAGATTTTCCGATGATCTCACGGACCTAGAATGGGTGTCACAGATGAACTAAAAGCGTTCTTTGAGATAAAAAGGAGTATAAGGATTAAATATCACATTATAAATCAAATAAAGTATATGGGCATTCCTGCGAAGGCGAATAGGAAGCCATTTGAGCTTAGTACGAAATTCAGAAACGTGAATGATCACGTTTGCGCAAGTATGAACTTGCGCAAGCCAATTATGAACCTGACACAGAGATTTTGAAGTCACTAAAGCTGTCCAATTGGTCTTGGGTGAGATCAAGATAGATAGTCTAGAATAGGGAGATAAAGAGATTGTGCTATCGCAATTTTAGTGGTGATGGGAAGTAAATTACGAAGTCGTCTCAGGAAACCCTCAGATGCAAACAGTTTTCCACTGACCAGCAGTTGTTTGGTCCAGAAAAAGGGTGATGTCGATATAAATCCCCAAGTTCTTCACAATATGATTTACATACATACATAAATAAACTCACGCCTTTTTCCCATGGGGGTAGGCAGACACTACAGAACGCCACCTGCTACGATCCTTACATACTTCTTTTGCTTCACTCACATTCATACATCTAGTCATACACACACGCCGGTTATGAGTACTGCGCACCTGGCCTTTCTGAAGAACATCACCTATAAGGTATATAGGTCTTTATAGGGCGTCCCCTCCCAGCGTTTCCATTCACGTCTGCCTTGTAAATACATTTCGTTAGTCGCCTTTCGTTCATCCTCTCAACATGGCCAAACCACCTTGACATACTTTTTTAAATTTTAGTCACTACATCTTCTTTTAAACCACAGCGTTGTCTTATTACCTCATTCTATCATTCAAAGTTAACCACACATACTTCGCAAGGAACGCATTTCTGCTGCATTTATCCCACTTCCATGCCTTTTTGCCATACCCAACCTTCACTTCCATACATAAGTGTAGGCACCAGCACGCTGTTGTGAACGGCGAGTCGAGCTTCTAGAGACATCGATTTAATAATATGATTTATAGGTATAATAGTATTATTGAAAGAAACCTGGGGAAGTATCGACTAATCGATCCTAGAGACATTCCGGGAACTGTCAACAACTGTCACTTGAGTCTTCGTTGGATTGATCTTCAGCCCAAACTCAGTGCTCCATTCACCTATTCGAGCCAGGTTTGTATTAATTGTCTCAATGGCATTAGATAACTCTCCGAGAGAGGCTTGGGTATAAATTTGGAGATCATCAGCATATAGATGGTAGAAAGAAGAAAGTCGTTGAGTGGTAGCATTAATAAAGAGTGCGAAGAGAAGAGGAGATAAAACGCCACCCTGCGGTACACCGGCAGAGGTATGACACTAAGAGGAGAAAGATTCATCAGTGCAAATACGCTGCCGACGGCCAAACAGGTAACTATGAAACCAGACAATTACCGGAGGAAATATGTTAAAAGAGCATAGAACGCCAAGCAAAAGGTCGAAGTCAACAGCATTGAAGGCATTGCTAAAGTCAAGCAGAGCAAGTACTGTTAACTTCCCCATATCCATGCCTGACCTGATATCGTCCGTGATGTGCACAAGTGCTGAGGTAGTGCTGTGTCCACGTCAAAAACCAGATTGGAAAGGATTTAACAGATTGTGTTTAGAAATGAATGTCATGAGCTGATGATGAACAAGCTTTTCAAGGACTTTGGATAGGAAAGGAAGAATAGAAATGGGACGATAGTCAGAGAATGATGCGGGATGTGATTTTTTGGGTGAAGGAATAATTTGGGTATCTTTCCAGGCTTGTGGAAAGACACCACTGGAAATAGAGAAGTTGAGGATGTAAAGGATGACAGGAAGAATGTTATCAAGGATGGGGATCATCATCTTACTGCTGACATAATCACTACCAAGAGTGTTGGATGTAATCTAAACAATACTCTTTTTAACATCACAAGCAGTGAATAGATTTATGACAAAAGGGGAATAACCAGGTATCGGAAGATTTGAAAGATAACTGAGCGTAGTACCTTTGGTGGCCCTGTCCAATACAGGCGAAGTAGAAAAATGACTGTTAAGTAAGTTGAAGTCTAAGTCTTTAGGAATCGTATCATGAGACTTTTTTCCGAAACCTAATGATTTAAGAAATTGCTAGACCGTAGCTGGCACCGTTTTGAACTGAATTATGAATATGTTGGCGTTGTGCGTTCCTACACAACTTGCTGCAATGATTCCTAATTGAGATTTATTTTCCGTGGTAACATTGTTGGGCCGAATTTGAAACCTAAACTTCTTTGCTTTTTTGCTTATTAAAACTTTAATTTCGTCTGTCAGCTATGGCGCTGGAAGATGTTTAACTCTCACGGCTCGAATAGGTGCATGTGTATCGTAAAACTGAATGAGGGTAAAAGACAAGATTTCAACTTGTTCGTCGTCGGAAGATGATCTAATCAGCGGCGTCCCGTCAATATTACTGACATCCTCCTGAAGACGACCAATGTCCATGCCATCAAAATTGCTAAGCAGAAGAGTTTTAAACTTATGCTTAGGAGGTCGAATTTTATAGGAAGTATAAATTAGATCACGATAGGAAAAGGCGTCAGCTGAACATTGATCATGTTTAGCGACGTGATCGAAGGATGAGACAACAATAAGATCAAGAAGCAAGGGAACAGAGTTAGGAAAACGGTGAGTGGCACCAAGATTAAAAATAGAAAGATTGGCAGATTCAATAACATGACGAAGAGAAGAAGAGCGGGAGTCTTTTTAAGGAGACATGTATATAAGTCGCCCATTATGATGTTATGACTGTAAGAGGGAATTAAAGCTTCCGAAATACGTTCGAAAGAAGAGAAGAAATTAATTAGAAGAGAAGGGCAGGCGTTCGGCGGGGGTGGCTGTGTGGACATGTTAACAATAGAAAAGGGAATGTAATTACGAAGATAAATGGCCACCTCGCTACCACCACCAACCGCGCGATCATTCCTGATAAGCTTAAAAGCTGTAAGAGAGTAGGAGGAAGAGGGAAGACAAGGTTTTAACCAAGATTCAAAAACAAGAATCGCATGTTTATTCTTACAGTCAAAGCTTGTCAGCATATCGGAGAAGTGGTCCGGAATACTCTGGGAATTTATGTGGACTACATTAAAGTTCCTGGAGACATCAGAAAAAAGTAAAACTAGAGTGTATGCTAGAGAAGGAACACTCTCAAAGCTAACGTCATCACTATCCAACGAATAAAAAGTATCAATATTATTTATTGTTAGTTTTTTATATTTACATTTTCAGTGAATATAGCTATCGAGTGTTCGAAAATGTTGCGGTGGGTTCAGGGATGAGTACTCACATAGACTATACGTATATATACGTAACGTATGTACGTAACGTAATATATATATATGTAGATAAATATTGTGCAATGCCAGCAATATTCGATATTTTTATTAATATCGAATAATTACGATTAATACGAATCGAAATCATAATGCAAATGAAATCGCAATCAAATCCCCCAAAATTAAGTTAAGTTCCCTTTTTAGTACATTGTGTGTATCTGTGTGTCCCAAATAAACTAGTTTTCTTTCTGTCAAATAAAATTAAAAAACGGCTGAAGAAAACAATTGGTCGTAAACAATTAAAAGTTGCTAAGAGTTTTTCTTAGGAACATTTTTGTTGACGTTCTAATGGTACAGATAATCGTCTGACCATCATGGTTGACGTTTTTTTTTTAAGTTCACGATTTTTTAATTTATCAAAAATGGGTTCCCTACTTGAAATCGAATGACGTAATCGAATAACACTTGCTCGAAAACGTTTACTCAATAGTACTTGAAATCGATAAATTACAAGCGCCTCGATGCATCTAAATCTCGAATTACTAGAACCTAGAATCATCAGCAGCGCGAAGGCCCATTATCTTGAAACATCATTACTCGACCGACTGATCAATCGATTTACAGAATAGGTTATAACCGAATTCCCAAAAAGGAGGAGGTTCTATGTTCGTTTTTTTTTTAAATGTATATTCAGCAATTTCTCCGTCAATTTTGGACCGATTTTGGAAATTCTTTTTGTGTTTGAAAGGGCATACTCCCGAGGTGGTTTCTTAATCACCAAGTGTTTGGGTGTTTGAAGTGTTATTCGATCTTACGTCATTCGATTTCAAGTAGGGAAACCAACAAAGATAGCTACGTACTTCAAAATATTGACTGAAAAAACGCATTTTGATTTGCTATTTTCTTAGAAAGTATATCATGTTTCTGAAATATCATTACATTTCTGTGGAACGCTAACTGAGAACAATTATTTGAGGAAACAAATTTCTATCAAAATGCGTTTTTTCTGAGTGCAAAATTTTTGGGTTATGTTTTTACAATTTTAAATTTAATATTGTGGCCGTTTGGTTGGCGCTATAGAGTCAATATTAAGTTTTCGTAGGTTTATATTTGCGAAC
Organism: Anorthoa munda; assembly: GCA_945859665.1. Lineage (NCBI taxonomy): Eukaryota > Metazoa > Arthropoda > Insecta > Lepidoptera > Noctuidae > Anorthoa > Anorthoa munda. The sequence continues at coordinate 18,265,034 of OX243908.1, forward strand.
AATTATTTATACTGTGCAGGTATATATATGTCTTACAGAAATTAGGCTTGTTCTTACTCGGACAATGAAAGGAACGCTCCGAACTAGTACAATCGTACAAATTAACTAGTTCGGTATTCTAGTACTATTAGTTCATTTTAGTTCACCGATTTTAAGACATCAGTCAGTCGGACGTAATGGAATACATATTTGATTTTCCTAATACTTCCTTATACTTCCGAATACTTTGCAGGCTTAGACCTGTCATTTCGATTAAACAATTTACAATAATTTAAATGTCTTTAAATTTTACAAACTTTAATGAATTATTGATTATATATAATAACTATAATTATAATAAGTAACTAAAAATATAATTAGTATAAGTAACCTAAAACTTCATGGCATTTTCACGAGTCGGGAATCACTTGTTTGCCAGGTCGGTCATCGTCCATCACGCTCGCGCGCACGCTTCTCTAATCTCTCAACTCGCTCAAACACTTGTACTTATTCATCCTGATTCAGCACTCGCGAGCCAGACGATCACTGTACTACTGTACTAGATGAACGATTTAAACGACCGAAACAGAATAGTTCGTTCTCGTTCACCTAAAGGAATTAATTCCTAATAGTACATAGTACATGTACTACACAAGCCTAACAGAAATAAAAGTGACGTACGTTACGTGTACGCCAAGTACGTCACTTTTTGTTTTTATTTTTTTGCGAAACCCAAGAGGTATTCTTTTTACCCGACTGCCGAAGGAGGGTAATGTGTTTATCAGTCTATGTATGTAAGTATGTATGTATGTTTGTTCCTATGTGGCGTTCTAGAGACCAAACGCGTGGGCCGATTTTGATGGTTCTTACGTCAATCGATTCGTCTTAACCCCGCGAGTGTCACTAGCTACATTAAAATATTAAAATAGGAAAATGGCGGTTCTTAGGCGCCATATTGTGGGGGCCCAAATATTTTTTTTCGTATCATATTCGCGAGCTGGCTGAACAAAACCAGATGTATCCTCCGACTGCACAGCATGATTTTCTTCTTGTTTACGTCTTTTTAGTTCGCCTTTTGAGCAGTCGGGTCTTTTGATTTTTTTAATTTCATTGGATGTACTAAATATACAAATTTGAGGACTGTATCCTTACAAAATCGGAAACTAGTTTCGTATGGGACTTGTGACGCCGCCGTGTGTGGTGCTGCTTTAATTTTGCTAGTACAGATGGTCGTAGCGATACCGATGATATTCCGGCTTTTGCGGCGGTGTTCTTTCCATTCAACCAATTGAAAGCCATCAGCGTCTACAAACTTCTTAGTTTAAGTGATTTCAACAAATTTTACCGATTGAGGAATCGTAGTAGGGATATCTCCCTACTACGATTCCTCAATCGGTAAAATTACTATCGTACAGGAACTACGTAAAGAGGTCTAGTTAATATTTTCGATTAATCAACTGTAGTAGTTGATCTGCTCGGGGGAGGCTGGGTCGACCCAACGTGAATGTATACGTACATCCGTGGTGGGGCGACCCGGACTGCCAGGCACTTCTTCTCATGCAACCGAGTGGGTGGGCAGGTTGCGGATAGCCCAACTCCGACTGCGGGATCGACTGATGGCGGCTACCTTTGCCGTTGGCGATCCTGCGGTCGGGGCATCTGATATAAAGATCTCGGACAAGAGAAGTTCCCGAAAGCCAAACCCCAGGCCTAGGGTAACCTATACACCACTCTCCTATGTGCCCACCACCTAAACAAGCCATCCCTCCCTATCCATACACATCCCGTCGATCCTTAAATCCCTAGGTCAACTCCCAGGCCTAGGTTGACCCCCAAGAAACCCACACCTCTATCCATCAAACTCCCTCCCTCCTATCCCTCTATTCCCGTCGGTCCCCGAGGAAGGGTAACCTCGACCCCAATAAAAGCCCACCCCCTACGTCATGAACATGCAGAATGAGAAAGAAACTACCCAGGTGGGTCCCGGCCAAGCCGGGGAATCCCACACCGCTTCGGCGGTTAGCTCCCAGCGTATTATGGGGGGAGCATCAAACTGCATTATCGACCAACTCATGCCGCGCGTTACAGCGCGGCCGGCTGCTGATTTAGCGCCCACAACACAGGCTGCGACAAACGCGTCCATAAACCAGACCTCGGCTGCGTCCAACGCACCCACTGACTCGACCCCGACTGCGACACCCGCTTCACGGTGTATGCCCCCCACGAACCCCTGGCAACAGAGCGTCGTGCGGAGCAGCACCAATTACCCAGACAGCGACCCAGATCAGCACAGACAGACAGTCGCGGGGAAGGATAGTGGAACTGGCAGTTCTAAAACTCTCCCGGCTGTAGGTGACGGAGTACGCTCGCGTGATAAGCGCGGAAAAAGCACGGCCCGCGAGAGAGAGTAGGCGACCGAAAGCGCGACACCCGCGACGGCACCAGCCAGAGCGAAGCGCAATCGGACGCTGAAGGAGTGGCACGCGACCAGCCGCAAGTACGCGCAGGGGAGACCCAGCGCGAAAAGCGGCCGGACGCGGAACCACGCGACCAGTCGCAAGTACGCGTAGGGGCAACCCAGCGCGAAAAGCGGGCGGGCGCGGGGTCACACGACCAGCCGCAAGTACGCGTGGAAGCAACCCAGCGCGAAAAGCGACCGAACGCGACAGAATCTGCCAGGGCCGCAAACCTAGACACACCAGGAGCAAGCGCGGTGGAGCTGCGCGCAAAGCTAAACAGACCACGCCACGCTCTCCAAACCCGACACCTGGACCAAGTGGAACTGCGCCACTAAAGAGGGAGCGCCCCGACGACACGGCCTCACCAAGCACACTGCAAGGGGACGCCAAGCGGGTGCGAATCCACTCGGCTCAGGGGGGGCAGAGGACCTACGCGCGAGCCACGAAGGATATTCCTGCGCGGCTGGCGGTAGCAATCTGCCTTCCCCACCCCGGCAGAGAGCTGACCATACAGGAGGCCGAACACATTAAGACCGCACTAGAGGACAGAATGTTGGACACAGACTCGACGACACCGCTCCCGGCCTTCCGCGGATACCCAAGGGTAGCGGAGGGCACGGTGCAGCTGTGGTGCGAAGACGACTATGCTCTGACCTGTCTGACCCAGAATGTTCCCCTCATCAAACTCCCCGACAACGACCTTACACTGACGGTGATGAAACAGACCGACGTGCCCACCCGTGTCCGAGTCTCGCTCTTCGTCCCTCGTTATAGAGGTGACGTGGGCAGGCTCCATGGTATTCTGATCCGTCAGAATACCTGGTACGACATCAGCAGGTGGTCACTGTACAGGGCGACTACCGTCGGTGGCGACGTCACGGGACGTCACGGGACCTACCTGACCCTGGGGCTGCCACCGGAGGAAGCCGAAAAGGTCGTGGAGCGGGAGCGACGGATATCGTACCTCTTGGGGTCGATATACGTGCGCTTCTGGCCCACGACCCGTCCCTCTGACACCCAGACCGACAGCACGGAAGGAAACCCATCAGAGCAAACGACGGAACCGACGACGACCCCGACAAGCTATACGGACATTACCCACCTCGAGGAGCTCATGGCCCGTACGGTAATGGCCGATAACGCTGACTCCATACCGCCCAAGTCACCTGGCTGGAGCGAGCAGCTCCTTGCCTCGTCACTGGGCGACCGACACGACCATAATTACAGAGAGGTGGAGATGGAGGGACTATCTGATGGATCCACCACCGACTAACCACCACTAACCTAACCCCTCCACACATCCATCCCCACCCCTCAACATCATCCAAACCAACCTCCAGCATAGCCAAACTGCCACGGCTAGCTTACGCAGAGCACTGGAGGTAAAGCCCAGAACCATCGCACTGATCCAAGAGCCGTGGATCAGGAATAATAGAATATGCGGCCTAGGTAACATCGGAGGTAAGATAATTCTCAACACACATGGCTTGGAAAAGCCAAGAACCTGCATCTACGTACCCAAAGAAATTCCCTTTACGTCACTAACTCAATTCTGTTCCAGAGACCCGACAGCTGTCAGGCTCCATACCGAAGACAGCGCTCCGAATGTCGTACTGGCCTCGGCATACATGCCAGGTGAGGACACAGATTGCCCGCCAAAGGAGCTGGCTGACCTGGTGCAGCATTGTGAGCGCGCCGGTCTGGACCTGATCATCTGTACCGATTCAAACGCCCACCACCCGCTCTGGGGCAGTGTCACACCGAACCCCAGAGGAGAGGTACTATCCACCTTTTGATTCACTACTAATCTTAACATTTGTTAACCGCGGCACAGAACCCACTTGGGTCACTGCCCGGGGACAAACGATCATAGATTTAACACTTGCCACAGAAAACGCAACAAACCTTATTACTAATTGGCACGTATCGGACGAGCCTTCTTGCTCAGACCATAGAAGGATCCGCTTTACACTAACCACAAACACCAAAAAACCCGCACCAAGGCGAAACCCGAGACGTACCAACGTTCCCGGGTTCAAAAGCCTTCTGGCATCACTACTAGCTGGACATCCAGCACTGGATACCGTAAGGGACCAAGCACAATTAGAACACACCGTAACGCAATTATCCAAATACCTAACAGAAGCTTACCACGCATGCTGTAAATCAAGAGCGCCACAAAGCAGGAACGAGAGGAACCCCTGGTGGAACGCTGAACTTCGTAAACTCAGAGAGACGCTGCGTAAGCAATTTAACAGAGCAAAAAACACGAGACTCCCGGTAGACTGGGAGATATACAAAGAGACCCAATATGCATACAAAAAACAGACTAGAACCGCCAGGAGGATGGCATGGCGGAAATTCTGTGAATCCATTGAAACGAATAATGAGGCCGCAAGGGTACGGAAAATCCTATCAACTGATCAGGACCGATCCCTCGGCGCGCTGAAAAAACCCGACAACTCATACACACAAACCGACTATGAAACCAGCAAGGTCCTTCTCGAAACTCACTTCCCGGACTGTCAAGTCCTGGAGAACAGGACATGGGAGGCTGAACCCGAATGGACCCCAACGGAACAAGACTGGTCAAGAGCCCATAATATAGTAACAGTGGACCGGATAAAATGGGCTATCAACACCTTTCAGCCATACAAGTCGGTGGGGCTGGACGGCATCTTCCCAGCCCTGCTACAGTGGGGGGTAGATTATCTCGCGCCATGGCTGTTGGAGATCTATCGGGCCTGCATAGCACTAAGATACATACCTCTCGGATGGCGTGAGGTGAAAGTCATCTTCATACCCAAACCTGGCAAAACTGATTACACACAACCCAAGGCATATAGACCTATAAGCCTCACATCCTTTTTACTGAAAACCCTCGAAAGACTCTGCGATAGGCACATCCGTAATGGGCCTCTCCGAGAAAAATCACTGCACAAACAACAGCATGCGTACTCCACAGGCAAATCAACAGAATCCGCGTTGCACAATGTGGTTTCTAAAATTGAATGCGCAGTGGACCACAAATGCTCAGCTTTGGCTGCCTTCATTGACATTGAGGGCGCCTTCGATAAGACCATGTTCAACAGCATAAACACGGCCCTCGACAGACACGGCATAGACCCGACCCTAGGGGGCTGGATCACCAATATGCTCAAACTGAGAGCGGTCCAAGTCACGGTTAACGACACTACAAGGGCCATCGTCGCGAAGGGCTGTCCACTGTCCTTTCGCCACTTCTGTGGAACCTGGTAGCTGACAGCCTCATCAAAACACTCAACGACAAAGGCTATTTCACCGTTGGCTACGCGGATGACATAACAATAATAATAAACGGGACCCACGAAAACACCCTATGCAATCTCATGCGTCAAGCCCTGAAAATAGTAGAGGAATGGTGCAACGAGCACCAACTCTCAGTGAACCCCACAAAAACTGAACTAATTCTCTTCACTAAGAAGAGAAAACCGATGACACTGCAATTACCGCGTTTCTTCGGAACAACCCTAAGCCTTTCAACTGAAACCAAGTACCTGGGCATTTATTTGGACAAACAATTGAATTGGGCAAAACACATGAACTATATCACCACAAAAGCCAGCATATCCCTGTGGCAGTGCAAACGACTGCTAGGCAGGAATTGGAGGATTAGCCCCATGGTCACCTACTGTCTATACACCACAGTTATCCGACAAATCATTACATATGGCTCGCTGGTCTGGTGGCCCAGGACAGACCTCAGCACAGCCCAAAAAGATCTCGAAAAACTACAGCGGTTCGCCTGTGTTGCAATCACCAGTAGTATGAGAACCACACCCACTGCCGCCTTACAGGCAATGCTGGGACTCCCACCTCTACACCTAATTGTGAGGGAGGAGGCAGCCCTAGCCACCTTTAGACTCCACCTGTCAGGCTCCCTAAATAAAGACTCCAGAATTAAACACACACGCATAAAGGATGATGCGATCAAGCGTAAACCGATGTTAGCATCACCATGTGACAAAGCCCCGAAATCACACCACTTTCATAGGCACTACAACATAATACTCACAGAGGAAGAATGTGACTACTTTGGCCCGAAAGAAATGAGAATATACACCGACGGATCGAAAACTGACTCAGGTACCGGAGTCGGAGTCTTCTCATACGATTTCAATATAAATATATCCAGACCGCTAGGAGAGTTCAACACCGTCTATCAGGCGGAGTGTGGCATGCCCTAGAAGCCAGGAGGGTTACGGACACCCACATACGCATTCTCTCCGAAAGCGCATCAGTCCTCCAATCCTTACGGAAAAAATACATTACATCAAAACTAATACTAGAATGTCACAACGCGCTAGAACAAATAACGGTATCTAGCCGTAACACGGTGACACTACAATGGATAAAGGGACACAGTGGATCGCTGGGCAACGACGCGGCTGACGAGCTTGCGAGGCGCAGATCCAGCTCGACGGTCTATGGACCCGAACCTGTTGTACCCATCCCCTTCAACCAAATACGCAGGTGGCTACAGGAATTCACCCAGACACAGGCGGAGAACTGGTGGGCCTCGGCACCGGGCTGTAGGCAATCCAAAGAAGCTCTGCCATCTTTGGATAGTAGGCTTACCAGGCGTCTTTTACGCATGGACAGGAATGGCCTCCGCCTGGTGACGGGGACCATCACGGGACACCGCTCACTCAACAAACACTTCCACACAATAGGCATAACGGACAGTCCTCTGTGCAGGGCATGCATGGAGGCTGAGGAAACCGTTGCGCACGTTCTTTTTGAATGCACAGGTGTCACACAGATAAAAGCACAAACCCTCGGGTCACCCAGATCTTACACAGATGTTCTGAAGAAACCAGGAGCTCTAATTGACTTCTGGAGGGAGGTGGGCTGGTTGGAATGACCACCCAACGGCCGCCATGGCCCACGTACAAAAGTCCATTTGAGGGACTAAGTGCGGAAACCAAACCCCCCTAACATAGAACAACATAGAACATAGTAGTTGATCCGTATGGTGCCGGACGTAAAGAATTTCACCATCCCATGTCTTCCCGTGGGTGTCGTAAGAGGCGACTAAGGGACAAACCAGAGACTGGGCAGCAGCGTTCTCTGTGCTTCTATAACAACCATACTGCGATCGCCAACCCGCCTGCCAAGCGTGGCGATTATGGCAAAACCCCCCCATGAATAGCACAAATAAAAAATGGCCCCTAGTGCCCGGCAGCCTGCCTACCCTCGACTACGGTAGCGGTCGAGGTTACGGCATGGCAAGGGGTGCCAAGAATCTCCGGACGGGATCCGGCTACCCCAACAAACACCGACGACTGGACCTGGCAACAAACAACACGCGCACACTTCGGACCGACGAAAAGATCACCGAACTCGAAGAGGAATTGAGCAGGTTGCGATGGAGTATTATAGGGTTATCTGAAGTCCGAAGAGAGGGGGAGGATTCGATAATCCTCAAATCCGGCAACCTGCTCTATTTCCGAGAGGGTGACCGGCAGTCCCAGGGTGGTGTCGGGTTTATCGTCCACAAGTCCCTTGTGAACAACGTGGTGAAGATCGAGAGCGTGTCGACCAGGGTGGCGTACCTGATACTCAGAATATCCGCAAGATATTCGCTGAAGGTCATACAGGTCTACGCCCCAACCTCGGCACACCCCGACGACGAGGTAGAGACCATGTATGAGGATATCTCCAGAGCCATGCATGGTTTCAAAACTCACTTCACCGTTGTCATGGGGGACTTCAACGCGAAACTGGGCAAACGAGACGAGGATGAGCTGCAAGTGGGGCAATTTGGAGTTGGACGTCGGAACCACCGGGGTCACCTACTGGCCAGTTTTATAGAGAAGGAGGGCCTCTATATGATGAACTCCTTCTTCAAAAAGCGTGAACATAGGAAGTGGACCTGGCAGAGCCCCGATGGTGCAACAAAAAATGAGATCGACTTCATCATGTCAACCAGGAAGCAAATGTTCAATGATGTCTCTGGATCAATTCGGTAAAAACCGGGGGCGATCACCGCATGGTAAGAGGCACATTGAACATTAATATTAAGCTTGAAAGGTCTCGACTGATGAAGTCCACGCTCCGTCCAGCACAGATTCAGGTCCAAAACCCCGAGAGCTTTCAGCTCAAACTCCAGAATCGTTTCGAGTGCCTAGGGAGCTCAGTGGACGAATACAATGACGGGTTCGTGGAAGCTGTCCATACGGTCGGGTCTAAGTTTTTCAAGACCCGTCGTACAGATAGAAACAAAAAGCTCTCTGATCCTACTCTCAAGCTTATGAAGGAGAGGCGTGAGATGATCCTGCAGTCTTCAGATGAGGCGTGCAAATATCGGCAGCTCAATAGACAGATCTCTAAATCCTTGAAAAGAGACCTCCGCCGCTTTAACACCGAGCGTATTAAAGACGTGATTGAGCGAAATAAAGGCTCCAAGGTATTTGCAAGGGATCTGGCTATTGGGCAGAGCCAGCTCACGAGACTGAAGACCGACGATGGCAGGATCGTATCCGCCAAACCGGAGCTTCTAAGGGAGATCGAGACATTCTATGGGCAAGTTATACACATCAATCAGCAAGCCCGTTGCGAGTCTAGCAAACAACCCAAGAGCTAGATTGACCCGACACTATACTGAAGATATCCCGGACGTCAGCCTGTACGAGATTAGGATGGCTCTGAAACAGCTTAAAAACAACAAGGCGCCGGGTGATGACGGAATCACGGCTGAACTCCTGAAGGCGGGTGGAAAACCGGTCCTTAGGGCCCTTCAGAAGCTGTTTGATGCCGTCATACTCGAGGGCAAAATGCCACAGGCATGGTGCAGGCGTGTGGTGGTACTCTTCTTCAAGAAGGGCAACAATGCCCGACTGAAGAACTATAGGCCCATCTCACTTCTTAGCCATGTCTACAAGTTGTTTTCAAGAGACATCACGAATCGTCTCACGCGCAGGTTTGACGTTTTCCAGCCTCCCGAACAAGCCGGATTCCGAAAAGGCTTTAGCACCGTAGACCACATACATACGCTGCGGCAGGTCATACAGAAGACCGAAGAGTATAACCTGCCTCTCTGTTTAGCGTTTGTGGACTACGAAAAAGCCTTCGATTCGATCGAGACTTGGGCAGTACTGCAATCTCTCCAACGGTGCCAGATCGACTACCGGTACATTGAGGTGTTGAAGTGTTTGTACAAAAACGCCACCATGTCAGTCCGTCTTCAGGATCAGACCTCGAAACCAATCCTTCTCCAGCGCGGCGTGAGACAGGGAGACGTCATTTCGCCAAAACTGTTCACTGCTGCGCTGGAGGATGTCTTCAAGGTTCTGGATTGGAAGGCGCTTGGCATCAACGTTAATGGCGAGTACATCACTCACCTTCGGTTTGCCGACGACATAGTGGTCATGGCTGAGACCATGGAGCGCCTCAGTACAATGCTCGATGACCTCAATAGAGCTTCCGAAAGAGTGGGTCTAAAAATGAACATGGACAAAACCAAGGTCATGATGAATGCCCATGTAACACCCACTTTTATCAAGATCGGAGACTGTTTACTTGAAGTTGTAGATGATTATGTCTACCTGGGACAAACGATCCAGTTGGGTAGATCCAACTTCGAGAAAGAGGTCAACCGTCGAATCCGACTCGGCTGGGCGGCGTTCGGGAAGTTGCGTGGTATCTTCTCGTCCAATTTACCGCAATGTCTCAAGACAAAAGTCTATGACCAGTGTGTGTTGCCATGTTGCCAGTGATCACCTATGGGACCGAGACGTGGTCGCTCACAATGGGCCTTATCAGAAAGCTTAAAGTCACCCAAAGAGTAATGGAGAGGGCTATGCTCGGCATTACCTTGCGTGATCACGTCAGAAATGATGATATCCGCAGGAGAACCAAAGTTACCGACATAGGCCGAAGAATTGCCAAACTTAAGTGCCAGTGGGCAGGGCACATTGCTCGCAGAACGGATGGCCGTTGGGGCCGAAAAGTTCTGGAATGGCGACCGCGAACCGGAAGACGATATGTTGGAAGGCCTCCCACTAGGTGGACCGATGACCTGGTTAAGGTTGCGGGAAGGCGCTGGATGCGAGACGCACGGGATCGGTCAATGTGGCGACGCCTGGGGGAGGATAGGCCTCCCCCAGGCGTCCAGCAGTGGACGTCTTTCGGCTGAAATGATGATGATGATGAACTGTAGTAGGTAATCTAATTGAGAGTGTGATTGTTGTGGTTTTATCCGGTAGTGGCAATAATTCATCAAGCCCCTTAGGACCGCTGTCGCTGACGAAACGCTTTGACGAAAGAAACGGTCTATTGATGACATTAGTCGACACTGAGGGTATGCGCGTACTTTCTCGTATCACTGTAACTTCTTGCTGGACTGCATCTAGTTGAATATATCTGGCTGAATGCTAATGATACATTTGAGATTCACATCATTTAATTTTGTAACAATTAATATTAGAAATATTAATTTGAATCAATAACTCGCAAGCGTCCGTCGTTTATGCCACCGATCTAGTTCTCGACCTTGGACGTACAACTACTGTACAAAAGAGCGGGCGCGCGAAAAATCATGTCACTATAGATAAATCTATTTGTAAATTCACAAAGAAAGCTGTTTAAGTAAAAGAAAAGGAATTTATAAATAAAAGATGTAGGTAAACGTAAAGCCAAATGATTTAATATGGTTAAGTATTTCAGGTTCATCAAATTAGTAAGGATATCTCCTGGCGGTGTCCAAACGGTACATTCCAGATCTGAAAAGAAAAAATAACATTATGTAAGCACCATACAAACAAAAATAAAATAAGTACGATTGGTATAAACTTGCAAACAATATAATGTCTTCTGTAAAACAAGAGTATTACCTAAATGACTATTACATTTTTAGTCAATTGAAGGTTACTAAAATTAATAATGTACTGACGGCGCATAGCAAAATTCTTTATACGTTTGAGTAGATAATGAGTGTGCCTGTGTAAATTTTAGATAGAATCATTTGCGTATCTTACCCCGTCTTCCTTAAGTCATCATTGCCCATTCGAAGCTGAGCACCACGGCAAGTGTTCCAGGTTATCTGAGAACTGGTGGTGCACAGACGGCCGACTAAATGGTTGTATGTTACGGTGGCAGCGAATAGTTCCCAGGCACGGTTGTGGTTGCAGAGACTGGTGTAACAGCCAGGCTGAGAGTTACCACCGTTGGGGTAGAAGTCAGCGTTGGCAACGTTGGATCCGATACCAAGACCACCTAAGCCACCATCGGTGTGGATAGCTTCGACATAGATACCGTCAGTGGGTCTCACACGGTTTAGACTATAGTTCCATAAAGGTCCAGCAGGGTCCAAAGCTAGAAACCAAGATAGTGTTAATACATTCCTAAAGTTTTAACCACCAAGATTAGGGTGCAAATAATGTAAGGCAAATATGAAACCTGTAACACGAGCGACTCTTCCTCCGACTTCTCTGCCAGCGTTACCGACAAGATGGGCGCCCAAGCTGAAGCCGACAAGGTGCATTTGGTCGTAAGCCTGTCCAGTCACTCTGTTCAGGAACGCCAGGAACTGTCCAAGACCGCGACCGACGGCTGGTACACCACTAGCTGCGGTGGCGTAGTCAGACATTGCGAGTCTTCTCCAGTCCAGGACAATGATGTTCACGTCACTCTTGGTCAGGTAAGCTTAAAATCAATTTAAAAGCATTGTTAGGCTTCTTGATATCGTAATAATTCTCGTATCTTTAGTAAGGTTTAACAACATTAAACAAAAATCCTAATGATTTTTTTCATAACTTAGTTAAATATATATTTTTGAGATCTTTTTTTGACTCATAATTTCTCTTCCGATTCTAGCACTTCCAATACTAGTTGACATTGTGCCAATTTCTGAATTGAATATTTGAAGTAAAGAATGTCTCAGACTCTTCTTTAGTATCAAATTTTGAAAGGTTTTCAGGCTAAAGAACAGTTTCACAAATATTGAACTTCAAATGCATCACATTAATTCAGAAATCGAGGGTTTGTGTTTTTGATAATCAATCAATAAATTTATTGTTATTTTTTTAATTATTGTGTGCCTCGCCTTTGACCGTTATCTTATCTTATTTATTGATAAAAAGTATTATTTACCATTCCTGACGGTAGGGTTGGGTTCGGTGTTCTGGTTGCTGAGCCAGCCGTGAGCAATGATCACGGTGGGCACATTGGCGTTGAAGTTCGAGTTGGTGATAGAGTTGGCGTTGTTGATCGACAACGTTTGCGCAATTCTTTGGTTACGTCTGTAAAAAAAGTTCTATAAGTTCCGGGGCCAAATCAATAAAGGTCTATCCACACATACCAGGAGCGTGCCCGGCACGTGACAGGGCCGGGTCCCGTCAGGGGCTCAAAAAAATATCGGTGGGAACATTTTATATGAACTCGTTCACACACGTCCGTGCACGGGACGTGCCCAGGCCCGTGCACGGACGTGTGTGAACGATGTCTGTCTGTCCACGTCCCGTGCACGTCCCGGGCACGGCCCTGATATGTGTGGATAGACCTTAAAGGTTGTCATCGATATAGGAAATAATTTTTCATGTGTTCAAAATATGCTATCATTAGCTTATAATTAGGCGATAATTCAAATTTGTTTTTTTTTTTATTTTTTTTTTTTTATTATATATAGGCTCGCGCTTGACCACTATCTCACCTGATGGTAAGCGATGATGTGGTCGACGGTGTAACACGCTTACCTAGAAGTAACCTATTCACTCTTGACTTAAAGAAGTATTTGTTCAGTTATTAAAAACTTGCTCTCTCTAGTTTTTTTTTAATTAAGGTGCTGTTGTTTAATTTCGTTGGGAATAGGCGTGGCTCTGACTTCTGTGTACTTTAATAATAATATAATATATTGTAAGAATAAATATTTACTTTGAATCGATTTACCTGGTGTATAGCAAGTATACGTTGTTGGCTGGGTTCCTTTCGATCTCATCAAGTAGTTCCATGTCAGGTTCAGCCTCAAGGTCTACGGTGTGCATGACACCCTCGCCATCAGGCATCTGGACATATCGTGGGTACACACGGTCTTCAGAGTATTCCGCTGTTAACGGCACCCCTAATGCGGTATATACTGAAAACAAAATTTCTTATATTAATTCTCAAATTCAGGTCAATTTGGACCTATATTTGCTTGGTCTTTGATGCTAAATGGTCTTACAATGTGGCAACATGATTGTTCTTGAATTATAAGTTATAGTTCTGCCTCTATATTTTACTGTATATTTTCAAAAGTAGGCCTAGGGTGAAATCCTATAAAAGCTTACATCTCGTCAACATCTCATATCATAACATTTGCATGAGAAAAGTTCATGCAGATCATAGAAATTCAAAATTCACACTGGTTCATCATTTCAGTCGAAAGAGGTCCACTGCTGGACATAGGCCTAACCACCTGTCCACACCACATTGGTTCAGATCACACAAATTGATTGGGGCTGAAGAAATTTAGATATATTGTGTGCAAAAACTTACCCGTCGCAAGTAGCAAACACAAAATAGCCTTCTGCATTGTGAAAACAATTAGAAGTCAGTAATGTTAAAAAAAAATGTATGGCTATATATTTACCAATTTTATCAGCACTAAAATTTTATCGCTTAGTTTTGGGGATTTGTGACGTTTACGAATGACCAATGGATTGTTTTCTCTCAATAATCGACATCATTAAACATATTACACGATAACAACAATATTAATAATCCTTTTGGTAACAACATTATAAAATTTCTTACATAAGTATGGATTTCCATGAGTAATACACATTTATATATGTGTTCTTTCGAGTTTATTTTATAATTCAGCATGCTTCTGTTTGGCCTTTTGCTCAAGAATAAGTTGAATTGATGAAATACAAAATTATTTGGTTCTGGATCGCTCAAGTTGTGTTTTATGTTGTTTTTTTGTCTGCAGCAAAATAACAAGTAGGTACAAGCTTTTGCTCTCATTTCATTACTTGTATAAATTTATGGTTTATTTGGTCCTGTTACTTAATTATATCGCTGCGCTTATTAAGGGTTGCTATTTTTTTATCCTTCTTACTTTTAATCGTTGAAATAATCAGTATCTCGGTTACTTTACTATGTTATAGAATCAATTCTGGATCGTAAAAACTGTGTTTTATAGAATAGAATACTCTTTATTATGTACACCATATAAGTTACAGAAAGTATAGACGAAGAAAACATTACACTGGGTGACACAATGGGCGGCCTTATCGCTAAAAGCGAACTTTTCAAGCCAACCTTTGGATGGATTTTAAAAATGAAAGGAAAGACAGTACTGTAGGTAGTCTTTGGTGTACTATTTTTATATAAAATAAATACACAAATATATACATATATATTATATAGGCAAATATATACATTAATAAATATGGAACAAAAGCATAGAAATCAAGAAAAACAACTATTAAAGAGAGAGGTAGTGATTCTATGTTGTTTTGTTTTGTTGATTTTATGTTGTTTCTTTGTCTGCAGCAAAATAACAAGTAGGTACAAGACATTTGCTCTTATTTCATTGCTTGTATAATTTAAGGTTGTTTTGGTCATTTTACTTAATTATATCGCTGCGCTTATAAAGGGTTGCTATTTTTTATCCTTCTTACTTTTTATCGTTGAAATAATCAGTATCTCGGTTATTTTACTATGTTATGGAATCAATTCAGCAAAGTTATGAGGGCCTATTGTTTTTCTGGCTCATGATACATTTGAGATTCAGATCATTTGTAACAATTAATTCTATTAATATAATGATCAATTTTATATTCATATAATATTTATATTGAACCTTGACCGTTATTTATAGCTTTACTATTGAGAGAGGCGCATCCGTTTCCTATTGAATTTTACCTCTCTTTCTACCTAAATACGTCTATCTATTTTGCCCACCTTTCACCTGACAGTGGGGCGCTGTCGAGCTAGTGGTGACGCGCGATTTGATGGTCATTGGCTTGAAATTTCCAGTTGTGATAACGTGTGCTCTGACTGCTCTTTGTAACATTATTAAGATAAATTAAATTCATAATGGTAACACCAATTATCTCGAGTTATATCACGTAAGTTGCACAAAATATTTGTAACGGTTTTCCCGTTCGATTTTTAAATTTATTAATTTACCTTGGATTTGTCTACCGTTTATATTAATGAATTGTATGTGTTTAAAATAAGTAACTACCTATGTATTGGAGATATTTTTTTTTTTTTTTTATTGTTGATAGGCTTGCGCTTGACCACTATCTCACCCGATGGTAAGCGATGATGTGGTTGACGATGAATCACGCTCTTCTAAAAGAAACCTATTCACTCTTGACTTGAAGACTCCCAGGTTGTAGCTATCAGGAAATACAGACTCCGGCAGGGAATGCCACTCCTTTGCTGTACGCATAATAAAAGTATTCCCAAAACGTTTGATGCGTATGGGTGGGATGTCCACCATGTACCGATGACGCATGGCCGTACGTCTTGTAGTCCGATGATGGAACGGGCTAGGAGGAATTAGTTCATGCAATTCCAACGCACACTCCCCGAAATGTAACCGATATAAAAACCGACAGGCTGGCAACTCGGCGCCGATGATCTTAATATCGAATATTATTATGCTAGCGTAGTTTATTTAGGGATGGTGAAACTGGGACATGCAACCCGTAGGCTTATTATGTACCTTTTGCAAGAGCAAAACGATAGCGATCAAATGCTTTATGTCATAAAAGTCGTAATTACCTGCAGTGTAGGTATGATAGGTCCTACACAATCGTTTGTTAATCGCTCGCTGTTTGTCAAAAGCACTTATTTAAAAAATAACCGCCAAAACATCTAAAACTTTTGTATTGAAGAGCAATTATTGCGCAAAAATCGCTATCGTATTGCATTTGCAAAAGATACGTAATAAGCCTGCCGGTTTGTAATGTGAAATTGTAAAGTTTACCTTTTAAATATTTCATAGTGTCATAACCAAAGCTCGCAGGGTGGTCAATTTAAGTTGACACAATAGCAATAACGCTTATTTTGTCTTGTCCCGGCCATGTCATGGGGTATACATACCCTTTCAAAAAAGAAGGGCGCTGTTGCAATATTATGACATGTACCTAAGAAACTAAAGAAATTAATCGAATATTCTGCCT
Organism: Anorthoa munda; assembly: GCA_945859665.1. Taxonomy (NCBI): domain Eukaryota; kingdom Metazoa; phylum Arthropoda; class Insecta; order Lepidoptera; family Noctuidae; genus Anorthoa; species Anorthoa munda. The sequence continues at coordinate 18,281,631 of OX243908.1, forward strand.
ACTAGTGACCCATCATCCTATTAAAAACTTTTTCCATTTTTAACCGACTTCCCAAAAAGTAGGAAGTTTCTCAATTCGACCGTATAAATTTATAAAGTGTGTTCGCCGATAACTTCGTCGTTTCAAAGTAATTTTTTTTTTTTTTTGTTTCATATAGGCTCGCGCTTGACCACCATCTCACCTGATATTTATTTCAACTAGGCCAATAAGCGGCACTTATGAACCGATTTTGATTTTTTTTGTTGGAAAGGAGATATCCCAAGGGTGTTACCATGATAAGGAAATCATGATCTGGTGATGAGATTCTAGAGAAATCGGGGGAACTCCTCAAATATTACAGGCATAAATATCGCAATTTTGGTATTTTCATCAATAATGTAATCATTTATAGATACTTTCTGAGTGCATCAATAAGGCCCTCAGAAAGTATCATTTGGTGAAGCGGAACTGATGAAAAAGACCACAATGGCCACTGGAACTCCGAAATAAAACAATGTATCCAAGTCATGTTTGGGCTTATTGAAATCGTCATGAGATGTACTTTGGCTATTAATGATTTTTATGTTAATTGGAGGTACCTACCAAAACTAAAAAGAGTGAAATAAAAAACTTAACTAACAAAACAAAACACTACAAAGCTAAAAATAATTTTCTTTTCCGAAGTCGGTGTCGAATAACGGAAATCAATGGGTGCAAAAGACACCGACTTCGGAAAAGAAAGTTATTTTTCGCTTTGTAGTGTTTTGTTTTTCTATTCCAAATATTTTCTTAATTTGCTTTATTATTTTGAATTTTATAACACTTGGGTCAAGGGTTGCCCTTGAAATTGTATCAATAGCATAACATTAATTTGCATGGCTCCTGGATATTGATTATTATAATGTACCATCGCATGGTACTTTTTTTTTTTTGCTTTTGGTTACCTGAAACACTTGTATGCCTTGTCATCGAAAGCACTCGTTGAACTCAGTGCAGTAATATGCGGCTATCCTCGCACGAGGATGTCTACCTTAATTAAGATTCAAAATAGCCTTTGAATTAAATCTTGATTACAAATGACTTTTTTCTAAGAGTATTTTAAAAAGTAAATTATGCTTTGAACTTGTCATATTTGTTTTTTTTTGGTTTTTTGTGTGAGAAAGGTTAAATATTGATTATTGAGCGACTTATGTCATAAACCTGTACTTACATGCAGAAGTCTGCAGAGCAGAGTAATGATTAATTAAGCCCTCCGACTGAGTAAAATAGTACACACATAAATGAACTATTATGCGATGCATTTTGACCTTTTTACAAAAGTAGTGAATATTAGTAAGAATATAGTGCCCAAAGAACACTGCATTAAAATAAGGACTCGTGAGATATGTTTATGGTTAAGAACAAATGTTTTAGCTAAGCTTATCGCTCCTTTTGTTTCTGTAGAATTGTTTATATTAGGTCTAATAGATGTGTAAATGGCCAACGGTCACAGAGCTGAAGCCATACAACATCGGACCATTAAGTGTGTTCGAGGCTCACTTGCTAAATCTATTTCTTGTACCAATCATAAGCGATGTGATACATCGTCCCTCCGTTAAATCAATTTGGCTCACAGACCTTCTTAGTACACCGAAATACAGCTTTATCTCGTAAATACAAGAATCAACTACTGATGTTGCTTTCCTTAATGTTGATTCTTTAGCTACAGTTTTCAGCAACCTACCTTTTCGGCTACTTCAGAACTGAATAACCGCAATTACTGTTTAATACTTTCACATTTTTAATCTTTACACATCAAGATTGATAATTAAGCAAATCAATTTGTTTTGTGATATCCTTAAGTTTCCAAAGAAACAATCAGTATATTTTTGCCTCACAAAAACGTATGTAATGTCCAATCGTCATACACAGGTCAACCCAATACCTGCACGTTCCGTGGGCAAAAAAGGGAATATCTAACAAAAACTAAATATCAGCTGCAGTCTGCATCAAATTCATGTGGGACTCAACTTGGTCGTTCAACTATTATGATTATTTAGTTTTTATGTTCACGTAGCTAGTGTTGCTTGAACATCATGATTTTACTATGCTAAAGATAGTTAGTAAATATTGATAATGATATTATCGATTATATCACAATTAGCCTGTAATGTTACCTGGTGACATTTAACCCACCTATGTTCCAAAGCTCTTTATATGTAGTTTAAATGAATAGATGCAGTTGCTATTAAATACAGTTATTCCAATACTAAAATAAACCTTATACCAGTGAGAAAGATCATTTTTATGAGTTTCGCTTTATATATGACCTTATTTTGGATGAGATTGTTTAATTTAGAAAATAAGAAGATCAGTTTTTTAACAGAAGCTGGTGAAGTCGGTTTATACCTAATATTTATTCATTAAGCGTATGAAGTTCAGTCTCCTGCATACCATAGAGTTACCACAGAGCGGCATAGATCATTCATGATCCAATGTAGTAGTCATGTAGCTAAGATTCTTGGCTCAACTCGTTCAGATCCCAGAATCAAAACCTATGCTGCTGTTACGTAACGCTAAGAGTTTTTAACTTATAAGGCTTGTCAGATGAAACCTTACTTAGTAAAAATACTAATATATGCTTTTGTCATATGACTACTATAAATATGTTTGATATTTAAATAAACTTATTCGAATGCCATATTCGAAATGACCACGTCTGGATTATTTATTCGCACATCTACTAAGTCCTATATTTACACATTAGCCTCTCTTTGTTCTTTTTCCAGGCGATAAGAAACAGGTCTCAATAGTACAGCTATTAATCACGGTCAAGTGGTTTAATGGTCCTGAAATACAACGCATATTAAACTACTAAATTCAACGAAAAATGGATGCGCCTCTCTCAATAGTAAAGCTACCATATATTGACGTCTGGGAGGAACTTTTATCCGAATGGCAATGTAGGTGGGATAATTCCATAAAGGGCCGACACCTCCTGCAATTCTTTCCATCCGTTCGCGTGCGGCTGGCCAGGACGTGGCTGGAGGTGGATCACTGTGTTGCCCAATTTCTCACAGAGCACTATAACTTTAGAGTAAATTATTTTCCTTCAAGCTCGTTGCCTCGCCTTTATGTCAGTGATCTACATCTGATTGCGAATATGTACAATCTGCACATCATATCTTATGGGAGTGTATTCTTTGGCAGAATGAACGTAATATTATGTTGAATAATGTACAGGTTGCATGAGGAGTTGTTTACTATAACGACCTTGTGGAAACTAAAACAAATTTCCGTGCGTTCAAGCGTTTTTGCCATACCTTTTATTGGAATCAAATATAACAGCTCACAATGTTAGGACCCATTAATATTAATCCTAATTTTTTTCCATACTAAACGACCCTTTGTGCCTATTGGCCTTGTTTGTTCTGTCTCCTGCTTGATATGGAGGGAAGTGGAAATTTATATTTTTTCCTACTCCTCCGTCATTCTTTTTTGATTAAATTCGTTGCGGGATCCAAGACAGTTAAATTCATTCTCCGGGACTTCGTCGAGCTTCATTGCTTCGGCGCTTTTCTGGTGGTCGCCACTGTTGATTCTAGCTTTCAGGAGTTGCAGTGGTTTGGGAATAGTGCGGTGGGATTGTCCCAACAAAAAATGTATTAGTAAAGCTATTAATAAGGTAAGTAGTTGAATATTTGTTCTATTTCAGGGGAAAATGCTGCTATTTGTAAAAGCACAGTGAATGCTATTGAGATGAAATAAAAGGAATATGGTAAATAAAAGAAATGGTAAAGTAGGGCCAAATGATTTATTGTGGTTAGATATTTTAGGTAGCTACGTCAATTTAGTACGGATATCTTCTGCCGGTGTCCAAACGGTACATTCCAGATCTGTATAAGAAAGACAAACATTGAATGAGCAATCAAACAAAAATAAATTCGGTAGATTCCGGTGGTTTGTAAAAGCTCAGATTATAATGTTGTAGCTGTTGTAGAGTATTATTTGTGTAGCTATTAAGTTACTATAACAGTAAAGACTAATAAAAATAACGTAGTGAAAGTATATAAACAAATAATTTACAGTTTTGTGTGAGTAGTGAATGGCTAATCATTAGTGTAACTTACCCTGACTTCCTTAAGTCATCGTTGCCCATTCGGAGTTCAGCACCACGGCAGTTGTTCCAGGTTAGTTGTGTGTTGTTGGCGCACAGACGACCAACCAAGTGGTTGTATGTCACGGTCGCAGCAAACAGTTCCCAGGCACGGTTGTGGTTACAGAGGTTGGTGAGGCAGCCTGGCTGAGAGATACCACCGTTGGGGTAGAAGTCAGCGTTGGCAACGTTGGAACCGATACCGAGACCACCAACAGTGTAACCACCATCGGTGTGGATAGCTTCGACGTAGACACCGTCACTGGCTCTGAGGCGGTTTGTGTTGTAGTTCCACAAAGGACCAGCAGGGTCCAAACCTGGAAAATAAAATTTGAAATTTTGACAAAGGTGTAATCGAAATGACAATAGTTTACAAAAATAAACATAAGATAAATAAACGGATTAAATGAATCACTGATAATCATTTCGCCAATCACTTTCTAATCACTTGATTAGCGATCACATCAGCAAAATTGCATGAAATATTTGTTAAATCACCTGTAACACGAGCGGCTCTTCCTCCAAGTTCTCTGCCAGCATTACCGACAAGGTGGGCGCCCAAGCTGAAGCCGACAAGGTGCATTTGGTCGTAGCCCTGTCCAGTTACTCTGTTCAGGAAAGCCAGGAACTGTCCAAGACCGCGACCGACGGCGGGTACACCTCTAGCTGCAGTGGCGTAGTCAGACAAGGCGAGTCTTCTCCAGTCCAGGACAATGACGTTCACGTCACTCTTGGTCAGGTAAGCTGAAAACGAGTTGGTTATTTTATATATCGCAAATTAAAAATGTTTTGCTAATAAAGGAATATTCGTAAACAACTCTATATATAACGATATATAAAAATGGAATATTGGAAGTCAGTTAAGAAGTAGCTAAAATATTAAGTTTTCCAAAAAGCATATTAGCAATTTTCCTGTCGGCACTAATGAACTATAATGGAATAAAATGGTAGTATTTTTTACGTATATTTACCGCTTCTGATGGTGGGGTTGATGTCGGTGTGTTGGTTGCTGAGCCAGCCATGAGCGATGACCACGGTGGGGACACGGGCGTTAAAATTCGAGTTGGTGACGGAGTTGGCATTGTTGATCGTCAATGTTTGCGAAATTATTTGGTTACGTCTGTAAAAAAAAGTTTGCGGGTGATAAGTTCTGGGCCGAATCAATCTTTAATTTTTTTTAGCGGCTTGCTATCTCTGACTGGTTGCTTAATTTACGGATATCATGCTCATACTTTGAATTTGTGAGACATTCTTATATTTTTACATATTATTCAATTATTGTATTCATTGATGGAAACATTTTTGGAACGCAAAAGATTTTACCTGGTGTATAGCAAGTATTGGTTGTTGGCTGGGTTCCTTTCGATCTCATTGAGGAGTTCCATATCAGGTTCAGCCTCGAGGTCAACGGTGTGCATGACACCATCTCCATCCGGCATCTGGACATATCTTGGGTAGACACGGTCTTCAGAGTATTCCGCTGTTAATGGCACCGCTGATGCGGTATACACTGAAAAAAATAAAAATAATGTCAGGAATATTTTTTTATAGAAAAGTAGCGCTCTTAGAATTTTTTCTATGAGCGAAGGGTTTTACAGAAAAAGTATGTGCAGAGTTTCGGTAGCTCCATACAAATAATACTATCCTTTATATTAATATATTAATATTCTCATTGTTCTTGACCTTGATATATTTATAAATACGTGAAAGTCTATTAATAAATAAAACCGTTATTATTTTCCAATGCCTTTTGTATATTAAAAATCAGTTATTTCCAAAGATCTCAGATAGCAAGAATCTCTACAAAAAATGTTTTTAAAACAGTCGAATAAAGCCAACCTAACAGACTTTTAAATAAAATAATTTTTCGTAAATACATATTACCGGTCAATAGGAGATTTTTGTAGTCAAAAATGGTTTTGACCTACAAAACAGTTTTTGATTTTGACACATAATTATTATTATAAAAAAACTGAATTATAGGTTATTCATAATTTTAAACAGGACATCAAATTGATAATTATCTTTTACAACAATCAACTACATGAGTCATAAGATAATATTTCTAATTACTGTATCGATGTTTTGCTATAGAATGGTTATGCAATGTATATGATTTTAGAATTAATCATTTAAAACATCTTAGGCAGCAAAAATTTATTTTTTGGGGAAAACATTACATGTTTGAAGTGAATTTTATTGAATTTTCTACGGTTTCACTCTAATTGTAGCTAATTCTTAGTGAGCTTGTAAAATATATTTTCATTAGGATGCACCTTTTAAAAGTTACAAGCCAAAACCTAAAAATATATCCAAAATTCGAGATTTTCTGAGCATCATGCAGTAAGCACAGGTATTTCGAACTTACAAACTTGGTTTTACACAGTTTATCCTAACAACAACCCATAAAATCTGTACTACACGGTCAAAAAAAACTGTGCACTTTGATCTGTCTATAGCAGGGTGACCCTGACGTTCGATTCTCGGTATTGGCGCAAGAGGCGAACGCAGGGCGCCGCGTCGGTAGCCAGGAGTGGGGTCGCTTGAAACTTGATGTGCACAGTAATTTTGAGAGTGTAGTATAATATAGTAAAATAAAAATAAAAAAAACAAGAAAACTACACGGTTTTCTATACTAATTTATAGCAGACCGTATAGTTTTTTAAATATTTTTTTCACAGATGATGTATTCCTGTTGCCGCTATAACAACAAATACTAAAAATAGTATAAACTTAATATTTAAGGGGGGCTCCCATACAACAAACGTGATATTTTTGCCGTTTTTTGCTCGATATTAATAACGGCAACAGGTAGACGCTTGAAATATTCACAGAATATTTAGTTGTATATTCACTTCAAAAAATAATAATTATTAAATTAAAATAAAATAAATTAAGGGGGGCTCCCATACAACAAACGTCATTTTTTTGCAGTTTTGCGATAATGGTACGGAACCCTTCGTGTGCGAGTCCGACTCGCACTTGGCCGGTTTTTTTAATTTACGCGGACATAAATATTTCCCATTATTGTTCAAATGTACTACACTAAACGTATCAAAGTTCACAAAAATTCTATCACTCTCCACGTTTTATCACAGCAATAATTTTAATTTATGTTATGCTCCATACTTGCCACTACTACTACTACTTTAATCCGTTAACAAACTGCTACATTCATAACACGCCCTTTGCCCACGCTAGCGCCATTTTGTAACTATTATTTAGTACCCTATAGCTGGACACTTTTTCAACTTTCGGCCCATATGAGATCGTTATCCTTTATTTTACACTCCATAGTCTACGGTTAATTGCCTGTTTATTTATTTAATACTTCATGCACACAAAATTACAGAGGCAGACCACCTGGTCTGTTATTGAATACTAGCTGTTCCCCGCGGCTTCGCTCCCGTGGGCCATCCCACAGGACCCGTTTTTGGGGTTAAAAAGACTTTTTTTAAATCGGTCCAGTATAGTTTCGGAGCCTATTCGGTACAAACAAACAAAGAAATCTTTCCTCTGTATAATATAGCATAGATAAAAAAATTAAAACTATCTACAAATATATACCTGTTTCACATAGTTAAAACGAATTGCACATTTGAATTATTATTCAGAAGTTATTAAAAATATTTTATTTTAATAAAATATAGAAACTTACCCGAAACAAGGAGCAAACACAAAAGGGACTTCTGCATCTTGTAAAGAGCTTGAAGCTATTCCAATATTTCACTTAACACAGCTAGTTTTTATTTTAGAGCTTTATCACTGATGAGAGACCTGTTCAATTGTTATCTAATTTTTAAAGAAGATTAGCAAAATTTCCTACGATGATCGGCTACTGTAATTATATAAAAAAGATAATGGATAATTATCTGTTTATCAGTGTCGGGGGGAGGTACTTGTGAATATCTTGTCATTTTTGCTAGTGATGGTCTGAAGACACACACGCCTAAATGCGTATTTTAAAGACAAGTATGCAAAGACAAAAATAAATTGTGTACTGTGAACAAAAGAGCTGGATAAGCAGGTATTTTAGTTAAACACTGGTATAGAGAAAAGCAGATAAATGTGGAGAAAAAGAGGACACTTTAAAGAAGTTTTAAGTAGACTTAATTTTTTGTTTATTTTGCGATGTGTTGGTCATAAGTTCATAACTTGCTGTGCGCCACCGGTACAATGGTGAACATCCCACCCATACCTACAAAGCGTTTTACGAATACTTTAATTGTGCTCACAGCTAAGGAGTGGAATTCCCTGCTGGAGTCGTTGTTTCCTGATAGCTACAACCTTAGGGTTTCTTAATCTTTAAGTCAAGAGTGAATAGGTTACTTCTAGGCAAGACTGCTTCACCGTCGACCACATCATCGCTTACCATCAGGCGAGATAGTGGTCAAACGCGAGCCTATCCTTAAATAAAAACTTATTTAACCTGCGGTACAGTCTTTATGTATAATATGTCAATATCAAAATCTAAGCCAGTACACGCTCCCCACGGTAGGAAATACTAGTTGCCACGAGTGCCGATACGTACATTTGGACCACGTAAGGTGAAGTTCTATCACCGACAACGATTGTTAAAAAAAACAGAGATTCTAGACAAAAATATTCTATGAGTATCAGTGAAAGATAGCAACTGAAAAAAGGTCAAAAATGTTTGGGGTTTACATGCACCACCGAAATGTCACGTTGTGTACCATACCCATTCTTTTGTTTATAGGATATTTTGCTACTAGGTCATTTTGAGAATAGAACGATCTGCTCAATTTCGTATTGCGTATAAGACGTATTCATACGGAGTTGGAATTTGTATACACTATTCACTACATGAAACTGGCTTCATAGTCGTCAACAGCTCAGTTGCCATAGAAGGAAAAAAATCCACACATACAAAAAAATACTTTACATAATAGACGGAGAAATCGGTGAACATACATAGAAAACAAAATTTATGTACAGTTGAATATAGAACCTCCTCCTTTTTGGAAAGTCGGTTAATAGACATGCACTACCGATATCGTCGGCCTAATTCGTTAACCTGCTAAGTCCATTTTTTGGCATTGGACTTAGCAGGTTAACGAATTGGGTCGACGATATGTCACGGGGTCAAACCCAAATATTTTGAAATTTTGACAGTCGTTATCTCCTAATCTTTGTTGTCTAAACTTCCACACACATTGATAGCTATCTAATGACCGGTTTCTGATTAAAGTATTTGTGGTTAAAAACTTGACAGGTTTTCAGGCTATAGTCACAAAGTACGTAAGCGGCGGCGCGTCTATTTTCTGCTATAGTCTAGTTTGGCAAATACTCAACGCGTTCTTAAGGGCCTACATGCGCTTTAGTGCCGTAAAACGGCTACTTTCTAAAGCATACTCCTTAGTAACGGCTAGGTTAAAAGGTTTGAAAAAAATATATATTTATTATTGATTCATGTACATTATTTGGAACGCAAGGTTTTTTCGTGTAACTAATAGTTTTGCTTTAAAAAAATAATTAACAACACAATATTTTTTCGCAACTTTTGGAAACTCCTCCAAAACGACTTGTATGTTTAAAAATATTTTTAGATAGACAGATTGGTATTTAGAGATTCTTTAGATGGTACTTTGCTTATTTAAATCAATCAATATTTTGCAAAGAAAGTCTTGCAAAGTAAGGTCCAATGTATATATTCTGGCTCTCTACGGGGAAGAAGCCAGTCGCGAGTTAGCATTGGCACGGGAAGGCTGTGTCGCTCGCTGCTCCGCCGCGCTTTCGTCCGACTAAGCGCATTCGCACGTGTTAGTGCAAATATTTACTTAGATTGTGTATTAGTGTGCGTCTACAGACTATAGCTCGCTCGCCGCAGAGGACCCTACGTAATCGGGCGCGTGGACGCTTTATTTTTATTTATTTGTGGACTACTTTTTTATGTGAATTTGTAAATACTTTTTATTTATATTGTGTAAATAAATCATAATGCTAACTTCTAAACCACGCAACGGATTATAATATATATAACGGATGTTTTTTACGTGTAGTACATTCCTGTAAAACACTTTCACAAAGTTTCATATTGCTTAACCACAGTTTACGAGATTTGAGAGAGAGAGAGAACAAAACCGAACAAGAGTATTAAAATTTACTGATTTTTAGAATAACAGTGTTTTATTTGTAACCTTATATAGAGAGTATTGAGTAATAAACTGTTACCACTAACGTTGCTAAAACTGGATAAAGTACGACACAACTTATATGTCACTTATGTGTGCTAAAAACTAATTTAGAAATATGGAAACATTATAGGTAATCATTTTAATTATGGGATCCAAAAAATACATCACATGATGAATCCAAGAAAAATGCACATAAGCATGTGGGGGTATTTATCATTAGAACCCATTATTTAAAATATGTTTATCGGAACCCACAGTTCGTGAGTCCGGCTCGCACTGTGCCGGTTTTTATGTAAGTCAGTAATTACAGTCTATACAAATGATTAAAATGAAATAATTCCTAAAGTTGTGAGGTTGGGGTGAGAATGTTACTCTCAAAAGCTGAATCGATCTTGGTTAAATTTGAAAGAGGCTAGGGCCGAGTTTCTGACCGTTTGGATGAATTTTCAACAGCGAATCACAGCAGGTAACGCGTGCAACTGGAAATTATGACTTTATGCTGTATTAATATTTATAGTTATATATCATTCCAGATTGAGTTTTTTTAACGTAATTATTTTAAATTACCTACTTAGTATTTTTAAAGGAAAAAGGAAAAATTTACAAGTCCGTGATTAGACCTGTCATACTGTCAGTGGCGTAGCTAGCGTGGGTGGCACCCGGTGCGCATAATTGTGGTGTCACCCAAGAATGAAATCAGTTAAAATGAATAAACATTCAATAAACGTATAGTATGTTTTTATTTAATTATTGCAATTATTTGTCTTTCATAATTACAACAGAAATTTTGATAATAATAGTTACTAATTACTTATACCTATATTTGTTTATACTTATCTAAGTACAAGCACTAAAATCTCTTTTTTCTAGCTTTAACAGCTGCAAACTCGGAAATCATATCATCAAAATTTATATTTTGTGTTACCTCATGTTCTATTGTTAATATGCCAAGATTTTTTAGTCTGTTTTCGGTCATTGTTGCCCGCAAGTAATTATTAATTAATTTTAGTTTGCTGAAAGCCTCTCACATGAAGCAACTGATACGCAAATTGTCATAAATAACTTTAGTGCGACCATAAGATTCAGAAGAGATTCTGTAAAGTCCCATTCCACGATGAATTTCAAAAAGTCTAAGAGTCACCCAGCTAGAAACTGCCAATGTTTTTGGCCACTTTTAAATGTCTTCTCAACCTCGGTATCTCTAAAAGGAGTTCTGTTTCTTTTTTTTTTTTTTTTTTTTTTTTTTTTTTCCTGCGGGGCGTCTCACAGCTCAGTCAGAATGACTGGTAGCTGCTTAACCGGACTTTCCTACGGAGACTAAGCTATATAGCCTCCAGCTAGGCAAAAAATTACTAAACCTAAGCGACAACGCTGAGGGCTACCCCAGTTGGGGTCGGACCTCGGCTCAGGGCCGTCGCTGGGGGGACAAGCAAAAGCTGGATCTTGACAAGTGATTCTACCATCCGTTCGGAATAAGCCTACGTGGAGAAGAACGGACAAGAAACTCCATTTCATATCTAATAAATTAACTAATGCTCAGCTACGCGGGCTGGCAAGATTTTAATTGAAGGAATACGCGACGAGCCTCGGCGGCGAGGACTGACGAATCGGTTTGTATTTCTACGTTTGTATATTCTACTCCCTAGGCTCTTAAGGAGCAGAGTAGAGATCGTGAGGGGTCAGAGGTGAGCCTCAATTGGCGAAACTTGGTTAGAAACGGTGTAGGTGCGACTTAAATGCGCACCCATTGACCGTTTCTATAAACGAGGCTGTCTAGCTCCTCGGTTATGTTAGGGTACCGTTTGAAGAGGTCATTGGATTGGGCTTGGGTCATATCCCCGGCTGCCTCGATCCTATTGATCTCGGCAGCCAGCGATCTGGCCTCGTCCGTCATCCAGATTTTGTACGCACTGATGATGGTATCAGATACGCAGCGTCTGGGTTTGGGCGTGGATAGAGACGGGCTCTTAGCAGCGGCAGAGGTGGGAGCCTCCTGTCGGCTTTGAGCGGGCATGGGGGCTATGGGTGCCTGAGGGGCCGGAATGGGATGATCCATCAAGCCTGGAAGCTGTTGGACGGTCTGGGGAGCCACATTTTGGTGGTTGAGCTTGCCCCATGGCGAAGCCCTCTGAGGGGCTAGCCGGGGAGGGGGTTTAGTCGAGGGAGCTTGGCGTGCTTGACGCTCAGCATGGATTTTGGCCAATCTAGGCGCAACTTTGGGGGCTTTAGGACAACCCTTGTAGTTTGCCGTGTGACCGACTTGGTCACATAGCACGCAGCTGGGAGGCTCCGTGCATTCGGCAGGGTTTTTGGGACGGGTGCACTCTTTTGTGCCGTGATCCCCTCGGCACTTAACGCACCTGGGGCGGACAAAACAGTGTTTTTGGCTATGGCCATATTGTTGGCAGTTGTGACACTGACCAACGACAAAGGGACGGTAAGGTTTCTCTATGGAGAACCCTGAAAGGGAGCATAGGGTTTTGATTTTGAAGATAGGGTTATAGGACTCGGCAGGGTCGCACTCGACCATTACCATGTCGTATTCCTGTCCACCTCTAGCTTTACGCATGCGGTGGACGGCATTGACAGGGACTTTTTGTGCGGCGAGATCCGCATAAATCTCATCAACGGGGATTTCCTTCGGAATGCGCCGGATAACCACACGGGTGGGCGCTTCCGATGGGAGAGAATAAGTATGGAACTCTATCCTCAAGGTTTTTAGGAGCCTGGTAAGGTTCCTGAAATCAGTAGGGGTCGGGAGTAGGATTTTAATGCCCACCTGGCAAGCGGTGGCACTAAGAAATTTGATTTTGCGTTCATCGCAAATTTTAGAAACTTCTGTCCACTTGGCCTTATCGTGGAGGAAGATAGGAGGGCATTTCTGCTTCTTGGGAATAGCAGCAGGACTGGGGTCGCGGCTCGACATTGGGGAAGCGTCGGCCTGAGTTAGGGGACTACGGGAGCGACTCCTGGGGGCTGGGGAGCGATCTGAGCGCCTAGACCGCTGGGAAGCGGTGACAGGGGTGGGCTGCACGTCGGAGGAGGAGGTGGACGGCAGAGTTGGAGGGTTGGTCGAAGCGACCTTTTTGGGCTTGGTGGCTTTGGGGTGGGACTTGCCCTTCTTCCTCTTCCTCTTCCCCTCAGAGGTAGCTTGACAGCTTTCTGAGGAGGAATCGGCGGAGGCGTCATCAGTAGTGACATAATCATCGGAATCATCCTTATGATCATCACCGGACATGGGTTCGTCAACGAGTGGACTGTCAACGTTCGGGGAGGCAGGATTTTCCGCGAAATTAATCGGAAATTTGAGAGTTGGGGGTTTAGTGGGCGCAAGCGCCGAAACGGGGGCGGGCGCCGGGATGCCGATGGGCATGGGCTCCGGGGCGGGTATGGGAGGAGGGGGGGGGCATGTAGCAAGCTTATGGAGGATAAAATTAAGCCTTTGCTTATTCACGCTGACTGGACTGGGATCGTCCGACAACGCGTCCTTGACGAGCTCTATCAATGCTTCGACAGGATGCATCCTGTCGCTATTGATAGAGCCAGTACAAGTGAAGGAAAAGGGAGTGAGATATTCCCCGGGTGGACAGGCCCGGGGATGTGTGCAATCCTACACTTCCAGTCGGGTTAGACTGGGAGGTGAGTATCTGGTGAGCCCTAATCTTGTTTACCTGCCACCAATCTTATTGGGTGGCAGGGCCCTAAGGTACCGGTAAACCCACCGAAGGTGGGCCACCCACCACTGTGTACCAAAAGTCTGGTACGTCGGGATAGAAAACACCCGACCGTGCCAGGTGTAAGCTGTGGGACGAAGCGGGGGTTGACTAGGCTATCTACCAAGGCCAACTGATCCCGCTCCCGACTCCAATGACTGCCGTGTCCTTATGGGACTTGGCGGGTGCTTGGGGCACACCCTCACTGGCTTGTTAGCACCGCTAGGTTTCCCGCCAGGGACCACACAAGATGTGGATTTGAGCTGCCACTACTAGTAACCAAAGTTACTAGTAGCGACACCTTTGGAGCGGCGTGCGAAGACGCGACGACCGCAGTGACGTCACGCAGAGGGGCGCGACGAGATGGAGAGTGGGGGCGCCGGAGAGCGCGGTGGGGCGACGAGCAGCGAGACGTCCGCACGGAGCGACGGCTGGCGAGCTACGAGTTCTGTTTCTGATATCTCATCATAAAAACCAGTAAATTTCGACACAGCTAATTTCAACTCTTTAGTGTGTACCAAAAGCAAAGTATTTGTCTGCACAACCCCACTACACTGGAAAAAATCATGGTCTAATGTGTGGTCAGAGTAAATAATTTCTTGTTATCATTTATTTCAAATAATACGTACATTTTTATATAATCACAATTGATAAATTAATTATTTTGTTGGGATAACTTGATTAAAATAGCTTCAAACCTAAATTATTTATCATTAAAAAACGTGACAGTTTGTGTAATTTTTTTATACAGTCGGCTGTCACCCCGGAACCGGTGAGGACCGCCCCCGACTCCCCCTCCCCTAGCTACGCCACTGCGTACTGTATGGATCAGAATGTTGGGCTGTGAAAAAGATGGATGAAAAGAGATTGCATACAGCAGAGATGAGAATGTTGAGATGGATGTGCGGAGTGACGAGAATGGATAAACTGAGAAATGAGTAGGTATAATATTAGAGGCAGTTTGAAAGTGGCGCCAGTGACAGAACAGTTGAAAGGAAATCCTTTGTCCTGGTATGGTCATCTAATGAGGAGGGATGAAACGCATGTTACTAAAAGAGTTATGAATATAAATGTGGATGGATGGAGAGAAAGGAGACGGCCAACGAAAAGATGGATGGACTGGGTGTGAGGAGTGATATGAAAGAAAAGGGAGTCAGTGATAGCGTGACGGGGGACAGGACGGTGTGGAAGAAGAAAACGTGTTGCGCCGACCCCAAGTAACATGGGACAAGGGCAGGAAGATGATGACCTACTTAGTATTTTTAAACGAATATAATAACTAAAAACTAAAAACATCACGAGCCGACCGTAAGCTCAGAGCCAGTTTATTTTTACTGTGCTAACTCAGCCGGCATAATTACAGACACAATAGAAAAACAATAAAACGGGCGCCATAAATGGTCGCTTGCCGGTCGAGGGACACTCAAAATAAACTGTCGAACCATGATAGTTTTGACACGTCATGGTACGGGGGCTGTAGGTACGTAAGTATAGTTTTAATGTCACCTAATTTGTTTTACTTGTGTGACATACATTATATAAAAATAATGTCTAGTAAAACTTAATATTTATTTACGGAATCGTAGGCAAGAATGCAACCTGTTAGTCGCATCTCTGCGTCCACGCATACTCTTTGATCGCAGTCCGCGCTCGCTATGTATGCGTGAGCCGTGCCGGTGTGTGAGTTTAGCTTCGCCGGGATGCTCAAGGCCATTGGGGCATACTTGCGCCTTAAACGATACTTAAATCAGAAACCGGCGATTACTCTTTAGTGACGACGCTCATGTAGCAGTACTGGCTCTATGACTACGTAAAGTCGATACATGAAAAATATGAAGGTAAGCAAGCTGAAGTCTGACAAGAATTCAAGATCAAGTAACAGATTTTACGAACTACATTGGTCATAATCTCTTATCGCTGCCGTTACCACTGGGCCACCACTGCTCTCAATGTCTGAAGTAGCATATAGGATACTTTTTATCCTGGGACATTGTTTCCGTGGGATAATTTTAAAGCTAGTAACTCCTATAAATAAAAATAACGTGTATGATACAGAAGAGCGTCTATGTGTGAATAAAATTGTACCTAAATCTTAATGGTGGTGTTGTAATTAATTTCTACGCAGATTAAACTTTCAAGTACGAGATAGCAATAGCACTAGTTATAAAAAAAAACATACACAAATGTCGCTGAGACGATTATTCATCAAATATTCCTAACAGGTTTTTTTTTTCTATTGATCTTTGATGATTGGTTATTTGATTCATACAGGTGTCATTGTTATTGTAATGTAAAAATATTTTAATACCTACTCCTAATGAACTGATAAAGGGAATACGATTAACTAATATCATTCATAACAACAATTACCTATACGCTATTAACTCATCTTATCACTTTGATCAAATCGCAAAGACATTAAAAACTGATTGCTTTTGTTTTACGAACCATTAAGAAACAAAAGAAAGGGGCGTCACACAGAGGTTGTTGTACACAATGACAAGGTGGTTCTTAATTTAAATTTTTGAGTTAGCCTCTTTTGACATTTTTATTCCCTGATAGAATGTAACCTTCTTTTGTGTGACCCGAGTTATTTAATCTGTTTACATACATAAACTCATGCTTTTTTCCATTGGTGTTAAGCAGAAACTACAGAAAGACACCTTTATTTTTTTATTTTTCCTTGGGGCAACCTTCAAAAGGCGTCTGGACTTTTAAGGCAAAGATCAGAGAGTGTGGGCTTCTTTCCTCACTAAAACCATCCCAGTGATCACAATCAGTATTTTCAATGTCCCTAACAATTGACAGGACAGAATAAGTTACTCATTAAGAACTTCTGACTCGCTCCTGCTTTGCACGGTTTCTACAACTTAAATAAAAAAAAAACTGACCAAGTGCGAGTCAGGCTCGCGCACTGAGGGTTCCGTACAAACAGCTAAATTCACCTAAATAATTAAATAACATTACTGAAGTTCATAAACTATGAGGGCACCGAACATAGCTCTAACGACAACATAAACAGAATAGCGGGACAAATTTTACTATGCCGTTGGAAAACTGTAGTCCCCATATATCGACATAGATCGCGGTCATTTTACCAACTGAAAATAAGTTAATCTTTTTTTTGATGTAGATACAAATTTTGCGAGTGTATAATATGCGTCATTGACGGCTGTATCTCTTGATTGCGTTGATCTAGTTTTGTTTTTCTCACAGCTGCACTAGGTTGCAAACTTGAGAACACGATATTAATTTCAACTCGTTCCTGAGATAAAGGGTCTTGACAGACAGACGGGCGGGCAGACTGACAGACGGACAACAAAGTGATCCTATAAGGGTTCCATTTTTTCCTTTTGAGGTACGGTACCCTAAAAACATTAGGATTTCTTTAGGTATTTTATAAATTTAATGGAAGTGCACACATAAACCATCTAGAATAAATTCTACAAAATCGTGGTACAAAACCGCATCGGTACATTTACAAAAAAAAAACGAGTATCAATTTATTCAGAAATCTCACAAGGAAAAAGCACCCCAAGTATCATCAATTTCAGAACCACATTTCCGATTATATTTATTTTTAAAGCAGATCAAATTGCCGGAAATACGGCAATGTGAATGAAATATGCGCATATTCCAATGACAGGTGATATAAGTGAGTTTACAAAACTTTGAGAGGAAAACCGTGGTCGGATTCAATTTGGTAGAAGCTAAAAAAATTCTGAAGTCACTTCATCTGCATTGGCTGCTGATGAATTTCACGACCAAATTTTTAAATTTTCAATTTTAGTATGCAAAGACAGCTTAATGCTAGTTGTTGACAGTTTTCTTTCAGCAGGTTAGTTTGAAATATGATGCAACTTAAGATTATACTCCAAAATCGTATCATTAGTTGGGTATCTTATTGTTTGGTAAGTATATTATCTAGATAAGCGTTCTGTTGTAAAGGTCACAAAAATACAATTGCTTTTTCTCGCGCTGTCACACCCGTGTCTTATCACAAGTTTCGGCTGTGATAACCACAGTTAGAATCACCACGGGCTGTCACTTTCTTTGAGTAAAAACTTGGTTTATTTTATTTAAACAACGCTTGGTTTATTTCTAGCAATGGGTCAAGGACAACATACTGTCAGTAAAGAATTGCTTTACTGAATGTAGACCCGCGATTAAATAAAAAACTTAAGGGTACACTAGTCGACGGCACGAACTATTTTGTGCGCGGGGTTAAAATGCATTTTATATCAATCGACAACACGTGCGGAAGAGATAGATGCTGTGATGAGCAGTAGGAAGCTAGTTCGGATACGAATACACACTTTTGCAAATTTGTAGCGAAATGAATAATGATTTAGGACGAAACCGAGTGCGCGAAATTTTATAAACAGACCTTTGGGAGTATGGATATCATGAAAAAACGACAAAACGTATCTGTTCAAAATAAAATTATTTGCGTTGTTGAACTGCTCCCTGTATGGTGGCCGTTTTGCAATTTTCCGTCTTCTTATGGTATTTATTTGCGCCCAAAAATGCGTTAAAATAAGTGTCGAAATGTGGAACTTTCGACTCTCATAACTTTCAAATATATTTATATTTTTCGTCATACAGGGCTAGATAATGGTGAGACAAATTGATATCATTTTTTATTTTGAACGTACATCGTCAAACACTGGAGTAATCGCCAGACTGTTTGTATGGAAGAATAATCGACTAGTGTAACCTTAGCCTTAGTAAAGTCATAGGGATAATTTAATTTAAAAAAAAAGGTAATTCAAAAAATAAAAAAACCCGGCTGCTTAAAAAGCGAACTAAAAAGACGTAAACAAGAAGAAAATAATGTTGTGCAGTCGGAGGATATATATATCCGCGAGCTGGCTGACTAATACGAGATGTATCCTCCGACTGCACAGCATTATTTTCTTCTTGTTTACGTCTTTTTAGTACGCTTTTTAAGCAGCCGGGTTTTTTGATTTTTTGAATTAACTTTTTTTATTTATAACTTTTTAGCTATTTTTTTTTCGAAATACGTACATTTAAACATATAAGTGTTATATACTTTAAGTGTTATTTACTTTGATACCTCACTCGATGGGTATGGAAGAAAAAAATAAATTTAACCCCCATAATATGGCGCCCAAAATCCACCATGTTCCTTTTTTTTAAAGGCACTTAGCTAAGAACACTTGGGCGGTCAAGACCTATCTAACGATATTAATTATAAAAACCCGCCAAGTGGTTTGATAGATATGAGGTAATAAAGAATATTACATACATACAAACATACAAGATACGCGCGAAAAACATAACCCTTTCCTTGCAGCCGGGTAAAAAGGACTGACGAAACACGAAGTTTACCGAGGGACATTAAGAAAATGTTTTCTGTAGGTACATTAAACCAAATAAAAATAGATTGAAAATACTACTGAAAAGTTATTATGGAAAAATAGTAAGCGCTGTTCCTATCTCCTAGACACTGACTGTATCTATAATGTTGCTGTGCCCGCCAGGGTCCAAAATTGTTTCTGTAACTTATATTTACTACCTGTATGTACATTATGATGATGAATATACATTTGAATTTAAGGGTCAATCCTCTTCTAAACAAATCTCTATTTAAAATAGGCGCCACAAAAAGCCCACTTTGCAGGGGCTACATTACCGGGAATCAACCGCCCACGTCATCTGGAATGCGAGGCCGTGGCTACCCAACGTGTAGAAATTGTCGGAATAGTAAAGTCGTGTGCGAAGCCTGTGAAGCCCTCAGTAAGCTTCTGTGCTTTTTGGCGGAGTTAGGCTAGCTATGTTATCCAGAACCCAGATCGAATGGGTATCTACAAGCGGACAAAAAAGTTACTTAGAGTTACTACTATCAACTACTACTGGATGGTAATTAAGAATTCTATACTAAACAAATACACTTTAGACTACATCACCTGATTGATTACCAAGTATCAATATAATCTAGTATAGATAAACGATTAATTTATATATGTTATCTTTACTTGGGTGCAAATTACATGTACTTATGTATTACAACAGGTGCAAAATATTTTTCTTAAGCTATATTTAATTTTTTGTGATTAAAATAATGAATAAATAATTGAAATAAAATGCAAAGTTAATGGTTGTAAAGAATAATATTACTGGTGAACCTAGTTTCAAACATTTTGTCAATAGTTGTCGCTGATTATATTTCAATTTGTCTTGCTCCTCTTGTCTGCTGTTGGCTGGCTGTTGGAATAGCATAGAATAGAAAACATTATTCGACACAGACGTAATGCAATAGCAAAAAAAAATTTTGATTTCATTTCGACTCTAAATGGGTATTATAACATTCGCAAGCATCAATAGGTCTCTATGGAGAAGAACGTACAAGAAGCTCCACGGACACTCTTTTCCATCAATAAAATTTAATTACAACTATTTGGTTACATAATTTTTGTCAAAAAATTACATGATTATGTGCAAACGCTGTGAAGAGACGTGCACGTAAAACGCATCTAGAGTAAAATAAAAATAAAAACAAAAAGTATTATAAAAAGTGCGATAAAAATTGCGGTGGATTCAGTATTGTTTTCCATACTGAAAGGCTTACCAATTCAGCATTTGCTGGGCATCAAACACCCATCGCTGATTGGGACGAGCTAACCGAGAAAAATATGCATAATGTTGTGGTAAAGATTATCCAGAATGCAAATCGACGAAAACTGCATAAATGCGTTTTTGTTTAGCAAATCCTTTATGATAGTGTAAAATTTATTGCACATACATTAAGATCAGGCATCTTTATCAAATATCTACCGATATATCATGTAGATTTTTGAGAAGATGCAGAATAACTATTATTTCTCAGTATACTTTGTTAATATGTTACTATAGTGGCACATTGTGTGACTTTATGATTAACTACATCTAATAAAGCTTTAATACACTCGCTACCAATAAACTGGAATCACTTTTCACAATTTCTATGCAATTAACTTTTGAAAGGTATTGTTGTTAGCCTTCAAATGGAAAGATTTAAAATTAATTTAATTTTCTATCTAAATTTAGAGGATTATTGCAATAGGTCCAAGTTGTGGACGTCTAGACGAATAGGTAGTAATATGCAAAGCTATTTTTATTGAAATTTATGTTATATACCCCTCAATAGTTTGTGTTACCTGCCCCTAATACCCTCCCCCCTCCTAATGTCCTGTCCCCTAATGTTCTGTCTAATATTATCTTTTGTAATTCGATGTTAGATACTAAGTCAGTATCTATGTATGTGCTTGTTCACGTACTACGCAGTATGAAAATCTTAATTATGTAATAGCTATTTATAATACTGCGTAATTTCAACAAATAATAGGTATGGAGCTTAACGTAAAACGGACGTGAATAAATAATAAACTAACAAGTACGTCATATGCTTCATTTAATCCGATTAAGAAATGCAGGAGATAATAATACGTACCGATATTGATTTGATAATGATTTATCCAAGGCATTTGATTGTGTTCTTCATGAAACGTTAATCAGGAAACTCCGCCTCTACGGGATCCGGAACAGCGCTCTGGATCTACTTACTTCATACTTGAGTAATAGGATTCAGAGCGTTGACGTTAATGGAAAAAGATCTCCCGGATCTATAGTAACAATGGTAGTCCCGCAGGGCTCGATTCTTGGTCCTTTCTTGTTTCTCATTTATATGAATGACTTGCCTTACCTCATAAAGGATAACCATGATGTAGTGTTGTTTGCGGATGATACTTCACTTTTGTTTAAACTTAAACGTCAGCAGCTGGTTACTGACGATGTAAATAGCGCGATCTCAAAAGTAGTTCACTGGTTCAATGTTAACAATTTATTTCTTAATGAAAAAAAAAGAACCAAACGCATTAAGTTTACCCTACCTCACGTTAGGCAGGTGAAAACTGATGTGTTGATAAAGGGCGAAGAAATGAATTCTGAAATTAGCAGAGTATTCTTAGGTTTAACTTTGGATGCTAAGCTTCAGTGGGGCCCATATATAGATAAATTGTCAAAAAAGCTAAGCTCCGCAGCATATGCTGTTAAAAAAATTCGTAAGTTAACTGACATAGAGCGTTTAGTATATTTTAGCTATTTTCATAGTGTAATTTCGTACGTTATTCTGTTGTGGGGAAATTCCGCCGACATCCGGACTATCTTTTTTTTGCAGAAAAGAGCTATTCAATCAATTTATAAATTAAACCCGAGACACTCCCTCAGAGAGAAATTTAAGTAGATTAATGTAATGACTGTGCCATAACAGTATATATTTATGAAAATCTTTTATATAATAAACAATTTTTTTTTTAATATTGGGATATCCATAACATAAATACTAGGAACAAACACAAATTTGTAGTACCTACAAGAAAGCTCAAGAAAAGAGGTGGCTCGTTTAGATGTCAATGTGTGCGCTTTTATAATAATCCAAGCCACGTACAAGGTCTAAGTGTTAATAAATTCAAATCATTCATTAACCGTAAGTTTTGCCAGAAAGCGTTTTATACCATTAATGATTACGGTGAGGACAAAAAGGCTTGGGATTGAGCTGCTCCAATTAATACATTTGTTTTTTGTTTTCTTGCAATGACAAGAATATTTACTTTTTTAAGTATTATAATTATTGTGAATGTGAAGACTAAGGGGATATTTTTTTATTTTATTTTGATTTATCTTATTTCGTTTTTAATCATGGTTGTTGTGAGTTTGAGTACTTTTTGCGGCCTACCCGAATGTCCTTTCTTTGACATTGTTCGTCGAATCGTTGATGAGCTCCTTAAATTCTGAGTTGAGCTACACGGTTATTGACAAATGCGTGCACTGACTGGACAGGTCCACTCAATCTGGCTAGTTATTTCCTCAAAAGACCATTTCAGACATCATTCTCCATGATAGTTACTGTTTTACTAACACTAGTTTTGTAAGTATTTGTTACTAACAAGAAATGGACTGATAATCGTCTGCATTTTTTAAATAAATAAGATTAAATTTAAAATTAATATAATGATCAATAAGATAATCATATAATATGTATATTTGTAAAAGCACAGCGAATGCTTATTATGGTAAAAGAAAAGGAATATGGTAAATAAAAGAAACAGGTTAACGTTGGGCCGAATGATTTATTATGGTAATGTATTTTGGGTAGCTTCGTCAAATTAGTAAGGATATCTCCTGCCGGTGTCCAAACGGTACATTCCAGATCTGAAAAAGAAAGACAAACATTGTATGAGCAATCTTATTCTGCCCAGCCCTTTCCCAACTATATTGGGGTAGGCTTCCAGTCTAACCGGATTAAACTGAGTATCAGTGTTTTTCATGGAGCGACTACCTATCTGACCTTCACAACCCAGTTACTGGGTAACACGATACCTCTTGGCTGGACCAGTGTCAGATCTCAGGCTTCTGACTACCCGTAACGACTGTCAAAGATCTTCAAATGACAGCTGGGACACGGAAGAAACTCGATGACTCGTAAAGATGGTCACCCATCCACGGACCTACCTCGGCAAGCATTGCTTAACGAAGATCGACCCGTGCGGCTGTTATTATTTAGCCACGAGCTGCCACATGTCTTCGAATTTTTGGTTTCAGAACATGCCGGTTTCCTCACGGTGTTTTTCTTCGCCGTTTTTGAGAACAGAGGTGATGAGATAATTAACACAAAGTAAAGCTGCTGCCTGGATACAAACCCACGACAACTTGTAAGTCGCGACCATCGCGAATATCGCGCATTGGGCCACCTCTGCTCGCCTATTGTATGAGCAATCAAACAAAAATAAAAGAGTAGTTCCGGAGGTTCGTAAAAGATCAGATTGTATGGCTTGCCAAAAAAAAATGTTTTAAACATTATAATGTTGAAGCTATTGTAGAGTACTATTTGCGTAGCTTAACAGCTATTGTTATATTATACTCGTAGTAACTGTATAGTAAAGACTTAAAAATAATGTACCGAAAGTGTATACACAAATTATTTATTGTTTTGTGTGGGTAATTAATGGCCTACGAAAAATTAAAAACCCAATCATTAGTTTAACTTACCCTGACTTCCTTAAGTCATCGTTGCCCATTCGGAGTTGAGCACCACGGCAGTTGTTCAAGGTCATCTGTGTGTTGTTGGCGCACAGACGACCAACCAAGTGGTTGTATGTCACGGTCGCAGCAAACAGTTCCCAGGCACGGTTGTGGTTACAGAGGTTGGTGAGGCAGCCTGGCTGGGAGATACCACCGTTGGGGTAGAAGTCAGCGTTGGCAACGTTGGAACCGATACCGAGACCACCAACAGTGTAACCACCATCGGTGTGGATAGCTTCGACGTAGACACCGTCACTGGCTCTGAGGCGGTTTGTGTTGTAGTTCCACAAAGGACCAGCAGGGTCTAAACCTGGAAAATAAAATTTGAAATTTTGTCAAAGGTGTAATCGAAATGACAATAGTGTATTAAACTCAACATAAGATAAATAAACGGAATAAATAAATCACTGATAATCATTTCGCCACTCACTTTGTTATTATGCTGATTAGAAATCAGCTGACAACAAAGTGATTAGCGATCACATCAGCAAAATTGCATGAAATATTTGTTAAATCACCTGTAACACGAGCGGCTCTTCCTCCAAGTTCTCTGCCAGCGTTACCGACAAGGTGGGCGCCTAAACTGAAGCCAACAAGGTGCATTTGGTCGTAACCCTGTCCAGTCACTCTGTTCAGGAAAGCCAGGAACTGTCCGAGACCGCGACCAACGGCGGGTACACCTCTAGCTGCGGTGGCGTAGTCAGACAAAGCGAGTCTTCTCCAGTCCAGGACAATGACGTTCACGTCACTCTTGGTCAGGTAAGCTGAAAACGAGTTGGTTATTTTATATAAAAAATGTTTTGTTAATAAAGGAATATTCGTAAACAACTATATATAACGATATATAAAAATGGAATATTTAAAGTCAGTTACGAAGTAGCTAAAATATTAAGTTTTCCAAAAAGCATATTAGCCATTTTCCTAGGTGCTATACATGAATTTAAATACAGTAGGCATTTCTTGAGCGGAATAAGGGCTCCAAGGTCTTTGCAAGAGATCTGTCTATAGGGCAGAGCCAGCTCACGAAACTGAAGACCGATGATGGCAGGATCGTTTCCGCCAAACCAGAGTTTCTGAGGGAGATCGAGAGATTCTATGGGCAGCTGTACACGTCAACCAGTAAACTCGTCGCGAATCTAGCGAATGACCCTAGAGCTAGATTGATCCGACACTATACCGAAGACATTCCGGACGTCAGCCTGTATGAGATAAGGATGGCTCTGAAACAGCTTAAGAACAACAAGGCACCGGGTGACGACGGAATCACGGCCGAACTTCTGAAGGCGGGTGGAAAACCAATCCTTAAGGCTCTTCAGAAGCTGTTTGATTCCGTCATACTTGAAGGGAAAAGGCCACAGGCATGGTGTAGGGGTGTTGTGGTACTCTTCTTCAAGAAGGGTGACAATGCCTTACTGAAGAACTATAGGCCCATCACACTTCTTAGCCATGTCTACAAGCTGTTTTCAAGAGTCATCACGAATCGTCTCGCGCGCAGGTTTGACGATTTCCAGCCTCCCGAACAAGCCGGATTCCGTAAAGGCTTCAGCACCGTAGACCACATACATACGCTGCGGCAGGTTATACAGAAGACCGAAGAGTACAACCTATCTCTCTGTTTAGCGTTTGTGGACTACGAGAAAGCCTTCGATTCGATCGAAACTTGGGCTGTACTGCAGTCTCTCCAACGGTGCAAAATTGACTACCAGTACATCGAAGTGTTGAAGTGTTTATACAAAAACGCCACCATGTCAGTTCAACTTCAGGATCAGACCTCGGAACCAGTCCTTCTGCAGCGAGGTGTGAGACAGGGAGACGTCATATCTCCGAAGCTGTTTACCGCTGCACTTCAAGCGTTTTGGACTGGAGAGGGCTAGGCATCAACGTCAATGGCGAGTACATCACTCACGTTCGGTTTGCTGACGATATAGTGGTTATGGCTGAGACCATGGAGGACCTCAGTACAATGCTCGATGACCTCAGTAGAGCTTCCGAAAGAGTGGGTCTTAGAATGAACATGGACAAAATCAAGGTGATGTTGAATGCTCATGTTACACCCACTCCTATCAAGGTAGGAGACTCTACACTCGAAGTTGTGGGCGACTATGTCTACCTGAGACAAACGATCCAGTTGGGTAGGGCCAACTTTGAGAAAGAGGTCAACCGTCGAATCCGACTCGGCTGGGCAGCGTTCGGGAAGTTGCGCGGTATCTTCTCGTCCAACTTACCACAGTGTCTCAAGACGAAAGTCTATGACCAGTGTGTGTTGCCAGTGATGACATATGGCTCTGAGACGTGGTCGCTTACAATGGGCCTCATCAGAAAACTTACAGTCACTCAAAGGGCAATGGAGAGCGGTATGCTCGGAATTTCCTTGCGTGATCGAATCAGAAATGTAGAGATCCGCAAGAGAACCAAGGTTACCGACATAGCCCGAAGAATTGCCAAACTTAAGTGGCAGTGGGCAGGGCACATTGCTCGCAGAACGGATGGCCGATGGGTCAGAAAGGTTCTGGAGTGGCGACCGTGAACCGGAAGACGTTGCGTTGGAAGGCCTCCCAACAGGTGGACCGATGACCTGGTGAAGGTTGCGGGAATCCGCTGGTTGCGAGACGCACGGGACCGGTCAATGTGGCGACGCTTGGGGGAGGCCTATGTCCAGCAGTGGACGTCTTTCGGCTGATATGATGATGAGGCATTTCTTGAACGGCTGTCGGCAAAGTTATGAAATTTAATGGAACAAAATGGTAGTATCTTTTTACGAATATTTACCGTTTCTGATGGTGGGGTTGATGTCGGTGTGTTGGTTGCTGAGCCAGCCATGAGCGATGATCACGGTGGGGACACGGGGTTTAAAATTCGAGTTGGTGACGGAGTTGGCATTGTTGATCGTCAATGTTTGCGAAATTCTTTGGTTACTTCTGTAAAAAAAAGGTTGAGAGTGATAAGTTCTGGGCCGAATCAATCTTTTTATTTTTTTAGCAGATTGCTATCTCTGACTGGTTAATTTACGGATATGATGTTCATATTTTGAATTTGTGAGACATTCTTATATTTTTACATTTTTCAATTATTGTATTCATTGATGGAAACGTTTTTAGATGGATCGCAAAAGATTTTACCTGGTGTATAGCAAGTATTGGTTGTTGGCTGGGTTCCTTTCGATCTCATTAAGGAGTTCCATATCAGGTTCAGCCTCGAGGTCAACGGTGTGCATGACACCCTCTCCATCTGGCATCTGGACATATCTTGGGTAGACACGGTCTTCAGAGTATTCCGCTGTTAATGGTACCGCTGATGCGGTATATACTGAAAAAAGAAAAATAATGTCAGGAATACATTTTTATAGAAAAGTAGCGGTCTAAGAAAATTTATCTTTGAGCGAAGGATTTTATAGAAGAAGTATGTGCGGAGTTTCGGTAGATCTACACAAATAATACTATCCTTATTATAATATTTTTAATATTCTCATTGCTCTTGACCTTTATATATTTATAAATACGTGATAGTGAAATCAAATGATAAATAAAACCGTTATTATTTCCCAAAGCCTTTTGACTATGAAAAGTCAGTTATTACCAAAGATCTCAGATGGCAAGAATCTCTACAAAAAACTGTTTTTCAAACGGTCGAACAAAGCCAAACTAACAGGCTTATAAATAAAACTTAGTATTTTTCGTAAATACTTATCGATCAATAGTAGATTTAGCTGAATTTTGTAGTTAAAAGTGGTTTTTACCTAGAAAAATGTTTACAATGCATGTCCTCGAAAAGAGCGTTTTCCAAGCAGCCAAACTGTACGGAAAGTGTCACTTTTTTTAACTAGTGCTTTTTACTTTTCTGTATTTTTTTATTTTTTAACTCCAACGTCAGCCCGACGCATAGAGTTTTTAATATTTGAGAAAAGTTTTACAAATTAGTTGAGTACAGATTATCATTCATATAAAAGGTAAAATAAAACTAATACTTCAATAAAGGCGTTTTTAATTAATGTAGATTTAGATTTTGATCAATAAATTAATTTTAAGTATTCATTAAATATGTTAGGCAGAAAGTATATTTTGCTCGTGCCTTTTTGCGTTACGACGTGACAGCTATTTGAACATGCGCAGTAGATATGCCCGAGGAACTATTAGTTTATCTGTGGATATGCAGAGCGCGCTTGAATAAGCCTGTCATTTTATTAATTTCTTGCTTGGTTCAGATATATTTTTTTATTTCCTCGCACAGTGCATAGTAAAATGTTGTATGATACACGTAAGAAAGAAGAAAGAAAGAAAGAAAACATTTTTATTTGTGACCCGCACAGGAGACACGAGATAAGAAAAACACAAACAATAATAAAAAAAATAAAAAAAAAATAAACCCGTGCGAGACCAAAAAGGCTCCTATCTCAGCATGTGCAACGATATTAAAAAGAAAATAACGCTGCGCTGATATTCTGATAGGGCCCACTGTTGATGCCACGGACAAATTTACGGAGACGGATCATACTTAAGAAATAAAATAGAACAAAATAAATAATAACAAAATAGTATAAATAAACACAGAAGGTGAGTATGTATGCGTATAACATATAAAACAAATATCTAAGTAAAATAACATAAATATATATACGACCAAAATCCCTACGGCTCAATGAACGTTTGTCAAAACCGTAGACAAACGACAGAGCGCGTGTTTATCTGTGGTCGGCGTCGCGTCGGCTGTCAAAATGAAAAAAATAATAATGGTAAACTGGTAAATTATGTAAGACATTACTGTAAATAAACAATGTGAAAAGATTGCTAGTATACGATAAAACAGAATTGTGTGAATATATGTGCGTGGTTGAAGTGTTTGCCAGAAAGTTTAAAAACCAAGAACAAAAATCATGACAGTAGATAATATATATATATATAATAATAACGTACGTAAGATGATTTCCGACTCGTGTCGATTTATCCACTCACTCGCTTCGCTCGCTCGTGAAAAAAATGCCACTCATCGGAAATCACCTTCCGCACTTGTAGCATAAATAACTATTTTGACATTGACACATAATTATTATTATAAAAAACTGATTTACAGGTTTTTATGACATTCATAATTTTTCACACAGTTAAAACGAATTGCACTTTTGATTATTATTCAGAAGTTATTAAAAAAAAATTCATTTTAACAAATTATAGAAACTTACCCGAAACAAGGAGCAAACACAAAAGGGACTTCTGCATCTTGTAAGGAGCTTGAAGCTATTCCAATATTTCACTAACACAGCTAGTTTTTATTTTAAAACTTTATCACTGATGAGACACCTGTTTAATTGTTATCTAATTTTTAAAGAAGATTACCAAAATTTCCTACGATATGATCGGCTACTGAAATTATATGAAAATAGATAATGGAAAATTATCTGTTTATCAGCTTCCTTGTCATTTTTGCTAGTGATGGCCTGAAGGCATACACGCCAAAATGCATACGCTTTTTAAAGACAAGTATGCAACGATGCGCCAAAAAGAAAGTAGTGTAGGAACAGTGAACAAAAGAGCTGGGTAAGCAGGTATTTTAGATAAACACTAGTAATAATATAGGGAAAATCAGATAAATGTGCAAAAAGAGAGGACACTTCAAAGAAGTATTAAGTAGACTTTATTTTTTGTTTATTTTGCGATGTGTGGGTCTTAAGTTCATAACTTGCAATTAGCCACCGGTACATGGTGGACATCCCACCCATATGTACAAAGTGTTTTGACAATACTTTTATTGTGCGCACAGCTAAGGAGTGGAATTCCCTGCCGGAGTCTTTGTATACTGATAGCTACAACCTTGAAGTCTTTAAGTCAAGAGTGAATAGTTTACTTCTAGGCAAGCGAGCTTGGATAAAATTTACATTATGGGCCGCTGATTTGGAAGTTCATATTTTTTGTATAGGTAGTACTCATAAAAAGAAAGCTTTTTACAAATTTTCAAGACTCGGAAATTTTATGTTTTTTTGTATGTTTTTCGTGGAGAAAAAAAATGAGAATTAGTCCAAGAGCGAGCGAAGCGAGCTCGGGAGCTTAGGGCACCCCGACACGGACAGGTTAGGTTCGAAGAGATGACGGGAGCTGAAGTGAGCGAGCAAAGCGAGCGAACTCAGCTCCCGTCATCTTCTTCGTGTTAGGTTACTTTAGACCCTGCAGACAGAAATAGGAGCCCCGCGCAGCGGGGCTCCGTCGACATTGTTGTTAAAAAGTAATTGTAAACATTTTAACCATGGATATCTCCATAACCATGGGGTTTCGCGGGGTGGGGATGGTACAGTGGGGTAGCCCCCCTATCCCCCCACTTCCCTACCCCCTTTCCCGCCCCAAAAATCGATGGATATTGATGGAAATTAATATTCTAACCTAAAAACTTTAACCATGGATATCTCCATAACCATGGGGCTCCGAGTAGTGGGGATGGTACAGGGGGCCATTCCCCACTCCCCCCTCCCCTCCCCCCCCCCTTGCCGTGCCTTAAATCAGCGGCCCATAATGTAAATTTTAACCGCGAGCTTCATCATGGATTACCATCAGGCGAATTAATGGACAAACGCGAGCCTATCGTTAAATAAAAATAATACAAACCTTTTTAACCTGCAGTACAGTCTTTATGTATAAAATGCCAATATCAAAATCTAAGCCAGTATACACGCCCACGGTAGTTACCTATGTATTTTGTTGACAGTACCTGTTTCGGTTGTCATTGTTGTATTATGAACTCTTTTTAAGCCGGCGTAAAGTTCAACATTAATTAAACTGGCTCAAATAATTAATAAAATATAAAGAAATTAAGTTAGCAGTGAGTGAAATAAAGACGATAAAATAGTACAAATAAAAAAATTAAAAAAAAATGGAAACAGTGTTAACACCACCGTCACCGTTCCAATTTGATGAGAACTCGATTGATGTGGCGTCGGGCAAGCTGAGTGATAGCTGGGAACGATGGAAGAAGGGCTTCATGATATATTTCAACGCGTGTGAGCTATCGAAAAAAACATCAGTGATACAACTCAACATTTTTCTGCACATAGTAGGCGAGCAATGCCGCGAAATATTAGACCAAAGCGAAGTATCAACTTTAGACGGTGCGTGTAAAAAGTTAGATGAACACTTCAAAACGAAGAAAAATTTAACGGTGGAACAGCACAAGTTTTTTACACGAGTACAGCAGCAAAATGAGTCGATAGATCAATATGTGTTTGATTTGCGGAAATTGTCCAAGACATGTGAGTTTGGAGATTTAAATGACGATCTAATAAAAGACCGACTTGTGTGTGGAGTGACAAGCCCAGCAATTAGAGAAAGGTTACTACGAGAAGGGGACCTAACATTAAATAAAGCCTTGGAGATATGTCGAGCAGCAGTAGTTTCAAGAATGTACTCAGAAAACATAAAGAAAGAGAATGAAGCAGTTCACAGTATTAAACAGGACAGTAATATTCAAGAGGAAAAAAACCAGATATGGACATTACGGCGTCATAATAAAGTAGGATATGGAGTGTCATCGCCTACAAAAATAAGCGACGGTTATATGAGAGGAGCAATGCGCTCACGCGGTGGATACGAGCGAGGAGGCGCAGGCCCCGCGCCCGCCTCGCCAGGCGGGCGCGGGGTCGCCGCAGACGCCGCTCGATCGATGCAGCAGCCGACAAACAGCAGACCGCGCACGACGCCCCAGTGTGGCAGATGTGGTAGTATGCACGGAAGGAATGCTTGTCCGGCTTGAATATGGTAAGAGGTGCCTACGCTGCTCAAAAATGAACCATTTCGCATTAGTGTGTGGTGTGCACTTTGTGGAGGAATCAGACAAAAAGGTAATATTTGCTTTAAATAAAGACTTGAGTGATTGGACTTTAGATTTGAAAATTAATGAACATTGCATAAATTTCAAGTTAGATACGGGCGCAGATGTTAATGTGCTACCGATGCGTTTTTTGTCCAGATTAGGAATATCTGTTGACAAGTTATTGCAAACGAATACTAAATTGAGTGGTTATTCAGGTGATTTAATTACAGTTTTAGGAAAAACACATTTAAAAGTATATCATAAAAACAAGTTGTATTTATTAGAGTTCAAAATTGCAGATGTTAATAGCACGCCTATATTGGGACGTCATGCATGTGTAGAAATGAACTTAATTAAGAGGGTTATGTCTGTGCACAGGTCTGATATTAAATCCAAGATACATAAAGATTTTAAAGATGTTTTTGAAGGTATAGGTTGTCTGCCGGGGGAACATAATATTCAATTGAGGGACGACGCCATCCCCGTAGTACATGCGCCTCGCAAATTACCATTTGCGATCAGCGACGACGTTAAGAAAAAGTTATTGGAAATGGAGTCACAAGGTATTATAGCAAAGGTAGAGGGTCCCTCTGACTGGGTTAGCAGTATAACTGTGGTAAAAAAATCGAACGGTGATTTAAGAATTTGCTTGGATCCGAAAGAATTAAATCAAGCTATCAGGAGAGAATATATCAAGCTACCAACAATAGATGAAATTATGTCGAAATTAGCAGGGGCTAGGTATTTCAGCACATTAGATGCTTCTTCAGGGTTTTGGAACGTGAAATTAGGAGAAAGTAGTAAATTCTGTACATTTAATACACCATTTGGCAGATTTAAATTTTTACGAATGCCTTACGGGATATGCTCGGCCTCAGAGATCTTTCATAAGAAAATGTACGAACATTTTGATGATATAGAAGGTGTGTGTATGTATATTGACGATTTATTAATATATGCCTCAGATCAAAACAAACATGACGAGATTTTAAAGAAAGTACTAGAAAGATGTAGAAATATTAATTTAAAATTAAATATAAATAAGTGCAAATTTGGTTTGCAGGACATAAAATATTTAGGTCATCGCATTACAAAAGATGGGTTGAGCCCAGATGATTCTCACTTGTCAGCAATAAAAAACATGCAAGTACCAAAGAACAGAAAAGATGTCGAACGATTTTTAGGATTAATTACGTACGAGTATGTAGGCTCGTTTGTGCCGAACCTTTCAGATAAAACATTGCCATTACGAGAGTTACTTAAAAAAGAAATAGAATGGCTTGGTTGACTGGTAGAGAATGCCTCAGGCATTAAGTCCGCCTATGTGTCTGTATGTTCCATGAAGTTTTAAATAAATAAATAAATAAATGGCACTGGGATGACCGACATTAACACTGTTTTACTTATTTAAAAACGTGTTTAATGAAACGGCCTGTTCTACAATATTATAGTTTGGATAAGCCAATAGTCATATCCGTGGATGCCAGTTCAACAGGGTTAGGTGCGTGTTTAATTCAAAATGGGCTACCAGTGTGTTATGCGTCGAAAGCTTTAACTATCACAGAACAAAGGTATGCGCAGATTGAAAAAGAATTGTATGCTTCCGTCTTCGCCTGTGAGCGATTTTATGCATATATTTTTGGACGTTCGGATGTAACAATAGAAACGGATCATAAACCGTTAATCAGCATTATTAAAAAACCAATTGTAGATGCTCCGTCCCGCTTACAGAGGATGCTATTGAGATTACAACGCTATACGTTTACGTTAGTTTACAGACCGGGAAAACATTTGTACATTGCTGACGCCTTATCTCGTGCTTACGAAACGACACCGCATGTGAGCGAAGGAACGTTACAAACCGGTATACATATCGAGAAGTATGAAGTATGCGTATTGACCGATAGTGTGAAAAATAAATGCGAATATCTTACGGACGCACAATTCATAAACATTCAGAAGCAGGTAGAAATAGATGAAGAGATGAGTGAATTAAACAAACATGTTTTACAAGGGTGGCCTGAAAATAAAGATAAAATAAAAGACAATATAAAA
Organism: Anorthoa munda; assembly: GCA_945859665.1. Classification (NCBI taxonomy): domain Eukaryota; kingdom Metazoa; phylum Arthropoda; class Insecta; order Lepidoptera; family Noctuidae; genus Anorthoa; species Anorthoa munda. The sequence goes on from OX243908.1 coordinate 18,315,542, forward strand.
CCATACTGGAAATTTAAGGAAGATATAACTGTATCGAATGGGTTAATCTGGAAATTGGATAAAATAATAATACCTAAAATAATGAGAAAAGAAATGTTAAAAAAGTTTTATATTGGGCATATGGGAATAGAAAAATGCAAACTACGAGCTAAAGAAATAATATTTTGGCCCGGTATTAACAATGATATAGAAAACATGATTAAAAGCTGTAATATTTGTTTAACGCATAGAAAAAATAATCAGAAAGAAGAACTAAATTGTCACGAGATTCCAGATAGACCATGGGCTAAAGTTGGTGTAGATTTATTTCAATATAAAGGTACGGACTACTTGTTACTAGTGGATTATTTTAGTAAATATTTCGAGTTAATTAAATTACGTGGCACAACTTCAGGTAGAATAATTAATCATTTAAAAAACATATTTAGCCGACAAGGCATACCGAATACTATAATGTCAGACTGTGGCCCACAATTTTCATCAGCAGAGTTTAGAAAATTTGCACTAGATTGGAATTTTATTCACATAACGTCATCACCTTACTATTCTCAGTCGAATGGGCAAATTGAACGCACATTTCAAACAGTAAAAAATATTATTAAAAAGTTAACAGAAGACAACACGGATTTTCGTCTAGCATTATTAGAATGCTTGAATACACCGCTGGGAAGTGATCTAGCATCACCAGCTGAAATTTTACAAAGTCGAAAATTAAGAAGTATAATGCCTACACCCATAAAATTATTGGTTCCAAAGGTACATTATAACATAAAAGAGAAATTAATAAACAGGCAAAATAAACAAAAAGAATTTTATGATAAAAGTAGTAAGAACTTAACTCCGTTACATGTTGGTCAAAATGTAAGATATTTCGATACAATTAAAAATCATTGGGTACCAGGTGTAGTTGAGCGAATTCTGAGAAATAGGTCATATGCTGTTCGGTTGCATAATGGAAAAGTAGTTGTACGGAATAGAAGGCACATGATAGCAGACCATTCGCACAGACACAGCCCCCTTCGAGACTATGAGTTCGATTATGATTATGAAAACTCATCGTGTCATAGAAATGAACATCTTGAGTCATCATCAAATTTTAATAATAATAATTATGTTACTCGTTCTGACAGGACGGTGCGACCGCCGAATAGATGGGGGTATCCGTGAAATAGTGAATGCACCACCCACAATGTAATCGTCATCCGTATTATCAACGGCAAAGTAATATTGATACAACTAAATAAACATAATAAATAAATATATTATTCTGAATAAATTGTATAATAAAGATTAATAATAAGATAATAATTGTAAATTACTTATGTGGATTTGTTTGAGAATGAAATGTATATAATTTAATAAAATGATGTAGGAATAATATGGTCTACGTAATTTCTTTCTTACTATGCAATAGGCATATTATAAAGAAAACGTATTAAATGGAATAAATTTAAATTACTATGATCTAATTCAATTTCTCATGTGTAGGATACAGTATTATTAATGATGTTACTGATCAATGAAGGTTTGAGATTTTTTTTTTTTTTTATTTTGTTTTTTTTTTTTTTTTTTATTTTTTTTTATAAAAAACGTTGCCCCACACTAGGAATTTCTTCCTGTATCGTGCTGATGATGATTAATTAGCTAATGTTTTGAGTAACTACTCACTAGCTGATTATTGTTGTTAAATTTATATGGTTATGTACATGCATGATATTAATGAACATACATATATTATATTATTTGTTTAAGGAAATTTAAGTTTTTATTTTTTATTATGATAGAGAAAATTGGTCCATAATTGACTGAGAAATCAGTGAACATAAAAAAAAAAGTTATGTACAGTCGAACATAGAACCTACTCCTTTATGGAACTTAGCCGCTTAGCCGTTTAACCGCTGTAGAAAAGCTCTGGTCAAATAAAGTATCATAGATTACAAACACAGTGCCAGTGTGTCACTACTCCACGTCCTTTCTTGCTCTTGTTGCCACCAAAATGTTTGGTCTTTGAAAGATAAAGTAGTGTGTGAGTCGAACTAGTTTCTACACAAAATATAAGTTCGTAATTAAGGTGATGTACCTATTGCGACCATAGTATAGTACGTAGGTACTCTAAATTAACTATGTGTAACTGAAAAGCTTTAATCGATTGCTATTCATTCAGAACGCCAGGAGCAACTCTCAAGAGCATATTTTCTCCGCTTACAATCCTCAATATAAAACTTTCTTATTTTATTGATTTCAATATGTCACGGAACTCTGCACGAGACAAATTTCTTTTCAAAATCAAATTTCCGAGCTACGAATGGCGCATGAGTTGAACTTGTGCCAATATTTTATTTAAATCACCTAAAGTTTCTTCGCTCACCAAGAAACATTGAACAGTTTTATTTAAAATACCGTTTTCTTTTTGTGAACGATTTCGGTAGCGTTGTATAAAGTGGATATAGAAAACCTGTCTGTATGTTTTCGTGTTTTGTTTTGGTTTAATTAATCCGGCACTGCCAGTATTGTTTAGAATAACAAATGTTTACACGCGGGAGGGCAAACACTGACCGTTATGGTGGAGTACAAACGAACCTCTGTTGGAATAGACATTAGGCACCACTTCTACGAGCATGTTAATCGTGACGATATTATCATTCTGCCACTACACTTGATAACATCTCTTTTATTGGCGATATCTTCTTCTGGGGATTCTATCATGTCACAGATATGATAGAATCCACAGAAGAATCCCCACACGGCGATAATATCGCGGTAGTACGACGAATGACATGATATGATAACCAAAGCGTAAGCACAACGTCGTCGCTTAGTCGCCGTGACAAAACCCACTCGAAGCAAGTTCGCCGTAAGATGCGATCTACTCGTAGCACTCTCGCTGCGTAACTGAATGTAACTGAATGCGAAATGCGAATTGTTGTGGAGCCGCAGAAATGCGTCGTAAAAATAATAAATAATTGTTTCATGAAGATCACCCGATGATTGTATGACAGACTATAGTAGCTATATACTCAGTCGTGTAGATGGCACCTAAATGCTTACTTTCATACATAGGCACGATTTAGATCTGTAGGTAACATCTATACTGTAGGTATTTATAACATATGTGTTTTAGATAATGATTCCTAATTTTAATCGATGATAAATTAATAACGGGAAAAAAAAATGTCAATAGCTTCTGCGAGCGGCTTCGAAAAAGTGTTTTATTATCCTGAGGGAACATTTTACGGGGATAAAACATTTTAACGGGGAGACTATAATTTACCTCTGTGCCAAATTTTATCCAGATCCGTTCAGCCGTTCTGACATGAATGAGTAACAAACACACATCCATCTATTCATCCAGCTTTCGTATCATACTATAACATAATATAATATTATTATAAATGCGAAAGTTTGGAAGGATGGTTTGGTACAGAGATAGATTATAGTTTTGAATAGTACATAGACTTGCATAATCCCGGTATAATGTTCCCTTGGGATAAGAAAACCTCTTTCAACGCGGGTGAAGCCGCTGGCAGAAGCTAGTAATATTAAAATAAATAATTGTTTTTTTTAATAATCCTTTATAGTGTAGGTACATAAAGTGTAGATGGAACTTTGATTCATAATATTATGTATAACAGGTAGGTAACAAATTAATTCAATACTGAGCACTGGCACCCATTTAATCATAATGCCAATTATGGCTAATCAACTGATAAATAGCATTGAAATATTCCATTTTAGCTGAAGTAATTAAATTACATAATAGTGTACTAATTTATTAGATTAGCAAAGTGCGTTAGACTATAATTTAATGAATAGGATTCATCGTTATGTTTTTTTTTATTTCACATCACATCATATCCCTTCATCAGCCTATTAATGTTCCCACTGCTGGGACACAGGCCTCCTCTCTGTGAGAGGGAATGGGCCGTTTTCCACCACGCGGGCCCAGTGCGGGTTGGAGGATGTCACATGTCTTCGAGTTTTTGGTTCTAGGGAAGTTTTCCTTTACCGTTTTGAGAGCAGTGGTGATGAAATAATTTACACAAAGTAAAACGCCTACCTGGGCTCGAACCCACGACTTACAACTTGTAAGTCGCGGCCAATACCACTGGGTCACCACTGCTCTCATTTATTTAAACTACCTTAAACTAATAATTTAAGTTATTTACGTTAGTTGAAAAAGCGAGCATGTTAGACTGTGTTTTGTGTGTGACCGTGAAGTATAATTCCTGTTTTCCTTTGGAATACTTACGGCCTAAGAAAGCGTGGCCGTCTGTGTCAAACCTGAGGTCTGAGATAAGTGACATTCTACCATCGAAAGCGTATAAAAAAGACAATGGGTTTGCCAAGCGTCATCGAAAAATCACGTAATGAATCCTTTACATTTTGACATTTCGACTATAGCCTTCACTGACATCAAATGCCACTTGTGAAGAGCCTCTGGCCATGCACTGTGTTCGCAGAAGCGACAAGCATCGGAATGAAGTGGAGCGAGGTGAAGCGTAAAGCTCAAGACCGGTCGCGATGGAATACTCCTGTGTCTGCCCCAGCTAGGAGATACAGGATATTAAGTCGAGAAGTCAAGTCAATATGTCCTCTTTAATGTATAATTTTATATTAGTTCACCAAGATTGAAAGAGACATTGATGATGGTAATATGTGATCCCATTCAATCTGACTAGTTTTTTCCAACTATGTCCTAACGAATGCAGCTGAATACCTCCGACGGAAAAAGAAGGGTGTTATAAGTTTGACGTGTGTATTTGTGTTTGTATCTGTGGCATCTTAGCTCCTTTAACGGATGAATCTATTTTGATTTAGTTTTTTTTTGGTTTGAAAAGTGACATTATCGGGAGTGTTATTAGTTAGATATGTTTGATAAAAATCTGTTAAGCATTTCAAAAGATATGCCCGCGTTTTACTGTTTGAATCGGGGTATTTGCGCAAGATATCGTGTCGGGTTTTTAAATTTTACTTATATATGGAGTTATTGCTGATCGACTTCCACACACAATTCCAGTCACCTGTAATATTGAAAAACTTTGTGATCATCATCATAATCAGCCTTTTAATGTTCCCACTGTTGGGACACAGGCCTACTCTCTGTGAGAGAGAATGGGCCGTAACCCACCACGGTCGGGGCCGTTACCACTAGGCCACCACTGCTCTCTATAAACGTTGTAGAGGATCGATAATTGACGTCCGAGACCAAAGGCTTAACTTGCTTTCAGAGGCAAAAAGAAGTCTCGATATATACCTAATGTATAGTCACCCATCCTCGGACCGATCTCGGCAGGCGCTGTTCTAAGAAGATCGAACATTCGGCTGATGTAACATAGGCACAAGCTACTGTACAATATCTATTCCTATTATAAAAAACGAAAATCGCTGCTGCGCAATCCTATTATAATAAAACTCTTTGTCAACTTAAAAGGCGTACAATTCTTTTGATAGGAACTACGTAGGTCTTTATCAATATTATTTTCTACTCATCCAAAACCAGATACGTACGTCTGATATAAATAAGTATTTCACTATTATCACAGAAAATGCCACACAATCACTTATTATCTAAATACCTGGCTTAGTATAATACTGCTGCATAGTACTTTGATTTGGTGGACTTAAAAACTTCGTGTAGGTATTTTGTACTTTCCCCGAAAATGGTCAAAGTTTCCAAAATGCATTTTGGTCGCGATAAAGGAACCCAAATCTGATAAAACGGATCACTTAATGAGTTTTATCTTCGGAATTATGCAAGTGATTAAGATAAATTTAAGTGGATAAACAAGAATTGGCTGGAGATATTTTAATACCTATATCGGTTGTAATGAGGATGGGGGTATTATTTGCTTCGATACCTACGTATTAATTTGTTTATTTCATGATAAGGTCTTAACCTTGATTTCACCGGCTTAAAGCAATGGATGAGGAATAGAATAGAATAAATACCTAGAATATACAATATCTCTTTTACAAGAAAACTTATTTCTAAGGGTACAAAGGCGGCCTTATCGCTGACAGCGATATCTACCAGATAACCTTTGGATGGACCTAAATAACTTAGAATAAAACAGGGTCTGTGGTGTACTACTACAATAAAATATATATAAAAAAAATATATTACTAGAATACCATAGAACAAGCTTGTCTAGAAGCTGTCATCTTTCTCATTCTTTGACGGCTGTATAGATCTATTAATTTAAACGTGGAATAAAAGTAGGAGGTTCTTAAGTCGACCCGTATTTTTTGAAAGTGAATATGACCCAGCGTACATTTTACCCGACTGCCGAAGGAGGGTAATGTGTTTATCAGTCTTTGTATGTATGTATGTATGCATGTAAGTATGTTTGTTCCTATGTGGCGCTCTAGAGACCAAACGCGTTGGCCGATTTTGATGGTTCTTACGTCAATCGATTTGTCTTAACCCTGCGAGTGTCACTGGCTTCATTAAAATTGGAAACTTGGAAAATGGCGGCTTTTGGGCGTCATTTTGTGGGTCCCAAACATTTTTTCCATCCAATCCCATCGTGTGGGGTATCAAAATAAAGGGTTAAAAGAGGTGATTTTAAAAATAAATGACACTTATATGTTTAAATGTACCTAATACAAAAAAAAATAACTAAAAGGTTATAAATAAAAAAGATTAATTAAAAAAAACAAAAATCCCGACTGCATGAAAAGCGAACTAAAAAGATGTAACCAAACCAAAACCAGATGTATCCTCCAACTGCACAGCATGATTTTCGTCTTGTTTACATCTTTTTAGTTCGCTTTTCATGCAGTCGGATCTTTTGATTTTTTGAATTAATCTTTTTTATTACAGGATAGTCTGAATTTGATGATTCTTGTTTATTAAATACAGTTAAACTTCGAAATTGATCCTAAATAAATTGTATCAAATGACTTTCGAGAATTTTATTTTGAAAGAGGTTAGTATATATTATTTTAATATTTTCTTTCCACGTGAATTATAAAGTAAGTTGCTCGAAAATAAATCAAAAAAGTTTTACTAGTTTAACAACGAAAAAAGGGTAATGGGCAAAATAACAATACCATATTGCCCCGTTATATACAGACCTAGCCATTATTTAACCACTAATAGGGTTGTTTCAGATCACCGCTGGCGAATTGCATTAATAATATTGAATTGTAAAAAAGAATTCCAATATTTTATATGAAAAATACTACAACTGGTATTTACAGCCTCATTATTTTTAAGTGATTTATTGTTAACTGTACCTATAACATTTAATAAAAAAGATTTTTCGTTGTTTTCTGTTTTACTAATACTATCGTTAAGGGTATTAGGGCCTATATATCGTTTGGTTACGAATAAACACTTTTCTTTTTTATTAATATTTTCGACAGTGTTGCCATAGGATTATGTTAGAAGCACTAGGTATAATAATTATGTTTTCTATTTTGGTGGTATAAGATATACTGGTAAAGTTATTGGTGATTTTATTGATACTAATCTCTTCATTATGTGGAGTAAAGAGTGTCTGCCATAATCTACAATAATTTTAAAAGCAGCCTGCAATGTTCCCAGTGCTGAGACACAGGCCTCGTCTCGGCCATACGGTGAAGATTTGCCCCGCTTGGACGGCGCATCATGGAGGCGATCGGCGGTGGCGAAATCTCGCGTCCGGCCCTGGTTCAGGCCATGGTACGGGGCGAGAGGGCATAGGAAGCTGTCACCTCCTTCTGCGAGGCATTAATGCTCAGGAAGGAGGAGGCGTAATCCGTGTGGGATACGCAACGGAGACGCCCTCACGACCCTTGCAACCGCAGGAGACGCCCCGGGCGTCGGAATTCGCAAACCGATTTCCGGCCACCGTAGGCGCGGGCTTGTGGACGGCGAGTAATGGGTGACCAGACCGAAGTCGACGGCGTGTGGTGTTTCACGTGCGCCTCAAAGAGATTTCAGCAAAACTGACGGGGTCCGCTAGGACCGATGCCTGTCTGGGTCGCGGATAAATTTGAAAGAGAGTTACCGCGGCCCTGGCTCAAGCGGCAGAAACATGGGTGGCTTTTAGTCAGTAAAAGTCTGATGTGCCCTCCCGCTTCACCCAGAGCAGGTGAAGTCATTGGATGATTTCCCAAAGAAAAAAAACTTCCTCGTTTCGGTGTGAAGGAGCGGACGATTAATCTACCACGCGTGCCAAGAGACTAGATAAATAATATCGTTCTACCAGCGATGACATTTGTCGAAATGCCAAAATATAAGGGATTGACCATGTGACTTTCCAAACATCATTATCATCAGCTTTTTTATGTTTCCACTGCCGGGACACAGGCCTTCTCTCTGTGAGAGGGAATAGGCCGTAATCCACCACGCGTGCGGGTTGGTGGATGACACATGTCTTCGAATTTTTGGTTCCAGGACATGCCGGTTTCCTCAAGATCCTCCTTCACCGTTTTGAGACGTTATTGACAGTGGTGATGAAATAATTTATACAAAGTAAAGCGCCTGCCTGGGTTTGAACTCACGACCTACAACTTGTAAGGCACGGCCGCTACCTTTGGGCCAAAACTGCTCTCATTCCGATAGCGCTTGGCAATTCCGTACTTATTTTTACCAATAGCTATCGTGACCCTCTCGTTGATAAAATGTCACTTATCTAGAATCTCTTTACGGGTTGTCACTAGGTATACAAACACAAAATTGATTCTCTATGATAAATTAATAACATATTTATCTATCTGGAACGTAAAAGCCTTATAAAATTCCATTCCAATTTGATCACGGAAAGAATCCCCATGTTCCCTTGAACAAACTCTACAATTATTTAATTTGTCCTTGAACTGCACATTTTTCCAAGGCTTCTTGCAAGCGTGCTAGCGCTATTGCAGTCACGTAGACCACTTTAGTAAGTGGACTGTGGAACAAATGAAATTTAATTATTTCCTCTTATTACCTCTTCCTTTTTGTTAGAATTGTGTCGTGTAGAGGGTTCTTTATTCTATTGTTTTATGCCAGCGATATTAGACGTGCTAACAAGAGATAGGTTATTGGTAGGATTTTACTTTGAAGGTCTTTAGTTGTTCTATATGTATATTTTAGTTGTTACAAGCTGATCCGACGAACTTCGTACCATCTCACAATCAATAAATGTATAAAAAAAACCGGCCAAGTGCGAGTCGGACTCGCACACGAAGGGTCCCGTACCATTATCGCAAAACATTGCGAAAAAATCACGTTTGTTGTATGGGAGCCCCCCTTAATTTATTTTATTTTAACTTAATAATGATTATTTTTTGAAGAGAATATACAAATAAACATTCTGTGAATATTTCAAGCATCTACTTGTTGCCGTTATTAATATCGAGCAAAAAACGGCAAAAATATCACGTTTGTTGTATGGGAGCCCACCTTAAATATTTATTTTATACTGTTTTTAGTATTTGTTGTTATAGCGGCAACAGAAATACATCATCTGTTAAAATTACAACTGTCTAGCTATCACGGTTCATGAGATACAGCCTGGTGACAGACGGACAGACGGATCGCGAAGTCTTAGTAATAGGGTCCCGTTTTTACCCTTTGGGTACGGAACCCTAAAAATGAAATTTAATCATAATTTTTTTCGTGATATTTCCCGATGTTTTCTGCTATTCGGGGCTTAGACAATCATTAATACAACAAATAAAGATCATAAAAATCGGTTCAAGCGTTCTTGAGTAGATAAGAATGGTATATCTAATCCAATTTGTTTTATATTATATATAGATTGTATTATTTGTTTTTTTTTGGTACAAATTGTGTCAAAGTTTTACTCTTACATGAGTTTTTATCGTAAATTATACATATTTGTTCTTTATGTAATTACCAATTTGTGCTTTTGTGTTTTCTCTGTCGTGTTGTGGCAAATTGGTAAATGATTTTCCCAAATGTCTTACTAATTCATGTGATGGCCAAGGAATTTTAGATGTGTCTAGTCCGTACTTCTTTGAGAACTATCCCTAAATTGTTGGTCTGAGAATCCCTAATCACCCTGGAAACCCTAATTACTTTAGACTTAGACACATCGCCGACCTAACCGTAACCTAAATCATGAATCATTAATAATGACTGGCTAACTAAGGCATTGAAGGCAAAAGTATATGGCTGAGAAGTTACGAAGGTACCTACTACATACATGCATATACTCACACCTTTTTTGTTAGTCGCCTTTCATTCCTCCTTTCAGCATGGCCAAACAATCAAAGCATTATCTTTAAAAAAAAATCACACTATTTCTTCATTCATCATTTTTATTCATCTACATCTAATTTCTTCGTCTACGTAGGTACTATTCATTTATGCACAAACGTACAATGGCGGACTTAATGCCTTAGGCATTCTCTGCCAGTCAACCAAGGGTGGTGATGAGACAACATGGCAGGTGCATTGTTTAAAACGTGGCAACAACAAATAAAAATATATTATTATAAATTGCTAGAAATACACATATATACATATTTTATATAATACATATCTATATAAATATATATATACCACACTAATATTATAAAGGCGAAAGTTTGTGAGTGTGTGTGTGTTTCTAAGTGTGTTACTTCTTCACGCTCAAACGGCTAGACGGATCTGGATGAAATTTGGCACAGAGATAGATTATAGTCTGGAATAGCATATAGGATTTCCTCGGTAATATGTTCCTTTGGGATAATTTTCGACATTCACGCCGACGAATCCGCTGGCAGAAGCTAGTATGTATATATATGTTGCAGTCAAAACTCATAACCAGTCAAAAGTACTTTTAACTAGCATAATCAGCCGAGAGTACTTTTGTCTGTAAGCTCTCGAAGTTAGTTCTTTTGACTGAAATTATAGTCAAAACTAGTTTTGCCCAATGGAGCTGGATAAAAGTAGTTTTGACTGGTTCTATCAGTAACCACAAAATATCCCAATGTGTCAAAGTATCCGAGTTATTTCTCGGCCTCTCCACAGGATAACATAAGATAAGGAGTATTTTCAGACAAAACTACTTTTGACCAACGTGTTCAGTCTAAATTATATTAGCCTGATTTTTTCAGTTAAAACTACTTTTGACTGTTACATAAATATCTACTACTACTATCGCACAATTATTACAGATTGTATATGATTTTTCAGAAGCATGATGGATTTTTATCGCGGTTGTCTATGGCTATAAGTTTGCACCTACTACATCATCATTATCTTTCCACCCTTGTCCTATGTCAGTCGAGATCGACTCATAAGTTTTCTTCTTCCATTTCTCCCTTTCATCCAACATGCTACCATTAACTACCTTTTCTTTCACAACATTTGTTACATAGTCCATCCTTCTTGTCTTTGGCCTCCCTCTCCATCCATCAAAAATTTGTTTATCACGTTAACAAATTTTTGTTGGATGATGGATGGGATGGATTGAATGGATTATTAAGGCGAAAGTTTGTGAGTGTGTGTGTTTGTATGTTTGTTACTCTTCCACGCAAAAAATAATTAACGGATCTGGATAAAATTTGGCACAGAGATAGATTTTTGTTGGGATTAGTACATAGGTTTTTATCCCGGGAATATGTTTTCTTGGGATAATTTTCGACTTTCGACATTCACGCGTGCGAAGCCACTGGTAGAAGTTAGTAACTCCTATAACTGAAAAGTACGTGTATGATACAGTGGAGCGTATATGCCTGAATACAATTCTACCTAGATCTAAGTGGGTCTAGGTATTTATTTCTACGCAAATTAAACATGAAAGTAACAAGATAGCAACAGCACTTGTTAGAAAAAAAATCAAAGATTCATCAAATTTTTCTAACAGGAGCTTTGTTTCATACAAGTGTCATTGTTTTTAAAATGTAAAAATATTTTAATACCTAATCCTGAACTGATAAAGTGAATTCGACTAACCAATATCATTCATAACAACAATTACCTATACGCTATTAACACTTCTAATCACTTTGATCAAATCGCAAAGACATTAAGAACTGATTGCTTTTGTTTTACGAACTATTAAGAAACAAAAAAGGGGGTCAGACAGAGGTTATTGTACACAATGACAAGTTCGTTCTTTATTTAATTTTTTGAGTTAAAAGATAAGATCAAAAGATGCTTCTTTTGATCTTTTTTGTCAACAGTTAGAATGTAACCTTCTTTTGTGTCGAGTTATGTTATTTAAGGTGTTTACTTACATAAACTCATGCATTTTTCCATGGGGTTAAGTAGAAACTATAGAAAGCCAGCTACAACGATCCTTACATTCTTGCTTCATCTATAACAATAATAATCTGTTTCTTGATTAAAAATACTTTTTCAATTTCCCTAACAATTGACAGGTCAGAATGATTTACTCATTAAGAACTATTGAGTCGCTCCTACTTTGCACGGTTTCTAACAACATGAAATATCACTGAGATTTATTTAGTTATTATGTGTAAGTTTAATGTTAATGAACACATAAACCCCCTGGAATTAATTTTGTAAATGGTGGTACAAAACCGCGTTTGAATCCGTTCTATGTACAAAAAATGAACGAGTTAATCAATTTTATTCAGAAATCTCACAAGGAAAAAGCACCCCAAGTATCATCAATTTCAGAACCACATTTCCGATTATATTTATTTTTAAAGCAGATCAAATTGCCGGAAATACGGCAATGTGAATGAAATATGCGCATATTCCAATGACAGGTAATCTAAGTGAGTTTACAAAACTTTGAGAGGAAAACCGTGGTTGGATTCAATTTGGTAGAAGCTGAAAAACATCTGAAGTCACTTCATCTGCATTGGCTGCTGATGAATTTCAGGATCAAAATTTTTAAAGAGTTTATTTTTAGTATCCAAAGACGGATTTTCGCATGCTAGTTTTCGACAGTTTCCTTTCAGGACATAAGGTTGAAATATGATGCAATTTAGGATTATACCCTAAGATCTTATCGATTAGTTCGATGTCGTTTTGTTTAGTAAGTAGGTATATTATCTAGATATGCGTTCTTTAGTATAGGTAACAAAAATACAATACGGTAGCTGACAAAAAAGAACGATTTAGTCCGTCAGTTAGACAACCTAAAATATTGGACACGTATTTTTTCTTTTGATAGGTAAACAAAAAGAAAATACGACGATGACAGTGCGTTGAAATATCGTGTGACGACTCGGTGTACTACACTTTTACCGACAAAGTGACCTCAAAAACCCCCACTCCTGAACTTTGATGCGCTTTTCTTTGTCAATTTGAATTAATTTGATAAAGCAAAAAAAAAACGGTTCCAATATCATTTGATAATCTTACTGACGGACTATGTAGAATTATCATTTTTCTACTCAGGAAACATCCCATTTGCTTTATTTCGCGTTGTCACATCCGTGGCCAATTACAAGTTTCGGCTGTGATAACCGTAGTCGGAATCGTCACGAGTTGTCAATTTTTTTGACAGTCAATAATAGCTTTACTGAATGTATGTCCGCGATATACTAAAAAACTTAACTTGACCGATGATCAGCGAGTAGCGAGTAGAGCTAGAACCTAGATACGAGTTGGCGAGCAGCGAGAAGCGGGTGTGCAGTTCCGATAGTTTTACCGGTCGGTTATAAGCGAGTGTTATTGTGCAACGGGCGATTACTCGCACCATTCGCTCGGGTGGTCAATCCTGCACACGTTGGTTGGTTTCTCGGCGCGGCGTGAGTCCTGACCGCCAAGCGACCAACGCTGAACGAGTATCGCTGCGCGATTATTATCTTTGATAGCTCTTATCACTGCGACAAAATTATTGTGAGGGGGCACTCGCCGGCAGTGTGAACAACCAGTGATCAACTATTAATATATGTGTCTCTTTTATTGACACGTGATCTGTATATTTTGTTCGTTTCTTCAGCAAGAAAATAGTCGATAGCTAATCGCTTCGTCGCCGGCGGTGGGACAAGTGCCTAAGGGTCACTCTCCCCTTAACAAACTTAAATTTTAATAAAATAGGCGCCACAGACAGCCCACTTTGTAGGGACAACTTTAAGGCCACGGAATCAACCGCCCACGTCATCCTGAAATGCGAGGTCATGGTTTCCCAACGTGTAAAAATCGTCGGAATAGTAAAGTCGCTCTGCGAAGCCTGTGAAGCCCTCAGTAAGTTTATGTTCTTTTGGGCGGAGTAAGGCTAGCTTTGTTATCCAGAACCTAGATCGAATGGGAGTCTATATGCGGATAAAGAAGTTACTTAGAGTTACTACTATCAACTACTACTGGATGGTAATTAAGAATTCTATACTGATTAAATACACTTAAAACAACATCTCCTGATTGATTACCAAGTATCAATATAATCTTGTATAGATAGACGATTAATTTGTAAATGTTATCTTTACTTGGGTGCAAATTACATGTACAACAGGTGTAAAACATTTTTCTTTAGCTAAATTTTCTTTCTTTGTTTAAAAAAATAATCAAATATTTGACTTTGAGAAGTTGATGGTTGTTGGTTGTACTGATGAACATATTTTCTAAAGACTCATTTGTTTGTGTTTGGGTTCAAAGTCCAAAATATTTGGGATTGGCCATGCGACATTTTGGCATTTTTTAACATTTTGTCTATAGTTTTTGCTGATTGAATTTCACTTTGTCTTGGCCCTCTTGTCTGCTGTTGGAATAGAATAGAATAGAAAACATTATTCGACACAGTAATAATACAATAGCAAAAAAAATGTTTTATTTCATTTTGACTCTAAATAGGTATATATCACGTTCGCAAGCGTCAGTAGGTCTCTATGGAGAAGAAGCTTCTTGCATCAATAAAATTTAATTACAAGTATTTAGTGTTACATAATTCTTGTTGGAAAATTACACAAATATGTACGTCTAGAGTACAATAAAAAGTAACAGAAAAGAATTTAAAAAAAGTACGATCAGAAATTGCTGTGTGTTTCAGTATGGGTTTCCATACTGAAAGGGTTACCAACTCAGCATTTGTTGGGTGTCAAACACCCAGCGCTGATTGGGACGAGCAAACTGAGAAAAAGTATGCATAATGTCGTGGTAAAAGATTAGCCAGAATCCAAAATACATAAATGCGTTTTTATAGAGCAAATCTTTTATGATAGTGTAAAATTGTTTGCACATACATTAAGATCAGGCATCTATTTCAAATAGCAACCGATATTATATAATAACTTAATCATTTGATGTAGATTTTTGACAAGATGCAGCATAATTATTATTTCTCTGTATACTTTTTTAATATGTTACTATAGTGACACATTATGTGACTTTATGATTATCTATACATTTAATAAAGCTTTAAATACACTCGTTAGCAATAAACTGGCATCACTTTTCACAATTTCTATGCAATTAATTTTTGTAAGGTATTTGGGTTAGCCTTCAAATCAAAAGATTTAAAAGTAATTTAATTTTCTACCTAAATTTAGAGAATTATTGCAATAGATCGAAGTTAGACATCTAAATGAAAAGGAAGTAATATCAAAAGATAAATAAAATATATTTGATATTTATGTTATCTTTGTTACCCCCCTGGCCTTCTATGTAATATTATTTTATGTATTTCGATGATAGGTAAAACAACATACTGGGTAAACAACTTACTGGGTATGTTCCAGCCGTACCACAAAATCATGCAAGGCTAAAATAGTCTTAAACAATAATGGTGAAATAATAACTGGTGCGCAGTAACATACCCAAGCCCCTCTCGGAGAGTTATCTAATGCCATTGAGACAATTAATACAGACCTGGCTCGAATAGGTGACTGGAGCACTGAGTTCGGATTGAAGATCAATCCAACGAAGACTCAACTAACGGTTGTTGGCAGTTCCCGGACTGTCTCTAGGATCGATTGGTCGATACTTCCCCAGGTTTCTTTCAATAATACTATTATTCCTATGAATCATATTGTGAAGAACTTGGGGATTTATATTGACAGCAACCTTTCCTGGACCAAACAACTGCAGGAAGTCAGTCGAAAACTATTTGCGTCTGCGGGTTCCCTGAGACGTCTTCGTAATTTTCTTCCCATCACCACTAAAATTGCGATTGCACAATCTCTTCTTCTACCTATTCTAGACTATGCTGATGCCAGCTATCTTGATCTTACCCAAGACCAATTGGACAAGCTTGAGCGACTTCAAAATCTCTGTATCAGGTTCATATTTGGCTTACGCAAGTATGATCACGTTTCCGAATTTCCTACTAAGCTCAAATGGCTTCCTATTCGCCTTCGCCGGAATGCCCATATACTTTCTTTGCTCTATAATGTGTTATTTAATCCTTTTACTCCTTTTTATCTCAAAGAACGCTTTCAGTTCCTCTGTGACACCCATTCTAGGTCCTTGAGATCATCGGAAAATCTAAAATTAAGTATTCGTATGCATTCCACTTCCTTCTTTGACAAATCTTTTACGATTCATGCAGCTCGGTTGTGGAATGTATTACCTATTGAAGTGAGACGTGCTCAAACACTAACAACGTTCAAGAAAATGGTAAAGGAGCATTACCTTTCACTGTAATTTTTATTATTCTCCTTTCTCTATTATATATTTGATATGTATTAGTATATTATATAATATTGTATGTATGTATTGTATGTTATTAAGTCTAAGTAATATTATTTTTGGTTTTTTGTACACTGACAGCCCTAAATTCTTCTCCTATCTTTCAGTCCATCCAAAGGTTGTCTGTAAGAGATTGCCTAGTGCGATAAGACCGCCCATTGTACACTTGTGTATTTGAACATTTGTCCTGTATGTTTTTTTTGTGGTGTACAATAAAGTATTTAATAAATAAATAAATAAATACCCATCCACCGCCCACATTCGTCATCAGTAATGGTAATTATATTATTTGTACTACGCAGTAAGACAATCTTAATTAGTACTACTTTTGATTTATAATACTGCGTCATTTCAACAAAGAATAGGTATGGAGCTTCACGTAAAAAGGACGTGAGTTAATAATGAACTAACAAGTACGTCATATGTTTCATTTAATCGGATTAAGAAATGCAGGGGATGATGATACATGCATAATTATATCTTATCTGTGGTAGGTACGGAATTACTACATAATTTTAATTCCTTATCGATTGTTTTAAATAATCCAGATTGACAATAATGATGATAAGTACTGCACCCTAATTTATTGTCACTATGTTGAGTGCACGTCGCCGCATCGTGTCATTTTATCGGTCCTTAGGAAGAAAGGCAAGAAAGAAAGAATAGTACATTATGGTACAAGTGTGTAATGTTGGTGATTACCGCTGAGGCGCCATTGAGACCCGAGCCGGTAGATGAGGCTCTTAAGAGAGCCGAGGATGGTAATCATCAATACACACGTGTATCATACGACGTTTTTCAACACACTTGTGAAGAAAATAATACTAGAAAATCATTTTCAACAGTGAAAACGAGGTCTGAAAATTTTTTCGCAATGGCGGGAAAAATTAATCAGTTTTCCTATGCGCACGCATCTAACAATGTCGATCGGCCATAGACTAAAAGTATGAGATTTCTTTTTTTTTGGCTTTTCGCGGATAGCGTTTTAGCCATATTTGAGTGAAAATTTTATTTAGTAAACACATACAAGTTGAAATTATCTATTTAAATACGAAATTTCATGAAATGAGCAAACAAAAGGTATATTAACATTAAACGTTACCCAAAATACCTAACCCGGTCACTTTGTCCGATTTCAGACCCATTTCCATCCTTCCTTATCTTTCCAAAGTTCTTGAGCACATTGTTCATCAGCAACTGTCTCTGTTTATATCTAGTAATGATCTTCTTAGTCCTTTTCAATCTGGTTTCCGACCTGGTCACAGTACTGTCACAGCTCTTTTAAAGGTGACTGATGACATCCGCTGGGCTATGGATCACAAATCTCTGACGTTACTTGTGCTTCTTGATTTCAGCAGTGCTTTTAACTCTGTTGACTTCGATATCCTTCTTGGGATCCTTAAATCTTTCAATTTCTCCTCTTCCACTATTGATTGGTTCGACTCCTATCTCAGAGGTCGCTCGCAGCGGGTACGCCTTGATGAGTGTTCTTCGGATTGGTGCTCTCTTACTGCGGGTGTACCCCAGGGTGGCGTTCTCTCTCCTCTTCTCTTTTCCATTTTTATTAACACTGTTACTAGAATCATCTCCTGTAACTTCCATCTCTACGCTGACGACCTTCAGCTTTACCATCATTTTCTTAGTTCTGATGCGGAAGCTGCTGTGTCTGCCGTAAACAGTGACCTGAAGTTGATTGGGGAGTGGTCGCAGTCCTTTGGGCTGCAAATCAACCCTAGGAAGTCTCAGGCCATGGTTATCGGCGGCAGGCATATGCGGAACAGGCTTGATGTTGCGTCGCTGTCTCCGCTATGGTTGAATGGAGTACAGATTGGGTACACTAAGACGGCTAAAAACTTGGGGGTAATCATGGACTCCTATCTGTCGTGGACTGCCCATGTCGCTGAGGTCAGTCGCAAAGTGCATTACTCGTTCCACTCGCTGAAATGCCTCCAGAGCTTTTTGCCCTTGAAAACCAAAATTTCCCTTGCCCAAACACTCATTCAGCCAATCATCGACTACGCCGACGCCTGTTATTTGGATGCCACCGAGGAGCTTTTAAATAAACTTGAGCGTTTGCAAAATGTATGTATTCGTTTTGTTTTCAACCTTAAAAAGTACGATCACGTTTCAGATTTTCGCAAGTTACTCAAGTGGCTCCCTATTCGACTTCGCAGGAACTCTCGCATATTGTGTCTATTATTTAACATCCTTCATAATCCTAAAACGCCTTCCTACCTCCGTGAACGCTTTTCTTACTTCCGTCCTTCCGATGCACTTTGCAGGTCGCATCTTAAAAATATCCTTAATATCCCTTCCCACACTACCGATTTCTACTCCTACTCTTTTACTGTGCACGCCGTGCGATTGTGGAACTCTCTACCGCCTGACATTAGGGACTGCAAAACTCTTGCAGTTTTTAAAAGAAGAGTGAAAGAGCACTATCTTTCCATTCCGTCATAGTTGCATATTTATTTATGTATTATTATTTTAGATATATATATATATATATATAGATAGGTATTAGTATTTATTGTTTTAATATTTATTTTACAAATATGTTTGTTTAAATTGTTATGATAGTAGGTATATTTATTTGTTATCGGTATTGTTTATTAGTTAGTACTTAATTATGAATCGTTTTATGTTTATTATTTTTCAACTCTACACACTATGTCTATATCTCTTTTTTTCATCTTTCCTTTCGCAGGTATGCTGGAAGAGATTTCTATAGAAATAAGCATTACCTATGTACCTATTGTTCTATTTCTTCTTCTTGTCTGTATATTATGTGTGTGTGCATAAATGGTTAAATAAATAAATAAATAAAAAAAAAATTAATTTATTGTACTATTGAGTACGATCTTTTTTGTATCGAAATTTTTTTGAACAAGGCAACTCAACCAATAAAATAAAAAATAAACTCTGTAACTCACTTGTGAATAATAGCAATGAATAAGTCACAGTTTGATTACAGGTGTCATTATGTGCCTAATTGCGATGAAATTAGAGCTACTTTATGAGCAAGTGTGTTAAAAAAAGTATTTAAGGGTGTTTTTAATATCGTGCGGATTTTATCATGCATGCGGGCTTCAAAATAAAACAAAGCATGCGGGGCCAAATGCAAACCCGCGTGCGCGAGCAAATCCGCGTGATACTAAAAACACACTAAGTAGTATTCTGAACAATTTAGTAGAGGCAAAGAAGCGGTCGTCTTGTAGAAATATGGATATCAATACAACACAGTACGGATTTTATTTTCTTTTCACGTAAATTCTAGTTAGGTATGAGTTCCACTCGATACTATTTGCTAGAGCTAGACCTCGATCAATCTATATTGGTAATGATTGATGGTCACTACCAAGACTGCTTTAGGTGCGCTGGACTCGACATGAAAAAGACCCTCTTTTATCAATTCATACCTAAACAAATGCGGTTCGTGTTTAGAGATAGTAGATATTAATCGTGTCTTAAGGGCCTTACGCCCGATTAGTGCCGTAAAACGGCTACTTTCTAAAGACTACTCCTCATAAAAAAAAAAACATATTTATTAAAGGTTCATTTACATCATTTTGTAAACATGTTTTATTTGTATGACTAATACATTTGTTAAAATAATAATTATGTACACGATATCTTTTTACTTCTTTTGCCTTCTCCTCCAAAATGACCTGGATTTTTGATTATATTTTTACACAGAATTTTTGGTTAGAATTTATTCTTACGCAAATCAAATAAAAAAAATTGCAAACAAAACTGTCCAAATTGAAATTCTGGCCCTGAGTGGGCGCCGGGCCAGTATCGCGTTAGCATTAAGGAATATATACGCCTTAATTAATGTAGATACATTCTTAAATGCTTTGTAATTTTGCAACTGAAACGTTCGCTACTTCAGTACCACCCACTTTCATAGTATAGTATTTTTGATTGGTTGTCGCCCGCGGTTCCGCAAGCTCTGTGTCCTATGTGTTATTCTGTTGTTGTTGTTGTATGCTTTTTGCGTGGAAGAATAACAAACATCTATGCTCACAAATTGTCGAATGTATTTAAGCGCATCATTTCCATGGAACGAACGGCTGCCCCTATAGAGCTAATTCTTTTTTTATTGTGTTGTATCAGAAAAAGATTTGTTTAAAAGAAAAAAAAAAGTTTAATTTTCTTCTTCATTCATAGACCCGTGTGAAACCGGGGCGGGCAGCGATTATATAATGTTAATAGGAAGTAAATAAGCCCTAATTAATCAGCAATCTGCATTGAGAGACTCACTTTCACTCAAGCTCCTAGGATTTACTTAAAATTATTTAAATCTGTTAAATAAAGTTCAAATACAACCTCGAAAATAATCGCGTGGCCGGTTGGAAGTTTGTGTACCCCACAAGTAATATTTCACATCAAGCAAGGAACAGGTGGGCTTAATATCGGTTAATTGCCCTTTGTTTCAACAAAATAATGATTTTAAGCCCAAGTTTGGAACAACTGTAATAACGGTGCCTTATGACTTGCTTGTCGGTAAGTGTATGGTAATATCTCAAATATTATAATAGTTGATTAGTAATTTTGGCGGATGGGACCTATACGGGAAAAATGTCCGACTGACACTTTTGTTATAGTACGTTATTTCGTGTTAGTTCGATATTTGAAGAATTTTTACTGCATTTTTTTACAAATGGCCAGTGTTTTTTGAAAAGATCATGATAGAGTGATGTATGATAGTCTCGTTTTGATGTATGTTATTGTTATATTTTTCATTTTATTGGGCTTGTTAATATAGCGAAATGAAATTCCTTTACAGGCGAAACACGACATCTAATTAGATGTCGTGTTTCGCCTGTAAAGGAATTTCATTTCGCTACGGAACCCTAAAAAGTATCGTACTTTTTAGGGTTCCGTAGCTAAATGGCAAAAAACAGAACCCTTATGGATTCGTCATGTCTGTCTGTCCGTCCGTATGTCACAGCCACTTTTTTCCGAAACTATTAGAACTATGCTGTTGAAGTTGGTAAGTAGATGTATTCTGTGAACCGCATTAGGATTACCACACAAAAATAGAAAAAAAACAATAAATTTTGGTGGTTCCCCACACTTAGAAATGAAACTCAATTTTTTTTTTCATCGAACCCATATTTGTGGTGTATCTATGGATAGGTCTTCAAAAATGATATTGGGGTTTCTAATATTTTTTTTTTAAACTGAATAGTTTGCGCGAGAGACACTAAAGTTCCAAAGTGGTAAAATATGTGTGTGTCCCCACCCTGTAACAACTATATTATTACTAATAAACTAATAAAACTAAAAAAGATATATGATGTACATTACCATGTAAACTTCCATCTAAAATTGGTTTGAACGAGATCTAGTAAGTAGTTTTTTTTTCATACGTCATAAATCGTAAACCGCAAGTTACCAAGTACGGAACCCTTCGTGTGTGAGTCCGACTCGCACTTGGCGGGTTTTATTTATTTCAAAGCATACCACATAGAAATTTTAACTTTTCCGCAAATGTGTGCAACATTTTTCGTGTTGCAAATATTGGTGATAAAAAACATCAAAAAATAAATTTGATTCGATTTGAAATCTTGTGAGTATTGATGTGTGCCACATCTTAGTATGCTTTGAAAATAGTTGTTTATAATATAGTTGATAAAATTGGTTATTAAAATATTTGGGTTTTATAAACCGAGCCGCAGGCGAGCTTATATGAAATGAAAATAATAAAACAATTTATGTTACTGTTCATAATTATTTAATTAGATAAAAGAAAATCATTCGAACTATTAGGTACCTACTTAACTACATTCGAAAATAAGTTTATCAAAACAAATTCCCTACTGAACATAACTCTTATGTTCCCTGCAATCAGTGTAGTCTATTAAATAAGTGATACAATTATTCACAGTTGTTTGTTTAAGATCTTATCAGTGATTATCGGCATTAGTAGTAATACCTTCCTAACAGGATTTAGCTAGTAATACGAGTATCTACATTATATTGCTATCAGCTACAAGTGATAGTGTATTTCTAGATTTACAAAAAAATCAATACCTATATAAATTCTTTAGCCGGAAGGCGCCAGGCATATCTTTAATTACTCAATAAACTATTTGCGTAGGTATTTGAAGATGTATCCTAGACCTAAAAATTCAGTTTGTATATTACGTAATTATAGCGCGTTCAGAAAATAGGTATACTTTTTCCACTTTGCCAATCCATCAAATTGGTCATCAAATAATTATTATAATGATGCTACCTGACGCTGCATTATTAAATAGTGCACAAATTTCTATCGTCAGCCATAGCTGATGATAGCAATTTGTGCACTATTTAATAATGCAGCGTCTAAACGGCTAAGCATGTGATGACATTGTCTATGACAATGTCATCACATGGTTAGCCGTTTTTACCCGACTATTCATCCGAATGCCTAAACTATTCATCCGATTTTGATGAATAAGGTGTCAATAGATTAGATATTATGGTCCGGGTAGGCTAAATAAAAGAAACCGTAGTCAGGTAGTTACTTTATGCTTGTTTTATCTTGGATCAATTTCTAGTCCAATCGGATCCAACTTAAAACCAGTAGGTACTTCACATAGGGCTGTCAATTGAGAAAAGGTCCGATCGTTGTTCAAAGTTATCTTTGATCAATAACCCAATAACTCTTACTGGCAAGCGTGGCTATGTGTTCCTTTAGTTCCCATTAGTTGCTCTATTAAGTTACCTAGAATACACTTTTCAACTACATCATGACATGCGGGGACGAGATCAAGCGACGCATGGCTATGGCCAGGTCTGCCATGGATAGGCTGAAGAAAATATGGAGGAATCACAATATCACCAAAGCTACGAAAATCCGGCTCATACGGGCACTTGTGCTCCCCATATTTCTATCCGCAGCCGAGACCTGGACGCTGAGAGACACTGAGAGGAAGAGAATAGACGCTCTGGAGATGTGGTGCTGGAGAAAAATGCTTGGAGTGTCGTGGACAAAGTTTCGCACTAACATATCCATCCTTCAAGAGCTTGGTATCAGGCAGCGTCTGTCGGCTATAGTCCAAGCCCGAGTACTCCAGTTCTTTGGACACGTGTCCCGACGAGGAAAGGACTCTATCGAGCGGCTTGTGGTTCTGGGTAGAGTGGAAGGAACGAGAGCGCGCGGCAGGTCGCCCATGCTATGGACCGACCAGATTAAGTCTGCAGTGGGTGGCCCATTGAATGAGTGCACACGAATAACGGCCAATAGAGACGGATGGCGTCGCATCGTTAAACAAATTATGGCAACCCGAAGTCTCACTGCAACATGATGACCACGACCGCTCTGCCAAGAGTGTACCGACGAAGAAGAAGAGAAAGTGACATCGACCACGTTTCATTTCTATTGTATTTAGTTTACCTCTAGCCTAACTGCTAAATCTTCCTTAACCTATTGAACAACGACAACTTTAGTGCCTATATTGGTCAATCGAAAGAAAGGTTACACTACTAAGAAAGGGTACATTTTGTTATTTTTTTAATTAATGTTAGGTTTATTCGGAGTGTGATAATTCTGGCGGCGTATACACTGTACGTAGTATAGTGAAGTATGACCACGAGGTGCTTATAATCTGAAATGTTAAAAATTATGTTAAAATTGTTTTTAAGGTTTTCTGTAAAGAAGTGCGACGCGATAAGGTGCCAAGAATTTTCTATAAAATTATTCTACGTATGATATTTGTATTGGTAATATTTTTTATACAAATAGTTTGTTGCATTATTGTCGCAGAGTTGCGTCACCGAGTTTCGTCTGTCTACGGCACCCTTTAAATAATGTTTAGAACGAAGTAAATACAAAACTAGCGTTAAGTATGTACACAAACCTTCGTGAAGCTTCCATAGCTGATAGTAGAAAACTTGTAAGCAGTCAACTGCTGAGGTTTCTTGGACCTTAAACATTCAAATCATTAGCTATTGTCCGAATAGACATATCATCGTCTGCTTAGTTTTTCCTAACAATAGAATTGGCTTCTAGTCCAACCACATGCTGCTAGCCAAGCCAGTGTTAGCAGTGCCAGTCTGGCCGAATATATATCTGTTCTCCACAATGAAATAATAATGTTAAAGCTTGAATAACGCATTGGAGTGGGCGGAGTCGTTGGCAGTACCGGTTAACTGGGTAATCCGATGGTACACCTTAGTGAGACTGGCTGACAGACTTTTTGGTATTCTGACTACGTAACTGCCAAAAGTCTATGAATAACAGTCAGGACAAACGCCTTAACGTGCTTAATGAAGCACGGAGGGGTCTCTGATAGTATGTGATAGATTGGTGATTTATCCCCGGACCGTCATTGGCAAACAAATTCAGACCGAAAGATCTATTTACTTATTTAATATCTAATTATATGCTGATTATTTACTATCTTTTAGATAGTCAGTGTAGGAAAATGGACATAATCCTTAAATAAATCACATTGTCGATAATATCACAGTATCATTAACTTTTTTTTTTAGGTTTGAGAAATGCTCAAGCATACTGCACTACCACGGGGAGATAGCTCAGTTATGTGGAACTCCAACCCACTAAAACTCCACGGTGTCCTCCTGTGCCGCTTATAGTGGGAACACTATCATTACCTACGATTCGCATTATCTAGGTACACCGCCTGCCAATAAGCACTGATCCATACAACAATGAAACTATTATTTTTAATTGATATGTCTCTGTTCAGTCATTTGTTGCTATTGCATTTAAGGTAGGAATTATTTAAATAAAAACTTTAACTACATTTCGATGTTCCTCCAGACTTCGTATAATGTCACTTTTTAACTCAAGCTCCAAGCATTGATTTCAACCATTTGCAAGCACTTAAATTGTCAAGGAGTCGGTCAGTTAATCAGAAAGTTGAAACTAAATATTTGCACGTTCCAAATGTAGATCTCCATTGGGAAGAACGTGCCGAGAACTCCAGGGACTAGCAAAACTGGAATGAGGATGCGATGCGTTCTCGGATCAAGAAAATATATAAGAACTTTTTAGTTTAATGACTCAATTTTTACCTCCTTTTTTTATTGACGGAGGAAAAAATTCAAAAGGCGCCTGGAGTTTGAGGAAAATCCCTGGGAGTGTGGGATTTTTACCTCACTAAAACCACCTCGGTGATCACCATAAGCACTTGAAGAGGTAACGGGGCTCCTGTTACCTCTTCAAAGACCACTCCGGAAACCCTTTGTTTGTTTTTTGTTTGCCTTTCTTACCCATCTACAAATTAATTTCGCGTATCTCAAAAACAGTTACTCATTCATATTTCTAATTTTATTTTCTTACCTGATCATTATCGTCAAAATAGTCTTCTTGGATTTTTCATCCATTTCATACCATTTGCATAGAAACGCGGCGTCGCCAATGTTTTTGCTCTGAATACAAATACTGAGATTAATTAATTTATTCGTTTTAATTTGCATTTATTAAATAATTAGCTGGAGTATGAATAATACCTCTCTTATCATGTTTTCCCCGAAGACGCTCATCATGAGGATTTGTAAGAGAACAGAAAGGAGGAAAAGAATACTGCCTGGAATTTGTTCCCAGCTCCCAGTCTATGATAAAAAAAAATAGGTTTTATGATATTATAAATTATGATGAAAACAATATTATTTTTTTTAAATAATGACGGTCAAAGTACTATTAAAGTTCCCTTCTAGATGTGGGTTAGAAAACCGCATTGAAAACGATCCATCTATCTAAAGGTTTATCCACACATATCAGGGCCGTGCCAGGGACGTGGACGGACCGTGCCTCGTCAGGGGCTCAAAAACGGGCCCGGGCGAGTTCATATAAAATGTACCCACCGATATTTTTTTGAGCCCCTGACGGGGCACGGTCAGTCCACGTCCCGTGCACGTTCCGGGCACGGCCCTGATATGTGTGGATAGACCTTAAGAACTACGGTGCCACACAAAGTCAGAACGACAAATATTTTTAAAGTAAACCCCGCTTTTTGTGTCGGCTTTTGTTTCTAAAACAAAAGACAAATTATGTCCTACTTATACAGTCGCGAGCAATAAACTGGAATCATTTCATCGCGCGTTGTACAAATCATTTTTTTACAAATTCTATGCTATAACCTATAGATTGTGGTATATCATTTGAAAGGTAATTTTGTTAGCTTTCAACCTCTTTCAATATCATAACCAAAGATTATTCACATTGTGTCATGGAACGTAAAAACAAAAGACATCAATTTTTAAACAAAACACCATATTGTTTGGTAGTCCTTCAACCCTAAAAAGCTAGGAGGAAGATGAAGAATATTATTGCTCCCACATGTTACCTAATCCCAATTTGGCACCATGATACACAAGCAGATATGTATAAAATATTTATGTTTAAAAGTGCTAACAGAAATCAAGCCCAACGTAACGTTATACATACATTTCCCCAGACTTAAACAGCTTTACACGTTTCCATTTCGACTAAAGTACTAAGATTGTGATTAAATTTACCGTTAAATTAAACCCAAGCGCGCATATCTCCAAAGATCCGACCAGCACATTAAACAGATTGGACGCCGTAAAAATATCTTCCAAGTCTTCTCCGAGTCTGAAATTGTTTATAGTGACAGTGATTATTTCCCCTGGTTATTGTTATTTAATTAGCTAATTTGAGTTGAAGGGACGGTGCTGTAATTGCATCATCATAATAATGATGCTCTGTATTTATTATTTTATAAAATAAAATCATCCTAAGAGAAATTAAAATGACAGTAAAAAATTAAAAACTCTTGATTTTTTTACCCGACTGCCGAAGGAGGGTAATGTGTTTATGAGTCTATGTATGTATGTAAGTA
This sequence comes from Anorthoa munda, assembly GCA_945859665.1. Classification (NCBI taxonomy): domain Eukaryota; kingdom Metazoa; phylum Arthropoda; class Insecta; order Lepidoptera; family Noctuidae; genus Anorthoa; species Anorthoa munda. The sequence goes on from OX243908.1 coordinate 18,342,884, forward strand.
TGTATGTATGTATGTATGTTTGTTCCTATGTGGCGTTCTAGAGACCAAACGCGTGGGCCAATTTTGATGGTTCTTACGTCAATTGATTCGTCTTAACCCCGCGAGTGTCACTGGTTACATTAAAATTGGAAAATAGGAAAATGGCGGTTCTTGGGCGCCATATTGTGGGGGCCCAATTTTTTTTTTTTCCAAACCTTTCGTGTGGGGTATCAAATTAAAGGACTTTAAGAGTTGATTTCAAAAATATATAACACTTATATGTTTAAATGTACCTAATTCGAAAAAAAAAAAAACTAAAAAGTTCTAAATAAAAAAAGTTAATTAAAAAAATAAAAGAACCCGACTGCTTGAAAAGTGAACTAAAAAGACGTAAACAAGGTGAAAATCATGCTGTGCAGTCGGAGGATACGTCTGGTTTTGGTCAGCCAGCTCGCGAAGATGTATCCTCCGACTGCACAGCATGATTTTCACCTTGTTTACGTCTTTTTAGTTCACTTTTCAAGCAGTCGGGTTATTTGATTTTTTTAATTAACTTTTTTTTTATGTTATGCTGTGTGTTTGTGTTTTATTTAATAGTCCAAGAAAATTAGTCAAATACGGGCAAGAATCTCGGAGTGAGAGATAGTCAGCTATAAAGTTGTATAAACCTTTATTTTGGCACCCTAAAACTTGTCTTAAAACCTACTTATCGTAGGGTGTCCGCGACTACAGATATTCCAAGGTCAAAGATCAAAACATCGATATTTGACACATTTATTGCAAATATCTCGTTTCGTATGGGTTTTATGCTATTTGTATTTTTTGTAAATATTGTAGAGGATTAAATTCTCTATCACTTTTGTACACATTTTATTAATATCTTGAACCATTTTCGAGATAGAGGGCAGAGCGTGCGCCCGAAATCCTGGATAAACTGGAGAACAAAGTCGTTGAAGACGAACACAGAGGAATTTGAAGTTTTACAGTGACTGGTGGACGATGATGATGAAGAAGCAGAAAATTGTGTAAATAATTTAGGCAGGGTAAGTTGCTAACACGAAGTGAAATTAAAAGATGCCATACATAAGTTTCATAAATCACACGGGGATAGCTACTCTCTTACTAACTCGGAGTTAGTCAGATAACCAGGTTGGCGCTATCTTTAATTCGATTTTCGAACTGATTGCTAATCACTTATGTACCTATATATCGTACTATATTTTGATATATTTATCACCGTCAATAAAATAAATCAAATTGACAATCGATATAGCATAGACGAATAAACCTATCTCCTCGATCTGTTAAAAACCATGGTATCTACGTGAAACAGAACCACAAACATTTGTTACCGGGTGAATTTGAATTAGGAATGCACCCCCAGATAAGATCCAATCCGAATATTGCCGAGTTATTTCGCGTGCACGTCATTAATCTCACGAAGAAAGAACGAGCACGAAACAGGTTCTATTTGACAGGCCAATTTCTGTTTTTTTCGTCGGTATTACGATTGTAATAAGCAGCGGAGGATGTAATTGGTAACTAATACGACATCACGTATTAAGGTTGTGTTACCGAAGATTTATATCTCATAGAACACGATGATTACCTAATCTTGTTTACTGTTAATATATGTAATAATAATATACTCATGATGAATGTGCAAAACATCTATTCGTACAACAGCAAACAAAATTGCATAAGCTTGTTTTTTCGCCAGAACCTCAAGACATAGTGACATTCAAATTCAAGCGAATTTAAAGTTAAAAGTTTTTGGGCTGATTTGGGTTAGGCTGAAATATTTACAACAAAACATTTTGGCATCTCGCTATCGCCAATAGAATGACACATCATCTAGACCCTTAGCTCTTATAAATAAAAGTTTAAATATAAGAACAATTTTACTTACTTCAAAATGTATTGATGCTCTTTCACAATGTTTGCCAAACGATGCACAGTTGTTTTATCCAAACATATAATCATGTCACTAATGACACTGAAATTTGCACACACGTGAGAGGTCAGAACAAAGTAGAGCCCATCTACTATTGTGTAAAATAATACACAAATAAAACCTGCAAAGGAAAACCACCGATAATATAGCAATAATTTTGGGTGATTGGGAAACCAAGACAATTTTCAATTTCATCTTGATCTTTATTATTAGCCAGATAGAAACGGGCTTCCCGTAATAGAAAAAATATCAGACAATTTAAATGTTAGAAAGTAGTCTATTCGATTTTGGGAGCCAATCTTATTATCAAAATGATTTTACTTACCACACATTATTGAATGGATGTAGACAACAGTCCAAGGCAGCCAGGCCTCCGTTGAGAATGGTACTAAAACTGCGTAAGGTAATTTATAGATTACCTCATTTGTAGTAAAATAATAATACATTATAATGACAGGAGTAGAAAAATTGTACACAGAAATGAGCACTAGATTCAAAATGACATAGTACTTCATCAAAAAGTTGAGAAGAACGAGGTCTTTTTTCACGAGACTCTTTTTCTTATTATCTTGTAAAATGTTGTGGTAGAGTTTTCCTAGACACTCAGTCAGGTCGTAGATTTTCATTCTCTTCTGTACTATGGCTACCGTTTTCAATAGTGTTAATAATCCGACTCCCAAGCAGGGAGCCAATTGCGTTAGTTCAAGGAAATTTTCCGCCGATATTTTTGAAACAAAGAATGATATTTCTAATAAAAGCATCAGTAAAAGTTGGAGGTAAATGGCGAAGAATCTGAAGTGGATCTTTCGATCACCGTACGGGATCCCTGCGAGCCATAGATTGATTTTTATCTGTTTAAGAAATTCCTCGTATTCGGGAATATTTTCCATTTTAATATACTGTTGTTTTCGTGTTATAGGGTTCACTTGTTTTGAGAGAAATGGAACTAAAGAGTGTGTCACTCTTTGGAACTGTAGGCTAGCTAGGTGAAATAATGCTTAAATATTCTGTCGACGTGCTAGCGCCAGGGCTGCTAAACGATAGAAAATGTTCGGTTTAAAATAGTTGTGAATAGAAAATGTTATCATTTTAAATCAAAAATCTTACAGAGTATGCTTTTTTTTTTTTATTGGGACAATCCCACCGCACTATTCCCAAACCACTGCAACTCCTGAAAGCCAGAATCAACAGTGGCGACCACCAGAAAAGCGCCGAGGCAATGAAGCTCGACGAAGTCCCGGAGAATGAATTTAACTGTCTTGGATCCCGCAACGAAATTAATCAGAAAAGAATAACGGAGGAGTAGGAAAAAACATAAATTTCCACTTCCCTCCATATCAAGCTGGAGACAGAACAAACAAGGCCACTAGGCACAAAGGGTCGTTTACAACTGGGATAAGCCCAGTTGCCTATCACCACGGATAAAAATAAGAGAGCATGCTTGCGTCTACGTCTGTTCGGTCTGAGAATCAACATCATTCAAAACGTGAAAAAGATAAGCACTTCTCGCAATGTGGATGTGCCTTTCCCCTTGCTTTTTCCACTGTGGTTTATCCATATAATTATAGATTAAAATCATGTTTGTTAGTGAGTCATAAAGATTGTAGATTACTTGTATTGGTTTTAGATATGAAATTATTTTAGAATCATGACATCGAATCAGTTTTTTCAAGAGTTAATATGAACACTAGTTTCTTGAGTCACTCTGAACAAACGAACGAACTGAAAAAAAAAACTATTTCCAATTTCAACTTTCATGCTGACTATCTAAAAAAAATTTACAATTTCAAAATGTATACCCACAAGATATGAAGACCTCATTAAATCGTCTACAAAGTGTTTTCTTACTGAATGTACATACAGTGCCATGAATAAAGAGACATGGAGAAGTCTCACAAAAGCCACAACCAACTTATCATGCGATCCATGAACAAATCCCAGGAGTGGTGATTTGGTCGACGATGAAGCACGCTTGCCAAGATAAACCTTTTTACTCTTGACTTAAAGACCTCTAGATTGTAGCTATAGACTCGGGGAGGGAAGTCCACTCCTTTGCTATACGCATGAAAAGATTGTTCCCAAAACTCATGATTACCCTTCGAAATTATAGTAACGTCATATTTTCTTTTATCTAAGTTCTTTGTTGAGAATTATTAAAATTTTCGAATATTTGCATTTAGGCCAACCCTACAAATCAAATGAATTGACATAAATATTATATTCACTTTAGTGTCCCTACAAAGTGAGAAACTGACCGTCGAAATAAAATCAACACCTATTTTGATAATTTTCCCTTATTTTGAATTCTGTTTGAAACAATATTCGTTTGTTTTTTGCCTTGATGTCAATCGATGAAATGTGTGAGGGTTTAAAGCCAAATACAATCAAAGGGTTTTTATTGAGAATGGGAATTCTCATGAAATTATCATGACAGTAAAATTGCTTGTCATCCATATACTGAAGAGTGTTGTTTAGTTGGTTGTTATACAATGCGAAACCCAAAGTTTGAATTTTTACAACACAGTAAACAGAACAGTGAAATATGTAGGTACAGAGTATAAGCATCTTAATATATATATTTCTTGTGTGCGTGTGTATGTGACTGAACTCCTCCTAAACGACTGGACCGATTTTGATGAAATTTTTTGTGTGTGTTCGTGGAGATTCGAGAATGGTTTAGATTTCCAAAAAAATAAAATGGAAAATTTGGGTAGGGTAGGTAGGGTAGGGTAGGTAGGGTAGGGTAGGTAGGGTAGGGTAGGTAGGGTAGGGTAGGTAGGGTAGGGTAGGTAGGGTAGGGTAGGTAGGGTAGGGTAGGTAGGGTAGGGTAGGTAGGGTAGGGTAGGTAGGGTAGGGTAGGTAGGGTAGGGTAGGTAGGGTAGGGTAGGTAGGGTAGGGTAGGTAGGGTAGGGTAGGTAGGGTAGGGTAGGTAGGGTAGGGTAGGTAGGGTAGGGTAGGTAGGGTAGGGTAGGTAGGGTAGGGTAGGTAGGGTAGGGTAGGTAGGGTAGGGTAGGTAGGGTAGGGTAGGGTAGGGTAGGTAGGGTAGGGTAGGTAGGGTAGGGTAGGTAGGGTAGGGTAGGTAGGGTAGGGTAGGTAGGGTAGGGTAGGTAGGGTAGGGTAGGTAGGGTAGGGTAGGTAGGGTAGGGTAGGTAGGGTAGGGTAGGTAGGGTAGGGTAGGTAGGGTAGGGTAGGTAGGGTAGGGTAGGTAGGGTAGGGTAGGTAGGGTAGGGTAGGTAGGGTAGGGTAGGTAGGGTAGGGTAGGTAGGGTAGGGTAGGTAGGGTAGGGTAGGTAGGGTAGCGTAGGTAGGGTAGGGTAGGTAGGGTAGGGTAGGTAGGGTAGGGTAGGTAGGGTAGGGTAGGTAGGGTAGGGTAGGTAGGGTAGGGTAGGTAGGGTAGGGTAGGTAGGGTAGGGTAGGTAGGGTAGGGTAGGTAGGGTAGGGTAGGTAGGGTAGGGTAGGTAGGGTAGGGTAGGTAGGGTAGGGTAGGTAGGGTAGGGTAGGTAGGGTAGGGTAGGTAGGGTAGGGTAGGTAGGGTAGGGTAGGTAGGGTAGGGTAGGTAGGGTAGGGTAGGTAGGGTAGGGTAGGTAGGGTAGGGTAGGTAGGGTAGGGTAGGTAGGGTAGGGTAGGTAGGGTAGGGTAGGTAGGGTAGGGTAGGTAGGGTAGGGTAGGTAGGGTAGGGTAGGTAGGGTAGGGTAGGTAGGGTAGGGTAGGTAGGGTAGGGTAGGTAGGGTAGGGTAGGTAGGGTAGGGTAGGTAGGGTAGGGTAGGTAGGGTAGGGTAGGTAGGGTAGGGTAGGTAGGGTAGGGTAGGTAGGGTAGGGTAGGTAGGGTAGGGTAGGTAGGGTAGGGTAGGTAGGGTAGGGTAGGTAGGGTAGGGTAGGTAGGGTAGGGTAGGTAGGGTAGGGTAGGTAGGGTAGGGTAGGTAGGGTAGGGTAGGTAGGGTAGGGTAGGTAGGGTAGGGTAGGTAGGGTAGGGTAGGTAGGGTAGGGTAGGTAGGGTAGGGTAGGTAGGGTAGGGTAGGTAGGGTAGGGTAGGTAGGGTAAGTAGGGTAGGTAGGGTAGATGCATATTAGGTGTTTTTATGGCAAAACAAAGTTTTCCGGGTCAGCTAGTATTTCTATAAAAATCTCTTCCAGCGTACATTTTTTTTTTTGCTTCGAGAAATGCTCATGCATACTGCACTACCACGGGGAGATAGTGCAGTTATGTGGGACTCTAACTCACTAAAACTCCACGGTGTCCTCCTGTGCCGCTTATGGCGGGAACACGGGCACGCGTTAGCACAGACCGAAAACCCGCCGTGGCTGTCCGTCACCGGACCCTCCTCCGGGGAGTACCCCCCATAATAGCGCACCAGAACAGACTGTACGCCGTGACTACCCCAGTGACCAAATCAGCACATGGGTGCCAGACGACCACGTGTATGGCACCCTTGGTCCCCCTGTGACGGGTCAAGGTCGATGGCCCTGCCACCTACCATTTTGCGGCCGCAGGGGATAGGGAGAGCGGCTAACGCTATACCAACACTCCTCCTCCCTTGCGGCCCCACCGCTTCCGCCAGCAGACGGTGGCGACCCTGTCAAGGCCGCGAAAGGTAGGGAGAGCGGCGCACCGCTATACTCCTCTCCCGCTGCGGCCTCCAACCCTCAGCCGCGATATCGTATGGGACCTGGGATGCTCCATAAGACATCGTGGCCCGCCTCAGTTGCGATGTCGCCTGTTACCAAGGGGCACCGCAACTACTAGTTGGCCGCTACTTCGTCGGCTTAATCGGCAACTACCTACCTACTCTTTGCTAAACAGAACAGATAAAATAATTAAGCAATTTTTTTCATAGCCATACTTACGTTTAGTTCAATAACGTAAGAGAAATAAGAACATAGAAGAGTTTGTAAAAATACAAATTGTTTCAGTCGCGGGGCAGAGTTGATTGATCGACTTGTTTTGTTTCTGTGGGCAAAAGTTTCACAAATTGTGTTTGGGCAAACAGTTTCGGGGACAAACATCAATCAGGCATTAAAATATTGGCGACGATATAATGCATGTGATATTTACGTGGGTCTAACGTGATATTATGGTAAATTGGTAATCAAAGTAACATCACTTTGTTTTTTAAATTCTAATTAGTATTGCCAGTTACTAGACAATTCAAAAATACTTTTAAATGCTTTAATATACATAAGATTTTGACTTTGTTACTTTTACTTTCCTCACAGACAGCAGTCCTATGTCCCAAGTGTGGGCACGTTGTAGACTGATGATGAACTTAGCTTAAATTGATTGGATAATTACGTGGCAAACATGGAATACTACACATAACAAAAGATTCTTCTAGTTATAATATAATATAATTACAAGGCAGATGTGACATGTAGCAGAGATGAAATTATTGAGATGGGTTTGCGGATCGACAAGAATGGATAAAGTGAGAAATTAGTATATTAGAGGAGAGGTATGTTTGTAAGTGGCGCTAGTGACAGAAAAGTTGAAAGGAATCAGTTTGTCTTCGTATGGTCATGTGATGAGGAGAGATGAAACGCATGTTACTAATTTTTTTTTATTTTTTTTTATTTTTTTTAATACGTGGCGTCTCGCAACTCAGTCAAAGTGACTGTTTAGCTGCTTAACCGGGCTTTCCTACGGAGACTAAACTATATAGCCTCCAGCTAGGCAAAAATTTACTAAACCTAAGCGACAACGCTGAGGGCTACCCCAGTTGGGGTCGAACCTCGGCTCAGGGCGTCGCTGGGGGGACAACTAAGGCTGGATCTAATAAAGTGATTCTACCATCCGTTCGGAATAAGCCTACGTGGAGAAGAACGGACAAGAAACTCCAATTAACTAATTATAATTAACTATGGCACAGCTATTCGCGAGCTGGCTACATAAATAATGACTGGGACTTCGCGGCGGGGCCTCGGCGGCGAGGGCGGACCAATCGGTATGTATGCTACGTTTGAATAGGTGTTCGTACTATTTACGAACCCATTGACCGTCCTTGTAAACAAGGCTGTCAAGTTCCCTAGTAATGCACTCGTACCTCGAGAAGAGGGCACTGCATGAAGCGGGGGTGAGAGAGCCTGCATTCCGGATTTCTGCATCCAGAGCACGGGCCTGAGGGGTCATCCATATGGAATACGCGCTGATTATATTCTCAGCGACACTCAAATATGGCTTGTGCCCGGAGGGGGCTACAGGGGGCGGGCACATGGCGGCGGTGGTGGTGGAAGCCACCTTCCGGTTTTGTGCGGGCATGGGGGCAGCTGGGGCCACTGGGTCGGGGACTGGATTTGGAGCTGCAATGGGGTGGGCCATCAGCGCTGGGATAGGCTGGGAGTAAGTCTGAGGAGCCACACTTTGGTGGTTCAGCTTACCCCATGGTGAAGTCCTCTGAGGGGCTAGACGGGGGGGTGGTTGGGAAGAGGGAGCCATGCGCATTATGTGCGCATTGTATCGCTTGGCCATTTTAGGCGCGAGCTTGGGGGCTTTTGGGCAACCCCGGTAATTAGCCGGGTGCCCGACTTGGCCACAGAGCACGCAGCTGGGAGGCTCCGTGCACTGTGAGCGGTCTTTAGGACGGGGACAGTCCTTAGTGCCATGATCACCCATGCACTTAACGCACCTGGGTGTTGCATAGCAGTGGGCCTGAGAATGGCCATAAAGTTGACAGTTGTGACACTGTCCTACAAGATGGGGGGCAGTAGGGTTTCTCGATCGAAATGCCCGACAGGGAGCACACGGTCTTTATATTGAAGATCGGGTTGTAACCCTCAGTAGGGCTACAGACAACTAATACAATATCGTACTGTTGTCCGCCTCTTGCTTTATGCAAGCGGTGGACTTCAGTGACGGGGACATTTTGGTCAAGAAGGTCCTTACGGATTTCCTCCGTAGGGATCTCTTTTGGGATTCTCCTAATGACTACTCGGACGGGCTTTTCCTCTGGGAGGGAGTAAGTATGGAACGAGATGTTCCTTTCTTTGAGGTCCCGGGTTAGATTCCGGAAATCAGTGGGAGAGGGGAGTTGGATTCTGATGCCTTGTTGGCATGCAGTGGCTTTGGTGTAGTTGATTTTCCGCTCAACACAAGCGTTTGAAACATCGTTCCACTTGATTTTATCCTGAAGATAAATAGGTGGAGGGGGACGGAGCTTCTTATTGGTAACTATTACCATGGGACTGGGGCTGCGGTTGGACCGCTGAGAAGAAGCAATGTCAGGGGTGGGGGTGATTTGCCTTACGGGCGAGGCCGGTGGCAGAACTGACTGAGGAGAGGTTTTTGGTACCGCCTTTTTGGCCTTGGTAGCATTAATGGGACTACTCCTCTTTTTCCTCTTTCCTCCAGAGCAAACTACGGAGTCACCGTCGGAGGAGACGGTGTCGTAGTCGTCTGACCTATCGGGGACATTTGGGTCTAATGGGTCGTCAGCAACTGAGTTAGCTTGGTCAGCCAAAGCTTCCCATTCCTCGTCAGTGCTGAGGGTTGCTCCCTCTTCCATAGGGGAGTCATCATCGTCCGCCCAGATGGTCTTGGACTTGGACTTGGGCCTGAATTTATGGAGGGCGGCTATGCGCTCTTTATAGCTTTTATAAGTTTTTATTTGAGTAGCTATGGGAGAAGGAGGATCTCTCCATGATCGGGTTTTCTTAGGCTCGACGGCCGGTTGAGAAGAAGTTTTAGGAGAAGGAGGATCTCTCCATGAACGGACAGTAGCTTTAGGCTCGACGGCCGGCGCTGGGGGCTTAGGTAGAGTCGGCTCACCAGTCCCAGAAGTGGGCCTGGCTGCCGGGGAGGGCGACCTGGGCGAGACCTGGGCTTCGCTCGGCAAGGGTGCCTGGCTAGGTCCAGGGGCCCCGGTCGGACCCGAAGCGGGCACATAAGAGGCTAAAGCCTGACTTACAGCATGGCTGTATTTTTTGGAGAGTTTTTCCTTCTCGAGAATCTCGTGAAGGAGTTCAATTACTGCCGCGAGCGACATAATTGAGAATTATAGATCCGGTGAAGCCGGGAGAGGGTATCTGCCCCGGGTGGAGGGGCCCGGGGATGTGTGCAAACCTACCCTCCCAGTCGGGTTAGACTGGGAGGTGAGTATCTGGTGAGCCCTAAGCTTGTCTACCTGCCACCAATCTTATTGGGTGACAGGGCCCTAAGGTACCGGTAAACCCACCGAAGGTGGGCCACCCACCAATGTGTACCGAAGAAGTCTGGCACGTCGGGGTAGACACACCCGACCGTGCCAGGTGAATGCTGTGGGACGAAGCGGGGGTTGACTAGCCAACCAAGGCCAACTGATCCCGCTCCCGACTCCAATGACTGCCGTGTCCTTAAGGAACTTGGCGGGTGCTTGGGGCACACCCCACTGGCTTGTTAACACCGCTAGGTTTCCCGCCAGGGACCACAAAGAGTGGATTTGCCCGGAAGGGCCAAAATAGCTGCCACTACTAGTAACCAAAGTTACTAGTAGCGACACCTTTGGAGCGGCGTGCGAAGACGCGACGACCGCAGTGACGTCACGCAGAGGGGCGCGACGAGACGGAGAGTGGGGGCGCCGGAGAGCGCGGTGGGGCGACGAGCAGCGAGACGTCCGCACGGAGCGACGGCTGGCGAGCTACTACTACGCATGTTACTAAAAGAGTTATGGATATAAATGTGAATGGATGGATGGATGAAGTGCCTACCCCCATGGAAAAAAGGTGAAAGTTTATATGTGTACTAGCTTCTGCCAGCGGGTTCGCTCGCTAAAAGTGTTATTTTTATCCTAGGGTAACATAATACGGGGATGAAAAGTAGCGTTATGTGATATGCCAGACTATAATCTATTTCTGTACCAAAGGACAATGGCAGAAGCCCATACGTTGTCTTAGCTGAGATTAAATTTCTACGTCTTTAAATGAAAACTATCTGGTTTAACTCAGGGTCATGTTCAGAATTAGTTTGTGCAAGTATTTTTGTTCGAGTACGCCGAAAGTAATACATATTCAGTCATGAACTTTTGTAGGTTATGTCTGTGTGTAATAAAGTTTTTAATAGGTAAATATTTATTATTCAACTTCTTGGAAGAAAAAGGGCAATATTGCATTAATTTGTCTCTTACCTAATTATTTCAGCATGAAATGTAAAATATACTCTTTGGAAAGAGTATATTTATTTATACTAATGACTTATTTAGTCCGTTTTATTATAATATCAAATACAATAATGATGTACTTACTACAGTCGCTACTTGTCACTTGGTAGAATAAGTATAAAATGGCAACACTAAGCTGATGAAAGTTAACGATAAAATCAAATCATTTTCATGTATAATGTTTTTTTTTATCCGTGGTGAACCAGTTAATACTTTAAAAAAACGTTGACAATTACTGGCATATCTTTCGAATATAACTCAACTTCAGACGTTCAAATTTAAGTCAGCTAAGATTTCGCCATTGTTATTTCATCCAGACCCGTTCAGCCGTTCTGGCGTGACTGAGTGACAAACATACATCCATCCAAACTTTCACATTCATAATATTAGTAAGAAGTAAGATTTTAATAATATAATTATCTAAACAATTGTGGGTATAGAGATTATTTTACTACAAACGCTAATAATAATATTATTGTTAATGAAATAATATAGAAATAATCACCGTTTTTTTTCACTCAGCTCTTCAACCCACTCATATCGTATCGTGATTCTCGTGAACATGGCAGCCCAATCAGGGGTTCTTTCATACTGACAAGCGCAAATTACCTTATATTCCTTCCATAATAAAATATTTTCCTGGAATTCCTGATTTATTTCTGGGTTTGTTCAAATAACAGTATAACTCGTATGTAATAGAAACTTGGTTATTTTTATACAATATTAAACTCAAGAGGATTGGCAGAGAATTAAATAAATCTATTTAAAACATTTCACACAAAAGTTATACCTTTTTGAGTGTCTTTTGGCAACATTAGAATATTGTGTTCAATCGAAGATGTTTATTTTCGCAAATATGATTTAATCATTAAAAACCGGGTGTTATAACAAAAATATTATTATAATTCATTTTAATCCGTGACCGAAGTATATTTTCGCTTCACTTTTTTATCGCAATTTGTGAGTGGTCTCTAAATTATAATTGAAGATTGGCATAGACATAAAAATCGGTTGAGTATTGATAAAACAACAGCTGTGTACAGTGTGCTTGTCGCCAGATGATTGCAAACACCGTAACATTCTAATAAATCTTAAAAGATGATAATATCTCTATATACTGTGCACCAATCATTTCAAATACAATAAAATCCCATCCTAAATTCCATCATATTTTGAGAATAAATAGTTTAAAATCTCACGCGATTTATTATAACCTAACGGTTTTTGAAAAAATCCGGTGACACACATACTTATTTGCTACTTGGATTGTAGGTACAGTATGAAAAAGACTGCATTGCAGAAAAGATTGCTTGGAGTTGACTCAGGTGGCAAAAACTTCAAGCCAGAGTAATAGCACCTATAAAGAATGCAGAGAGGACCAACCTATCGGTTTCGCATTGGCCTTTTTTATCACCTCTTTCGTTTTGTAAGTGTATTAGAGGTTACATAAAAAAGAGAATGACTTTATCATTATTTTTTTGTGTGTGAAAAAAACCGACAGTCTTTGTGCTCATTGTATTGTAAACAACTAACTCATAACGATTTATACAGGTTGTCCGCCGGAAAATTTTACACTTTGTACAGAGCTCACGGTAACCAAAAAAGCGTCAGTGGTGGTAGTTTATTAGATACGAGTCAGTGGACGGGAGCTATTGAAGCATATTTTGTGAAAAAGAATTCGATCAATGTGAGCGGCGTCGCTTTTGTTCTCACTTTGATAATCGACTATTAAGGGATGGTCCGTCAAACCAATTTATACGGAAGTGGCTACAGAAGTTTAGAAAAACTGGATCGGTCAGAAATTAACCTCGGCCTGAACCTTCAACGTCTTTTACTACGCCTGAAAACGCAGAACTTGTGAAGGGATTTTTTACGGCAGAGATGAAACCGTTAATGCACAACGATACTGCGCGATGCTGGACAACTTTTTTATACCGGAGCTGCACTATCATGGTAGCTACAGTAACAGAACCCACTTTTAGCAGGACGGGGCTACGGCACGCACCGCCAGGGACTCAATGACTGAAGTTAGACACTTTTTTCCCGGAAAATTGATAAGTCGCTTCGGCGACATAGCCTGGCCCCTTAGATCACCTGATCTGACCCCTTCCAACTTTTTCCTGTGGGGATACCACAGATCTCGCGTTAACAGCAATTAGACATCAACAATAAAGGCCCTGCAAGAAAATATCCGACGCGAGATTGTAGATTTCTAGCTCTAGGTCTTTAAGTTTAGTTGTACGAGTAGTTTGTGATATACTGTAGTTAGCGCGTAAGAACTTTCATGTACAAAGTGTTGTTGTATTAAAGTGTTTATTGTGGCATGAACTCAAATCGTTTTATTATGACACCTAGCCGCTTTTATATTATTGTTTATGCTGAGTAAAGGCAATCACTTCTCGGAATGGTCTTTTGGCTTACTGTGAGTTTAAGAAGACGATTCCTGTAAAACATAATTTATATGACTGATAGTCTTGTTAGCCGGATTGAGTTGCTTGTATAGTAATTTCGTTAGTATTTGTGTTTATATACTAATTTGCTCAGTAAGCATTGTTATAATCTCAATGACGTTTTTATAATTCACCATCATCATAATATCAGCCGAAAGATATCCACTGCTGGACATAGGCCTCCCCTAAGCGTCACCACATTGATCGGTCCCGTGCGTCGTGCATCCAGTGGTTCCCCGCAACCTTCACCAGGTCATCGGTCCACCTGGTGGGAGGCCTTCCAACGCAACATCTTCGCGGTCACTACTCCAGAACTTTTCTGACCCATCGGCCATCCGTTCTGCGAGCAATGTGCCCTGCCCACTGCCACTTATGATTGGCAATTCTTCGGGCTACGTCGGTAACATAACCTGGGGGGTTTTAAAATTATCTTCAATTAAATATTGTTATTAAAAAAAATGTCCTTCTTCAAACGAAAAAAATAAAACTATTTGTTTATTTTTTTTTTAATTTTCTTAAATAACTACAGTTAAAACACTTTATTAAAAAAATATGCCATAAGAACTAGAACAGAGGGTCTTGACAAGTGACATTTTATCAACGAAAGCATTGTCCTACTTGTCCCACCGCCGACGATCAGCGAGAAGCGAGTAGACCTAGAACCTAGATACGAGTTGGCGAGCAGCGAAAAGCGAGTGTGTAGTTTCGATAGTTTTGTCGCTCAGCTATAAGCGAGTGTTCTTGTGCGACGGATGATTACTTGAACCACTCGCTCGAGGCGGTTACTGGTCGCCGACGGCTCGTTGGTCTCTTGGCGTGAGTTCTGACTGCCAAGCGAGTATCACTGATCGAGTATTATCTTTAATAGCTCTTGTCGCTGCGACAAACTAGTGGTGAGAGAGTTCTCGCCGGCAGTATGAACAGCCAGCGATCAACTATTAATATGTGTCTCTTTAATTGACACGGGATCTATATATTTTGCCCGTTTCTTCAGGGAGAAAATAGGCAATAGCTAATCGCTTACTCGTCGGCGGTGGGACTAGTGCTAGAGTCATTCTATCAGCGACGACGTGACTGTTTGATAGCACTTAGCAATCCCATACCTGTACTTTTATTTTTAATATTTTACAAGCTTTTATTTAACTTGCAATGTATGTATGTGTGTTCGGGACAAATCTTGAAACTGAATTTTAAAGCAGTTATCATCCACCCATTAAGATGAAATTTTACATAAACGCTTAGTTTGGATGACAATGCATGGTTACCCAAGTGACGTTATTCTAAATCCAATATGGCGGACTAGTTATTTTTTGTGCACTGCCATGATGTGGGTATCAAATGAAAGGGTTTGCTGAGAAGAATACGAAAAAAGCTTGTTTTAAAAAAATATCTTTGAATCTTTTTTTTTAATATTAACTTGCAATGTATGTTTGTATGTTCGGATCAAATCTTGCAACTGAATTTTAAAGCAGTAATCCTCAACCGATTAAGATGAAATTTTGCATACACGTTTGGTTTGGATGACAATACTCGGTAAGCTTGTTTAAAAAAAAATGTTTCTTAATTAGAAACAATTATTTCCATTTGCTATCGCGACACATTCATTGATAGGATATCATTTGTCCAGAGCCTCAGGTTATGTTACTCCGTCCACTTTAACCTCGCATGACGCATCAGCATTATTGTTAATATTTTTCCTATTGCAATTATTTTCTGCTACTAAAACAATACTCCTTAGTGTGCGTCCTGAGTGACGGCGTACCGCCCAGGTGGAAAGAACGGCACATTAATGTGAAAACGCATCTAGACGCACCGCAGGAGCCGCACGCGCCGCAGTCATCGCATTTTATAAATCTTTATATGAAAACGTATGCAGCCTCGCACACCTATCCGCGCCGCACGACCCCCATTTCATCAAAATGCTGTAGGCGCTCGCTGTAGCGTGTGCGGATGATGTCATCAGATTCGGCGCGTTCGATGCTTGCGGCGAGTGCGGTGCGGGTGGCAAGGGTTGCGCGGAGCTTTGAGAAAATATGATTGATGATTACGGCGCGTACGGCTCCTGCGGTGCGTCTAAGTGCGCGTTCACCTTTAAACATATGTTCAACTCGTTAGAACTTGTCCGGAGTGCGAGTGGGCTCAAATATTTAAATTTACACCTGTAACCGCTCCGCAATCGCCATACGCGGGTGCGCCGCCACTCAAGTCAGGAGGAACACTTAGGATTGTATAAGAATGTTGATTGGAAGAATAAATATTTTTTTTATAAAATTCGTTATCCAAATTTGTGCTCCATTGGTGTAATTGCTGCAAGACGTTCCAGTGAGACGATAAACGAATTAATAAATAAATCCATCAGAGTTCTCAGTTGCGCTGATAATGTCACTGTGATTCCTATAAACATATTTAATATGTTTACATTGTTTTTTATTACCTCATTCATAGGTATCTATTTCCTTTTTAAAGCAATATCCCAGACGTTACTGAGTTCTTTCTATACAATATGTGTACAATTGAGTAGTGATGTTATGTACTTTGATCGTACGCATACTTGCTAGCTTGGGCCCGACGGCTGATTATTGGCCTTTGGTGAAAAGAAGAAAATTAATGTACTATGTTATATACAGGTACTAGAACGTGATAAGGGTACGCAAAAACAATAAACTCACAATAAGAACAATAATCTTTTCTTAAAGTTGTAGCACAGATTTTTATGTAAGATTTATAGAATAACGACAATTTATTAACAACTAAATAATATTCAACGCCTAATCAGTAAATATAATAGTTTATTAGCTGGTCACCACCTTGAATGAGGTTCTATTAACAAGGCTGAAATTTGATCACAGTTGCATTAATATGTGTAAATTATGAAAATGCATAATTATCTAAACATCTATTACATAATATAATGTATCATATGTTTCATATATATAGAACATATGCCAGAAATTAAGGAGGAAGTTTTGCATCCTTCTAAATCCTGGCCATCCTCCTAATCTTCAGTATTTACACCTGTTAATAAAACGGTTAAAAACTGGCAGAAGAAATATTGGTCGTCCAGCGGCGAGATGGGTAGACAACATTGTTGCCGACGTCGTGGGTAGGACCTAGATGAGGTTGATGCAGAAGCATGAGGATTGGCACCAGAAAAGAGAGGCCTATGCTCAGCAGTGGGGGAAGTCGGGCTGTGGATAATCATGATGAATGAAACTGCGATAAAATCTCACTTGAGTGGGTTACCAGCACTTAAATATTATATTTGCTAGTAAGACGTCAAATAATAACAAATTACTAGTTATTTATCAGTGCTCATACTTTAGGGAAAGTGATTAATATTTTTGCGTATCCTTAGAACGTCCAGGTACCTGTAAATTCGCCGTCGGCCCAAGCTAACAACTATGCTTACGTCCATAGTATTCTACGATGTTTTTATTTTAACAATCTCTGTCAGGACATAGGAATAGATTGATTGATAATTCTAATCAATTTTTCTATCTTTGCAGTCCACATAAGTTGGCCAGTCACAAGTTTCCGTCTCCGGGTTGTATAAAAGCTTAGGTGCACATTCTACCTCAACTGGCTGTCCATCATGACATTGGTAGTATTTATTACATCCTTCATGAGCGACCATATTGTCATCAGACTCAGCAGCGGAGCAGATAGTAAGAGCTTGGCGTAAGTTTCCATCATCATTATCTTCGCTACTTTCACTTTCATTGCTGTCATCATCTATGGCCCGGTTACCACAATCAACCTTTTTGGGCCAATCGCAGTAATTCTTTTTTGCGTTGTATAACAGATTTCCTGGACAATGGAAAGCTATTGGTGCACCATTTGAGCATTTATAAAAATGACTGCACAATTGATGAGCCATCACATTACCTTCAGATTTTTTTGCTGCACATCCATCAGCGGCTCGTTTACTTAATTTAGTATCAAGGGAATCTCTTGAGATATCTATTTTGTTAGTAACATCATAATCATAATATTGCACCTCAGTTGTTTGGCTTTCTGAATCTTCAGGAACAATTCTGCCGTCACAGTTTATTTTTTGAGGCCAGTCACAATGTTCTTTAACAGGATTATACATAAGATTAATTGGACATTGCACTGTGTAAGGTACGCCCGCGACGCACTTATAGAACTTGTTACAGTGTTCGTGGGCGACTACCACGCCTTCAGAGTTTTTTTTTGAACAAATGGCGTTTGCTTGATTAGGATCAGATTTGCTACGGTTAATCTCTTCGGATAAGTATGGCTGGCCAACGTGCTCGATGATCTCATCTGTCTTCAAATTACTATCTTTAGAGACACCTTTTCTCTCACCACAATCAACATTGTGTGGCCAATCGCATTTTTCAGTTACAGTATTGTAGAGAAGATTTCGAGCACATTTGAGAGCCACTGGCCTGCCATATGAACACTTATAGAATTCATTACAGTTTTCATGAGCGATTAAGACACCGGTTGAATAAGGGGTTTGACAAATTTTTAACACGTCGATGGAGTTATCTTCTTCTAATTCTTCGACATCTCTTTTGTTGTTTGATTTGGAAGCAGTGTTTTCTTTTAGTTTAAGTTGTGATTGACATTTACCAATCAATTCGCATTTTTCCCTTTCAGCATTGAAATGAAGCCCGTTTGGACAGAATCTAGAAATAAGACCTCCGTGATGGCATTTATAATACTGCCTACAATTTTCATGGGGTAACAACTTTGTAATACTTGTGTCTTTTGGACATCCATTCTCATAAAAATCATCTAGATTTGTGTCGTTTGAGCCTGTGTAAGCTATAGCTGTTGCATAGAGAAGAAACAGCGCTGTGCCTGAAACAAACAAGTTATTTTAATTAAAGTTTGTTAAAACATTTATTTATAAAAACAACAACTCACTTATCTCTTAGGAAGGCGGTAGTTTTGATTGATGTTTTTAAAAATTAGGTAGGTAAGGAAAGAATACGTCGTTAGAAGTTAAGTAAATCTACTGTCAAGTTATAGCAACGTCACATCACAAAGTGTTGGATTTTTCCACCAAAAATAAAATCTTCTAAGTATTGGCTTAGATAGGTACAGAAATGAACACTTTGGTGTCATAAAGTAAGGCCACAACTTTTCACCTACCATAGTTTGAATACTCCTTACGAACAAGCTTATGTATGCAGTTCCGATAAAAGGAAAGTATTACATTGAAAAGGGAGAACCCTGAGGAATATGAACCCTCAGTGTTTGGGACCCAACCGTATTTTGTAGAAAAATTAGTATTTTTTAATGGGTTTATTACTTATTTTTATATTTTCCAATATTTTAATGAGTATTTATAAGTATATAATATATCAATACCTCCAAAGTTATTTTTAGGGTACCGTACCCGAAGGGTCCAAACTTAGTCCTATTGCTGTCACTCACGTGTCTGTCTGTCCGTCGTCTGTCACACAGATTTTACAGCCAAACGGTTGGTATTAACAGTATAAGTATCTTGTTGACCCAAAATCATACAACTTGTCTAAAAAATATTTTATCTACACTCACAACGTAATGTTCCAAATACGAATTCAAAAAATATTGTATAAACACGTACTTTATATTTGTGGATAGGTAAAATAAAAAAAAAAACCATTACAGTTCAACATTTTCCTTAGATTTTCAAACAACTGCATCATAAAATAACTTTTTAATTTTTATAGCACACTTTTACTTTTTAATTTTCTGGCGCGTATGGGCTGTAGTAAAGAAGTTTCATTGTCTGTGGATGCGCGCGCTGCGCAATGAGAATCTAAATTGCCCGCCATACCAAATATTTTTCCCTTTCCACTTTTGTTTTATTTCAACTGTATGAGTGAAGATAAAGTAGTGTATGCAACGGCATATAATTAGGTATTAAAACACTCGCGTAATATTATTATCAAATTCGGCTTTGCCTTATTTGATAAACCTACGCTCGTGTTTTAATAACCCCTATTATATGGCCATTGCATAAACTACTATTACATGTTTTTAAAGGGACCACACAAAGGAGAGTGTGATAAAAAATATTAACCTGCCCCATCGAGTGGGGTATCTTTGTTTAGAACTCGTTGAGAAAATAAAACTGTATTTTTTGTTTTCAAAAATATTGTAAAACATAGGAATGAGAAGCCACCAAAGTAAGCTATTTTTTACAAAATTTTGTACTGAAGAATTTTTTTACTTTCCATTGAGCTATGAACTTGATTCTGGTGAAAATGATTATTATTACGTATATTTTACCAACAAGTACCAATATATTGATAAATCAGATCATCATATCGGCCGAAAGACGTCCACTGCTGGACATAGGCCTCCCCCAAGCGTCGCCACATTGATAAATCAGATATTTCTTTGAAATTCCCTCATTTTTACTGTTACAACCAACTTGATTTTTCGATTTGGTACGGAACCCTAAATGTACGAAGTCCAACACGCACTTGGCCGGTATTTTTTACATGTTGGTCCACTATTTGAGAAAATAACATATTATATAAAAACATTGAGATAGCCTATAGACAAAAAAAGCCATAGGAATGGCCTTTTCACTTTTTACTAAGGAAGACACAGACGGTTAAATTAAAATCATCACATCACATCATCAGCCTATTAATGTTCCCACTGCTGGGACACAGGACACGTCTCTGTGAGAGGGTATGGGCCGTAATCCACCACGCGAACCCAGTGCGGGTTGGTGGAATTAGATTCATGCTTTTTGTTTTAAGAAAATTATTTATGAAATATGCATGCATGATTGAATTTAAACGAAGCAAAATGATTAGGTACGTTAGGATCGTAGCAGCTTACGTGACGTTCTATATATTCTGCTTACTTACCCCCATTGGCAAAAACGGTGAGTTTATATATGTATATTATGAAATATATAGATTAAGCAGATACTCACTTACAATATTTTAAACTAAACATGTGGACGATTTTTTGACGTCCAATGAGCCCCTTCCTCTCTCCCCTTTTTATACGCGATTGTATATAGTTTTTATATATAGACATGAACTAAATTTAGACTACCTATAATAAAGGTCATATTTGTTTATACCAATAAAGTAATTGTAAAATAATAGACTTGTTTTTTTGACATTGTTTTATTTTAAAACATTACAACAATATTGTTAAAATTACTATAAATAAACTCTATAGAGAATAAAAATAATCATTTCACATTCGATTAGGTAGGTAAATTGTAGAAACCAAATTGAATAACGGAGTTATAGAACATGTTTCAACTATTTGTGAAATGTATGTAAAGTTAGACTGTTAGTGATCTTCCCCACCGTGAATGTACACATAATACAATTTATATAATATCAATGTTCGGTAAAGAATTTTAGCGAGCATTGATTATTGCAAAAAAACTTTGAGTATCTTGATAAAGAATCGCAAAAGATGCTGCACCAACAAGAACGTGGCTTTTATCTTTAAGAACAAGAATCTCTAAGTATCCCTATGAGAAATAGCAAAATATATCATTCTGTTAAAGGTAACACTCCTAGTCCAAGAATTCTTTACTGCAGTCCCATTTGATTTCGTACTTCCGCTTCTGTTAAGCGTTCTCCGCAATCCACGTTCATTGGCCAGTCACAAACTTTAAGTACAGTGTTGTAGTAGAGACCCTGAAGGCACTCCATGGCATATTTTTGACTATTAACACATTTATAGAACTGACTGCAATTCTCGTGAGGAAGTATAGTACCGTCAGCAAAGCCTATGCATGTCTCATCAAATTTGCTCTCTTTTGCGCCATAATGGAAGTTTTCAGGAACTACCCTATTGCTACAGTTTACATTTTGCTGCCAATCGCAGTATTCCTTTTTGATGTTGTAAAAAAGATGTAACTGACAGAATTGAGTTACTGCTATGCCTCCGAAGCATTTAAAGTACTGGTTACAATTTTCATGAGGAAGCAATATCCCTTCAGAGTTTTTACTTGCGCAAATTCTAGCCGCGGTACTTTGGTAAAGATAGAATTTGTCATATTCGCTTTTGTTTTCTAAATTTGTACTAATTACTTCATTATTTTCGCGCTCTATATTGTTCTTATCACTATGTTCATTATCACTATCTATACTGTTTTCACCATATTCAATTTCGTTATCTACATCATTCTTGTCACCGTGTGTGTTTCTACTATCTACATCATTCTTGTCAGCATGTGTGTTTCTACTATCTACATCATTATTATCATCATTCGTATAAATATGGGGTGGGTTACTAATCTTAGGTAGCGTCCTGCTTGTGCAATTGACATGAGTTGGCCATTCACATTTTTGCGTCTTCGGGTCGTATAAAAGCATACCAGGACATTTTATCGCGACTGGATGTCCATCACGGCATTTGTAAAATTTTGCACAATTTTGATGAGTGGCCAACACGCCATCAGAACCTTTCGCGGTGCAGATGATTTGAGCTCTTTTTTCTATTCTACCGACACTGTGACGAGAATCAATTCTGTTCCCGCAGTCAACATTGTTGGGCCAATCACAAACATTCTTTTTAACGTTAAATAATAGATTTCCGGGACATTTGAAAGCAACTGGTTCTTTGCCTGAACATTTGTAAAATTTCTCACAACGTTCATGGGCAGTTACATCCCCTTCAGAGTTTTCAGCTGCACATATAACAGTAGGACTAATATCATCGTCATCCCCTGAGGTTTCATTATCTTCGTAATCATAACTCTTCTCCTCGTCTGCAATGATAGCAACATTGTCTTCGTCTTTAGGAATTATTCTGCCATTACATTGTACACGCATAGGCCAGTCACAATGTTCCTGAATAGGATCGTACCATAGCCTATTTGGACATTTCTCCGGGACTGGTAGGCCCCCGGAGCACTTGTAGAACTTGTTACAATATTCGTGAGCGATTAGCACGCCATCAGATTGTGAAGATTTACAAATAAAATGAGCTTGGTTAGGGTCAGAGGTAATTTTATTCTTTTCAATCAAGTTTGCGTCTTCAACGTCAAGAAAAAGATTTTCACTAATGCTTCTTCCACCACAGTCAACGTTTTGTGCCTTATCGCATTTTTCAGTCAAAGTATTGTACAGGAGAGTTTGTGCACATTTGAGAGCCACTGGCCTGCCATGAGAACACTTATAGAATTCGTCACAACTTTCATGAGCGACTAAAATACCGTTTGAATCATGTGCTGAGCAAATAAGGGACGCGTCGCGTGGGTTATTAGTATCTAGATCTTCGAGTGATGTTTGATTGATGTCAGCATGTTTGGCACATTTAGCATGCCAATCGCATCTTTCCAGGTCAGCATTAAAATAGAGCCCGTTTGGACAGAATCTTGAAATTAATGCTCCGTGAAAACATTGATAATACTGCCCACAATTTTCGTGAGCTAAAAGTTTCTCAATATTGGTTTTTCTTGGACATCCATTTTCGTAGAAACCATCTGTGTCGTCTAAGTCTGCGAGAGCTACAGCTGTTGCACAGAGAAGATACAGCGCTGAGCCTGAAACAAATAAGTTAGTTTAACCATTTTATTACAATGGTTGTATTTTTCAATACAACACACTTATCTCTCTGCATTGTGGTGGTTTTGATTGTTTTTTTAATTAATATTATAAACTAAGTAGAGCTATTTTATTTTTATTGTTGTATAATACTAAGCGATTAGATATTGCCAAACTTTGGCAACTTCACACATGATGATCAGTCATTGACTCATTTGGATTTTGTATTGACCCAGTTAGACAAAAATATTTTAAAAACCAGGTACTGTTAGTTCGTGTTTTATAGAAACATTGGTCACCCAAACTAAATCTTTAAAATGAATTTCTTACGATATATTCTGAAAATTACAAAATATGTTGTAAGAAACTGCGATCCTGATTTGAAGAATTCATTCTTTAGTTATTTTTTTACTCGCGTAGTATTAATACCTAAGTATATACCAGTAATGTCATGGTTTATTATGTCTGTCCATCTTTATTCAGGCCAAAGTAATGACGCTTATAGTATACAATATACAAAAAAGAACCGGCCAAGTGCGAATTAGACTCGCGCATTGTTCCGTATAAACAGCAACATTCAACAAAATAATCAGGTAACATTACTGACGATTATAAAGAATAAAAGCACAGACCTTAGCTCTAACGAAGGGACAAAATTAACGTTTCCGTAAGAAAAGTGTTGTCCCCTTATACATCGACATAGGTCGCGGTCAATTTACCAACGGCAAATAAGTTATAAATTTTTTGAGTATGGTAAATTTTTATAGTTTTAAGATATTTTCCTTTTCTTGTCTTATAAGACATTGCTTCTTGCCAAATTTCAGGTTTCTAGGTCAACGGGAAGTACCCTTTAGGTTTTGATTCCATTGCGTTTCCTCAAAAATACGACATAAACGGCCGTGTCTTTGAGTGCGTTGATTTAAATATTTGATTTTTTCACAGCCCCAAGTGATTGTAGACTTAAATATATGATATTAATTTCAACTTGATACCTCCAGGCGTTCCAGAGAAAAAGGTCTTAGCACACACAGACAGAGAGGCAGACAACGAAGTGCTCCTATATGTGTTCCTTCTTTCCTTTTGAGGAACGAACCGCTAAAAAGAACACCATCTGGATCACCCTATCGGTTTCTGATTGGCCCTTTTCATATCCATTCTTTCATATTGCATGCATTACGACGCTTACACCTTACGGATGCCAGAGGTTAAACGTAGATGTTGTTTTTAAAGCGTGCTGATCTATTGTGATTATTTTTTTCTAAATATCTCAGTACTACAAAAGCCTTATATTACTATCCGAGCAAGAATTTAAGAAACATCGCGGTAATTTTGAAAAAAATAAAGCTAAATTGTGTACCGTGTGAAAATTCAAAACTTAACTAGCTAAAAAATATCACAATGTAGTTCAAACCCAGTAGTAGTACAAGAAATAAAAAAAGGGTTCCGTACCATTATCGCAAAAAACGGCAAAAAATCACGTTTGTTGCACGGGAGCCTCACTTAAATATTTATTTTATTCTTAAAAATTTCAACTGTCTAGCTATCATGGTTCATGAGATATAGCCACCAGGCTGTTTTTCATGTCAGACGGATGGACAGACAGACAGACGGACCGCGGAGTCTTAGCAATAGGGTCCCGTTTTTACCCTTTGGGTACGGAACTCTAAAAAGGGCATGACGGTGTGCTATTTAATATCTTAATATCTATTATAACTATGATAGTACAATATTACTGTTTATCTAATTAATCAGGAAAGTCACAGTGAATGAGATTGGCAATGGCATGGTTCAGACCACAGACATAAATCTAACTAGATAACGCAAGTCCCTCCATCTGTATGAAAACCAAGCGTGCCACTTTTTCACACACAATTTAAAAATAAATTTACTTACCATTGAAAGAAAACATTTCCAATGCCTCGGCCAACTTTTTCTACGCAGTCGTTACAGCTCATTATTAACTAGGCATTTTTTTTAGATTTTGGTGGATTCCCGGTGCCGATAATGTTAAATGAAAAGCTCAAAGTACGATCATTCATCTTAATTTTACTCCGTTTTTTGACACGCGAAGTACGTACAATCGCGTCATCTAGTTAGATTTATAACTGTGGTTCAGATAGTAGCATCGGCGGCGGCGTTTTTAAACAATATGACAGTACCTTAAAATCAATCTGCTGACTGCCACTCTAACTGGATTTAGCTAAATACCAGTACTCAACTGAATCTGTCCCCACTCCATTTTACATGAAGCACAGTTTTATACACAATTCAGATCAAATAAAAAGTCAAGATGGAACGTTGTACAATTACACGTACAACGAAAGTACGCCTTAGCTTGTCAGTCTAGCTTTTTATTTGATCTGAGAGCACGACTGACCAGCTAAGGCGTAGTTTCGTTTTACGTGTAATTGTGTATGTATACGGCAAGGCGTAGTTTTAACCGGCGTCACCTTGTTATTTGCAACGTTCCATCTTGACTTTATATTTGATCTGAGATACACAAATGTTTTCTTAGTATACAGTGTGATGTGTTTGATTTTAATTTCTACGTCTATGTCTTATTAAAGTTTTAGTCGTTAGACTATCAATAATAGTATTTATGCAATGGTCATATAATAGGGGTTATTAAAACATTAGTGTGGGATTATCACACGAGGCGAAGCTGAGTTATATGCCGTTGCATACACTATTTTATCTTCACTCATACAGTTGAAATAAAATAAAAGTAGAAACGAAAAAATTAGTGTATGGTGGGCAATTTAGATTCTCATTGCGCATGACTGCGCATACATAGTCAATGACAGTATTTTTTTACATTAAACCAATGATGAGCCCATACGTGCCAATCAATTAAAAAGTAAAACTGGGCAATCAAAATTTAAAAGTTATCTTATGAGGCAAATGTTTGAAAATCGAAGGAAAATGTTGCACTGTAATAGTTTCTTTTTTTTTCCGTATCCACGAAAAAATAGTACGTTTTTATACAATATTTTTTAATTTGTATTTGGGACATTACGTTGTGAGTGTAGATAAATAAATATGCAATTGGTTACTGATGGACATAACATCATAATTACATTTACCACAAATAAAACGAACCCTGTTTATTTTTTGATGTGCAAGAGCATGACAATATGGTGGTTACCCGACTGCCGAACTAAGGTAATTTGTTTATCAGTCTATGTATATATGTACGTATGTTTGTTCCTATGTGGCGTTCTAGAGACCAAACGCATTGGCTGATTTTGATTCGTCTTAATTTTGCGAGTGCCACTGGCTACATTAAAATTGGAAAATAGAAAAATGGCGGCATGTGGGCGCCATATTGTGAAACCCAATTTTTTTTTCTTCCATTCCCATCGCGTGGGGTTTCAAAATAAAGGATTTTAAAACGTGATTCCAAAAACATATAACACTTATATGTTCAAATTTATCTAATACTAGCTGTTCCCCGCGGCTTCGCTCCCGTGGGCCACCCCACAGGACCCGTTTTCGGGATAAAAAAATAGCCTATGTTACTCAGGAATAATGTAGCTTTCTATTGGTGAAAGAATTTTTTAAATCGGTCCAGTAGTTTCGGAGCCTATTCGGTAAAAACAAACAAACAAACAAAAAAATCTTTCCTCTTTATAATATTAGTATAGATGACAAAAAAAATGTTAACTAAAAAGTTATAAACAAAAAAAGTAAATTCAAAAAAGAACAAAAATCCCGACTGCTTAAGGGTCTTCCACCACTTCAGTGCAGTAAAACGGTTACTTTCTAAAGCAAAACTCTTAGTAACAGCTAGGTTAAAAGGTTTGAAAAAATAAAAATTATTATTATTATTATTGATTTATGTACATTTTTTTTTTGCTTTATTAAATTAACTAATAATATTTTTCGCAACTTTTGGATACTCCACAACGACTTGAAGGAAAAATTGATGGCTAGAATTTCTTCCTTACTGAAATAGCATATGGAAATCAAATAATATTTTGCAAACAAAACTGTTCAAAAGTAGGTTCAATATTGATATTTTGGCATCGAGCGGGCGCACGGCCAGTACTGCGTTAATATTGGGGCGTATCAGTAGCCTTAAGAAGCGAACTAAAAAGACGTAAACAAAAAGAAAATCATGCTGTGCAGTCGGAGGATACATCTGGTTTTGGTCAGCCAGCTCGCAAATATGTGTTCTCCGACTGCACAGCTTGATTTTCTTCTTGTTTACGTCTTTTTATTTTAGTTCGCTTCTTAAGCAGTCTCTTTGCATATGGTAAATTAAGAATGTAGGGTTTCATGGTAATTTAATTTTGCTTATTATTAATAAAGAAATAACAAAGTACTTAGTTCAAATACAACTGGCACAGTCTCTTCATATCAGGCAGAGAAAATAAAAGCACAGCGGCCTAAAAGTTATTTTTAGTTCATAAATACTTATTTAGTAGGCGATGAAGCTGTAATTAACGTGTTAAAATTCAATATTGTCTTTTTCTCCTCAATTATAACTATTCTAACAAATTAATAAAAAGGGCAGATTATTTTCTGGTTGCTTTATTTTAACAAAGTTAACAAAACTATAAGATTAAGGGTTTGCACTTTATACATTACATTTCACATTCTGTTTGATAATTAAAATAAAGCATGTCTCAATAGTTGGTATAATCAAATAAAAAAAAACTTGGATAGTTATTAAATAAGATTTAAGTATTTTCGACTGTTAATTTCCATGTTAGTACACAAGTGGCCTTATAACCAGTAAAGAGGTAAACAGACTACATAATCATATAATTAATTATATTGTTAGAAAAACTATATACAGAGAATTGTAACCTTTACACAATGAACTGGCTTTCAACAATGGCGTGGTTTTAAAGTTCTAGAACAAAACAGTCTACAAAAATCCTATGAGAAGCAGAGGCCTTAAGAACAAATCTACGTGTGTTTTTTATTTTTACGTTGCGTTTCCGTTAAACGTCGTCCGCAATCTATGTTCGTTGGCCAGTCGCAAACTTTGAATACGTCACTAAAATAGAGACCTGCTGGACAGTTTATAGTGTATGGTTGACCGTTGAGACATTTATAGAACTGACTACAATTCTCGTGAAGAATAATAAAACCGTCGGCCTTGTCCTTGCATGCCATGCTAGCTTTTTTGATTTCTTCATAGCTTTGTTTTAAAGGGTCGAATCTATTGCCACACCTAACGTTATACGACCAATCGCAGTACTGCTTATGAATGTTATACAAAAACTTTAGAGGGCAGAATAACGGCACTGCTTTGCCTTCGACACATTTATAGAACTGGTTGCAATTTTCATGAGGATAAAATTTTCCATTATTGCTTTCATATTCGCAAGATTTAGCCCCGTCACTAAGATTGGAATTTCCCCTTTTACTATCTACTTTATTTTCGTTGCCATTTACCCTATCACTATCCACAGTGTTTTCATCGCCCTCTTTAAGGGAATACCCATTCTCAGGAACTGTCCTATCCTTGCAGTAAACATAGGTTGGCCAGTTGCAGTTTTCATTACGGAGATCGTATAGAAGAATACCTGGACATCTAACCACTATAGCTTGTCCATCATGGCATTCATAGTATTTGTTACAATGATCATGAGCGACCAATATCCCGTCGGAATCTTCAGCGGCGCAGATAGTATCAGCTTGTCTGGGGTCCTCATATTTTTCATCATTTTCACTCTCCGCGCTATCAGGATGGATTCTTTCATCACAGTCAACTTTGTTATTCCAGTCACAGTATTGTTTTTTTGAGTTAAATAACAGATTTCCTGGGCAACTGAAAGCAATTGGTTTATTCCCTGAACATTTATAAAAATGGTTACAAATTTCATGGGCAAACAACATTCCATCGGAGTTATCAGTTGCACATTTCACTACAGCACTATCGATATCATCACCAGAGATTTCATTATCTTCATTCTCAATTTTGTTATCCTCATTTGCTGCATTGCTATCACTCTCGATGTATATTGGAGTGAGTCGGCCATCACAGTCTACATTTTCATGCCAGTCACAAAGTTCCTTGTCAGGGTTGTACAAGAGATTACTTGGACATGTTATTATGATTGGTTCGCCCCCAAAACACTTATAAAACTTATTACAAGATTCGTGAGTAATTATCAAGCCATCAGAGCGTCTAGCTGAACATTGAGCGACAGCTTGACTGGGATCAGCGTTGCTATAGTCAATCTCGTCGATAGAGTAGGTATACAAATTCTGATTGGTCGTCGTAATAATAGTGTCATTAACGATTATTAATCTCTTGCCGCAATTCACATTTATAGGCAAATCGCATTTTTGAATCAATGTATTGTACAGGAGATTTTTTGCACAATTGAGCACAAATGGCCTACCATATGAACACTTATAGAATTGATGGCAGTTTTTATGAGCGACTAATACATCGTTTGATTCAGTCGATGAGCAAATTAACGTAGCGTGGCTAGGATCATTCTTGTCTAGTCGTGTATAAACCTCTGTTTCTCGCTTTTTGTGACAATCAGTTTCACTAAGCCAATCGCATATTTCCAGGTCAGCGTTAAAATGAAACCCATTTGGACATAATCTGGGAATCAATGCTCCGTGAAAACATTGATAGTACTGCTCACAGTTTTCATGAGGCAACAGTTTGTCAAGACTGGTATCTTTTGGACATCCATTGTCGTAGAAACCATCTATGTCTGAGTCATCTATGTCTGCGTGAGCTACAGCTGCTGCACAGAGAAGAAACAGCGCTGTGCCTGAAAGAAATAAGTAATTTTAACGATTTTATTCAAGGTCGACTGATTTCTTCAGACACAGCACGCAAGAGCTTCGCTCAGTCAACTCCTTCGAATATGTGAACTATATGCGACTGAACGCGGTCTCAAGTTTGACGGTTATGAAAGTAAAGTGTTTAGAAAAGGAAGGAGTCAGGAAAATTTATACCTAGTGTTGTGCTTAGACTGTGGATAGATTTAAGTATCTTGATCATGAACTCAGTGACAATCTTAGGACATACTTTGTAACCAATACCCTGGCCGCAGATTAATTCGATCTTTGTGCAGGTCGAGAACAACCATTTATAATAATTTTACTTGAGCAGACATAGTATTTAGTATACGTTTGGAACTTATATGTCCTGCCTACAGGTACATTATTAAACTTATTTAGAATTCTGTTAGTTGGACTGAAGCCACAGTGGAGTGCAATTACTTATATTCGTGATATAATGCGTAATACGGTAGCCTATTGTTTTGTAATCTGAGTATGGCAACTTCAGAAATTCTGGACATGACTGAAACCAGTCAGTCTGTCTAGAAA
Organism: Anorthoa munda; assembly: GCA_945859665.1. Classification (NCBI taxonomy): domain Eukaryota; kingdom Metazoa; phylum Arthropoda; class Insecta; order Lepidoptera; family Noctuidae; genus Anorthoa; species Anorthoa munda. Next base: position 18,373,189 of record OX243908.1, read on the forward strand.
CATTCGAACGTAATGACTGGTCACGCTGAACGATATCAACTTATCATCTAAGATTTATTTTGTATTCATGTCCATTGTAGCCCTATAGCTCTAGCATAGTTTTAAGTTAATGCTACTAATTCCTCTCGGATTAATATCCGAAATAAATAATTATCTAAATCAGTTATGCTCATGAAAACTACACAATTATTTTCACTTTCGGTGTCGTATTTTCTTTTGTAAATAGATTTAAAAAAAAACTTATTCTCAAATCCAAAAACTACGCATAGATTTCCGTGGCTAAATTCAATAGTAACCATATTATTTACTTTTATTCAACTGTAGCAGTGTTGCTATAAATACGAGTGCCAATTCCAACCATTGCTGGTACAGAACTAACTATAAAATTTATTTTATCATTTATTTATTTTATAACTAGGTATTTAATGCCAATTAAGCATGGCAGCAGATGTCATGGACCCTCCTATATTAATTGATATAAATATAAAAGAGTCAAATTCAAAAACAGAAATAGAATCCATAAACAACGTCCTGAATGGAAACAATACACATATTAGATAAAATACAAAAACTATGAATGAAAATTATTTATGATAATTCTTATAAGACGATAAAAGTTGATGATATAATGTTTTATTTTAAAATTGACTATAGGTACTGATAAATAGTGGCAACTTCAAATGAACAGTCACTAAACCGTGAAGGTATGGCATTAATTTGAACTAAAGAAATATAAATATATATGTATGGAACTCCGTAAACCTTTTTTAGCCCCAATTCCTAATATATGTCAATTTTTAAAACTATAAATATGTTGCGTGCTTAAGAAAAACATATTTTTTCTTTATTATGCAATGTTTGTGATGCCTAAAATTTTATTTGTACAGTCAACCAAAAAAATGCAAATGACAGACTTTCTACCTGAGATATTTTTTATGTCGTATCTTAAATTTGTAAAGCTTAAAAGATTGATGTAAAGATTCAAAAAACGACAAATATCTAAAATACAACAAAAATAAAGGAAATTATGTTAGCTGTGAGTGTAAAAAATGCGTAAATTTATTTCCACCAAAAAACTACTAGAAAAAAAACCACAATTAAATGACAATAATGAAGAAAATTATAAAATTTTGTCATTTACAAAATCTCTATGTTTGACTGTACAAAAATACGTAAGAACTTTGTAAACATGTCTATTTCAAAATTATAAAAATAATTTTAAACAAGACTGTTTATAAAATAAAAATAAAATATTTATAAAAATTACTCACCGATCATTTTGACACTTAACTTGAACTGGTTGTAAACAACGAATGCACATAATTTATAACCCCAACTAGTAAATTTTTTTAACTGCACATGTTAGTAACCAGAGAAAAAAAAATACACTGATTTAATAGATTGATAAAAAATTATTTTACTGTAATAAGGAGAAGCAACAGCCCCGATAAACTTCAAGGAGTTGAATGATAAACTCAAAGTCGATATCTGAAAGGTGAAATTTTCTAATTTGCCAACACAATGACATGATTGTCCTGAAATTACAATAGTATTTTGGGTTTAGTATGAATATAATGTAAAGTTTCAAAATTCCTTTGTTTACCAATACTGAAGAAAGCGTGAATTAGATCACTCTCAGCTCAACACATCCCTAGTTGGCTGGTTGAGGAAAATATTTATAAGTTATTTCTGTAGTCTCTGATAGTTTGGTGCTTTTGACTCTTGCGTAGGTTTTTTTTTAAGTAGGCGCGGGGTCAGTACTATCGCGACCGATTATTAGATTAGTACAAATATTTGGTTAGAACGAAACCATACTGCTGCCTCGTCCAAGATACACTACATATTGAACATATTGAAGCAGCGTGGCACGAAGTGCCAGTGTGACCATTTCAATAGTAAAACCATACCTTGGTTCACATAAGCTGTATGGTCGTAGGTTCACATGAAGCGTTTAGATCTTAAAGTTTGTATAGAAATCGATTTTATTCTTTCTGTTTTTTATTATTTATTTTGCGTTGTTACGGGTGTCACTCTCAAACTACCTACTGTGTTGACAGAAGGGTAAACAGGTGGTGTAATATTAATTATTAAATTAATTATTTAGCTGCACCATATTTTTTTTTTTTTTTTCTTGGCAAAGGCCTCCCCCCATATTCTGCCAGCCAACTTTGTCTACATAGCAGGGTAACAGTGCGACCCACAGTAGCCTACTCCTTGGACTCTAGACATGTAAATAATATTCTATCAGCGATAACTTATTTCATATTCTCTTTTTTTTAGTTTTTGGTACCTACGTTATGGTACAAGTGTGTAATGTTGGTGATTACCGCTGAGGCGCCATTGAGACCCGAGCCGTTAGCTGAGCGTCTTAAGAGAGCCGAGGACGATAATCATCAATACACACCTGTATCGTCGTGTAGCGTCACTGATCGGTCCTGTGGGTCTCGCATCCATCGTTATTTAACAGTAGCTCTATAAGAGGTAAAGTTTACAGAACGCGCTTTTGAGACGTAGATGACAGAAACAACTACAATGATTTAAAAAATATAAGTGACATGATAACGCATTTTTTATCGCAGATTTTGCAAATGCTCAACAAACGCTTAAAACCTGTCATGCTATCTGCCCGTAGAATAAGGCGGCTTCTGAAAAGAAATTATCGACGAGTCACATATCAAGCGCCCGAGAAGTGGAGCAATTTACTGTTGAAAATTCATATATCCAGTTATTCGGTCAGATTACATGCAAATATATGGACTGATTCAAAGGAAGTTGTATTGAGATCTTTTGCTAAAGATTTTACAACGAGCGGTCAAGAGTAGGTTGTAGTGACAAGCGAGTTTTCCTTTCAAGTGTGAGCCTAACGCCAATGGCCACGGCATTTGTCTTTCATGAGCTTGATTGGCTATCGTTATTCTCAAAGGTGCGTGGCAGTATCGTTAGTACATCAACAAGAACGCGCGCTGTTCCATAAAGACCAAATTATACATAAAGTATTTCCGCGATCAAAATTCTGATTTTATCAAACCAACCTTGGTTCATGTCAGTCTTGAGAAACTGTCAGTTTTTTATGACCTACTTTCGTAGAAATGCTCATGCATTTGCACTCCCACGGAGAGATAGTGCAGTTATAGTTACTCCAATCCACTAAAACTCCACGGTGTCCTCTTTTGCCGTTAATGGCGGGAACACGGGCACGCGTTAGCACTCACCATGAACCCGCTGCGGCTGCCCGTCACCGGACCCCCCTCTGGGGTACTCCCCCCATCACCGGCGCACCAGAACACATTGTACGCCGTGACCACCCCAGCGACCAAAACAGCACATGAGTGCCAGACGACCCCATGTATGGCACCCTTGGTCCCCCTGTGACGGGTCATGTCAGTGGCCCCGCCACCTACCATTTTTCGACCGCAGAGGATAGGGAGTGCAGCCAAAGCTATACCGGCACTCCTCCTCCCCTGCGGCTCCACCACGTGCGCCATCAGACGGTGGCGACCCCATGCTGGCTGTGGAGTATAGGGAGAGCGACGCACCGTAATACCAGCACTCCTCTCCCGCCGAGGCCGCCTACCCTAAGCCGCGATGCCTCCCATACAACATCGCGTCCCGCCTCAGTTGCGATGTTGCCAAAGAATCACCGCAACCTACTTGTTGGCCGCTAAGTCGTCGGCTTAATCGGTAAAAGCTTTGACGATCCGCCCCTCCTCGGGTTCCTCTTCGCTTCACCGTCGCCCGTGGATGACCGAGCCGAGGAGGTACAGTCCTGCCTGAGATAAGATTTAATTATTGATAACCTTTAAAACATGAACTTGCGTAAATAAATATTAGCGCCAACTTTTTAATTTTTTATTCCGAAATCACATTTATTAAACACATTTTGATAAAGTCTGTAATTTTGTCCCTGTAAGCTTATTAATGTAAAGTGTGCTAGCTGTTGTCCAGTCTTGCCAAGGGATATCCTGATACCCGGATACTGGGTTGAGGAAATCAAACAGGCAGTCACTCCATGTAAAATACTGTTATACAGCTGCAACAGGTTAGATTCGAAGCCTACAATAGCATAATTGGGCAAATACTAGTATTGAAGTGTAGTGACTGAACAGAATTATTTTATCAACAGGAGCAATATAAACACCATTTAATTTTGGGATGGTATATCATCCAATGACTCTCTGGGTGAAGCGGGAAGGCGTGTCAGACTTTTACGGACTAAAACCCACCCGTGTTCCTACAGTTTCTTGAGCCAGGGCCGCGGTAACTCTCTTTCAAATTTATCCGCGACCGCAACATAAACACTACGATGACATTTCACTTAAACGTAAACACATTCTATTACAGAAGTAAAGTATTCCGCTGTAAAATATTCTTCGCTACGTTGAAAATAACGAGTGTATAAAGAAACTTTTCAAATTTCCACTCGACGTAACTTTGGCGTCGCGGCATAGCCGTTGAAGAATTACATCTCATATATTGCAACGTTGGTAACAAAAGGCGGGAATACCCATTCATATGTTTGTTCAGTCGATTAAATTCGCGCCATTATTCCGTTTAAAGTTTGCATCCAGCGTTTTATTAGAATAACGTATATTATACGTTCAACTTATGGCGTTTATTGCGAAGATTTTTATTAGTTTTTGTGAAATATTTTGACAGTTGTTGCTGTTGGTTTGCAGTAGCTGTTTGTTGAGCTTTTATTAAAACATGGTTTTCGTGAGTTTTTTATTGAAACTTGCTCTATTTTTATAGGTTTTGTAGCTGCAAACATTTTAGCTAATCTTGTGCTAAGTGTTTAAGAGTATTATAGTTCTCTTTTGTGGCTAATTGATAAACGCAAGGCGACAGCTTAACTCCATTCTTGTTTTAGTGGACCGTAACAAATTGCAATTAAGATTTTAAGATTTTCTTTACCATCAAGTGTAGTAAAAAACTATGACCGTAACCATGGATCAAACAAATATTACTAAGGTACATTATTTTTTATTGTCTCTAAACAAACTTGAATTACTTTAAACAAACCAACAAACCCTTCTTTTGTTGTTGTTTAAAGGAACAATACCAACAATGGAATTAATTGATCTTGTACGACAGTGGAAAAATAATCAGAATATAAGATTAATTGAACATATTATATACTTGTCCTTTTAAATAATAAATTCTGATGAAGACATTGAACAGGTTACATAATATCTTTAATAAAGTTTAAATAAAATGTTTGTTCACTTTTAGAAGCCCCTTAAGAGCCCCTACAAGTTTCACGAGCTAAAAACAGGAAACAGCTACATTTCAACGCAAATTTCTCAATAACTACATGATATATGATAATTTTTTTGATGCATATTTTTGCGACACATAGTTATCTAGTAAATAGAGATTACATATTTTTGATAACTGCTCAAATTAAATTAGAAAAAAATAAATTCTTAAAACACGTTTTTAAATAATATATAATATATAAAAATCCCGAAACACCAGGTTTTCAATTGCTTTTTCAGCTTACTGGTGGCGAATAATAATCTGCAAAAAATGGTATATATTGGTCATATAGTATACTAGTAAGCCACCAATTTTGTTTTTCAAAGTTTATTGTATTTGTACTTAAAAAAAATGTTGTACACGCGGAAAAAAAGGCAATTTTACCATGTGCGAAAGCGTTGTCTACGCGTAAGAATATGTTGAATACAAAAATAACTGGTAAACAGTTTGAAATTTGAGGTATTTATCAATTGAATCCCACTTTTATATTTTATTTTTGAGTACTTATATTATTTTAATAAATTGTCTAAATAATGCCTTATAAACCTTTGCGCTTGCGCGAGTCTCGATCAAGGGCTTGTAGACAACGGACCTGTGTCGTTTTAATTCTTGTCATTATATTTTTTATCATATATCTTGTGGTTATTGAGAAATTTTCGCTGAAAAAGTAGCTGTTTTCTGTTTTTGACTCATGAAACTAGTAGGGGCTCTATAAAATTCCGATTAATAATCGGTCCAAATAATAGGATATAATTAATTAAGAACTTGTAAAAAGTATTCAATTAAAAATTATTTGGCCAGCTTGTACAATACGGGGTTGATTATCTCCGACTGCCTATTTTTGGAACCTAGTACTTTAGTATTTAACTTTAGGCTGGGTCAACGGATCGCCAATAAATTGAATTCCGTTACGTCCTTTTAACTCTTACAAATAAAGTGTAGAATCAAAGGTTTCGCAAATCAAATCAAGGCATAGATAAGGCTGAATTTAATTTCGTAGTTTAAAAATAGAAAATTCTTAAAATGAAATTCTTGATTACAATTATTTAAAATATTTTATATTATTGAATTGTTTTCAATTAAATCAATTTTTTTTTGTTTATAAATGTACTATTTAAGTGATACTTGACTTACAAAGTACATTTAAATTTCATTTCTTATCTTGCACCTTTCACTATTTGAACGTAGCAAATGACAGAGCTGTCAGAGTAGCCACATACTGTTTGGACATAATCTGAATGGTTGAGACTATGGTTTGAGTTACTCGACACGAAGGAGGAGAAGGATTAGCAAAAAGCTCGTCGACTCTTCACGTGACCAGAGCGGGTCTTTTCTTCGGCCAAAGAATCAGCATTGCTATTCAACGTGGCAATGCTGCCAGGCAGCGTTCTGGGCATTTTTCCCATTGATATCGATGTGGAATTTTTTTATTATGCGCAATGAGCCCTTTTCCCGTTGTATATAGGTTTTTTTTGTTATTAATCTTATGTTTTAGAAGTTAATCTTAAGTCTTATTCAATAATTATATATATATATTTTTTAATGTTTTGCCCACACTAGGAATTTCTTCGTGTATCGAGGGTGCGTTTGCAAACATTTAAAATTATATTCACAAGACACCCAGCCGAGCGAGCACGGCCTCTGTGTGAGGCTTGAATCACGCATTTTACCACAGTTTTTTCTCCCAAACTGTGATAAAATATGTAACTCAAGCCTGTCACGGTAGGCCGTGCTCGCCCGACAGATTCGGTACAATTATGAACATCATAATCATAATTCTTAATTGTATATATGATAATATATACAATTAAGAATTATGATTAATAACATATTAAGAATTATGATTAATAGACTGATTTTAATGAGTTTTAAATAGTAAAGAAAAATTTTAGTAACCAATTTTGTACCATAGCGGTTGATCTTAGCAGAGACTAGCCATCATCGCGGGACATATTATAGTGCAGAAGTGTTTAGCTTTATTACCCGACGGCCGAAGGAGGGTAATGTGTTTATCAGTCTATGTATGTATGTTTGTTCCTATGTAGCGTTGTAGAGACCAAACGCGTTGGCCGATTTTGATGATTCTTACGTCAATCGATTCGTCTTAACCTTGCGAGTGTCACTGGTTATATTAAAATAGGAAAATATAAAAATTGTGGCTTTTGGGCACCATATTGTGGGCGCCCAATTTTTGTTTTCTTCCAATCCCATCAAGTGGGGTATCAAACTAAAGGATTTTAAGAAGTCATTTCAAAAGTATAACACTTATATATTTAAATGTACCAAAATCGAAAAAAAAGTGCAAAAAAGTTATAAATAAAAAGTTAATTCAAAATATCTAAAAACTCGACTGCTTAAGAAGCGAACTAAAAAGACGTAAACAAGAAGTAAATCATGCTATGCAGTCGGAGGATACATATGGTTTTGGCCAGCCAACTCGTGAATATTCAAATCCACAGCATTCTTTTTTACGTATTTATAGTTCGCTTCTTAAGCAGTCAAGTTTTTAGATTTTTTGAATTATTAAGTAGGTCTTAGGGCAACCTTCAATCTACATAATAATGTAATGGGCGGTAGAATGAGACTAGCGTATTTCTAGCCCATACCACAACCTAACCTAACCCATACTTAATAGTATAAATGCGAATGTAACTCTGTCTGTAACCTTTTTCGCTTAAACCGCTGAAACGAATTAAATGGGTGTAAAGATAGTTTGAGGTCCTGAGAAGTACATAGGATAGTTTTTATCCCGGCAATTATCCTTAACGGGGTGGACAAAAGGGTGGAAGTTTGTATCGTGAATCAAACTATGGCGGTCCACACACCCACAATATTATTGCGCGATATAAAAAAATGGCTCTTCGAAGTACTAATGCTACGCAGACGAAGTCACGGACAAAACCTAGTCACACTAATATTATAAAGGCGAAAGTTTGTAAGTGTGTGCATTTGTATGTTTGTTACTTCCTCGCGCTCGAACGGATGGACGCATCTGGATGCAATTTGGCACAGAGATAGATTTGATTTGATTTCGTAGAAATAGCACATATGATACTTTTTATCCCGGGAATATATGTTTTCTCGGGCTAATTTTCGACTTTCACGCGGATGAAGCCGCTTGCAAAAGCTAGTTTAATATAAAATTCTACAGCAATATGTGTAGTTTAGACTCATATCCCCTTTTCTAACCATTCCCTTCATCGATATCTGGAACGTCTACGTTGGGATACAAATCATAACGACATAGAGAAATCTACCAAACTCTGTTCCTAACAAAATACGTTCTATGACTCATCGGCATTATTGAATGATTTCGTATGTTTGTACAACCGAATACTTTTCCATAAAACATCAAACAATATTTACTTTAGCTAGTCCATTATTTGATCGCCTAAAATAGCTTTAAACAAAGGCCGAATTCGCTGAAATAGATTTCAATCACTTCATAAAATAAATAAACAACATCATAGTCAATTCTTTTTATTATTTGACTTGAAATTTTTTGTAAACATAATATATACTCATGTTTATTTGTAGGCTTTTCTTATTTCAACATTTTACAAACTACAACACTCATTAGCCCTGCTGATGGCACGATGGCCCTTTCTCGTTTTATTTTGTGATTTTTTAAGACTTGCGTCTATTTCAACTTCACAGTGAATATCAACTGAAATAGAAATAAGAATATCACTAAACCGTGGTAATTAATTTTCCAAACAACTTACCAAACAAAATGCTCTTGTAATTTTACCCGACTGCTGAAGGAGGGTAATGTGTTTAACATTATCAGTCTATGCATGTATATATGTATGTATAGTTGTTCCTATTTGGCGTTGGCCGATTTTGATGATTCTTACGTCAATCGATTCCTCTTAAGCTTGCGAGTGTCACTGGCTATATTAAAATTGGCAAATAGAAAAAAAAAACATCAAAATCGATTCATAAACGATGAACCGAGAGGAAAACCTTGTCGTTTGTCATCATCTCTTCTCCTTCGTGTTCCTCTCCATTCATCAAGTCGTTACGGTGGATCATTTACTGTTCGTGCTGTCCACCTTTGGAATACTCTTCCTCACTCTCTACGGGATAGCCCTTCATGAGAGGTTTTCAGGAGAGGAATAATGTGTAATTTCCTGTCAACATGACGCAGAGATATGTAATATATATGTATTAGTTTATATAGTTTATATATTGTGTGTTGTACACGTATTTGTTTAAGTTTATTTAGTATGTAAGAATTTTAAAAATTCAATGTTTTTTTAATTTTTGTTGTGCACTTGGATGTACTGTTCTCATATGCAAATTTCTTAATAAAACTGAGGTTTGCTGTAAAAGAACCCAATTATGGGTTAAACTCGCCTTTCTACATAAGCTGTCCTATAGTATCTGTGTCTTTATGTTTCTTTTTGTACAATAAAGAATAAGAAGAAGAAGGATGAAGTTATCCACGAACACACATTAAAAAAACATATATACGGTCGAATTGAAAAACCTCCTCCTTTTTGGGAAGGGCTTAGTAGGCGTTTCGGCCGCTGAGTTTCGTCCAATCCGGTCGAAACAGGAATTTCATTATTATTAATATTTTGAGTGGTGTTTCTTACTATACTTTTTTAAGCAAATTTTGTACAGTCAGAATGAAAAACCTTAGGTAGGGCTATATTCTTTAAGTAAAAGTCAGGCATTTTTGGAAAAAGATAAAGCTTAATATACCATTACAACAATCAACAGGAAAAATGATAAATCACAATAATCAGTCTTATATATCAATTAAAAAGTGTACAAAATGGCCCCTGAGTTATTCCACATACGGTACCTATCGATATTTTTCGCAGGTGCCATTTATTTAAAAAAAATATTTCACATTTGGCACCTACGGATACCTTTTTATTAGTTGGCCACTTCAACCAATTTTGGCAATAAAACAATTTATTTATTTACATTTTTTTGTTTATTGTCTGTTAAAACACTGTACGTTTCTGCTAATTACAATCACTTGGACGCTAAGCGCATTTTATTATCAGTACAGATTTTTCAAAATGTCCAATAAAAAAGTACCTATTAAACATATTATTTATATAAAAAAGTCAGACTTGTTGCTTATTACGCGCACAATATGCACTTTTATTTTAAAAAGAGCTTACATGAAAACGCGAACATTTTCTCAACGACATTTCTACCACAACCACGCAGATTATACCATAGAAGCTGAACCAAACATTAGCATAGGACATCTAAAACCCATTCCACTAACCCAAACTACAATACAGCATAACAAAACCAATTTAATTTTAAGCGAAAACGTACTGTCGCATAATAATATCCACTAGAAGAGATTATTTCGCCGCACCGGCCTCGACGGAATCTCATTGAGTGTTGCAAAGACGGCGGCTTATTCCACGATAATCTGCGGCGCAATATCAAAAGCGTTTGCAGCCGTGTTCGGTATTATGTAAATTTTCTCCGATAAGGGAGCTGTTGGTAGTCCTGGCTATGTATAAAATTAAAATATATAACACCATGATGCGTTTACCTGGCTTGACATCTATGTGTGCAGGTGTTGTGGAAACGGTGCAGACCGTAAGGAAATTACTGTTCGGTTGGGATAATGGTTGCTTGTTATGTGCGCTAGCTTGGCTTATTATTTTCTTTAGGATTAGTGGTTTAAGTGTTTAATCAAGTGTTCTTTTTATCATCTACGTAATTAAACTATAATATTAATGCAAACTACACTTCTTCTATAATTCTAAACAAGCGTGCTTCACCGTTGACCATAATATCATCGTTTACTATCAGGTGAGATTGGTCAAACGCGAGATTAAATCAATATTAAAATAGAATAATCCTGTATAACTGATAGTTGGTTACATATTTATTCACGAGTTAACTCGGTTCATATTATGAAATTGTGAGATGACAATAGAAAATTATAATAATATTACAGTCATAAAATAAATTATGTAGACTTTTTTTTTTTTTTTTTTACTGGTAATAGGGTATTTATTTACATAGATAAAAGTATACACAGTGTATAAAATACTTAAATAACTAAAACTACAAACCTATACACTTTAACCAAAAACTACTCACTAACTAAAACAAAAAATATACTTAACTAAAATATGGCGTCGAAAAACTCCTCCACATCGTTCCCCACTGGTAATGTACCCAAAAGGCTGGCAGCATTGCCACGTTGTATGGCAATGCTTATTCTCTGACCAAGGTAAAAGCCAGCCCTTGGGTCACGCGAAGTGTCAACTAGGCGTTTGGAAAGATCTTTAAACAAAGCGTGAGCACTCGGACCCCACGGACCAAGAGTTTCAACCCCAAACGGCTCGAAAATATAACTACCGATTAGGTTATTATATTTCCGCCGCTTGAGGTTCTCTGCAGCCGCAGCGGCAGCGCCAGCACAGCACGATGAACTCGGAAGATGGGATGGCGCAAGAGTATCAACACAAGTAGCGTCCCACACTAAAGGCCTACCCATCTTCCATGGAAACAAAGACATCCCGTCCGGTCTTTTGCCATCGTCGCGTGCCAGGCCATGGGGTTCTAAAATAGCCGGAACGCCAACGGTGACGAGAGCACGTCGGATGATGTCGTTTAAGTTTCCGTGCCGAGCGAAGCGACCCGCACTTCGGCTGCATGAAAGTCCGTGGTGACCGAGGCTGTTGACAACTTCGCCGCAGTGGCAACGATGTGGAGAACAACAGGGAGCGCCAAGACGTAGGGAAGCAGCGAGGCGGAAAGTAGTGTGGTCAAACAAGGTGCTTATGTTCGACGACGGTAGTGCGTGAAGCCAGAGGCCCGACTCCCACTCACCCACAGCCAGCAGGCGAGCACGCTCGGCAGGAGTGGCAGAAGTGGCAATTAGGTGCTCCAGAACTGCTCTGCAGAGCGGCTCATCCCACCGTCTCTGGGAAGATGGGTAGTCGGGGGGATTACAGTTCGGGCAAGCGAGTCTCCAAGCACCAATAGCCTCGGTGAAGCACGGCACATCAAAATTAATCAGTATGGGAGCTAGGATATTCCTGATTAATTTCTCAGTACCGTGGACCGAGGATATAAAAGCCGGTAAACTAATACTTGAAATTTTGCGGACGCCGAGGCCTCCCATACGGATGGGAAGAGTAGCTTGAGCCCAAGCTCGGTCGTCCATGGCCACATTTAAAATTAAAGTTAATGTATGACGGATAATTTGGTCCATTTTTTCTAAAAGAGGAAGGTGCTTCCATAGATGGTAAGCACGAAGGAAATATGATAATTTTGGGCCAAAACAACAAAAGCGAATTATGGTGATGGCCGAATGCATGTTAATTTGGAGCAATCTTTCCGAAATGTTGTTGAAATTTTGAATTTTTTCCTCAATAAAATCGGGAAAGGAATCAACGAAGATTGGGGACCCAAGGAGACGAAGAGAGCTAGAGCTAGAGCTAGCTATTATGTAGATTAGTTCGCAAAAATGGTTAGATATATGTAAGTAGTTGTTATAGTAATTATCTAGATTAACATAATAACCCTAAAAATACTCTTTCATCTTAGCAGATAAAATTAGTGCAACACGTTCTGAAAAGTTTAAAGCCTCTTCAGCATAGATTAAATAGATGTATCTCTCAACTGTTGATACAGCCAAAAGAAAACCTTAAAACGAGAAAAACACAATAAAAAGAATAGTATATTGTACCAAACATACCGTATCGTAACATAACTCGTTATAAAATTGTGATCTAGTCATCATTGGCATTGCATGTTAACAAATACAAATTTCACGGTTAGGTTACTTCAATACACGACAGATGTTGCAAGACCCAAGTGCGCGTCATAATCATGACTTATTAGTTTCTGCCAGCGGCTTCGCCCGCGTGCATGAGGTTTATTTTCTTATCACAAGGGAACATTTTACCGGGATGAAAAGTAAGCTAGACTATGATCTATCTCTGAGCCAAATTTCATCCAGATCCGTTCAGCCGTTCTGGCGTGATTGAGTAACAAACATACATCCATCCACACATTTATAACATTAGTAAGATAGTCATCCAAGTAACGTTTAAATTTGAATGTACCCAACGAATATAGTATCTGCAAGGAAATCAGATATTTAATATCAGACAGACGGTTATTGAACGTATGAGAGTGCAGTATAGTTCTGATAATTCAATACGGAGCACTTACATTTACGATATTGGCTTCTAAAAGGTATGGCTATTGTGAAATAAAGCTCCTGCATGTCGGCTCTTATCGATGTTTCTACCTGTGAAAGGTGGATGGATTTCACTTTGGCTCGGGTAACTGTGAAAGGTATTGTTTTGAAAAATTTTGAAGCAAGAGTTTTCGTATTTCTTTAATGTGTCGCTTGAGCCCAAGGAACAGCTGCCACTCGGACATGAATTGCAGTAGCCTGCATAGAAGGCACAGAAGCGGTTACACTTTAATACTTAATACGGTCTTATACTTAATTTGGCATACTGGGGTGTTATTGAACCGTCAAAAACCCGATGTGAGTGTGGTGCCCCTGTGCAGACTATGTCCAATACCCTGGAGTGGCCTATCTGTCCATTCACTTGCACCCTACACAGTGCCTCTGACGTTGCAATAAGCGTCACCTACTGGCCCCCAAAAATTTAACTGGATGTACTTTCAAATCGAAAAAAATGATGAATGTGGACTGTAAAGGTTACCCGTCGGGCCTCGCCAGACCAGAGGCCAGAGAGTGACATTTTATCATCGAAAGCGTGGCGATAGCGATTATCAAAAAGGCAAACAACAACATCGAACACCGTCGCCGAGTTGCCAGCTTGTCGGTTTTTTATCGGTTACATTTCGGGGAGTGTGCGATGGAATTGCATGATCTAATTCCGCCTAGCCCGTTTCATCATCGGACTACCAGACGTACGGCGATGCACCATCAGTACATGGTGGACATCCCACCCATACGCACTAAACGTTTTGAGAATACTTTTATTATGCGTACAGCTAAGGAGTGGAATTCCCTGCCGGAGTCTGTGTTTTCCGATAGCTAAAATCTAGGGGTCTTTAAGTCAAGAGTGAATAGGTTACTACTAGGCAAGCGTGCTCCATCGTAGACCACATCTTCGCTTACCATCAGGTGAGATAGTGGTCAAGCCTATAATAGATAAAAAAAAATGTATTGGATTGACAAGCGATGTCGAAAAATTACGTGATCAGTCAAAAACAATTGTGATATTTCGACTATCGACATCGCTGACATCGAATGCCACGAGCCTCAGCGTGTATTTGATTTTATTTTACAGAGTTCAATTTCATTAAAACTGTGCCCTTTGCAAACTCTTTGGAGAAGATTACTAAAGGCTAGTGGCCTTAAAAAATTACCATCATCATTTGCGTAGCCTTTCCTTGTATTGGGCTCGGTATCCAATCTAACCGAATGCAGTTAAATATCAGTATTTTACAAGGAGGGACAGTCTATCTGACCTCCAAAACCCAGTTATTCGATAACACACTGGCTTATAAAGTTTAAATTGAATCAGTGTTACAATTCAACTGTGCTAATTATGTAAATCTCTCTTTAGCACTGATGTTAAAGAGACCCCATTATGGGTTAAGCTCGCCTTTGTACATAAGTTGTCCTTCTGTGAGTAGTATATTATTGGGCATTCTATACCACTATCGGCAAGTTGCTCGGCGAGTGCGCCTCGCTGCCGATAGTGGTATAGAATGCCCAATAATTGATAATCGACTCGCCTTTCCACTCGACCGATAAACTCGACCGAGACAGTACATTTTGCTGCGTACTTGATGAGCAACGATGATCATCCATCAACTCTCCGTTTACTTACTCTCTAGTGTATAACTGTATACAACCAATGATCATGCGAGTTTGCTATCGCTCTGAAGGGTGGTACAGAATGCTTAGTAATGAACAATCCACTCGATCAATGACCAGTAACGCAAAAGAGGTTGTGGTAAGTTTATAAATGTTAACGTACTATATACATTCACTCATTTTTAATCGGTTCATTTCCAACAGTAATCATGAAATTTGTAAAACAACCGCAATCGCTGCATGTTGATACAGTCTGCGATGATATTTGTAAGACTAGTTTTCGTCATGGGGAATTATTACCTAACTCAGTACGATGTATCATTTGTGGTCCATCCAATTGTGGAAAAACCAATTTATTAATTGGCCTTCTTATACACGAAAATGGATTAAGATTTGAAAATGTTTATGTTTATTCAAAAACTCTGCACCAACCTAAGTACATTTTCTTAGAAAGAGTTTTGCAACGGGTTCCCGGTATTTCCCTCCAGAAATATCAGGGAAATGAGGAAGTACTAAGCGTTCAGGACGCAAAACCCAACTCCGTGATTATTTTTGATGATGTTGCTTGTGAAAATCAAAATAACATGCGTGATTATTTTGCAATGGGAAGACACAAATGCATAGATTGTTTTTATCTGAACCAAACATATAGTAAAATCCCCAAGCAGTTAGTAAGAGATAATGCGAACTTAATCATACTTTTTAAACAAGATGAAATTAATTTACGGCATATTTATGAAGAACATGTCAACACTGATATGACATGGATTGAATTTCGTGAAATGTGTTCGAAAATATGGAGTGAACCTTTCAATTATGTAGTGATTAATAAGGATTGCTCCAAAAATAAAGGATGTTATAGAAATAAATTTGACACTTTTGTTGTCTTTGATTAAAAATATTTATATTTAAGAGTGTTACCCTCGCGATATTATTATTCTTCAGACATCGCTTAATCAATCACGAACTTTTTGTTACTATGGAAAAATCACTGAAAAGACAAATTGTTGAGGCTGCAGATGCTGTTAAGAAGAAGGTGCGAAAGATGAGAGATGCTGAGCTTAACAATCAGCAAGTACTGGAATCAGTTTTCAAGCCGGTAACAGAACCACTCAACCAAATTGCTAATGTCAGTAAGCAGGCTTGTGTTCCGCATAATATAGAAAATGAAGAAACCGAAGTTCCGTTTATCGATAAAACTTTGCAAAAAGAACCCACAATTAGTAAAGGAACCAATGATAATAACGACAATGAAGACGAATATGAATCTGATATCGAAAGTGACTCTTCGTACAAATCATTAGTTGAAAACAACCAAGGTATTGATTCGTCATCCTGGTCAGTGTCCTCAGAAGCTCTGACCGATATTCCGTTTGGTGTCAGAAAAGAGGGCGGAAAATTGATGTTAGGTTCTGCTCGTATAACGATCAGTGATGAGTATATCATCGTAGCTGGACGCAAATACCGAAATACGCCTGGTTTAAAACAGTTGCTGTTGAAAAAGAATGCCGATTTAAGCTTGGTTACAGAGAGTGATATGAAACATTATAAGTCGATGCTACTTGACACAAACGCACATCGACGGGACTATGAGCCCAGTAAACCAATCAAAAGTAATAAAGGACAAAAATATTTGCAAATTATTAAGCCTCTATTCCAACTACGAAGTACAATTCAGGACCACCAAACGAAAGGAAAAGGACTACCCTTTACAAAAATGTGGAAGAAAAATGTTGATTTTGTTTATTGGGACGATCCAAATGAATTGGTAGATAGGTTAAAATTACTAATTGCATCTCGAGATGCTGGTAACACAGGATTAGATAATGAAATTATATCTATCATTGAAGAATTGCGTGAAAGTAAAGTTATAAATAAATAAATATTTTAAAATGTGTTTATTTTATTATCAGCTTCTCGATACAATACACCTTAAATATGAACGTAGACAAATTCGGACACTACATTCACAAAAGAATGCGTTTATCAGAGTTATTTGAGTTTAATGAGAACGCATTGTTAAAATTAGAAAACGGAGATTTTGATTTAAAAACATCAAGATTAAGAGGAGTCCGATCTCCAGTAGAAGCAGGCGATGCTGTGAACAAGGATTATGTAGATCGATTGAATGCTAACATGTTAAAAGAATTAAATAACCTGACCGTGAACAAGGATTATGTAGATCGATTGAATGCTAATATGTTAAAAGAATTTAATAACATGATTGGTTCATTGCGCTCTCAAATCATAAAAGACACAAAGGACACAGTTCAGGCTACTTTAAAAGCAAAGATACCTGAGATTTCAACTCATTTGGAAGATAAGTTTTATACCAAAGCAGAGGTAGATAAATTACTACAAAAAACTCCGTAATGGCAAAACAGCAAATTGTTAATGAAATACATAAAGCAGCACGAAGAAATTTCGTTAGACGTCCTGTCATTCTAAAGGGGATCGATGACTTGTGGCAAGCTGATCTGATGGACATGCAAAATTTAAGAAAATATAATAAAGGTCATAATTACATTTTAGTGGTGATTGACTGCTTCTCAAAGTACGCTTGGGCAGAGCCATTAAAATCAAAAAATAAACTTGATGTTACTCATGCATTTAAACGAATACTGATTAACAGCAATCGCAAACCGGTTAATTTACAAACTGATATGGGAACAGAATTTTATAACAACTCATTTCAAACGCTTATGAAGACTTACAATGTTAACCATTACTCAACGTTTTCTACCAAAAAAGCTTCGATCGTAGAGCGACTGATTAAAACTCTTAAAAATAAAATATATAAATATTTTAGTCTGAACGGAAACTATATGTGGTTAGGTATACCGTTAGAGGTTACGTTAAAGATATATAACAACACAAAACATCGTACCATTAAATTTAAACCAATTGAAGTAAATAAATCTTGCGAGTCTGTTATAAAAGAAAATATTAAAAAAGCCTTAAATCATGTAACCGTCCGTAGAAAACCTAAGTTCAAAGTAGGTGACTTTGTTCGTATCAGTAAATACAAACACCATTTTGAAAAAGGTTATACACCTAATTGGTCAACTGAAATATTTACTATAAAAAAAATTAACCATACCATACCAGTAACATATCATATACAAGATCAGCGAAAGCAGGCCATAATGGGAACCTTTTACGAGCAAGAACTTCAGAAATCTTACTATCCTGGTATTTATTTGATAGAAAGGGTTTTAAAAAGAAAAGGATCAAAAATGTTTGTGAAATGGTTGGGTCTAAACAACGAAGAAAATAGTTGGATCGAGAAAACTGCAATAGTGGATTAAAATAATTATATAACGATTACTTTTGCATCATTTCTCTCATTACACATTAGACAATGCAAGGAGGTGAACTTGTTAATACCTTAATTAATAATCTACCGTTCGAACTTCATTTACCCGGCTACAATTATTGCGGTCCCGGAACTAAATTGCAGAAACGTTTATTACGAGGTGACCGAGGTGTAAATAAGCTAGACGAAGCTTGTATGCATCACGACATTGCATATGCAAACCATACAGACTTACCCAATCGCCACAAAGCTGATTTGCAACTACTAAATATGGCTAAACAAAGACTTAAATCGAGCGATGCTGGGAAAGGTGAAAAACTTAGTTCATGGTTAGTGACCAAAGTTATGAAAGCCAAACTGAAATCTGGTTCTGGCATTAAAACGTTTAAAAGTTTCGTGTCAAAAATAAAAGCAAAAATAAAGAAACTGAATCCAAAGGACAGTAAAGCTTTAATTAACGCTGCTTACTCAGCAGCAAAAAAAATAATCCCATGCATTCAGAAAATTCGAGTGCCGCGAGTGATACCCTTACCAAAGACTGGAGGTATTCTACCTTTAATCCCAATTTTTGCGGGTTTATCAGCTTTAGGAACTTTAGCTGGTGGTGCGGCTGGTATTGCAAAAACTGTTAACGATTACAAAGCAGGTCAGCAAAATTTGCGAGAAACACAACGACATAATAAGGCTATGGAGTCTTTAAAGTTAGGTCAGGGCTTGTACATTAAGTCACATAAAAATGGTAATGGTTTATTCATTAAGTCTTCAAAAAACTGAAAAATAAGCTACTTAATCGTCCTCTCACTAATATAGACATCCAAAGGTATGCACGCAACATCCCTCACTTTCGAGGAGTATACATGAAGGATCAGTTACCAAGGACGCCAAAACGGGTTGAATGTGGTGTCGTTAACTTGGACGACTCTAAGAACGAAGGCACGCATTGGGTAGCTTATGTAAAAGTATGCAATTATTGTGAATATTTTGATAGCTTTGGAGATTTAAAACCTCCAATGGAATTAATGCGATATTTTAAGAATTGTAATGTTTTTTATAATTATACAAGATATCAGAAATTCAACACTGTAAATTGTGGACACTTATGTTTAGAATATCTATGGAATTTTTGGAAATAAAACGTATAAAACTTATGCTTTTCTTTTATTTGAATCATTTGCAAGATGTCACTCACATTATCGATAACTGGAAACTCGTCAACTTTATCTACTTACTATCCTAACACGTTGCAACTATATGAACAGTATGAGTGTGCCTTATTGCATTTCGCAACATTTAATTCTATTCCAAACATTGACAAAACGAATAATAAGTTCTATTATGGTTCTAACGAAGTTATTGAAATACCTGACGGCACCTATGAATTGCAAGATATTAATGATTATTTAAAATCTGAAATGAAAGATGCATCAATCAAACTACAGTGCAATAACAATACTTTAAAAGCTGCTGTATATTGTACAAAAGACATAAATTTTAATAAAGAAGGTACGTTTAGGAATTTGTTAGGGTTTAATAAGCAGATCTTAAAAGCAAATAAATGGCATGTATCGCACTTTCCAGTCAACATTTTACCTACAACAGTGATCAGGATCGAATGTGATATTGTAAGCGGCTCGTACACAAACGGAGAACCCAGTCACATTATCCACGAATTTGCTCTCAACGTGCCTCCCGGATATAGAATTATAGAAATCCCGAAAAACGCGATATACTTTCCAATTAACCAAAACAACATTAGCTGTATACATATCAGGCTGTTAGATATAAATAACCGCTTAATCAATTTGCGCGGTGAAGAAGTGCAGCTGTATTTGCATCTCAGAAGAAAAAAATGATTGACTACAATAAATATATGCATCAACAAATCAAAAATATCAGTTCCGCTCAAGCTTCCAACCAAATAAGAGCTCGCTCTAAGAAGAAAATTAAATTAACTAAAGAAAACAAGGCATTTCTCAAAGCGATCGGTTTGCTAAAATGAATATCTTAGACGTTTTATCTGCTCCGACTTATGACAACACTGTTGAAGGAATCGAATTTCATTCTTACAAGCCCTACGTAACTAGTTTCAATAGAAACGATGAAATCCGCATACCTATTAACCAACAGGACTTGTATATACTTCCCTCAGCTAGTACCTTGTATTTGGAAGGAACTGTTGTCGTAAGTAAAAAGGATATGAAAGAGAAAGCCACTAGTGTTAATTTTACGAATAATGCTCTACTCTACTTATTCCAAGATATAAGATATGAGCTGAATGGAGTGGAAATTGATAGAATAAAAAACGCTGGCATAACTACCACCATGAAATCGTTAATATCAATGAGTGAAGGTGAATCAAAGATAGCCAATGCATGGGGCTGGAATATCGATGGAATAAAAAATATTAATGGGGGTAGTTTTTCTGCTTCTATACCCCTCTGTAACATTATCGGTTTTGCAGAAGATTTCAAGAAAGTCGTGATAAATAGTAGGCACGAACTGATATTGCTACGAAGTAACACTAATCTGAATGCTGTGAAACTTAACACCGGGGAATTTGTAGACGACGTTCAGATAAATAAAATCATCTGGCGTGTACCGCATGTTAAAGTGTCCGACAAAGAAAAAATAAGTTTGCTAAAACTGTTAGAAAAAGATCGACCACTCCAGATGATATTCAGAAATTGGGATCTGTACGAATATCCAGCTTTACCTAAAACTACAAAACATACCTGGTCTATCAAAACTTCCTCACAAATAGAGAAACCAAGATACATAATTATGGGTCTACAAACAAATAGAAAAAACAATTCAAGTTCTGATATGTCCCAGTTCGATCACTGTCATGTTCGTGACGTTAGAGTATACTTAAACTCAACTTACTTCCCGTATGAAAACCTAAATGTCAGCTTCGCGAATAACAGAATCGCTTTATTATACGAGCAATACATCAGATTTCAACAGTCTTATTACGGACGTCGCTCGGAACCCTTATTAAGTGAGAAACAATTCAAAGATTTGGCGCCGCTATTTGTCATAGATTGCTCTAGACAAGCTGATAATGTAAAGACAGGTCCTATTGTGGATGTAAGAGTGGAAATTGAGAGTGATTCCGATATACCAGATCAAACTTCTGCATACTGTCTTATATTGAACGACTGCATAATTGAGTACAAGCCATTGAGTAATACTGTGAGAAAAATATCATGAATCCGAATACTATTATTTTAGATGTTCAAGGGTTTAAAGACCTGAACAATAATTTTATAATAAAAGAATTAGCTTTTGCAAGTCGTGATTATACGCAAACATTTTTAATAAAACCGCCATACTTGTTTAAATACTTAACAAGTGACGAAAAGAGACAAGTTAAATGGTTGGAAAGAAATAGAGGTATTTATTGGAATGAAGGATATATTGACTATAGAGAATTTCGGCGTATAATCGTTCCATATCTAGAAAATAAGGAAATTATTGTAAATGGTTTGGAGAAGGTGAATTGGATAAAGGAACTGTGTGTGAATTGTAAAGTATCAGACCTTGGTACAGAACAATGTCTTAGTTTCTCTGTTTTGCATAAAAAATACTGTGAAGGAAGATCTAATTTTAATTGTAATAAACATCTAAAGCAATGTGCTCTTAAAAATGTGCTTTGTTTAAGGAAATATTTAGAATGGGTATAAATGTATGTACTCATATGTGTAATGTATTTAGATTATTGGTTTTAAGGTTTTTAAATAAAAATCAAAATAATGTAAATTTGCTTTTATTTTGTTAAACACCCCCACGCTACTCCACAAATAACACAACCTAATACAAAATTAAATAAAAACATCATAATGAAAATACAAATATTAACTACTTTACAAAAACGGTTAATAAAAGTCAGTACCTATTAAAGATTTTGATATTTTCTTAACTAAAGACTCAGTTTCGTCCATAACACTGTCGATGGGATCTTGAACAATATATTGAGCGTTTATAATAACGTTTTCACTGTCACTATCACTGTCTATGGTTTGAGGATTGTTGTTACACAGATCTACCACTGAAATTTTTATTAACTTAATCCCTTTTCGATGTAGTCGACTCATAACGAAGGATTTTGTAGGATTTTGCTTTATCGATTTTTCCCTGCACCGTTGTTTTGGTTTTTTATCTTTCGTGACTTGTTTGCTTTGCCCGGGTTCACTGCGAAACATCTCGGAGAATCCCTCGTAAGGATCCTGAGCATACTGGCTGAATACAATCTCGGTGTCAGAATTCTGGAACAAAATATAAACACAATTTATACCACTATTCCGCTAGTATAGCGTTTTAATTGGGTTTTCAATCGAGAAAGTCTAGATTTACTTTAGATTAGTGACAAAAGGCTCTGGAAAAATGCAACACAACACAGCTGCGAACACAATCTCTAATTATAAAACAATCATAAAAAAAACGAATTAAAAATATTTTACTCACCGACATGATAACTTTTGATGGAAGTTAAAAAAATATTAAACAGGTGTTCGCGCCGAATAATATTTCGTAAATGATGACAAAATAACTAAATAATTACAAGTCATACTAATATTGTCAACTAAGCGTTTGTGTCTCAAGACTAAGGCCAATGAACTGCAACGTAGGTAACACTTATACAATGACAAACAACGCCTTGTAAGCATGTTACTTAATCGTAAAACGTTAGTTATTCGAAAATCAACCTTATGATGCATGGTATTTTAGGTGCATAGTGAGATAACTGCAATCAGTGTTAACTTTGTTTACCGATTTAAAAAAAAAAAAAAAAAAAAAAAAAAAAAGTGTAATGATATTTTGAAATAAACAGGATTTCAGAAATAAAACAAGTCAATAATTATAATAATTCACACTTTATTTCATTTTTTGTATAATATTAACATTTATTATTTCCTAAAACTAAACTATGAGTAGGTAACACTTAACTTAAAATTATGATCAAAGTAATTCATTCTTAAAAATAAATGCATGCCCCCAGGCTCGGGTTGATATTTGATCCACAGATATCGATCGTTTGTCATCATTTCTAGATAAAGCAACTTTGTTGACAGTCCGAGTAAATATTTCGTGCTTTATTGATTTAAACATATTATTTTTTCTCCGGATTACTCCACCATTAAATAAAATGGTTTCATAGTCTGATAAGTTTAAATCCCTGACCACGCATGATTTTACTCCTTTTGCTTTTTTAATGATACTATTAGGGGTTCTTATAGAGTAAAGTTTCGATCTCAAACCAACAAAATCAGTAATATATTTTCCTCCCATTTCATCTTTAAAGAGACCGGGAACCTTTTTATTTTTTAGCGGTATCTGTAAATCATTTGTGATTTCATAGTTACTGCTGTCAAAATATTGTAAAAAATTATATTTCAAATCATTGTAAAAATCGTTGGTGTATATTTTATAGACAAAGGAATCGGTATCTGTGTAACATAGCTGCACTCGATCTTTATAAAAAGGCTTTACAATATTGTAATGAAAGTAATACATGTGTGCTTTTGAAAGTTCTAATACAGTGAAACCTATGTATATAGGTTTATCTAAAATAATTTGATCAGGTTTCATTTGTATTGCAACTAAATTTTCTGATAAAATAGATGCACTGTGGAAATAGGGGTTGGCTATAAGTTTCTCAGCGGATATAAATTTCTTAGTTCGATTGGACTGATCGCACCATTGATTAACTAAATGTACGGTTACTCTATTTTCAGTATTTTCTAATGTTTTTCCAAAAACACTGTTATTTAATAACTTAAAAAAGTCTTGTTCGAAGGAACTTTTTGCTTTCTGTCTTAATTGAGTATTTAACTCTATGTACTGTTTTAAATACGGACTCTGTCTAAAAGTAATTGCTCTATGAATTTTACGTAATATTAAACCATGTTCTAAACATTTTTTTAAATGAACGTAGTGAATCACGTAGTTGTACTTATTATACAAATTTGCTATTAATTTCTTTGTTTTACCTCCCGGGGGTACACATTTTTCGGGTCAAAATGGTAAGTCATTATGGTCATTATGTAAATGCTCGGGATACAATAGATCGACTTCTAATATGAAGCCCCAGTTTGCGTTATCCTCTATAGTGGTAACATTAAAATTTGCTAATTCGTTATCACTTAAAAATCTGAAACTAGAGTATGGTAAATACTGACACATGCTAAAACCGTAAAGATTATTACAATCTAAATATACTATGAAACTCTCAGGTTGTGATGGATTATATTCAGGCATGTATTTGTGATTGGCTCTAGCATGCCGATGGGAACACATGCACAAACCGCCGCGTATACCGCTTTGTATCATTCTGATGATAGCTAAGTCCGACACGAGTTCTAACTGAACGCCCGTTTTTAGCAACATTGCATCGAAAGATAAACTAGGTGCAGTAATGTAAAACGCTGGGTCAAGACTGTAATATTGTTTACAGGTTTTCCGAAAATTTTGAAATATGTCTGTTAACAAAAGCACATCCGTTTTTAAGTATAGATCCGTATACTCGCCGAGGTTATTAATATTGAATTCAGCCCAAACAGCCTGTGCGTGATTATAATCCTCATCTGTAATGTCTTCGTTAGTCAAATAATTATAAAAATTACCCTTAGACGGCAATGATTTTTGATCGTAACATTTCCAATTGGTCATGTAATCATAAGGATATATACCTTTTCTTGTCAATAAATTAAACTGTCTGTCTTTAGAAAAATGAAATCGAAGATTAACAAAATCTTCCACCTGCAATGTTTTAGCGAGCTTGTCTAAACTTGTCCCTAAAAAGTTGAATGAATCTAAAAATCTTATACAAATAAACTCATTATCAGCAATAGGAATAAATTTGGTAAATGCGACGTATTTTTCTTTAGTCTTAGGGATTATTTTAATTGGGCCTGGAATTTCGCCTAACTTTTTTATAAATAAATGACAATCGTACCCGGATAAATTGTGAAAAAATATTGGTATAAATTTTGGTACTTTATGTTGCAAATTACAGTGTCGATGTGCTGCACCTCGATACAGGCCTGTAATATGACAATGATCTCTTACTTTATCGGTCAAGAGTAAATTGTCGCAAATATGACACCTAACGGCACGTTTGAACTCTAGAGAATTGTCATCAGTGAATATCATAGGCTCGCTTTTGGATATAATCTGATGTATTTGTTTTACATCCTCAGTAAGAAAATTTATAAATTTTGAAACACAATCATTGCCGCGATAACTTCTATAGCCTTCAACGCTATCATTTTTATTTGATGACACGACATTGTAAGCGAATGCAGCCGGCACGTGGCGTTTAGAGTATGACGTATTAGCGGTGTTGAAATCATCGCCGGAAATGGGTTCAAGTAACGTTTCGAAATCAGCGTATATGACGAATGGAATGTTTTGTTTCCTATCATAATTTTTAAATTTTAAAAATGAACCTTGTTCTGGTAAAACTGTGACGATCCCCCCACACAAGTGGGATTCAATTTGACTAAGCGTTGGAAAAAACAATAAACAAGTTTCACAGAAATATAGTTTACCATGATGTTTGGTCATCTGATTTCTAACTAAACGAGATAAATCTTTGATAAGACAGTAATGAGAATTATTATTGTTTTCTATAAACAGTAGATGGATACTTTTATTAGACTTATTATTCAACGTTTTATAAAGCGGTCCAATAATTGTCTTCTCGTTTTTTAAACCATACACATATATATTAACAGAAGGATTATTTTTCTCAAAGATAGCTATGTCCGAAAATGTTATTGGAAATGTCAAATTATTAACATTCAAAACATCCTGAAAGCGGTGATAAGACGAAATCCTATCGGGATGTCTATTTGTGGGGTACAATGCCGCCACAACACACCACAAAAAGCAATACTCATCATTGTTCCGAATATTCAAACAAGCTCTTTTACTTTTTATGAATTTCGGCAAAGTTAAAAATTTAGATCCGCTGAGAGGTTGATATTTATTAATATTTAATTCTAAATGTGAATTGCATAAAAAAGTCCAACCACTATCCCTTTCCTCAAATTCTTCAATTTTTTTTAGTAGTAAATCAATAGTTAGTTTATAAATAGAATCAAAATCGTAATTAAAATGTGTAATAATGTTGTTTGTACGGAATGATTTTATTTCTTGTTGATCATTTTTATACATAAGAAACGAAGCAAACAGTTCAAAATTTATTTTGACAGAGGTGTGTTTCTCTATTGAATTGTCTATTAAATGTTTGACTTGTGTACTAATACTTTTGAGAAACACCTCAGGAAAACTATGTATTTGTTCACCTGTCGCTATGATTTTGTAACTTTTGATTCGTTCTTTAAAAGAAGAATTAATAATTGCAACATTATCATACATAGGGATAGAACTATTGTTTTTATGTACATTGCTACGTAAATGACCAGACCATCGACGATTGTCTACAAATACTTTACAATCAGAGCAGTGAGGCATTATATTATTGTTTGAAATCAAAGAACACTTGAAATTATTAGTTCAATAAATTTGGATTAGATAATACTTACAACTAATATTCACCGTCTTAGGTATACCAGACAAAATATTTTATATAATTAGTACAACTTGGTCAGGACAATTTTACGCTGATTTCAAGATCCTTGTGTAATTTTTCACAGGCAAGTCGGTAATTATGTTTAGGAAGGATGTATCTGAAAAAAAAAAAATGGATGCATTAGGTACATAATCTGATTAGGTAAGATAATGGTATATTCTGGGAAGAAAAATATATTTCATAATTACCTGCAAAATATGAAACTATGTATACATAAGAGTACGTGTATCTGCGTGGTCCAAATATGTAGTTATACTTCAAGTAATTTAATAATTCTTCACAGGCAAGTCAGTAATTAATATTATGTTTAGGCAGAATGTATCTGAAACTAAAAAAAATGGTTTATTGGTACCGATGAAGAATTAGGTAAAAAGCTGTAAATTCTAGAATGAAAAATAGTCATAATTATTGTAATGTTCTAAATAGTTATCGTATTATTGTTGTGTTATATTTGATAATTACCTGCACAATATGAAATGATTCATACTGTAGCGTTACGTATAGCTCAGTTGAACTATACGTAAGCTACGTTAATAAAAGTAAAGGTAACTATAAATTAAAATTAATTAAAAGGATATTGAGTATAAAACTATGGGCCGGCTTCGCACGACGTGGGCAGGTTTTTCATAGCAGGCAGGAAGGCTGGGCAGCTGGACGGGCAGGCTAGGCAGCTGGACGGACACGAAGGCGTGGAATGCCCGAGGTAGGCAGATGAGCACGCAGATGGTCAAGGGAAATGTGGTGTTCATTCCACATGTTTTAGTTTACTTATGTTTTATAATATATTTTACAAATTTCATCACCGTTACTTTTGAAATTGTATCATCTCACGTTTTCCATTTTTTATGTATGCTTTACATTGGTATAAACCTGAAAATCTTAAGATTTGTTGATTCATCCAAAACTATTATATTATTTTTAACTCTTGACATTTTTACCTGACATGACATTGTCATTATTTTATTTTCTTAAACCATAGACATAAGATACCATTCTCTATAGCTTATTAAGCTCGTTGTACATTATAGTTTCATTATAAGGGCAGCGGCAGACTGCGCCTCTGTAAACCGTTTTTATTCGTTCATGATTTCTTAATTCATATTTGAATTTAAAATTGAGAAGACATATCGGAACGAAGAAAAACGGGTGTCACTTTTTTAGTCTTGAATCTGGACTGAACGCTAGTAGTCCATTTTTCTGTTTGATACTATGAAGTATACAATTGTATTTAAAATTTCTCTTTAAAACTATTATATATAAGGCCTGTGAATCTACCAATTCTGATTAATGCAATAAATATTATTTATTGAGTGTGTTACTGGTTCTTTAACTTCGACGGTCACCGCTTCATATCAAAAGGGCTTGATTGATCAGCATATTAAGCCACAGCCTGACCTCCACACTCCTAGCTGCCTGTTCCTGCAACAGTGCTACTGCTACTGCTACCTGCCTGTTATCCTGACAATTGGTTCAAGCCTTGACCATCTGCGTGCTCATCTGCCTACCTCGGGCATTCCACGCCTTCGTGTCCGTCCAGCTGCCTAGCCTGCCCGTCCAGCTGCCCAGCCTTCCTGCCTGCTATGAAAAACCTGCCCACGTCGTGCGAAGCCGGCCCATAGTTTTATACTCAATATCCTTTTAATTAATTTTAATTTATAGTTACCTTTACTTTTATTAACGTAGCTTACGTATAGTTCAACTGAGCTATACGTAAGCTACGTTAATAAAAGTAAAGGTAACTTACGTATAGTTCAACTGAGCTATACGTAAGCTACGTTAATAAAAGTAAAGGTAACTATAAATTAAAATTAATTAAAAGGATATTGAGTATAAAACTATGGGCCGGCTTCGCACGACGTGGGCAGGTTTTTCATAGCAGGCAGGAAGGCTGGGCAGCTGGACGGGCAGGCTAGGCAGCTGGACGGACACGAAGGCGTGGAATGCCCGAGGTAGGCAGATGAGCACGCAGATGGTCAAGGCTTGAACCAATTGTCAGGATAACAGGCAGGTAGCAGTAGCAGTAGCACTGTTGCAGGAACAGGCAGCTAGGAGTGTGGAGGTCAGGCTGTGGCTTAATATGCTGATCAATCAAGCCCTTTTGATATGAAGCGGTGACCGTCGAAGTTAAAGAACCAGTAACACACTCAATAAATAATATTTATTGCATTAATCAGAATTGGTAGATTCACAGGCCTTATATATAATAGTTTTAAAGAGAAATTTTAAATACAATTGTATACTTCATAGTATCAAACAGAAAAATGGACTACTAGCGTTCAGTCCAGATTCAAGACTCCAAAGCCCTCGGCCTTTCCGTCTTTTATATCCACCGCTTGACAGAATCAGAACCAGAATTTAAGTTAGTGACATCTTGTTGTCATAAAAAAAGTGCAACCTGCCAGTATTCAAAACAGCCAGTAATATTCAATCCAAAACCTTTTCGATGAATTCTGAGAGCGTGTAAATTAATTTTCAATTTATAAAATACAATATTTGAGCTAACCATATTGATAAAAAGAATTTAAATTATATAAATCAAAAGTAATCTTCATAGACTAAGCTAGTAAGAAGCTCTATGACAGAAAATTTAAAAGGAAAAGTATTGACAGCTTGACAACCTGACGTAGGTGTCATAACATTGAATAATATGATTATTTTATAAGAAAACGAATCGTTTTAGACCGATTCGCAGAATAATAATGTAAACGTATAAAGGATGCGAAGTATAAGTATATGATGTAAAATGTATTGGCATGGAATAATATGAAGTAAGTATTAAGAGACCTAAGTGTGAATTAGATGAGAACACCAGCTCACTCAGTGAAATAACTAAAATATGTGGTTTAAAATAGCGAAATACCACATTTCCCCAACAACCCCGGAAAATTTTCAACTCCATTGAAAATTTTGAAGGTTAAAATAAGTCCTTGCTCCAACACACAACATCTTTCATACTTTCGTCAAACACTCTCATTCATTCACACGTAGGGGATATGGTTCACATTCAATGACGCATACTCCAACAAAGAAATATTTATATTGTAATTACGAAGGCTTTTTTTTTTTAATTAGGTGTCGTAACCCGCACCTGTTTGAAAACCCAATTTAGAAGAGAGCATTAGGGCTTATTTAACGAGTTGCTTATCCGCTCAAGAGCATTAGGGCTTATTTAACGAGTTGCTTATCCGCTCGAAAAGTTTAAAGTTTAAGAAAAACCCCAAGTTTAAGAGACACTCGAGTTTAAGAGAGCCCAAGAGGAACTTGAATTTAAGAGAGCTCAAGAGTAACTTGAGTTTAAGAGAGCTCAAGAGTAACTTGAGTTTAAGAGAGCTCAAGAGTAACTTGAGTTTAAGGTTTAGAGGGTTTTAAGAATACCTCTAAGAAAAGATAATGCATTAGGGGCTTATTTAATGAGTTGCTACCGCTCAAAAAAAAGGAATAATGCATTATAGCCAAATGAGGGTGAGGGTGAGGGTTAATGAGTGCTAAAGGCGACTCAAGAGAGTAGAGTTGAGGTCAAGAGTTACAGAAAACTCAAGTTTAAGAGGACTGTGTAGGGTAGTGAAGTATTAGAGAGTTATGTGTTATGGAACGTTATGGTAACGACTATAGGATATTCTCCTACAGTACGTCGTAGAGTAAACCAAACCCCAGCTTGTGAGTGACCACGAATGGTTTTAAAAACACTTCCAAGTGAAGAATGGGTGCCAATTACCAGAGGGTAAAAGGGATGTGTGTGGGGTGTAGTGTAAGTAGGTATGAATATGTGTTGAGTAGAAGAAAGAAGAAGAAGAGAAAAAGTGAATAAGGTAAATAAATAAATAAATGAATATGAGTAGACTAAGCCAAATAAGAGTCCAAAAGAAAGTACTAGTGGTAGTTTTTTTAGAATTTTGAAAAAGATAACGCTGGCCCCACGTTGGGCGCCAAACTGTAGCGTTACGTATAGCTCAGTTGAACTATACGTAAGCTACGTTAATAAAAGTAAAGGTAACTATAAATTAAAATTAATTAAAAGGATATTGAGTATAAAACTATGGGCCGGCTTCGCACGACGTGGGCAGGTTTTTCATAGCAGGCAGGAAGGCTGGGCAGCTGGACGGGCAGGCTAGGCAGCTGGACGGACACGAAGGCGTGGAATGCCCGAGGTAGGCAGATGAGCACGCAGATGGTCAAGGCTTGAACCAATTGTCAGGATAACAGGCAGGTAGCAGTAGCAGTAGCACTGTTGCAGGAACAGGCAGCTAGGAGTGTGGAGGTCAGGCTGTGGCTTAATATGCTGATCAATCAAGCCCTTTTGATATGAAGCGGTGACCGTCGAAGTTAAAGAACCAGTAACACACTCAATAAATAATATTTATTGCATTAATCAGAATTGGTAGATTCACAGGCCTTATATATAATAGTTTTAAAGAGAAATTTTAAATACAATTGTATACTTCATAGTATCAAACAGAAAAATGGACTACTAGCGTTCAGTCCAGATTCAAGACTCCAAAGCCCTCGGCCTTTCCGTCTTTTATATCCACCGCTTGACAGAATCAGAACCAGAATTTAAGTTAGTGACATCTTGTTGTCATAAAAAAAGTGCAACCTGCCAGTATTCAAAACAGCCAGTAATATTCAATCCAAAACCTTTTCGATGAATTCTGAGAGCGTGTAAATTAATTTTCAATTTATAAAATACAATATTTGAGCTAACCATATTGATAAAAAGAATTTAAATTATATAAATCAAAAGTAATCTTCATAGACTAAGCTAGTAAGAAGCTCTATGACAGAAAATTTAAAAGGAAAAGTATTGACAGCTTGACAACCTGACGTAGGTGTCATAACATTGAATAATATGATTATTTTATAAGAAAACGAATCGTTTTAGACCGATTCGCAGAATAATAATGTAAACGTATAAAGGATGCGAAGTATAAGTATATGATGTAAAATGTATTGGCATGGAATAATATGAAGTAAGTATTAAGAGACCTAAGTGTGAATTAGATGAGAACACCAGCTCACTCAGTGAAATAACTAAAATATGTGGTTTAAAATAGCGAAATACCACAATACATAAGATTATGTATTTGCGTGATCCAAATATGTATGTATATTTCAGCACCCCGATATAACGAACACAGTTGCTCCAGTAGCTGAAATTGTTGTTGTTTCTGGTGTGAGATCAATTAAATATTTATTTATAATAATTAACTTGATTGTACTGTAACAGTTTAGAAAGGTGCTCGCTCCGAGAGACTTTGAGGTAATAAATAATATTTTAGGGATTTTTTTTTTTGTTTTCTTTTTTGTCTACAAAGCAGAAAAATATTTCATCATAAAAGTTGTTATTGCCTAATTGTTACACGTGTGCTAAACATAATTATTTATTTCGCAATCACAATAATCAGCTATTTTGGTTAGGGTTGGTAACAACTTGGTAGGCATTCAAATATACAAATTTCACACAATGCACTTAATCGATTAAAATATATCATAGTATGTCGATAGACGACATGACGATGACGATATCATATAACGTTCATGGTTTCGTCATGCCCGTTACCGTAGTTACAGGAATTATATTATCTATTTATTTTAGGAAATCTAGAGAAGTACGCGGTAGACGGCAGTAAGTTCATTTTTTCTACACGAAACCTAAATGTAGATGATGAAATAATTACCTTGGAAACATTTATTTACTTCTTTAAAATAATAAAATCTATCTGGTTTGTGGCGATTCCGTTCACGCTATCGTTTGGTCAGCCCTAGCTTATTTCGCTGCATCGACATTCGATACAGTATAAAATTTTCCTTCGTCTTCATTTTACCAACGCGTATAATACGACTATAGAAAAAGTTACTTTAACAAAGCAATACCGGATTGATTGTAGTGGATTTAACATTCCTAACTTATAATTCGATTTTAACTTATAAGCCACAAGTTTTTCTGTTCGGTACAAAGTTTTCGCAGTCTGCAAGTGCAACGAAGTGCTCTTGTATAATCGGTCTACAAACACTCCGTGTCGCCTACAATATCAGTGACGGCATTGTCGATAGCCATCCGCTGCTGTCATCACCAGCCAAGTCTTCAAACCGAGTGGAACTTCTGATCGGAAAATAATGTAAGTCTGATAAAATAGTCTGTTCGTTTTCATGGATCACACTTGTGATTAGCCTGTCATTTATAACTACATATATTTGTTTGTGAGCGCGTTACTTCACAGATCACCCGATCTGTACATAGTTAGCTCAGTCTCAGTGCTATCCCATTTAAATATTAGAGAACCAGTGTTTGCCCGAACACTTGTGTCCTATAGTATGCCCAGCGCAATGGACATTACTCCATTGGATTAATTAATAATAATTGTGTGACTACATTTCCTCTATCTTTATTTCAGGTCAGACTCTGAGTGTGATTACTCGCAAGCATCGATCACTGGACACAAAGTGAAGGCCAGTCGCAATCCGTCTGCAGACAGCAATGGGAAACGCAAGATGCAGTCACAAACAACAACCGTAACTCGTAGCAGGTGAATAATATTTTGAATTTATTATCTCCTAGTTCTGATTAAATTAAAATAGTAAAGTAGTACGTTTCCACTAATTGAATTATAATAGTGCAATTTGCATAAGTATTCCATTCGCTGATTAGTCACTTGTAATATTTTCTACAGAAATATCCGTGGTGTCGTTCATAAAATATTATGCGATTGTGTGCGCTGCTTACACACCGTTGTTATTTTTTGTTTGCCCCTGCATCTCTCGTTGTAAACATTAACTAATAACAGTTTTCGTTATTATTTCAGTAAAAAAACCAACACTGGCATGGACATATTCGGCATCAGTAAAAACCGCGACATCCCACACAAAGAACATTCATCGGATCACCTAACTTCATTCTTTGTGAACCGCGTAGCCAGCGGCTGTGAGCGCCGAGCAACGAGCACCGACGGAGAGTACTACATCGACTGCAAGGTGTACAAGGCTGACGACGCTCGCCTCACCGACTCCGCCGAGCTGTGGAAGAAAGCGCTCGTCCGAATCAAGTTCCAGACCGACGCGGACTCTCCTCAGTGGCGAAAACTACAAGAGCTCGTGCGTGCGGCTGATATTTTGTTTCCAGACAAACCAACATTTTATGATAATTAAACCAAGTACCTAAGTTACAGTTGTTTATTATTTACAGTAACAACCCGTTAACGCTTTAGTCACAAGCTTTGGTTTGTTACAATCATCGGCCACCATCACTCTCGCTCGACATTCTGTTAACAGCGAATACAAACTCGAGTGATCGGTCGAGTGCAGTAAGTAAACGGAGAGTCGAGTTGATAGTTGACAGTTCATCGTTCTCCGAAACGCCGCATACTGGTCAGACGTATGGAATATAGTGGTAAGCAGTAAGTTACTAGTCAATGGTCGAGTAAAGCTCATCCAGTACGCGACAAAATGAACTGTCTCGTTCGAGTGTATCGGTCGAGTTGAGTGGCGAGTCGAGTATCGATTTGCTCGAATTATCGTTCCAAATCAAGTTCTCAGTACAATGTACTGTCTCGGTCGAGTGGAGAGGCGAGTAGATTATCAATTATTGGGCATTCTATACCACTATCGGCAGCGAGGCGCACTCGCCGAGCAACTTGCCGATAGTGGTATAGAATGCCCAATAATATACTACTTCTGTGTTTGTATATGTTTGTTTTGTGTACAATAAATAATTTATTTCTTTCATCGTTATTATTGAGTTTCCACACAACAAAATAGTGAGATATTTTACATAACTTATTCGGCAAAAATACAACAACCGTAGTAACAAAATTTTTTAAATGGTCCGTCCACCGACAAAATAGGATGCAACTCAAGGCCACATTAAAGAGGTTACGAGTCTGAGAATCTGTATACCCTGTATATATATAGGTATAGGTGCACCGGCTGTTGTGAATGGGACAGTTCAGGGCCCGTTTGTGTGTTGGTCGACCGTACTGTGGCAAGTATTGCTTTTGTTAGATAGCCGCGCAGTGGTTCCGTCTGAAATTTTGGAAAGCACCCAATTAAGGGTAGTTTTTGATAAAAGGAATGTATCGGGGTTTGTAGAGAAAGGCTTCTAATGTAAAACCTGGTTTAATCTATAGTCTATTGTTTGTGGCAATTAAAAATTAATATTATTAAAACACACTTTTTTATTCAAAATAGATTGTCTGGAACAGAATAAATTGTAGAAACTAAAATACAAATTGTGTAGCGACTTCGGTTTGTAAGGCGTGAAAGCGTAACAAACTCTCACATTTAACACTCAACACAAGTAGGTAAATATAAACAAAGCTTTAAAGAAAAAAAACACTCAACTTTCATAATTTTCACGAGATGACAGACAATTACTTCAAAAAGTTCTCACTTAGATTAAGAGAGTAAATAAATAATTGGAGTACCATTAAAATCCAAACAGAAATCTTGAACAATCCACTGACTTCTGGGTCACGATCGCATCAAAGAAGTATCGAAGTCCTTGTACCTACTCGAGTATGAAGTCTTGTACTCAAGTACATCGGTTCTCAAATTGAAGCCGCAGACACAATAGATATGAAATTGGAATCACGGGAGGCTTTAATTACATAACAGGTTACTGTTCCGATATGCAAATTTGACTGCCATCAAAATTATGGAAATTGTTTTATCTAGTTAAGATAAACTTAACTAAAATTTTGAGGTTTGCAGTTAACATTTTCACATTTAAAACGTTTTGAAAACTTAGCAATCTAAGTTTTCAAAACGGTTTTAAATGTGAGTGATGGAGTCGACAAAATAAACGGTACGGTGATAAGATTACTTTTTATTTTCGATTCATAAATAGTATAAGAATAAGTTTCAAGATTTCTGTAAAAAAATGTCTAAGAAAATAAAGAAAACGATATTTTTCAAAATACACAGGCAATTCTAGTATGGGTTTTAAGCTGTCAGTTTTGGTTTGTGCGTCTTTTCGTCTGTTTAATCAGTCGGGGACATACACTAACAACCCTTGTTAGCAGTGAGCTACACCTACTGACTCATTGGGTACTGGGTACCCACAAACAATAAATTCCCACCCGATTCCGAGTTTTCAACTCATACTAGGTGTGTTACATGTTGTAACCCATTAGTGTTTAAAGCCAAGTTTCGACGTGTTGAGCTCCCCATATCTAATCTAACTTGGTTGAAAACTGATGCTTCGGCGTACCAACTTGTATCAATTTTGCGTTTGTATTTCAAGTAGTTAGTTTGCGATATGCTTTCAATATTTAGGGCAATGTTAATAGTTTGATTGAGTTAGGTTTTAGGCTATTCAGTTGTAAATGTTTACGTTTGGCAGGTAATTTAGTGTTGAACAGTTTCTTGATTGACCTGTACAAAATAGACTGGCTTTATTTTGCTCGAATAAATATGTCTGCTAGATTTTCTGTTAGAATTCAATGGATTAATTTTATTTTATTGTTTTTTTAAGTGAGCTTATTATATTTTCGTCTAAAATGAGGATTTCTCATCCTAATAATACACTCGCGAGCAATGAAAAAGTTCCAGTGACATAGCACCAAATTACTCCTAAATGGGAAAGGCTAGCTTAATGATGCCGTCTGCAATATTAAAGTACATTCAACAGCACAACAGAATATTACCAACTAAAAACGTAAATATTGTGTTCAAATTTTAAATTTAATGTTTTTTTTTTTCATTTTGTTGGTGGAACTTTTTCATTGCTCGGCAGTTCATATTAAAGAACAGACGGTAATTGTTTTTATTGATTTCGTTGTTAATGTGAAGGTAAGTATAAAAGATACAAATCTGCACACTCATCGGGGAACACAGGCTTGTTCTATTTATGTTGAAGAATTAAACAATATAACTTATTTTCAAGTCTCAAAATTTATCAACAGCTATTTATAAACGAAGAAATTGGTGTTGCTTTATCGCAAAGAGCAATTTGAGCAATCTGTGCTAAAATATGGACACCCAAACTTTGTTCTCATAATATTTATTATTTGACAAATTGCCTAATTTATAATCTAACTTTGACCATTAAGCCAATCATTAAATCTAAACTATTTGAAGTTTCTTTTCAGTAATATGACAACTTATACCCATAATATATTGTTAATAATTTTATCTGGTTAACCATTGTCTAATAATAAGAGTATCATAGTCCAAAACTTATAAAAAAAATATTAACACACCAGCTATTGCCTGCGGCTTTGCCCGCGTGAAAGTCGAACATTATCCCAAGGGAATGTACTCCCGGAATAATGCTCGTCTTTCATGCTTAATGTATATTAATATATTGAACTTCGGACAAGCGCATAAGATATTTTTTTCTGTATGCCAATATTCAACAAGGTTTAGCAGTTTAAGTATAAAAATGTAACAAACAGAGTTACATCAGCATTTATATTGTTAGCACGGATTATGGCACTGCTTGCTTCTATTTAAAAGTTTGAATAGTATTATACAGACTCCATTGTGTCTACATACTTTCCAGGCCAACGTTTCGTGCCAGCTTATTTCAGCACCTACAATTAGGGTGCTTTTTCTGGAATTAGCCACAAGCTAACTCGACTTCCCACAAAAATAATTGTTTGCATACATAACAAGAACATGATTACGTGTGTACCTGGCCTTACAGAGATTTGAGATAGCATTTTTTCTGTCACCTGTATAAACTTGAAATGTGAGTGATTTCAGTTTTTAGTCGGTTGAAGACTGAGGCGGTCTTGACAGTAATATAAGATTTTAAGAAGTGTAATTTATGCTATCAGTATTAATTTATCTATCTATTTATGCAGTAATACCTACTTACTTTATGCGCAATTGCGCACCCGAATGCTAAGCCACAGAATTTTTATGTAGTATCTGGTGATAGTTTGGATTTGATATCTGTGTTTATTTTAATAGTTGGAAGTAAGTATTTAAACCACCTAAGTCGAACTCAATCCTTTAGAAAATCATAACTTTCTAGTAAAACCAAACTTAATTGATAAGTTAGCGTGAAAAATTAGCATCATTAAAATTGCATCTAAATCTCCTTTTAATTGAGTTTTTAAACAGAAACCGTAACATCGCATACCATTTAAAAGAAAGAAAACATTTTAAAGCAGCCTGTAACATGTTATAAACACAAGTAAAAGTTAAAAATGTCTAAATCCCCCCACAATTATTTTTAATTTCATACTTTTTATACTACATAATTTATCTACTAGTAGACACACTTCGATTAACAATATATCGAACACGTAATTATGACACGATATCATGCGAAAATACCCCGATTCAAACAGTAAATAGCCTATAACTTTTGAACGGCTGCACCGATTTTCAACAAACACAGCTAAGAACACTCCCGATAATGTCACCCTTCAAACAAATTCAAAATATGATGCCACAGACAGATACACAAACACACAGGTACACACGTCAAACTTATTACAGCCCTCTTTTTCCTTCGGGAGTTACAAACACGTTAGTTCTGAAGAACAATATCTTTTAGTATGGTAAAAAGTGAGAGAGCGGGCTCAGCAGATGTTGAACAGTGTCCAGCATGGCATGTTTATCATTGCAAGCAACCGTCACAGAACGTTAAAAAAATCGTCTATCACTTCTTTATTACAAGTAAATCTTGCTACCTTAAGACTCATTTGGCATTACCTTTTAATCTACAGTTATTAAATTAATACGTTTCCTGAAATAATGGGTCCCAATAGTATCGAGATACTGGAATTAATGCTCTTCATTTTCATTTCATTATACACCTACTTAACCCCGCAAGGGTCGTGAGAGTTAACAAATAAATTCGATTGTCGTTTTATGATAACGAATTAATTGAACCAGGAATTTGGCTTACCGAATGCATTAATTGGGTGAAAATGAAAGTAAAAGGGTCGTGAAAGTATGAACACAGGAATTGAAGTTGGTATAAAATATGTTATGTAGTTGTCCCTGGATTATTGCTCAAATAAATTGCGTAAATTTATACAAATCTTGCTAATATTGAAGTCACGGTTAACTAGAATTGCATTATAGTTTAATTAATTTCACAATATATCTAATTTACTGTGAAAACATCAACCCGTTAAATTGTGTACATTATCTTGCATAGTTCACGTAAAATATTCATACACGCTCATAGAAATTCAAATTATAAAGATACTATGGTTGAAATAAATATTTAGCTAGAAGTGGATTTTATAACTATTATTATAAAATTACAGGCAGTGCTTTTTTATGCACCTTTCATGTTATCCCTTGGTTGATGAGTAGAAACTGCCTCAGGCATTAAGTCCGCCTATGTACCTGTATGTTGCATGACGTTTCATTATATAAAAAAAATAAAAGAAAACAAAGCGTGAAAGAACTTTCTTTTCGGCACTCGGTGTCTTTGAAACCATTTTTTTTAGTTTTTGACATCGTTTTCCGAAAAAAAGTTATTTTTCGCTTTGTAGTGTTTTGTTTTGGAAGTCGGTTTATTAATATTTTTGTTAAAAAGATTTTTATTTACTCTGATTTTACTATGAAAATACGCATTGTTAAGGATAACTTAGAAACTTCCCTTCAGATATTGATCAAATTTAAATGGGACCACATGAAAAGCATCAGCATCAATTAAAGAATTAATCATCAAAATCGGTTCATAATTTACGAAGTAATAGCGTAACAAACTTACAAAAATGAACAGTCGAATTAATAAATAAAGAAAAGATGGACAGATTGTCAGAAAGGTGTTAACAAGGAAGGCAGTGAACATAGACGTGATGGGTATAGAAGGAAAAAACGTATAGCGCTGACCCCAAATAAATTGGGATATGGGCAGGAGGGTGATTATTACTCCGGTAACTTACAATGTGGGCTGTTGGGGTTTTTTATTATTGTCACAATAAAGGTGACCGAATCAACAAATAGAGAAGGCTCATAGGGTGTTAGTGACTTGACTTGTGTAGGGTTGTCACAAAAGTCTTGTCACACATATAACGCAGGGCCCCTAGTTATTTTTTGTGTAGTTATCAACAAATAACAGGCTCACCATTGGCCACTATCTCACCAATGAAAACGGTAATATGGTTGAAACTTG
This sequence comes from Anorthoa munda, assembly GCA_945859665.1. Lineage (NCBI taxonomy): Eukaryota > Metazoa > Arthropoda > Insecta > Lepidoptera > Noctuidae > Anorthoa > Anorthoa munda. The sequence continues at coordinate 18,413,240 of OX243908.1, forward strand.
ATAGTGAAGCACGCTAGCCTAGAGCTAACCTATTCACTTGAAAACCCCTCATCATCATCATCAGCTTTATAATGTTCCCATTGCTGGGACACAGGTATCCTCTCTGTGAGAGAAAGAATGGGCCTTAATCCACCACGCGGGCCCAGTGCGGGTTGGTGGATGTCACATGTCTTCGAATTTTTAGTTCTAAGACATGCCGGTTTCCTCACGATGTTTTCCTTTACCGTTTTAAGAGCAATTATTGATATGAAATAATTTACACAAAGTAAAGCGCATGCCTGGGTTCGAACTCACGACCTTACGACACGTAAGTCAGGGCGTTACCATTGGGCCACCACTGCTCTCTAAAACCACCTAGGGTGTTAACACTGACTCTGGCAGGGTATTACACTCCTTGGTTGTACGCACAATGAAATTAATTATTTCATTTCTAAAATCCAACTCTATCAAAAATTGGATATGTCACGTCTATCAACTATCATGTTTAAGAAAGTTTAAATTTAAATATTTTTAGGCACTTGTCCCATCGCCGGCGGCGAAGCGATTAGCTATCGACTATTGTCTCGCTGAAGAAATGAACAAAAGATACAGATCCTGTATCAACAAAAGAGACACATAAGTTGATCGCTGGCTGTTTACCACTACCACCACTACTACTCTCACCACAAGATTGTCGCAGCGACAAGAGCTATCAAAGATAATACTCGCTCAGCGATACTCGCTCGGCGATGCTCGCTTGGCGATCAGGACTCACCCCAAGAGAACAACTAAACAACGCGTGCAGGACTGACCGAGCGAGTGGTGCGAGTAATCGCCCGTCGCACAAAAATACTCGCTCATAGCCGAGCGGTAAAACCATCGGAACTACACACTCGCTTCTCGCTGCTCGCCAACTCGTTTTTAGTTTATAGGTTTACTCGCTACACGCTGATCGTTGGCGGCGGGGCAAATTCCTTAAGGTAATTGCTTTCAAATTGAAAAAAGCTGACGTCTAACATAAATTCAATCGCAAACGAAGAGCCACAATATAAAATTAAAGTACCTATAAAGTTTCAAAATTTAACAACCACCTAATCGTCGCTTAATAGATTTTTAAAGAGTTCATGATGAAAAACGAAGATCAAAAGTTTATTAAATGGCGTAGTAAAAGTGCTGAGTGGTTCTCTAGGGGAAATTTTTTGATGGGATTTCTAATCTTTTGTCGGGAATAAGATTCTTAAATCATTATCGCCTAAGAACAGACCTACCTACATATTTATTTTTTGTTCCTTTTTATTCTTGTTCTTTTTTATGTGTGTGTACATTAATAGTTAAATAAATAAATAGATTATGGATGGCAGAGCTCATTGCTAAAATAATAATTAAAATTGCACGTAGGTTAAGCAACGTTTGCCTAAGACAGTACACGGATGGTTGGCTATTCATTATATTTTATTTTAGATAGGCTCGCGCTTGACCACTATCTCACCTGATGGTAAGCGATGATGCGGTCAAAGTGGAGCACGCTTGCCTAGAAGTAACCTTTTCACTCTTGACTTAAAGACCCCGAGGTTTTAGCTATCGGGAATCACAGACTTCGGCAGGGAATTCCACTCATTAGCTGTATGCACAATGAAAGTATTTCCAAAACCACCCTGTCCACCATGTTTCGATGGCGCATCGCTGTACGTCTTTTAGTCTGACGATAAAACGGACAAGGCAGAATTAGATCATGCAATTCCATTGCATACTGCCCGAAATGCAACTGGCAAAAAACCGAAAAGCAGGATTATTTATTACATACCGGGATTCCTCCTTGCCTCGGCAAACACCTTACACGATCAGTCCTGGCTATAATTTTTAAATCTTTAACAATCGCTACGGGAAGTCAAATATGACGTCAATCTTACCAACGGGTATTGTGCTATCCAGTTATTAGATTGTGGAGGTCAGAAAGGCAGTCGCTGCATAGGCTAGAAGATTACCCCAACTAAGTTGGAAATAAAAGTTATTTCAAAAAATCAAAAAACCCGACTGCTTGAAAAGCGAACTAAAAAAAATCATGCTGTGCAGTGAGAGGATACATATTCGCGAGCTGGCTGACCAAAACCAGATGAGAGTGATTCGTCGACGATTCATCTTAACTGTGCGTTAAGACGAATCGATTGACGTAAGAACCATCAAATCAAATCAAATCAAATCAAATCAAATCAAATGTATTTATTTCAACTAGGCCATTATGCGGCACTTTTGAATGTTAAAAAAGAAATTACATGTTATAAAAAATAGATTCTACCGTGCATTCGGAAATGTAGGTTGATATGGAGAAGAATGCACAAGAAACTCCATACTTACTCTTTTAAAAAAATAAAGGCTTTTTACAATATTAACATAAATAGTACATACATTAATAAATTCATACGTGAGAACGATGCACCCAGCACTACTATACTAAATATAGGTATAAAGTATTACAAGCACTAACAGGTAAATCCCTTCACTTGATAAATAGGGACATGGTTCTCACATACTTACAAATATTGCAAACATAGGTAAATTACCTAATTCAACAACAACGGAACAGTGTGCGAGTCAATTTTTTAAACAAATAGAGACGAAAATAAATAAAAATAAAGCGTAACTATAATAATTATGAATATTATAATACCGTACACAAATTAATAACCATTTTGATAGTTTCTACATCAAAATCGGCAAACGCATTTTGTATCTAGAACGCCACATAAGAACAAACATACATACATAGATTGATAAACACATTAATTACCCTCCTTCGGCAGTCAGGTTAAAAGTCTAGGCAGATTGATTGAGTAAAATTGCTATTTGGATTCCATATAAAAAAAAAAAAACAATTTTACGATATGCTGAGAAAACTAATCTTATCTTACTATATCACCACACTTATCACACTAATATTATAAAGGCGAAAGTTTGTGAGTGTGTGCGTGTGTGTGTTTGTATGTTTGTTACTTTTTCACGCTCGAACTGCTGGACGGATCTGTATGAAATTTGGCACAGAGATATATTAAAGTCAGGATTATGGAATATGAATATGATCCCTTTGGAAAATTTTCGACTGTCACGCCGGCGCAGCCGCTGGCAGAAGCTATTAATGTAAGTTTGTTACTCAATCACGCCAGAACGGCTGAACAGAACTAGATTAAATTTGGCACGTAGATAGATTATAGTCTGGAATAGCACGTAGGCTTCCCGGTATAAAGTTCCCTTGGGATAAGAAAACACTTTTCACGCGGGTGAAGCCGCTGGCAGGAGCTATTCAATAATAATTGCAAATGGGTTTTCTAAGCATTTCTAGGGAATACGATACCCAAGTCATTATCTCCCAAGCACAATGGTGTTGGATCTAAACCAATTCAAGACTACTTTAGACAATAGTTCTTTGCAGCTTGTTTACAGTTGCAGTTTGTAAAGACGTAGTAAACATTTTCAGAGGTATAAAACTTTAAATCGTGTAATTGAGCTGGTAGTTACGAATTGCAGAGAGCTCAGGTAAGATTTAAATAATTTATTTTAGGTGCAGACGTAAAGTTTTGAAATGTTTTTAGGGTTCCGTACCCAAAGGGTAAAAATGGGACCCTATTACTAAGACTCCACGGTCCGACTGTCTGTCTGTCTGTCTGTCTGTCACCAGGCTGTATCTCATGAACCGTGATTGCTAGACTGTTGAAATTTTCACAGATGATTTTTTAATTTTATTTTATTTATTTATAGTTAATTAAAACGATACAATACCAATTACAATAATTAACATAGAAATATAATATAACAATGTTGACAATTGTGTCACATAAAATCAATAGTTTACTCAATACATTTATTAAAATAATTTATCAAACAATACATTGAACAGTGTTATGCCAATACAATCAATCCAAAAAAAAGAAAGAAATTTCGAAAATTACAATACGAATATATAACATGGCACAGTGGAATAGCAATATTAAGTAATTTAAATATAACAATAATTATAATACACATGGCCCACGGAGCCAATGACAATATACAAATAATCAATAATTCAAATATAAAAATTATGATGTATTTCTGTTGCCGCTATTACAACAAATACTAAAAACCAAACAAAATAAATATTTAAATGGGACTCCCATACAACAAACTTGATTTTTTTGCCGTTTTTTACGATAACGATACGGAACCCTTTGTGCGCGAGCCCGACTCGCATTTGGCCGGTTTTTTAATTTACCTGCTTAAGTCCTGCAACTACTTGGTACCTACTACTACTATAGCTACTTTACTTTACTAAAAGTTATCTAAATTAACTATCAATACTTCGAGATTAGAAACTGGATAAGAGGCCATCCTTACAGGAGCGTGGGGATTGGCACCACAAAAAAAAGGTCTAAGCCCAGCAATGGGCGAAGTCAGGTTGCGGATGATGATCCTGATAACTTCAATAATATTCTTTTTTAAGTATTTCTTTATATTATAAAAACCAAAAACCCCAATTCCCGAAATCCGAAAAATTATTTAGACTATGTAATGTTAATTTAAGAAAAGATTTTTAGATATTTTATGTTTTTTTTTTCTTTGTAGTTATGTTTTTTGTAAAGTGTTTTCATTCACACTTTATTAATTTTTATAAACAAAAGTCACCTTATTATTGCCACAAATGGCATTTCATTTACATTACAATCTCCTCGACTATTCAGCATAGTCAACTTCTTAGAGCTCGCGGAGAATTCCGCATCCGGAATTCTGTAGTAACACATAAAGCCTGAAGTGTGAAGTGTAAGTTTCTCGCCTAATTAGCGCCTGAATGTTGCGTGAGTATTTCAATAGCTCTGCAAATTGCGCGGATTATGGCAGGCGCTTGTGAAGTTTTTCTTGTCGTTGTCGTCGGTCGTTAGTATGTTGTTGGCTTTATTAGTTTATTTTTAATTTATGACATGATTATATTCTACATAATTTATTTTGTAATACTTACTGGCGTTTTCTGTTTCATTCGGGTGTTCAAAATACATCTATCTTTTTATAGCCGTATAAATTGAAATGCAATCTTTTTTATTTATTTATATCTTTTACGTTTTCCATATTATATTGTCTTGTTAAGCTTAAATAAAATTATTAATTAAAAAATATTTTTTTAAAACAAGCTGTTTTCGTATTCTTCTCAGCAAACCCTTTCATTTGATACCCATATCATGGCAGTGCACAAAAAATAACTATGTACTCCGCCATTTTGGGCCGTTTGGATTTAGAATGACGTCACTTAGCTAACTATGCACTGTCACCCAAAAAAACGAGTATCCAAAATTTCATTTTCATCGGTGGAGGGTAACCGCTTTAAAATTCAGTTTCTAGATTTGACCCGAACACACTTACATACTTACATACACATAATACACATACATTGCAAATTAAATAAAAGCTTGTAAAAACAATTCACAACGACAAAAAAACAATTTAACAGTACTGTTGACTTTAGAACCTTAGGCTATACAGAAAGAGACATTCTATAGGAGTCGCCGAAATAAAATTTAAAAATATCTTTACCGAAATGTCCTCTAGTCAATCAAATGACAATATCCTTGATAGAATGTAATTTTATCCAAACCCTCTTGTCACAAACAAAACAAATGACCACGTCAAAATATGGTGCGTCAATGAAGTTCAATAGTGATCACCCTTTGCCTAAAGTGGTCATACAAACCTAGTACCACCCTTTAAATAACCTACCTGCCTACCTCCAAACATAACATATGTATACAAGATACCTTCCTACCTTCGCTCAAACTCATAACTATAACGTTATTATGATGTATGCCAGGGTCCAGGTGTTGTTTCGATACCCCGCAAGTTATGGACGACATAAAGTGGAATTCTGTCCGTACCATCCCACTCAGTTCTACCAATTTGGTATTGATTTACTAAGAATCTTGTTAGTGAAACTGTCATTGTTTTGAGACAGAAGTGACGAAGAATTTGTTGTTTCTTATAGTATAAACAATTCTTCTTCTAAGCGTGTCGGTGGCAAATTCAGCTTTTAAATATTATTTTTGGCCCAATATTAAGCTACTATATACCATTCGCTGACGCAACTATAAGGGCCTTACATGTAAAGGATTATTATTTTTTTATTCAGTTATCTATAGGCTCGCGTTTGACCACTATCTCGCCTGATGGTAAGCGATGATGTGGTCTACGATGAAGCACGCTTGCCTAGAAGTAACCTATTACTTTTGACTTAAAAGACCCCAAGGTTGTAGCTATCAGGGAAAAAGACTCCGGAACGGAGTTCCACTCCTTAGCTGTGCGCACAATGAAAGTATTAGCAAAACGCTTTGTGCGTATGGGTGGGATGTTCACCATTTACCGATGGTGCAAGGCCGTACGTCTTGTATTCCGATGATCGAAAGGGCTAGGTGGAATCAAATTGTGCAGTTCCGTCGCACACTCCCCGAAATGTAACCGATAAGAAACCGACCGAGGTAACAGGAAAAGAGGTGCAGGACAAAGGATGGGCCTAGGTCTGCGGAGAGACACCGCATGTTTGTGCTTGGCATCGGAACTATCCGAGAACTCCCACCAGTGGAGGTTGTCTTTGCTGCCGCCGATCCGAGTGTAAAGTCTATTTAGAGTTGACAATTTCGGCCACTGCAACGCGTGCCCAGGCGGGTGGATCTCCGATGGCTCGCTGAAATTATGGTCAGGAGGCTTGAGCTTCTCTCGCCAAAGATCGCATCTCTCTGAGGCAGCGCTACCATAAGATGGACCTACGCAAACGAGAAAAATGTTCGGCTTTTAAATCTCCGAGGTACAGAACCGTGATTGTGAACTGGGTGGCGTGGGTCATTTTCCGCTTTCGCTTTCTATGCAGCTCACCATACTCTTGAGAGTTTCTGGGTAGCACTAGATAAAATAGTGAACATTTTTAAATTCCTAAAGCTACAAGGACAAGGATTTCGGGTCAAACCCGCAAACATTGCAACTCCTGAAAGCCAGAATAAAAAGTGACAACCTCCGGAAAAGCGCTGAGTTAATGAAGCTTGACGAACAACACGATTGAATATAGGACTGACAAGTTCTTATTTTTTTACATCGAACCGTTGCTGTCCCACAGCTGGGCATAGTTCTCAGCTAAGTCTTTCCAGAAAAACATCGCTCTTTTTTTAAGTTTAAAATTTTTCATTTCATCTTCATTTATTTGTAAAGTCATAAAAACGTTATAAATTTCTCCCTGTTCAAATAATTTTATTTGCACGGCACTGAGTTGTTGAGTTTTATAAAACGAAATATTAGCATTAAATAATCACGCCACATCTTGCTGATCGGATTTGGAAGAATCTTACCACAGGAATTAATCATGTTCTAAATTAGGACAAACAAAAGATTATAATACTTTGTAACCCGGTAGTACGATTCCTTAAGATAATATGACACATTAGGACGATAATACACATGCCTGTAACTTGCATAAAAGTATGCAAATAGCTTGCATGCCATTGTGTCATTCACCAATCAGAAATAAGTATATAATATATAATATTCTTAAATCATATTTCTTACAGGCTGCGGGCATAAGATAGTCGAATAACATTTGACTTGAAACGTGTTTGAAACAACCCAATCATTAACCCTGAAAACAACATTGTTATTGTTACACCAAAACAACAAAAGGTATATAAATAAACGGGATTATTTCTTAGAATATTCCAAACAAATAAGTATACTCGAACCATTAACTTTACAGGTACATCAAAGACCGGTGGCAACAAAAGAAATCTTTGTTATTTTCTTCAGATTGTTTGAGGAAATTATTCAAAGGCAATCGGTTTATTTAGAAGTTGTGAGTTGCTATTGGCAACGTGAACGGGACTGTCATGGATCTACTGAAGTCCGGGTATTATTTTGTTGGTATTATCTTTATCAAAAAGTCGTTTATCTCTGAATTATGCAGGTTTTAATTAGAAAAAGTTTTATAAATATTATTACTATTTATATTTTCAGATTAAATCAAATCAAATATTTTATTGACAAATAAGATGTTTACCTACATCAAAATAATTGAAGCTCTGACTGCTGAGCTAGATAAAAACCTGTGTTACAGAAGCCAGTCCCATTGTTGACGCTCATTTACGATAGAAGTGACAAAATAAATATATTAATAAAAACCGGCCAAGTGCGAGTCGGACTCGCGAACGAAGGGTTTCGTACCATTATCGCAAAAAAACGGCCAAAAAATCACGTTTGTTGTATGGGAGCCCTCCTTAATTTATTTTATTTTAATTTAATAATTATTATTTTTTGAAGTGAATATACAACTAAATATTCTGTAAATATTTTAAGTTTCTAGCTGTTGCCGTTATTAATATCGAGCAAAAAACGGCAAAAAAATCACGTTTGTTGTATGGGAGTGTCCCTTAAATATTTATTTTATACTGTTTTTAGTATTTGTTGTTATAGCGGCAACAGAAATACATCATCTGTGAAAATTTTAACTGTCTAGCTATCATGGTTCATGAGATACAGCCTGGTGACAGACAGACAGACGGATCGCGGAGTCTTAGTAATAGAGTCCCGTTTTTACCCTTTGGGTACGGAACCCTAAAAAGCATGCTCAAACTAGAATTAAAATTACATACAATTAAATCTTATTAACATAAAGTCAGTATATCTAATTAATATGAATGTGAGTAAAGCAAAAGAAGTATATAGGGATCGTAGCAGGTGGCGTTCTGTAGTTTCTGCCTACCCCCTTAGGAAAAAGGCGTGAGTTTATGTATGTATGTATGTAAAATAAAGTCAGAGTAATTGCAAATTACAATAAAATAAAATTAAAATAAAATAATAATTACAATAAAATAATGTTAAATAAAATTCAAAACAAAACAAAATTCAAATAAACTCAAAATTATAATCAAATAAAATACAATTCAAAATTTCAATAAAGTTAAATAAAATTAAATCAAAATAAAATAACAGTATGTTAGAACTAAACGAATATCACGACTTTTATATAATTAAAATGGCCAAGCAATGGACGATTCCTACAACCATCTAAAGCTCAAAACATACACAAGAAAAGAAACTAAGTTAGTCAGTAACCTATTTTTTCCCAACAATATAAAGGTTCACCCACAATGTTTATCTCGTAACAAATTGAATAAGCCACCTTATCGCAAAAACATAGTCACACTAAACCTAGCAAATATTGAATTATTCCTTATTTTTTGGTTCACTGATTCCAACGAAGGGAGGCACCAAACATTCTTGACAGACCGATATGAAGACATGACTCGAGGATCTTTCCCTAATAAGGATTGAGCGTAAAAATATATTACCCATCGAGCGAAAATTTTCTTTAAGTTTACGACTCATTTTCATGAGAGTAGAAGCTTGGCGGGGATCCAATTACTGGATTTGCGGCGCAGAGTGATTTTTTTTTTATTCGGGCTCGCCACGTGTTTTTAGTCTAAAAGGACAATAAAGATGAAATACTGACTGGTTGGACACGAAACAACACGAATGCTTAACTACATGGAATTAAAATGAATGGACTTGCCTCTTTTTTGCAGAGGTTTTGAAAGTCTTAGCAGCTCGATGGAAGATTGCGATTAGTAGGTACATAAATACATGGCTATTAAAATTTATATAGAGTATAGATGTTTCTCAAGTGTAGCTTGCATATCTAATATTTACTTATACTCAGATTTTTAATTTCGTAGATTTAACTGACATTTGGGGGGTAGTCACTTTATCCTTACATATAAATAGTGTCGTATCCTGACTATCCTGAGTCATCGACAGTTGATCGTAAATCGAATTAGATCGAAAATGGAACTATTTCACGTTAAGAAACTAGCAGCCCTTATTTAGTTTCTACTTATTTATGACTACATTTATGATTACAGACTTCATTTTATCGATCGCATTTATTTTATTGATGATTTAATATTTAACACAATAAAAGTTCATGTACTATGTGTATGAATACTGTTTTATTTAAATATATTACGATTATATTCATAAAACATTTATTTACACCAATAATTGGTGTAAATAAATGACTAATTATTAGTCAAATTAAACTGAGGAGTCATGTCACATAGATTCGATGAATCACTTATGATTGAGTTTTACCTACATCACTATGCTCCGCGCTTGCAACATTAAAAAAAATAAGATCATTGGCAGCTGTCAGTTTAGTCTACGAAATAAAAAATCACAGTATAGGATAGTTATCTTTCTTTTCAAATGAGATGTCTAAATTAATTCCCAATAATACTGCGCCCTTGCGAAGCAAACTTAATCCTCCTCCTTCGCTCTGAATGAGATCAAATTAGATTTTAATTAATTATTGTTAACATTACTATAATCTACCAGGTACCATTGTGTGCCAAAATGATAGATAGTTACGCAATTATTGTAAACAGAATTAAACATATTAAAAATTAGGTATATTTACGGAGCTCAACACGGTGTAACACGGCACATCTAGTAAACCATACATCTTGCTGAAAACAAAAGACAATCGATTTCATCCCAAAGGAGCCATTTTTATCTTAAGTTGGAACAAAAATAGCTTGGAAGGCGACAGTTTGTTTAATAGCATAGCTTATGTAAGTCGTAACAGCTTGTGGTGCTGTGAGAGGAAGCAGTCGCTAACGTTTGTACCGTAGATTGCAAATCGACTTACTTAATGTTCACTTGAATAAAAGATGGCAGTGATCTTTTTTGTGTTTATAATTTTGTAAGACATTTTTTGTACCTTGTGGCTGAGTTAAAGCCCACACAGTGTTTTATCCAAAGGTGGAAACAAACTTCCAGGATAATATTTAACGTATTCCAGGTCAAGTTTCGACCAATTAGTTGAGCCTTTGAGGCGTGATTGATTAACAAACATACAGACTTTAACAAACACATAGGAAGTCAGATTCATCAATTTTGTTCAAAACATCAATTGAAAAGACATTTAAAGCGAACACTCCAAATAAATATTGTATCATCTCCTCATTTTAAATGTTATTTCTTCTGTAAAAAATATTCCAGGAATGGTCCCGAAATGCATAAATAAACTGCACATGACGTGCGGCGGTATGACGGTATGTTGGTACAGGAAATTACATATCGATCAATAAAAGAAAATTAATAATTCCATTTTTTCAGATTTTACTGTGTTGGCCTATATGTTGAGGGAATTTAAAGTCTGCTCGTGTTGACTGTTACGAGTTGAAAGTAAGGAATTCAGTATTTTTGTGTATTTAAACGGCTATCTTTAACTCGTTTTTAGGGTTCCGTACCCAAAAGGTAAAACGGGACCCTATTAGTAAGACTCCACGATCCGTCTGTCTGTCTGTCCGTCTGTCACCAGGCTGTATCTCATGAACCGTGATAGCCAGACAGTTGAAATTTTCACATATGATGTATTTCTGTTGCCACCATAACAGCAATTACTAAAAACAGAAAAAAAAAAATACTTAAGTGGGGCTCCCATACAGCAAACGTGTTTTTTTTTGCCGTTTTTTGCGATAATGGGGAGGAACCCTTCGTGCGCGAGTCCGACTCGCACTTGGCCAGTTTTTTTGGGTAATTGATCGAGACTTTCAGCACTGGAGGCAGCCAACATCTGCGTAGATTTATTCATCTATGTTCAGATCGGCTTCTTGTTTAATCCGATCCAGCTGACTACTAGTATATTACAAGGACCGACTATCTGACGTCCGCGACCCAGTGGCAGGCTTCTTCTTCTTTTTGGAGTCGAGGTAAACGCTTTAGATAGTCTGAGCCCAGTGTATAGTTCTCGCCAAACTTCTTGGCCGCCCTTACATTGGGTACAATGGCTGCGCAGTAGTAAATCTCATATTCATATGACATTTACTACTGGGCAGCCATTTACTTATTTATTATATACTTTATTGTACACCACTTAAATAGTAACAGGACAATATTTTTAAAGATAAGTGTACATTGGGCGGTCTTATCGCACAGGGAAATCTCTTACAGACAACCTTTGGATGGACTGAACGAGAGGAGATAGACATAGGGCTGCCAGTGTACAAAAACTATCTTAATAATATTACTTAGATATTACATAAAATACATACATACCAATAAAATAATATACTAATAAATATAAAATATAGAACAGAGATAGGAGAAGAATAGTTACAGAGAAAGGAAATGCTCCTTCACCATTTTTTTAAATGTAGGTAATGTTTGCGCACGTCTTACCTCAATAGGTAATGCATTCCACAAACGAGCTGCTTGAACCGTGAAAGATTTGTCGAAGAAGGATGTGGAATGCATACGAATGCTTAATTTTAGATTTTCCGATTTAGGTGCCATTGTACCTCATACAGCATCGATCCATGCCTTGCGCATCGGCAAGCCGCCCAGAATCAGGGCGGCCCAGAAGTTTGGCGAGGAGTATGAGTGTCTCCATTAAGGCGCAGATACCCCTCAGTAGCTGATTTTAAAATGAGAATCACGTCTAAACGGCTAGTAATATTTTTTTGGAAAAAATATTATTATGTTTCATTAGACCATCAATATCTAATCAATTTCACTACATATTATAAAAGAAGTCCCCCGCAGCGCCTGTCTGTCTGTTCGCGATAAACTCAAAACTACTGAACGGATTTTCATGCCGTTTTCACCAATAGATAGAATGATTCATGAGGAAGGTTAATGTGTATAATTTGTTAAGGTTTTGTGTAAATTAGTTGAAATATGATGATAACTCATGAAAATGTCGGCAAAAGCCTTATGCTTTTATCGAAAAAGCTGCCTAATCCCTTTGAGATATAAAAAAACAATGTATGGTGGAAATATTTCTCTTTTATAGGTCTACAGAAAAATGCGCGATGGCATAATATGTCTACCTTTTAAGGTTGTCTCGCAATAACTATTTTTATGATATTCAAATTTGGTGTAAAATATTGCTATTATTGCTTTATTTGCAAAGGTATTTTGGCCAATATTATAAATCTTTATCTGTATAAATATGTAAGTCGTCTTTATTGTTTAATTGAGGGCATAATTGCCGTCGATGCCAATTAATTTGGATGAATATCTTAGGAGATATCACAATATTAATATAACTCACGCAACCAAATAATTCTGCGGTAGGTACTACTCGTACTACAAAAGATTACCTCTAGCATTGAGTGGCAGTAAAGGGGATTACCTCGAGTTCAATATAGTTTTTTACCTTAACGCACACATGCACCAGTGCGAAGCTGGGACGGGTCGCTAGTTTTCTTAATAATTTGCTTCTTCTATCATCTATGCAAATTTTGAGTTTAATTCGTAATTAATTTGTAAAGTTATTGATAAAACGGACATAAAAACAACAATGGCACCAAAACCGCCGAGAATATTTTAATGAAATTTTCACTGTTTCAAAGATAATTTAATTATCTACATTTTGATCCAAGACTTTTCTTTAAGGCATAGAATAATAAGGAAAATACAAAAAAACTACTGAATTTCAGGTCGCGCGGGTGTGAAACGAGTGCGTGTTTTGTTCCCTCAAGGTCGTTGGCGACTGTTGTCGTCTTAATTGCAGCTTTAGTGGTATTCATTAAGTCCTCTAAAGTACAGGTGTATGGGCACTTGGGGCACTCTGATAAGAGTTTCTGTTGTTCTGTATGTTTTGGAACTCTGCACTCACATAAGGCATTCAATAAACCTGCCTGACCTTTTCCCAACTACATATGTTGGGGTCGGTTAATTTCCAGTCTAACCAGATTATGCTGAGTACCAGTATTTTACATGGAGCTACTGCCTATCTAACCACCACAACCCAGTTACTGGGTAACACGGTACCCTTTAGCTAGACTGATGTGAGATATCAGGCTTCTGACTACCCGTAACGACTGTCAAATATCTTCAAATGATAGCCGGGACCAACGGCTTAACGTGCTTTCCGAGACACGGAAGAAACTCGCTGTGTAAAGATGGTCAGCCATCCACGGACCGACCTTGGCAAGCGTTGCGATCACCCCGTGCAGCTGTTACTATTTAACCACGAGTATAAGGCAAAAATCGGGTCCATAAAACCCTAAATTTTGTCATGTTCTGTTGTGTTTGCGGTTGGGTCGTGTGTGACTAGTCAGACTTTCAGGCTACTGGTTAGGTACTTGTAACAATAAGCCTTGGGTAGTCAAGAATCAATAATTACTCAATTTTAGAATATGAAAGATGTTCTTTTTACCCGACTGCCGAAGGAGGGTAATGTGTTTATCAGTCTATGTATGTATGTATGTTTGTTCCTATGTGGCGTTCCAGAGACCAAACGCGTTGGCCGATTTTGATGATTCTTACGTCAATCGATTCGTCTGAACCCTGCGAGTGTCACTGGCTATATAAAAATTGTATAGGCGCCATATTGTGGGGGCACAATTTTTTTTTTCTTCCTATCCCATCGTGTGGGGTATCAAAATAAAGGATTTTATAAGGCGATTTCAAAAATATATAATACTTATATATTTCTATGTACCAAATTCGAAAAAAAGTAACTAAAAAGTTATAAATAAAAAAAAGTTAATTAATAAATCAAAAACCCGACTTTTTAATAAGCGAACTCAAAAGACGTAAACAAGAAGAAAATCATGCTTTGAAGTCGGAGGATACATCTTGTTTTGGTCAGCCAGCTCGCGAATATGTATCCTCCGACTGCACAGCATGATTTTCTTCTTGTTTAAGTCTTTTTAGTTCGCTTCTTAAGCAGTCAGGTTTTTGATTTTTTTAATTAACTTTTTCATTATTTGTGTCGTTGTTGTTGTTTTTTGTCGCTTTCTAAATGACGGACGCTAAAATCCTGAATAAGTTTGTTTATTTGTCTTCTTTTCTATTGATGATAATTATTGCAAAATTTTAACTATAGCTATTTTGAAGATAACGTGAAGAGGTAGCTCAAAGAGCTCTAAATAATAATCAGAAATTACTTTTACATGCTATATTACTTTAACCTGCCTGCCCTAAGGCGGCTTGTACCGAAGTGACAAGCAAAGTAAGCTTTTTTTGTTGTGTTTTTTTTTCATCTTAATTTTCATCTTAAATTATTTTCCACGTGTTCCGATTTCAATCACCTTTCTAAACTAAATAGTTATCTTTCATCAGTCATATAATAAGCAAGGTGGTTGCCTCTAAATGGGTGAGGAGTCCTCATATTACAATGTTTACTTACAAAGTAAAGCAGCATTTTTTTAGGGCTATCCGCTACTCAACAACAAATATAAAACGAATTCTATATATAATGTTGTATCTCTTGTACATCGATTTAACAGAGTTAGTACAGATGAAAGATAGTTTGAAAACATAAAATATCCAAGGTAATAAATAAGAAGAAGACTTAAGACTTGGACTTGAAGATAAGATTAGAGCGAACCTAATTTTTTCACCCTTGCTGTGAGTTGATTGAGCTGTCAGTGCGTTGTTATACTTCATATAAGATAGCTTGATCTCTGCGACAGCTGTGAGTATCTATACAGTAACAATAGCGCTTGACAGGCTTACAATAACGTATACGTCAGTTTGACATATGTCGCAGAGATCAAGCTATATTTTATGAAGTATAGTAAATAATCATAATATTTATTTCACCAAAAATTGCTGCTGTAAAATATTATTAATTTATTTAATCATTAATATAATAAATAAACAAGAAGAAGGAACAGAAAATAGGTACAAAGGTATGCTTATTTCTAACGAAATCTTTTCCAACATACCTGCCTAATATCTTATCCTTTATCTTGGCCAGAGTATACCCCCCTCCGCCTCACCTTCGCAGACAATAATTTTCGTGGAACACTATTTAATATTCTACCCCCTTTTATATCTGCTTCTGACAAGTTAGTAGATCTTTTTAGAAAGGGTACATAATAAAGCCTTGGAAACATTCTTAACGCGCTGTGTCACCGAGAATATCCTCTAAATTTCTCGGCAAAACTTTAATAATGTTAGACTCTGTTCGCGAACTGTTTATCATAGAAATAGTACTGTCAATCATTTTATCAGGGAGTTGATTATAGTTCGTGTTATCTTGGTGAAATTGTTCTGTGTGACTTTGAGAGGAGATTTGAGTTTTAATTATAATTTCGTGTTTCTTCTAACTTTGTGTTTACTTTTTCAAACACAATGATTGTTTTATGAAAATTATTTAAATCATCTTGTAGAAAAATTTGTTTGATAGAATATAACATATTCAAACGAATTATTCGATCTGGACCCTAGAGAGACTCTCAAGGCTAGACCGAGGGTGCCCCACTCTTTGATTCCTTCTGGAGCTAATTTTTTTGCATTTAGCCCTTGATTCAGCTACCATTAGAACAATTTCTAAGTTGTTTCTGATGGGCTATACTGTATAATTGTTCACTGAATTCTATCAAGTTTTCGAATATGTGATTTTGACAACAAATAAAATGTTACACACTTCTTGTTAAAAACAAATGCAACCCGTTTTCCTAGTCCATACGAAATGTTTCCCAAACCGATTTCAATTAATTCTCCGTTACTGGGCCAGTAGACCAGTTTTTCTGTTGTATATAAATATGTAACCCCCCCCTAGTGATATAACATCTATGCAACAGGTGAGTTGGAGTATTTAATTGTTCAGTCAGGTTTAGTTAGGAAACCAAGCCTATGAAATTCATAAAGCAATGTTCAAACTATCGTTAGATTGAAAAAGCACAGGGTCAAACGCAGCTGTCAGTGAAAATACAACCTTTGACAGATATATTATATAACGTAAAACAAGAAGAAGAACTTTAAAATTCAACATGATAATGATGCCTAATATCGTTTAGGGGTCGTGGTCCAACTACAATGTCCAACTAGTTGGACTACGGGTCTTCGGTAGGGGCAGTTGTCCAACTAAAATAATAATTGGACAACTGCCCCTACCAAAGACCCGTGGTCCAACTGACTTATTTTATTAATTTATATTAATATTTAAATAACTAAAATTAAAGTGGCGCTCAAAAAGAGCACTTGGAAAGATATGGGGGAGCCCTTTGCCCAGCAGTGGGACAGAAGAAATTAACGTAGTTTTTCTAAAGCATGTCCAACAGTTATTTCACCAGTTAACACTTGTAACTGTATCTCATTGATATAATCATCATTTTCAATTTGGCATTATCGTCTGAGAGCTATCTTTTTAACCGAATTACCAAAAAGGAGGAGGTTCTATGTTCGACATTATGTTTGTTTTTTTTTTGTGTATGTTCCGTCAATTTTGGACCGATTTTGAAAATTCTTTTTTTGTTTGAAGAAGTATGTTTCGAAATTGGTCCCATTTTAATTTGGTGAAGATCTGATAAAGAACTTCGGAGATATACAACAGAACTCTTCGATAAATAACGGCAAATCTCTTGGGAATGCTGCAATCGCATGTCTGTTTATTGTTTATACCATTTCATAACATAACATCACGCCAGTACGCTCTAAAGGGGTACGCAGATGTGTACAATTCACCTTGGTACACTCTCATTTCACCGGTTATGTTCAGTTTCATGATATTCGGGTAATCTATTCTGGCATTATTGCCTATTAGGTAGATACAACTAAAAAGTGAAAAATAAAAAATCTTTTTTACAAAAAAATACTACCGACTTCCAAACTACAAAGTGAAAAATAACTTTATTTTTGGAAGTCGGTGTCCATAACGCTATTAATTGTACCTACAAAAGACGCCGACTTCCAAAAATAAAGTTCTTTTTCACTTTGTAGTTTGGAAGTCGGTAGTATTTTTTTGTAAAAAAGCTTTTTATTTGTAACTTCTCTTAATTTGCAAGGGTTGTTATTTTTTCTAACACGTTTAGAAGCCGCAACATGTTGACATTTTTCGTGTTTAAAGTACGACTCAGTTTTGCATGTGACCCTTCCAAAACATTATTTGTTTTGTGTCTTTCACTAAACACGCTTATCAACTTACTGAATTTGTCAAAATCGTTATATTTTATTAGTTTTGTAGCTCCACCATTACGGTCTCCGCTTTAATGTACTCCCGTCCATTTAAAATGTTATCATGAGGTTGCAAAACAGAACATAATGAAACTATTATTTTCTCTCGTTTTGATTTTGTTTTGCTAAGGCCCAAGAATTTAGCTTTCCTCCAAATGCACTGAGACCAATGATAGTAACAGCCCACAATTTTAATTCGAAGACATTGTGACATCCACCAACCCGCAAAAGGCCCGCGAGGTAGATTACGACCCATTCTTTCTCACAGAGAGGAGCTCTGTGTTCCAGCAGTAGGAACATTAAAAGCCAGATCATGAATATTAATAATAATTTATAAAATAAGTCAGTTGGACCACGGGTCTTCGGTAGGGGCTGTTGTCCAATTATTATTTTAGTTGGACAACTGCCCCTACCGAAGACCCGTAGTCCAACTAGTTGGACATTGTAGTTGGACCACGACCCCTAAACGCCTAATATGGTGCTGTTAAACGTCTTGCAGCGGCCGGAGTATATGTTTCCTGAGGGTATTTAAATCAAGGGTTAAGGGCTTTTAGGCAAGCGTGATTTACCTTCAACCATATCATCGCTCAACATAAGTTGAGATAGTGTTCAACGCAAGCAAATCAAAAAAAAAAATGCATTGAGCATTCTGACTTGAAAATTATTGAATGATTTGAAAAATGAGTTGAAAGAGAAAAAAAAATAAAGAGATAGTTTGTGAATATGGATGGATAGAACGGCGGCAGCGGTGGCAGCGGCGGCGGCAGGTAATAAAGTACTTACAGACATTGAACATCCGAATCCTACGGTCCCAACGGTAAAGTTAACTATCTGATCGCAGTAAAACTTATTCCTGGATGTTTAACACTCCGAACATGCGAATGCACGAATACTTTCCGGCATATTGGAAGTTCAACGCGAATCCCGAAAGCAAATACCGAGTGCCTACAAAAACTTGGACTAACGTTCTCTGGATATCAAGTGTCATGGAGTCGCTCTTACAATAAAAATGTCAAGAAATTTTTGGTAAAACATTTTCGAAAATTTTGCGTCAGTAGGTACAATTTTATAACGCGAATTTTTACAAGTAGGTATGTGTATGGTAAGTGTGTAGTAGTGTACTTTTGATTCAAAATAAACCTTGTATGTAGTGATTAGTCTGCGTAGAAATCAAAATGGAGATAAGCGGATTTATACATGCTTGTAGGTACTTGAAAAGCTGTTTAATCGTATAAAATTCATTGATTTGTTTTTTTTTGTATATATTAACACAAAATTTCGTAGATGTAAAAATAAAGCCGTAAAAAACTTTGTATAGCGTAAATAGTGAACCGTTGGTATAGCGAGTATTTATTTTGGGCATTTTAAAATACAAAAATACAAAACAAATAAAACCTTGCATGTAAAATCTAACAATAAAATGAAAATAAAAGCGTAAAAAAATTCCAATAACAAATCTCCACTCTATTCTCTGTTCCAAACAAGGGATTATTTTCCCGCCTAAAGGGAAAAAGAGTGCGAAAACTTTAATTAAACAAGTTTGGTGAGAATTGAGCTCGGGACTTTTGTAAACGGATAATCGAAATCGTTGAATACACCTGAGAGTATATTTGGACTCTAAAAGGGGGTTGACATACCGACCATAATATTGCTCGAAGGAAGGTGTGATCTTGACACCGAGAATCAGTTTCTGCCAGTTACTACAAATCCTTGATAGAATTTTTATGAAATTTTAGAGATCGTGAGATGTTTTCCATTTTGAATTTATGTCAGAACTTTTGAAATGTAGAACGTGGGATTTAATTTGGCGGGTCGGTCTGTCGATACCGTTTTCGGTGTCCGAATACTTCTGATATTACTTGAAGTTTGTTATTCAATTTATATCGTTTGTGTGGTAATTGAACGCTACGTAACTGTACTGACTGTTTAGGCATTAAAAGGGTAATTAATAACTTGCAACATTAATCATTGGCCACTAAGCCTTTAAGCCACCAAATGAAACCAAAGCAAACGAAGTATTGTATTGATTACCAACAAAATCAAAGAAACAACTCCAATTCCGTACGCTACACATGTTCTACCCTTTATCGTTAACTAAAAGAAGCTTAACAAAACATTGAATGGCCAGCTAAAAAGCGCTTTAAAGCAGAAACCGGATGAAGTAGCAAGTGCACTTAAATATGAAAGAAGTACGTTTGAAAGTGTTGCGACAAGTGAAACTTCTCATACGTTGTACTCAAAACATTATAGTTCTCGTGTTGAATGAGCTTTAACAATTTAGGAGGCGTTGATGTAAATGCGTTGATGAAATATTTGGTTTCAAGCTTCAGGGTTTTTGCATTGGATTCATATTCCAAAATCATTTGGGTTTAGGTTTCCTGAAATCTCTAACTTCATTGTTTTATCATTTGGTCGAGAGTTTGATCAAGTTCCAATAGGGTTACTATTGCAACCTAGATATGTATGGACATTGTGAACTAGTGTTTCATAATTTTTGGTGCTTATAGCACAGGAATCCTCCTAGTTTAAGCCCAGTTGCACATTTTTTGTATCTTGCCACTAACTTAATGATTCTAATTTAAGGTACAATCATTGTAAATTTAAGTCTTGAACAAATAAATATTGTTTGTTTGTTTGTTATTTTACTCATATTATAAATGTGAAAGTTTGGATGGATGTGTGTGTGTGGAAGTTGTGGATGTATGTTTGTTACGCCAGAACGGCTGATCGGATCTGGATGAAATTTGGCACAGAGATAGATTATAGTCTGGAATAGCACATAGACTTTTCATCCCGGTATAGTGTTTCTTGGGATAAGAAAACACTTTTCACACAGGCGAAGCCGCTGGCAGAAGCTAGTTTTTTTTCAGTATTTTTTTTCGTAAGATTACTATTAATTCCTACTTTCTTATCATATTAATGAAGAAAATAATATTCAAATTGATGCTTCTTTACATGAGTCTCAAACATTGATTGATGGCATAAATTCGTAACGAGTTAGTTGCCCATGGGACTTAAGGGCTTATTACACTACACGGTATTCAGGACCCTAAATCCTAATTTAGGGTAGTGTAATAACTGTTAGGGAGTTAGGGTTCTCATAATATCGACCTTATTGCTTCGGAATGATATAGTGACCCGGTATTCAGGGCCCTGAATACCGTGTAGTGTAATAAGCCCTTTAGCTTATTCATACCTTCAGTGAGATAAGTGCGAGTTTTCACTCGTGCTTCGATCGCGATCGAGTACATTTAAAAACTCGCACTAAAACCTCACAGAGAAGAGGCCTGTGTCCCAGCAGTGGGAACATTAACAGGCTGATGATGTGATGTGACTAAAACCTCTGATTTCAGCAAAATTTGTAAGCGTGTATGTTAATACACGCATACATACACATTTTTTTTATTTATATATGACGACTTATTGTCGAGCCTACGTTGTCCCCCCATATCTAAGCACTAATACTGTAACATGGAAATATTGTAAAAACAAACCAATTTTTTTTAAAAGAGTAACCGTGGAGTTTCTTGCCGGTTCTTCCCCACAGGAAACGACCAACCCGAACCGTGCACCTTTTGTCGACATTTTATAAGTGCCCATGTAGGCCTATGTGAAATAAAAAACATTTGATTTTGATTTTGAATACACACCCTAACTAAAATACTTCATCACATCACATTCGGGTGTTTCCACAGACCTAGTTCAGTCAAAAGGTCTTTACCAAAATATACATAGACATGCAGGCAATTTCGGGATGTAGTGTGGTGGCTGAATCACTATCGTACGTGCCACGAATACTAACATGGCTAAATTATTTGCTTGTCACATACAACTGTTATCGTAACCAAATTCTCTCAATTATTCTTGAAGCTGACGATGACAGGGTTCTGATTATTTTTAGATTATCGTTCATGCTACTTACTCTAACTATGTTTCTTATTTACGTAACTGAATGCTCATCGTTTGTTTCGATTACTATATATATATATTTTTAAAGGCTCGCGTTTGTCCTCTATCTCACGTGAAGGTAAGCGATAATGTGGTGACTGGCGAAGTTGAAGCTCGCTTGCCTTGAAGTAACCTACTCATCCTTGACTCCAAGTTGTAGCTAAGAATCAAATGTTTCTGTTTTCGCTTTTTATTAAAATATTTTCTGTCTATTCATTGTTTAGTTTTAAAATTCGTACTCATAATATTTTTACGGATCAAGAAATATTCGCGACAGATGTTTTGGCTGTCAACATAAAAATATAAATCGTTTTGATCCATAGGATTGGATGTCGTTTCCAGTTTTGTAACTGCTTTCCGCATAGCTATGGTATATGTTAGGACATAAAACCTCTTTCATGCGCAAACAGATGAGGAGCACTAAAGTCTTGGATATATTGCATCAGCAATGAGAATTACCTATGCAAATATCAGCATGAGACCCGTTCTCGTATTGTAGCTGATGGCTAGAGAACCGTCATGTTAGCTACTTTTACCTGGTAATTAATTAACATATCAAATACTAGCGGACGCCACAAGGTTTCACCCACGTAGTTCCCGTTCCTATATCACCTATGTCACCCGGGTATTGTGAAAGAATGAAAGAAAAATAAAAAATATTTGTGACCCACACAGGAGGACGAGAAAAAGCATAAAATTAAACAATAAAAATAAAAACCTTGTGCGAGACCAGAAAGGCTCCTATCTCAGCATATGCAGCGATATCCGAAAAAGAAATAAAGCTGCGCTGATATTCTCATATGGCCCACTGTTGATACAACGGTCACACTTACGGAGACGGAAAATACTTAAACAATAAAATAAAATAGAGTATATAAATAACAAAGAAAATAGAATAGTGTAGCTTCCCAACGGTAAAATAATTTTTGAAATCGGTCTAGTAGTTTTAGAGTTTATTCGTTACATACCAAAATACAAATCTTTCCTCTTTATAATATCAGTACAGAAGTATAGATGTACCTACTGACAAACCTAAGTATCTAGTTACGTTCCTCGAGTATACATGAAATGACGTAATTTTTGGTTAAGTTATCTATGGTGAATTGGCGACATTATTTAAATAAAAAATAAAAAAAAGAATCTTCTAATTTTTTTTTATAAAAGAATAGAAGCTCTGCAGTTTTTTTCTGCTTATAAATATGTAAACTCATGGAAGATTATTTAATAACCCTGACCATCCCTTTCTTTTACCGTGACACAACAAATTGCTATATGATACCCAAATATTAATCACGGTTGATTGTTAGCCGGCCCGAATATCCACAACAATAGTGTCCAGCAGTGGTTCAAACAATGTAACGTTACTCCTACACACATACACAAACAAACACCGACACACATGTGTGTGTCGCCCGAAATCGCATGCGCGCAGCATCTGTGCTTCTGCCCCTATCTCCGATTGCTCTGCGGCCGAAATGGGCGAAAGCTTCACACGAATTTGGACTTTGGAATAAAGCAAGAGAGTTTAATTTTCAGTGGGGGGTTGACGTTACAGAGTGAAGTTCCCAACGCGCGACTGTACGGCAATAAGCTTCCAGGACTCGGGATTTTTAGATGTCTCCGGAACGCGTGGAGGCTGGGACGTATCGCTTACGCGCGGACTCTTTGGAAATTGTTACGCGGCCCGATGAGAAACTGTCGTCAGCGGCCAGAACAACTCAGTGGTGTCAAAAATATCTTAATTACCAAGTGTTTTGTTTTGTGATGGATGGTTAAATTAGTGAAACAAAGTATTGGAGTGTCTCTTTCAGAGGAGTGACTGTAAGTCTATTAACTTTATTTACTTTTGTCGTATATACAGGCTGTTTTATTGCGGATTGTTACTTCTGAAGTTAATGGATATTTTATTGGCGTTTCGGACGTGACCAGATTAAAATTGGTTGTTGGTTTATATTACACGTTTAATACGAATGCTTCTGTACTTAAATAATACATAATAAAATCCGTAAAACACATTCAAAATGCAGACATTATTTTATACTTACATTTAATTTTATACTCATTTAAAATATAAAATAAAATCACAAATTTAATGTGGAATTTTAAACGAGCAATTCTTGTATTTATGTATAATCTGAATCTCGGAAACGGCTCCAACGATTTTCATGAAATTTAGTATGCAGGGGGTTTCGGGGGCGATACATCGATCTAGCTAGGTTTCATTTTTAACCGTCGTTTTCTCTATTGGCACCCCAGCAGATCTCAGTCGCCCAGATACAAATTATTAATTATCAAAACAATGTCAAATTATGCGGATATGTTTTCTTTTGCAAAATATATATATATTAACGAGGCGTATAAAAAATACCTTTTCATTTTATGATTATGATTTGTCTAATCTATAAAACACAATACTTAATGATGAAAGATCAAACACGCGATGAAGATAATTTATGAAGACAGGCCATTAATTTCATATTTTTATGACATCGGAATTGGAAGAGACGTGCATAAGCATTTTTCTCTCGTTTAAATCTATTTTTATCGATAATGGGTTATGTTTAACTGGAAATAGTTTATAGAACATTGTTATTTGAAGAAATATTTGTTTTTATATCCTTTTTAGGGTTCCGTACCCAAAGGGTAAAAACGGGACCCTATTACTGAGACTTCGCGGTCCGTTTTCCGTCACCAGGCTGTATCTCATGAACCGTGATAGTTAGACAGTTGAAATTTTCACAGATGATGTATTTCTGTTGCCGCTATAACAACAAATTCTAAAAACAGAATAAAATAAATATTTAAGTGGGGCTCCCATACAACAAAAGTGTTTTTTTTTTTGTGCGCGAGTCCGACTCGCACTTGGCCGGTTTTCAAATAAACAAGATTGCTGATTCTTTGAGATAAGGTTGGTGCTTCGGGGTGCTTTGAAACCTTACTTCGGTTGAAACTTAATATGGCTAATAAAGTAAAGGAAAATAATTGAAAAAATCTTTTACCGTTTTCATTTCCTCAAACTATTAAAATTCATCCTTGATCAAGCAAAGTTCTGGTAACATAAAAGGTAGATAAAAATTACGTCTCAACGCTTTTAAGCTTGCATATACTTCGGGAGGAAAAACTGCTGTTTTTTAAAAGGCTTATGGAGACCAACGGGGATTCCGTTCGCATGTGCCCCGTTGAGGAGTGTTATCTCACTTGAGATGGGGCTTTTCTACGGGTATATTATAGGGGCACGTACAGTTACATGCAATCCCAATGGTGTAATTCATAATTGTTATTTCAGAGCTGTGTTACCATATTTTAGGAATGTTTGCATTCCAATCACAGTTTCAATCTGTCAACAACACCTCCAATTTTCCAACATTTAGACCAGTTTTTATTTTTGATGCGCTTGACCACTATCTCACCAGGTAAGCGCTGATGTGGTCGACGATGAAGCACATTGATTGCCGCCTAGATGAGATAACGAGTTGTTTTTGAACGTTTTTTAACAAGAAGATTGCAAATTGGTCTTTCGGTTTACCTTTATTAATAAATGAGTCCGGTTACGAATCTTCCATTCAAGTGCCCGGATAAGATTCGTTGAAAAAACTACGTCGCTGGAAAACTACATGGGTACGAGTAGGTAGGTATATTGCAAAGACTACTACTGAAATAAACTGGTCTGTGTATGAATTTCATAGACTATTACTATTTCTATTAGCGACTGATGAAAATAACAAACATTTACAAAGCTGTCATGTGCAATCATGATATCGTAGCGTTGTTTTGATGTATTCCATGAAACAAGCATGCTTTTTAGAACGCTGTTGATTGACAGTAAGTTTAGTCTTGAATTCTGGTATTAATTTTGAAAGAGCTGTGTATCTATTTTGGTATATATATTCTATGTATTTATCTATCTGCTACCGCTAGATAAAAGTGTAGTAGGAAATGTGTTTTCCATTGCATCATCTTCTTTTAGATTTGAGAATTATAGATGTTCATCAATTGTAACTCAAATATGAAAATGTAGTTAGAGTTGAAATTAATAGTCAGAGTAGATACCGTTTGAAACTTGCATTTCCGAATATTAGGTGCTCAATTCAACTGCTAACAACAGTGAAGCAAAACTTTGATGAGAGATTGTCAGGTAGATATACGTATCTGATATTATGATAGAGTGATCATATAGTTGAGGAGAGAATTAGTTCATTCTGTCGTGGACAATGTTTTGGTAGACCATGGGCCAATTATGTTTATTTTTCCTACTCCTCCGTTATTTTTTTCTGATTAATTTAGTTGCGGGATCCGATATAGTTAAATTCATTCTCCAGGACTTCGTTAAGCTTCATTGCCTCGGCGCTTTTCTGGTGGTCGCTACTGTTGTTTTGAGAATATTACGGAGGAATTGTCCCAAAAAGATCATGGGCTTACAAACTGAAATTCTATCTACGATCGTAGCCGCTGTCATGTCGTGACAATTTTCTATCGTTTGTAAATCCATTTTGGACTTTTCGACATTCAACAAACATAACCGAAACATACGCCTTGTCTAATATGGGTAGGCAGAATTTTTTTTTACAAGCTTTTATTAATCAACAATGCTGTTTGAAGATAAGATCCCATAAGGCAATAAATCCTCATCATCTTCTTAAAAAATAAAATACGGACAGTAATCACTTAAAATAAGTGTACTAGAAACAAATCACTAATTAGCCAATCACTGAAAAAAATTACGTAATTCGTTTCAACAAAGTAGGAAGCAGAATGATAATGGAATGAGAAACAAATAATACTTCTAAGCCCCGAATCTAAATATTTAGATTTGCGTTCGATCTCAATCCTCATCAATCATTAGGAATTACGCAACGACGATGGTCGATCTATCTTCAAAGATAAAACCAACTGGACTTTTTGGGAATAATTACAAGATGCTATTCCGAAGAAATGTTGTAACGAAAGACAGTATTTATGATATTAGTGGAATAGTGTATAATTAATAAATTAAAACCGAAACCATTTTAGGACATAATATTTTTTTAGATGTTAAAACATCTTAACAGGCTATAGTCCTCGCCAAACTTCTGTGCCGCCCTGAAGTTGGTTAAACGGATGCGCGAGGCACAAAACGATGCTGTTTTTGTATGAGAATTACTACTGCGCAGCCATTGTAGCCAACTTCAGGGCGGCCAAGATGTTTGGCGAGAACTATACTTTACATATTTGAATGAGTTGGTGCAGTCTAAAGTTATAGTTTCAAGTTGAAAACTATATAAAAAACTTTTAATCATAAATCAAACCGACTTCCAAAACAAAACACTACAAAGCGAAAAATAACTTTCTATTTCGAAGTCGGTATCTTTTGTACCCATTGTTTACCGTTATACGACACCGACTTCGGGAAAGAAAGTTATTTTTCGCTTTGTAATGTTTTGTTTTGGAAGTCGGTTTGATTCTTTGTTAAAAAGTTTTTTATTTTCCTCTTTTTGGTTTTGGTAGGTACATCCAATTAACATGAAAATTAAATCTAATTGATAGCCACAGTAAATCTCATGACGTTTCCAATAAGCGCAAACACGACTAGGATACATTATTTTATTTTGGAGTTCCAGTGACCATTGTGGTCTTCTTCATCAGTTTCACTTCACCAAATTATACTATCTGAGTGCATTATTGATGAAAATACCAAAATCGCTATATGTATGGCTATAATATTTGAGGAGTTTCCTCTATTTCTCTAGGATCCCATCATCAGTTCCTGGTTTCCTTACCATGGTACTACCCTTGAGATATCTTCTCTGTAACAAAAAGAAAATCATCAAAATCGGTTCATAAACGGCAAAGTTATCCGCGTACACACATAAAAATATATATATATATACGGTCGAATTGAGAATCTTCCTCCTTTATGAGAAGTCGGTTGATAAAAAGAGAAATCTGGTAGATATAATTTATCAAACTTATGTCTAGCTGTGGCATTTTGTTCTGAAAATGGACGGCAATCCCGCATGAAAGTGAGAAGTGAATTATAAATTTCTAACTATGCTTATGAAGTTTTGAAAACTATAATGGTGTGGGGGAGGAAATGACAAGGGATTAGGATTAGTTTTCGGCAGTTAAATTGATTGTCTTTATGTTTCATATACCTAATTTAAGTAAGGAATTATTTTGATTTCGCTAGATATTTTAGTAAAGTAAATCAGTTAAGAATAAAAACCGGCCAAGTGCGAGTCGGGCCACGCGCTGTAATAGGGTCCCGAAGTTGCATAATAATGCGGACTAAGAAGAGGGTATTCTTGTTGTTACATGAACATTAAAACGGTTCCAGCGGCTCACAACGTCTAAAAACGGGCCCATATAGGTGATGTATTTTTTAATCTATAGATTAAAAAAACATCACAAAAAACATCAAACGTGAGCATATACGCTCGCGTTTGACCACTATCTCGCCTGATGGTAAGCGATGATGTGGTCTACGGTGAAGCACGCTTGCCTAGATGTAACCTAACTCTTGCCTTAAACTAAAGAAGGACTAACTGGTAACTGAAGAAGGAGTTATAAAATCCATTCCATCATTATTATTAAGTATGTTATGATTTTATTTTTGTATATTTTTACATGATTCAAAAGCATATATTTACTCTGTTTTACACAGCTAACAACGTTATTTAAGTAATTTTTCAATGGCACTTGCACAAAATTTTTACTGTTCCAAGTACATTTTATAAGTTGGTCGACTATTACTCGTAAACTTGTAAAGCCTACTTATCTGTGATAGTTTTCCTTTTAAATTCGTAAATTTTTTCACATAGCCAAGAGCAACCATTTCGCTGGCAGGGGTAGGGGACACACACACACACACACACACACACACACCACACACACACACACACACACACACACTTTCACACTTGACTCTAACATAAATTTGGAATTTAAAGCTTAATTTTACGTAAACGGATCTCTGAATCAAAAAATGGTATTAACAAATCCAATATAATAATAATAATAATTAATATTTTTGAATGACCTATCCAACGATACCTCACACCATGGGAAAGACTAGAAAAAAAAATACGTCCCCACTTTACAACTATAGGAGGAACGCCAAAAAAAATGATTTTCATGATTTTATTTTACCACTTTGTCGGCATTATTAATATTTATATCTATGCCAAATTATAGCTTTCTAGTAATTAGATTCTCTGAGTTAATCTGCGGACAGACAGACGGACAGAGCGAAACTATAAGGGTTCCTTGTTGACTTCGGATCCCTAAAAACGCCAAAAATCTTTTGAACATAAATAGCTAGCTATATTTTACTGGAAACAAATATCTGTGCAAAACGTGACCTTATTGCAGCATCCAAAATTCAAATCACGTAAAAATTAAGATGCTCAACAGTCCTTATATTTACCTATTCTATAGTGGCCATAGCAGAGGTTTACGAGAAAACACAGACGTTTCAAATAAAATAAGCTTTTTTTTGTGAGAAAATCAGCACAATTCGTGCATTAGTGACAATTATACAATTCTAAAGAGACTTCATTTGTTTTTCGAACTCAAATGGCTGGATTATATTCTAATTTTAAAATGATATTTGAAAAACCATCCGATTTGAAAACGAATTCATTTGTTTTTAAAATAAATCTGCCAGAATTCACACTTTTCTAGATACCATTGGAATTTTGAAATATTATTCAGAGTATAAGAGTGATATTATCTGAAAAATAAAGTTAAGGGCAGGATGATGATTCAAAACCATTAATACCATTATAGGGTGGT
Source organism: Anorthoa munda (assembly GCA_945859665.1). Taxonomy (NCBI): domain Eukaryota; kingdom Metazoa; phylum Arthropoda; class Insecta; order Lepidoptera; family Noctuidae; genus Anorthoa; species Anorthoa munda. The sequence continues at coordinate 18,442,904 of OX243908.1, forward strand.
TTAACCCGTAAGAGGGTCTCGACTGATGATATTATTAATTAAATTCCTTGATTGGGATTGGAGAATTCTACGATCTATATTTAAAAATGTTCATAAATCTCACCTACATTATGTATCTACTTAATATAAATAACTTTATTTTATTGTTTGAATATGCTTAACTTCTGGTAATGCCAAACGAATTTAAAAAAAAAAAGTTTTTTGGCTTTAACATCACGCTACGACCCTAAGGAGCCGCCAAAATGAAAAACATGAATGAATGAAAAACAGAAATAACGCTTAAGGTGCGAGTTAGTGTCGCGGTCTCAGGTTGTGTTCGTGGGTGGGACCGCGACATGAGCCGCACACTAACTATTGTCGATTTTACTCGTTAAAGTCAGTTATATTGTTGAAAATTATTGTTCTATATTGTAATGGAAAGCCAAGTTATCAAATTAGTATTAGAGGAAGAAGAATACGATGATATATAATTATTATAAAAATATACAAATATTGGCTATCAACGAATTATATACAAATAGGGGCCAAAAATATCGTTTTCAATATGGAAATCAATAAAAAAATGGTTCTTTAATTGTTAAATGACAAAATGCACGGACATATCAAGCGCGACACGCGACACCACTCGTCCGTGAGCGAGACTGGCTAGCGATCGTCGAACTCACTCCCATACAAAGTCTAAGGATAAGTCTTGTAGTGCCGCGCGTCTCCTGCACCGGTCGCGTGTCGCGCTCTCGCGTTGCGGTCGCGTGATGAACTCGCACTTTTAGCAACAACAAAGTTATAGCGCGGTCGGGTAAAACCATGGAGCACAGCTAGTCTTAGTATTCCGACAATGGTATTTCATGGTGGAATGATACCTACGGTAGTTGTTACGGTAGTCAATAAACTGAAAATCTGACAAGAAGGTATAGCTTGGCTATTTCTAGTTATTGGGATGTTTCCTGGGTAGAAAAATGATAATTCTATTTAGTCCGTCAGTGAGATTATCAAATAAAATTAGTCCCGTATTTTTTGCTTTATCAAATTAATAAAAATTGACAAAGAAGAAGTGCATACAAGTTCAGGAGTGGGAGCTTGTTACGTCACTTTGTCAGTTTAAAGTGAAGCACACCGTGACGTCCCACGATATTTCAACGCACTTCTATCGTCGTAATTTTTTATTTACGGGGCAAAAGAAAAATCACGTGTCCAATATCTTTTATTAATCTACCTGACTGACTAAAAAAGAATTTTTAGTCAATATCCCTATTACGGGAAATCAGTTACATACTGCTCGCTTCAAATGATAATATGATATTCGGTTGTATCGGGTTGGTCTGGGGATGACTCTGATGTTTTGGGTAAAGCTGAGGTTTGAGATCTATGTTGGACAGGCTTCAAAGTTCAGTTTTCGAAAGCGAACATTCTGCGTGCGTGTTTTAACTTTATTTATTTACATAATGTGTTGGTTACCTAATTGTATAATTTTCATTTATATCGATGGATGGTTTTGGAAATTTTGTCATTATTATAATTTTTAAAGTTTCCGGTGGAAACAAATCAAAATTAAAAACCAAAATGTTCCTGTCATACAACCTTCAAAGATTCATATGCACCAATTTGCAAGCGGCGATAATCATTCAGGCAAAAAAAAAGTTAATTAAAAAAATCAAAAATCTCACTGAGGAAAAATATTCGTGAGCTAGCTGACCAAAACCAGATGTGATGATATCCTCCGACTGCACAGCATGATTTTCTTCTTGTTTACGTCTTTTTAGTTCGCTTCTTAAACAAAAATTTGGTACATAGAAACATATAAGTGTTATATATTTTTGAAATCGCCTTGTAAAACCCTTTATTTTCATACCCCACACGATGCGAATGGAAAAAAAAAAATGGTACCCCACAATATTGCGCCTAAAAGCCGCCATTTTTCTATTTTACAATTTTAATGTAGCCACAGTGACACATGTGGCAGGGTTCAGACGAATCGATTGACATAAGAATTTTGGCCATTGCGTTTCGTCTCTGGAACGCCACATAGGAACAAACATACATACATACAGACTTACATACATACATAGACTGATAAACACATTACCCTCCTTCGGCAGTCGGGTAAAAAGTTATCTTCACTTAAACGTTGTCGATCATGAATATGTTCGTCAAAGAACCATGCTTGTACCACCTTTAGGTAACCTAGACCGACAGTTAATATGTAAAACGTAAGAAATAAATTTAAATATCACAATAATTAATTCATCTTACATTTCTTAATAACCGGATGCTGCTCATCAGGTGTTTCTGAGATTAATTGTTTCCGGATGTTCCGCCATGTTACCGCTTCCTGTAATCTTAATTAAGCCTGAATTACGTACTACCTGTGTTTTAATTATCTAGAGTATTCATTAAGGATCCTACTTAACTTTATGAATAAACAATGAATCAGGAACAGGAAAAAAATAAACTAATCAATTGTAAAAACAATTAAACAGGTCTAACCCCTATTTTTTTCGGTCCAGTTTTTGATACGTAGTTAACTCAACCAATGGTTTTAAATTTCGGTTAAACGCGTTTATTCCTCAATTTTTAGTCTTACAAATGTTCAAATAATTAACTCTCCAATTTATTTGACCATTTGTGAGGATTCCAACTGAAGAGTTCCATCAGTTTAAATTTAAATGACCTAAATGTACACTTACCAAAAATTAGCATGTCATTATGCTATGATTAAATATGTTAAGCTACTGTTAAGCTACATTGTAAGAACTTTTGTAACCATATTTATCTGCAAATAAATCTTTGACTTCGATTTTGAAGAAAAATTGTGTTTTACCGAAATTTGCATGTAGTACCGACCAAAAAACTGGGCCCTAGGTTCAGTTTTTTTATCTGTTTTATTCTAAACCAATGGTTAAATATGTTAACCAATGGTTTTTTATTCATTAATTGTGGGCATCACAAAAGGTGAAATAAATTGAAGAGTTAATTATTCGATCATTTGTTAGACAATCACCTAATAAATAAACGCGTTTTACCGAAATTTTAAACCATTAGTTAACATATTTAAACATTGGTTGAGTTAACTACCGATCATAAATTGGGCCTAAGCCATTTTCTTACTCCAACTCAACTCAATCAACAAGACACTTCGAGAACAACACGAGAGTTTTCTTTCCATTGTCACGGCGACTGACATAATATATATATCTATATAAATCCAAAAACATTTATTTAAAAAAAAAACAGGACAGATGGATGAATGGCTTCATCTCAGTTTATCAATAAAATATTTCATTTCATTTATTTATTTAATTTTATTTATTTATTCTCAAACAATTAACATTGTGTTGAACTACATTACCTATATAATTATTCGAATTGTAGCTCGATTAAACATAAGCTCGATTTAATCATTGTAGATAATAAAGCCAAATTAATTGAAATGATTTTACAATCAGATATTATATTCAACAATGCAGGAACCCGTGGGTGTTCATTTTACGTATCTATACTTATTAAGGAACATTTTAAATAAATATATATTTAAATTACTTTTTAATTTCCAGACTTAAATGAATGCAAATTAATACAGGCATTTAAAAATGAGCTTAAAAATGCGGTTCATAAAATTTCCTCTTATGTAACATTATTATATTTAACGACGCGTCATATACACCGTTCATGTTACATAGTGTATTTATCCATAATAGTCACCATGAAACAGTATTTCAGGCATAATGCATTTTATGGTACCATAAAAAGGAATTTATCGCAAGATAATTATTGGTAAAACTCTGCCAAAATTTATTTTCATTACTACCTTCATTTTAGTTAAATTTAAAAGTGATTAATTTATTTTGGGCTTTGTTGAGTAATTTTAAAGTTTGTAGTCACCCTTCATCTCTTCATTTATTCCACACTAGCTTCTGCCAGCGGCTTCGCCCGCGTGAAAGTCGAAAATTTTTCGAAGGAACATATTCCCGAGGTAAAAAGTATCCTATGTGCTATTCCTAATTATAATCTATTTCTGTGCCTAATTTCATCCAAATCCGTTCTGGCGTGAAGAAGTAACAAACACACAAACACACTCACAAACTTTCGCCTTTATAATATTAGTGTAATTGAGAGGCTAAATGCCAGATTTCATTCATTTCAAATTAAAAATGGCAGGGTTTCATACAAACTTTCATCCTCTATTTAACTCCCTTAGGGGTTGAATTTCGAAAAAGCTTTCCTTATTCCTTGTCTACATTATAAAGGGAACCTCTGTGCAAAATTTCAGCTTTCTAGGTCCAAGGATTTGGGCTGGGCGTTGATGAGTCAGTCAGCCAGTCAGGACTTTTCTTTTTATTTATATAGATAGAAGATTATTTTTCGAAACGGTCTTTACGGGAAGTCAGAATCCCTAACGTCTAACAACCAGATTTACCAAGGAATGATGTCGCGTGATCCAATAAGTGGGTTCAGGATCACATAGGCAGTCGCTCCATGGAAAATAATGGTATTAAGCTTTATCTGTTTAGACTGGAAGCCGACTACAACATGATACATGTTAATGATGCAACAGATATCTGCTTCTATTTCCGCAACTGCGGAAGTTCCGCACATTTTCTTACATCCGTTTTTAGGGTTCCGTACCCAAAGGGTAAAAACGGGACCCTACTACTAAGACTCCGCGGTCCGTCTGTCTTTCCGTCTGTCACCAGGCTGTATCTCATGAACCGTGATAGCTAGACAGTTGAAATTCTTAAAGATGATGTATTTCTGTTTTTGCTATAACAAAAAATACTAAAAACATAATAAAATAAATATTTAAGTAGGGCTCCCATACAACAAACATGTTTTTTTGACGTTTTGCGATAATGGTTCCACTTCGTGCGCGAGTCCGACTCGCACTTGGCCGGTTTTTTAATTCTCACATTCCTTGGTGTGTCAGTAGGAATCTGTAAGACTCGTAACAGATTCAAACAAAAAAATCTACGTTGCTTTAACTATGTAAGCCCCGCAACTTGTACGAGCATTTATCTGTCCCTTTCAGGTATAATCGGACCCCAAGCCAGTACCGGTCAGTTGCAATACCTACCATATCATCTGACCACAGAATTTGTTTAATTAAATAGCAATAATTCCCACCTCAATTCCGGTACAGTCGACCATTCCTCTCCATAAGGCTGGGACTATATGTGACTGTATCTGTTTAACCCCTGTCAGAAGTTTTTCAATTATGCCCCGAGATAACACATACTTAGTCGACAAACATATTTATTACAACAAAGTTCATGTGGCTTCCTGGGATGTTAAAACTTGTACTGTCTTATAAACATGGCAGGAAGTTTTTATCGCTCTCGTGTTGGTACGAGATGTAATGTGAAAACGTGTCTCTGATTCAATATTGGGCATATTTCAGCTCAATTATAAGTTAGATTGACGTTTGTAAGCTTAAAATTAGTTACGGTTTAGGGCACGGACTTTGGTCGTGTTTTTGTCCAAGGATTACGAAAACGCAAGAATGATTTGTTGCCGCCAAGTTCTATGGAAGATCGCACATTGCTAACGAGTAAGTCGTACGTGTCATCATAGTTTCAATTTCCCAAACAAATTTCGAATTATCGGGCATTATACTTCGTCGTGCCTATTAGACAATTCATTATGGAAATCAAAGCACATGTTAGAATCATAAATGGAACCCTATATAAAAGTATTGATATCTACCAAGATAACAAGCTTTGAATGTCAAGATGGTTGTTGGTTATTTACTGTGTATCAAACTTCCAATGTGTGTGGTGTGTAAGGAGAGGGTTTTATGAATAAAAGCACAGAAAGACAAGACTAGGTATTTATTTAAATAAGACTTGTCAATTAATTCATATTTAGAAGGCTCATCGAGCTTACCGCCCGGTCGCTAGACCTAGTTCTCGTGGGGAAGAAGGGCAACAAACCCCACGGAAGCTCTTTTATAATATTTATCGGTATCTTTTACAACCATATAAAGTATTTACAGTATTATAGAAAAAAAATAACAAGGATAAGGCAAAGGACATAGACTAACCCTTAAATCAATATAACATATTAGGAATAAAGGGTGTGTTGAAACTGTATCTATATCATATTATGGCCATCTATATTATATTATGGTAAGCAATAACAAAGTTATAATATCAAATAACTTACGTTAGCCTTGTGTAGTCGATCTTACACCAATTATTAGTGATAAAAGGAAATATAATAATTTTATCTGGCCTGTACTGGCTAGTAGTTCACAGAAAACTAAGTCAGCTTATCAATTACACAATATTTTATAATCTCGGGTCTATCCGTGTCTCAATACGTCCAATATGAGAAAATGGCGCGGTATCCCGCCATTTTCTATATTGTTTTAAATAATCTCACAATTAGGTTAACAATAATCAATTCTTATATATTGAAACTGTTTTAAAACGTATCAAGACATTTAAGGAATTTAATATCGCCTATTTAGTCATTCTTAATCAATATTCGAAAGAATATTGATACTAACAGACAGTATTGTACTAATTGTTTCAAAGAACTTATAATACTAAAATAACAATATAAAATCCAGGATACATCACAATGATCATTACAAATTACGTAATGATTTATAGGAATATTATCAATGTGGCTCAAATATAAGTTTAGAGTTATTTTTGTACACACAACAATATTAACTTAGGTGGGTACTATTTTACATTTAAAGGTAGTTGACACCGCAATAATAATTAAGGTAGGTACTTAGACATTTGTCGGTAGGTGCTTAATAAATATGACAGGTATGTAGCAAACCATTGTGACTTGAAAAATGAAAATTAACAATTTAATGACGTCACACATACTTCAAATTCTAACACACGCATGAAGTAAGGACATATTACCAGTATGCACACTTAACTCGAACCACGTGATTGTACGATAAATAAATCGTATTCAATTTATAGCACTGGTATAATGTAGGACCCATATGCAGTCATTATTGAGCCGTGAAAAACACTGATTATCTCATCTTACCCTCAAATGATAAATGTTATAATACGCCTTATTTTACTGAAATTCCAGTAAATGAGATTCTTGTTACCATTTACATAATTTCACGTTATTTGCTCACGAATCCTATGAGAAAAAGACATGAAAGTGTGTATGAAATAATATAGGCGGAGTTTTAGAACATAACGGGCTACGAACCGTGTCCTTTGGCTTTTCTTAGTATTAGAGATGGGCCGATGGGACTATGAACTTGGCCGAGTAGATGACTAGTTAGCACTCAAATGACCGAATGGTGTTGTTGACTATAAATGTAGTCGGATAGTTAGCGACTATTCGGTTCACACCAACTTTTTATTTTGTTTTTGTAATTTTTTTTTTTTTTTTTTACCTTTGTATAGATGCTTTTACCGATTGTTTTGTGAATGTGTGAACATTGTAGGCCTTCTAGATTCCTAGATGCTTGATAACATTTGATAACTTTATATCTCGTTTTACTTTTTATTTTTAGTTTCTAACGTTTTATTGTCGGGCCTACGTTGTCCTCCCATATTTAAGTAATGCTGTAACATGGAAATATTGTAAAAACAAACCATATTATTAAAAGAGTAACCATGGAGTTTCTTGCCGGTTCTTCTCCATAGGAAACGACCAACCCGAACCGTGCGCCTTTTGTCGACGTTTTATAAGTGCCCATGTAGGCCTATGTAAAATAAAAAAAATGATTTTGATTTTGAAACATGTCATAAATAAATGGGCCGTGTTATGTTTTTTTTTGACAATCCCACCGCATTATTCCCAAACCACTGCAACTCCTGAAAGCCAGAATCAACAGTGGCGACCAGAAAAGCGCCGAGGCAATGAAGCTCGACGAAGTCCCAGAGAATGAATTTAACTGTTTTGGATCCCGCAACGAAATTAATCAGAAAACAATAACGAAGGAGTAGGAAAAAGAAATCACTTACCTCCATACCAAGCAGGACAAACAAGGTCAATTGGCTCAAACGGTCGTTTACAACTGGGATAAGCCCAGTTGCCTAGCACCACGGATAAAAATTAGCATTAATATTAATGGGTCCTAACATTGTGAGCTGTTACATTTGATTCCAATAATAGGTATGGCAAAAACGCTTGAACGCATGGAAATTTCTTCTAGTTTCCAAAAGCTCCGTATATTAAACAACTCCTGATGCAGCCTGTACATTATTAAACACAATATTGCGGTTCATTCTGCCAAAGAAATATATATATAATATAAATGGGCCGTGTTAGCTACTAACAGTAAGAGAACCCAGGGTAATGCGAACAGGCCAAAGTGTAGAATAGCCGGCCTCATTTGCCGGCTTGCCCAACTAGTAGTTCCATCTCTACTTAGTATGTGTGAGTTACCTGGAATAGAAGCGAAAAAAAAAATCTGTAGTTTATGCCGACATTTGTTCCTATCCTAGAATTAAATGGGCTCTACAGTGTGATGTAGCTTTGTAGTAAATTATGTATTTCTATGTATCTGTACTAGCTTCTGCCAACGGCTTCGCCCGCGTGAATGCCGCAAATTATCCCAAGGGAACATATTCCCGGGATAAAAAGTAAAAAGACTATAATCTATCTCTGTGCCAAATTTCATCCAGATCCGTTCAGTGGTTTTTGCGTGAAAAGGTAACAAACACACACACTATTAAACATCGCCTTTATAATATTATTAGGTGTGATAATTCAATTTTCTCAGTAGATATTATGTATGTTTTCGCATGATCCGATTATGTTTTTTTTTCACTGCTAGACTACTCCGTGTGTTATTGGTATTTAATTAAACAAATGCCGAAGTATTCTATCCCATTGAAATATAATTTTTACGGCCTCAGCCATGGTGTAGCTTCACTATGGCTAAGGCCGAAAATATTCCGAAAAATTAACAACTCTTATGGGATAGAACACGTTCGGAAAGTGTTTAATTAAATACCCATAATACACGGAATGAAACAGCGGGAAAAAATCGAAGTATAAATTAATAGTTTAGGTATTTATTTATTAGTTTATCCTCGCACTGGAAAGCCTTGCAGCAATTACACCAATGGAGCACAATCTTATAATAAACTCACTATATGTACAAAAAAAGAAAAGAAAAACCGGCCAAGTGCGAGTCGGACCCACGCACGAAGAGTTCCGTACCATTATCGCTAAAAACAGCAAAAAAAACACGTTTGTTGTATGGGAGCCCCATTTAAATATTTATTTTATTCTGTTTTTAGTATTTGTTGTTATAGCGGCAACAGAAATACATCATCTGTGAAAATTTCAACTGTCTAGCTATCACGGTTAATGAGATACAGCCTGGTGACAGACGGACAGACAGACAGACAGACGGATCGCGGAGTCTTAGTAATAGGGTCCCGTTTTTACCCTTTGGGTACGAAACCCTAAAAAAGAAAGACAGTATGTAAAAAATAAAATTAGACAGATATTATTTATTAAATGACTTATTAAGCTATTATTTTAATTAATTAATTGAAATTCCATTTTAAACTTCTGTCCACGATTTTATTTTTACTAAATACACTTGTATTCTGAGCTTGTAAAGCAAATGCACAAATGGACCAACATTGTTTTTGTGAACTTAGTGGAGTAATTTGAAAGCAACATTTTGTTTATGTTACTCAAAAGGTTTATGTTTCAATGCTCTTACCATAAATTACTTACATTACCCTAATATACTGAATAGAGAGAATATCTAACTCTAGTTTGGTGAAGTTTTTAGCTAAATTGAAAATAGATTTTCATTATTCACACACATTACTCAGAATTTACACATTCGCACATTCGTGTTATTTGTGTAAAACTATCTTTCTTATTTGCATTGACAGAGTTTGAGTTTATAAAAAACCGGCCAAGTGCGAGTCGGACTCGCACACGAAGGGTTCCGTACCATTATCGCAAAATACTGCATAAAAATCACGTTTGTTTGTATGGGAGCCCCCCTTAATTTTTTAATTTATTATTTTTTGAAGTAAATATACAACTAAACATTCTGTGAATATTTCAAGCGTCTACGTGTTGCCGTTATTAATATCGAGCAAAACACGGCAAAATATCACGTTTGTTGTATGGGAGACCGCCTTTAATATTTATTTTATACTGTTTTTAGTATTTGTTGTTATAGCGGCAACAGAAATACATCATCTGTGAAAATTTCAACTGTCTGGCTATCACGGTTCATGAGATACAGCCTGGAGACAGACGGACAGACAGACAGACAGGCAGACGGATCGCGAAGTCTTAGTAATAGGGTCCCGTTTTTACCCTTTGGGTACGGAACCATAAAAATGGAATTCTGTTATGAAAAGTTTTAATATTCTATGTATTTTATGTTATGGTAAGTGATTTTATAATAAAGGGATTAAGAGATGGGATTATGTAATAAAGTTTGTAAGGCGTAAACGCACTCTAAGGTAATAATTACGTATAATTTTTACCCGACTGCGGGAGGGTTATGTTTTTCGAGCGTATGTAATTACACTAACGAGCAATGAAAAAGTTCCAGTGACATAGTCCTCCTAAATTGAATTACTCCTAAACGGGAAAGGCTAGCTTAATGACGCCGTCTGCAATATTGAAGTAAATTTAACAGCGCATCAGAATATTACCAACTAAAAACGTAAATATTGTGTACAAATTTTAAATTAAATGTGAAAAAATTAAATTAAGGCGTTTGTTTTAATTTTGTGGGTGGAACTTTTTCATTGCTCGGCAGTTTATTATGTCCATTTTTATAGCACGCTCTACAGTCCAAACCGCTTGACGGATTATGACATATGAAGTGTCATTGGATTCGCCTCAATTGTAGAAGTGACATAGGCTATATAATATTTAAATAAAACCCGGCCAAGTGCGTGTCGGGCCACGCGCTGTAATAGGGTTCCGAAGTTGCATAATAATGCGGACTAAAAAGAGGGTTTTTTTTGTTATTATATGAACATTAGAACGGTTTCAGCGGCTCACAAAGTCTAAAAACGGGCCCACATAGGATGATGTTTTTATTTAATCTATATTCTCGCGTTTGACCACTATCTCGCCTGATGGTAAGCGAAGATATGGTCTACGGTGAAGCACGCTTACCTAGATGTAATCTATTCACTCTTGACTTAAACTAAATAAGGACTAACTGGTAATTGAAGAAGGAGTAATAAAAACCAACTTCGCAACTGAAGTTAGAAAAATATTATCTATTTGAGTACCACCGCGGGTGCGAATTGCGAAAGGAGCCGATACGAGCGCGCGTTAGAGCCACGGGGAATGGTATAGTTCGTTCCTGGATCCTTGCGTGCACGCTCCTTGTTTATTTGTCTTTCGGAATTAGTAACCTCTAGTCTCCACTAATACCCCAGATTAGAGGTGAATCGTCTAATCTGCAAAAGATATCGATAAATAATAATCGATATCGACAAAAGAAAATAAGTAATTTGCTTGGAAATCGAATCTAATTTGACTTTACTTTTACGTTTTAATTACAAAACGTCGAAAATACTTCTGCACTTACACAAAATAGACTCCACCGCGCGCATGAGCCGTATGGACTACGGACTGGTACTGCCAACGACTTCAGCCACTCCAATGCGTTATTCGAGCTTAAACATTATTAATTTAGAAATCATTAATACTAAGGATGGTATGATTTTATTTTTGTATATTTTTACATGGTTAATAAGCATATATTTACTATCTGCTTTACACAGCTAACAACGTTATTTAAGTTATTTTTCAATGGCATTTGTACAAAAATTTTACTGTGCCAAGTACATTTTATAAGTTGGTCGACTATTACTCGTAAACTTGTAAAGCCTGTTATGATTTCATTTTTGTATATTTTTACATGGTTCGTAAGCATTATATTTACTCTGTTTTACACAGCTATCAACTTTATTTAAGTAATTTTTCAATGGCATTTATACAAATTTTTTATTGTTCCAAGTACATTTTATAAGTTGGTCGACTATTACTCGTAAACTTGTAAAGCCATGTTATCCGTGATAATTTTCCTTTTAATTTCGTTATATTTACTACTGCCGTGAATTTTTTCACATAGCCAAGAGCAACCAATTCGCTGGCTGGTTTCCCCCACACTTGACTCTAACATAAATTTGCAACTTAAAGCTTAATTTTACGCAAACGAATCTCTGAATCGAAAAATGTTTTTTACAAACCTATAATATTTTTGAATGGCCTATCTAACGATACCCCACACTATGGAACAGATGAGAAAAAAAAATACATCCCCACTTTACGTCTATGGGAGGTACCCGCAAAAAAAATATTTTTCATGATTTTATGTTACCACTTTGTCGGAATTATTAATATGTATATACATGCCAAATTATAGCTTTCTAGTACTTAGATTCTCTGAGCTAAGCTGCGGACGGACAGACGGACAGAGCGAAACTATAAGGGTTCCTTGTTGACTTCGGAACCCTAAAAAGGGGGTGATATATTTTTTTTTGTTGTCGTTACAATATGTGTATGAAATGAAGGCTTCTAAATAGACTATTCCAAAATTATATATATATAGTAACACTTTCATTTTCCTATTTTGGCACAAATTCAAGATAAGCGTAAGTTTGATAACAAAATAAATAATCTTTTACCAAGTTACTTATATGAAGAACTCGTTCATTAATAAAACTAAAAAGACTGAAATATTTTTTTTTTTTCTAATATAGTTTATCACAAAAATTAAAACGAATAATTATAGTTCTCGTCAAACTTCTTGGCTGCCCTGATGTTGGCTACAATGGTTGCGCAGTAACAAATTTTATACAAAGACAGCACCGATCCGTGCCTTGTGCATGGGAAAGTCAACTTCAAGGCGGCCCAGAAGTTTGGTGAGAACTATACAGATACTACAAAAACATAAGGAAGAAAAACCAAGCTAAAAAGCACCAATCAGGTTCCAATTCCCACAAGCATGTAGATAGAAGCAATCCGCAAGAAAACTATTTCACCACGATTCTAAAGAGCCATACGGAAACACATTGGAACGCGAAAATGTCCACTAAGCCCTTCTTTATTACACCAAATATCTTCGAGAATTTCAACCAGAATGGTACACGGTTCAACCGATTTAAAAGTGTCAAGAGTCGTGTTTCACTTTCGCTATAAATTGTCAGCTTAAGTATTTGATACTTTTCAAGGGGAATTCAAACAACTACTTTGTATAAGTCTGCCAGCTTCTCAATGGCTAATTTTAGCTTTACTAATAGGCTTCTGTTACATGATCCGACAACGAATGGGTGACAAGAATCTTTAAATGCTTAAGAATGTATTTTTCTTTGAAGTGCATCTTGATTTTACAGCGAGTAAAAATTTTATGTAGCATCACCAGCTGAATTCTTGGGTAGAAAATAGACCACCCGTTTTGTTTCTAGTGGGTCTTAAAATGTATTACTTCAATGGACAGGATTTATAATATACAACGATTATTACTCCATTCGATAAGCCAGATACCCTAATTGTGATAAACAAGTGGATAAAGTGTTATAACATTTCAGTTTTGAAGGTAAATAAATATGGTGATAGGAGCGTCCTCACTGGGAGCATTCTTTCGTGAGTATTTGTTAACAAGCAATCGTAGACGAGCAACAAATGCTTCCCAGCGAGCCCAGCATTCACTTTCGAGCAAAACTATGAAAGTTCGAGTCGAACATTCCCTTGCGAGCTTGGAGCATTCGAATACGATCTCGTTTAATGTCTTTCATTGGATAATACGATTGACCAAGAAGGTCACAAACACTTAAGATCAAGGAACTGTTCCTTGCTTAACAAGTGGCCAGTTATATTCCTACATACATACTCATTCATGTTATTATCTGAGTACTCGCTTTCGAGCGTTTTATTTGCGTGAACATTCGAATGCGAGCCGTTTCCGCGAAAAACGTTGCTAGGTCCACTCTGGCCGAAGTTCGCGCTTGCGTTTAAGCTTTGTAACGCTCGGCTCTACGTCCACACCACTCGAATATTCGGCGTCGAATGCTCATTACACGTGAATGCTCTCAGTGAGGACTTTCCTGATAGCGAATTGTATACCCTTGCATATAATACTAATTACACCGATGTACTCATACTCATATTTTCGAATAAATGATTAGATTTGATAATTAGACACACAATGTACACACAAATTGACACATATTGGTATTTACACATTGTAGCTCACTATACACTTATTCTTCTAATATTTGATTGTACATTATATAATTACACATTTTACATATCCTTATATCGTATCACTCATATCAAATTATGTTTTACTTTTATTTTGCTACCCACGTCCATATGTCGTTGCGGGGTGCAAACTGAAAATCAGCGCTGGGTGTCTGATGCCCAGCAAATGCTGAGTTGGTAACCCTTTCGGTATAGGCACGTTCAGCGCAATTTGTATTTGCACTTCTATTTTGTCTTTTACTCCATGTTTTTTGTTGTTGTGTTCTGTCTGTGTTGATTAAATATATTTCTATTTTATTCTCTTCTACGTGACAGATTAATAATAATTGTCTATTATATTTATGTTTTTAATCTGATCGAATGAATTCGTTTAATAACTTGTAAGCCGGGGGAGCTCGTGGAAAATAATAACAGCCGCACTGGCCGATCATCAAGGTTAAGTAACGCTTGACGAGATCGGTCCGTGGATGGGTGACCATTTCAATATACCGAGTTTCCTCCGTGCCTTGGAAAGCTCGTTAAGCCGTTGGTCCCGGCTGTCATTTGAAGATCTTTGACAGTAGTTACGGGTAGTCAGAAGCCTGAGATCTGACACCAGTCTAGCCAAGATGTACTTTGTGTTACCCAGTTACTGGGTTGTGGAAGTCAGATATTCAGTCGCTCCTTGTAAAACACTGGTACTCAGCTGAATCCGGTTAGACTGAAAGCCGACCCCAATATAGTTGGGAAAAGGCTAGGCAGAGAGAGAACTTGTAAGCCGCTGAAAACAGGCAATCAAACCGCATATCATTATCGTTATTTTTATGTAACATAATAATAATAATGTAATTCACACAAAATAATTTTCTAAATGAAAACAGGAAAACACAAAACTTACCGAACTATGCCGGTAAATTGCTCACTTCATAAGCAATCAAACGAAAAGGCAACTTTGTAGTATAAATACAAATGAAAATTGCCTATATTACGCCACTATTCCGAAAGTGTAGGAATTTCGTTAAGTTGCACATAAAAAGCCGAATCCAATTTACCTCGCGGGTAGATAGAAATCAGTTATTTTTCCTATGAATTTATTTGATGTTGTTTATTTGATTTTTAGGGTTCGACTGTACCGATCTGTGAAATGAGGTTAGGTGGAAAGCAATATTAAGGAATAGGAACTTATTTACATTTCTTGTGTAAGCAGTGGAAAAATGGAGACACTACCTTTTACTGTCGATTCATTTGAGTCGATTTCGGAAACAGATAATCGGATATTTCCGCACGAATTTCATCCTCAGCATATTTCGATAATTTACGATAGGATTTTAGAAAAATGCCGCTGAATTCATTTTTTGTTTCTGTTTGTTTTTCTCGCTCTGGAATTCCTTGCAGCAATCTTTAAATAAACTCACTATAGGTCCAGGTTTCCTCACAATGCTTTCCATCACCGTTGTCAGCGATGAAAAGCAAAGAAAATATAGAATGTACATATGAATTGAAAAATTCACATTTTACTTGCCTGATTCGTATCCTCAAGCACGATCGGCGAGGTATTTGCCACTGAGCCACCATGACATGTAAATATATCTTCTCTTTCATGTTTCTATCAACGGTTCAGTTTAGACATCACGTTGCGTTGACCATTGGGTCAATCAGGCTCAGGGGGGTGACCATAAGCTCTTAGAGTAAGGTTATTTTGAGTGTGTGTAAGGGACTGATGTATATGACTTGTACACATCTGTCACTTACGCGATCTCAAAATAATCTTACTCTAAGAGCTTATGGTCACACCCCTGGACCCTTACTCTGACATGTCAAAACATCATGATTCCTCTGTGAGCCAGAGACGGAACTCTACAAGATACAGAGCACTTATTAGTTGACACGTTTTAGTACGGCCCAAAACTTCGATACCTTATCGCTGTTAGTTTATTATTGTCGAAAACTACTTGAATTACTACCAATTACTTCGTTTACACAAATTAAAGTCGAAAAGCCAGGAACACAGTGTATTGCAAGTACCGCTTAGGCATAAAATCCTTTAGAGTGGCTTCGAAAAAACGAGTAAGAATTTACATTTGCGGGTTTGCCGCACTTGTGAGCAAGCCTGCATGAAACGTAACGACCGTTAAAAGCATTATGTAAATGAAGCAAAGTCTGCATTGGGTGATTAGATTAGAACAAAGGGTGTCTATTATTTTAAGTGCGGACAAGATCAGTTTACCAAATTGGAGATCATCCCAATACCTTCCAATACGTCTCACGGAGAGGTTGCCTGTGTCCTAGCGCCTTGTGTAGGATTTTGACAACGACATGTACCAACCAACCAACCAATTGATTAATCAGGGCACTATGTATAATGCCCGGGCATTATAAAACTGATTCATACTTTTATATTTTATCACATTGTCTGGTCATTATGAATATTGCTACGTAATGGTTGGGCAATTCGATTATTATGGGCAATAAACTAGTCCAAGAGCGAGCGAAGTGAGCTCGGAATCTTAGGGCACCGACACGGATATGTTAGGTTCGAAGGTGATGTCGGGAGCTGAGCGAGCATTCGTATTCAAACCAATCTCAACATTAAAATAGTTTAATAAACACATATTTTTATTACCCGGCCCATAAGTGATAAACTAAAAACCAAAGTGATATAAACAATATGTTCTGGACCAAGTGATTAATACGGCATTATTCAAAAAGCCCGGTCAATTAATTAAATTATTTCAATAGTTTTTTATCGTTTTGCCCAATTTGAGTAGGCAATAGTATTCAAATTGCCCGGGCATTATGAACAATGCCGTATTAATCACTTGGTCCAGAACATATTGTTTAGATCACTTTGGTTTTTAGTTTATCTCTTTTTTGGCATCATTATGTTGAATCTAGCTACTCCTATGGGATAAAGGAGTATAGGATGTATGTTCCTGTTAATGCCGACTTTTGAGAAGTTAAAAATAACTTCTTTAGTTAGTCTAGTATCTGTCTGCCTAGTTTCAAACCAAACCCAAAAATATTCCAGACAGTTACCAAACAAAATCCCATAATTTAGCAATAAACGAAAGGGCAAATCAAAATGTAAATTTAAACAATCAAACGCAATCAAATTTCTGTAATTAACAGAATGTGAACTTGTGGACTGTGAACTTTAGGTAAAGTTAGGGACCTAGAAGATGAATTGGCTCATGCTAATTCTCTAATCCAAAATCTGCAAAAAGAACAATCATGTACTCAGGTACAGGAAACATGCCATTTATATAGTGAATTAATAAAATCAAATTGTAAACCTCATTCCATAACCACTATTGACCTGACTGAAGATTCCTTATTAAATGAGACAAATAGGTATAAAGTTAGTCATAAAAAATTGAAAAAGTATGCAAAATTTAATAAAATAATTAAAAATTATACCCAGTACAGGAAACAACACAAAGTTTTCTTAAAAAATATTCCACTCAGAAAAGAACGTGTTGACCTGCTTAAAAAATTAAATAATTACCAGATCAAATTAGAAGACAGCATAAAAATCTATGAAATTGACACACAGCGCTTACAAAATGATATTCAGGTACTTGAGGATAAACTGGGCTCCCTTTACAGTAAATATGTTAGCTCCCAGTTACAAATTAAGGAACACATTCTGGCCGCAAACGAATTGCTGATGTGTCAATGTAATTGTCAGATAGACTCAAACCTGAAGGCTGTTCAGCCAAAGACAATGGAGGTCCAGCCTCGTGCTGAGAGGGTGTCTCAGGACAGTGTCTTTGACCTAGACATTCCTGATATTTCACAGGAAGTGTCTC
Source organism: Anorthoa munda (assembly GCA_945859665.1). Lineage (NCBI taxonomy): Eukaryota > Metazoa > Arthropoda > Insecta > Lepidoptera > Noctuidae > Anorthoa > Anorthoa munda. The sequence continues at coordinate 18,460,885 of OX243908.1, forward strand.
AAGTTGACCGGCCTGAGACTGCATCCTTTCCAACAAATAATTGTCATCATGGTTTTAATTCGGTTATGTTTGCAGATGGTATTGGAAGAGGTTTAGGTAAATTATTAAATAGCAATCAGAGTTATTCAACTTTGAATTATTGTATGCCTGGGTCATCTTACAAGCATATCATGGAATCTGTAACAAATAATGTATACAAACCAGATACCAATGTAACTGTCTTTATAGGTAACAGTTTGGATGTAAAAAAAGATGACATCACTGAGTGTGTAACGGAGTTATTAAAGTTAAATTGTAATAAAATCGTATTGTGTGCTTTTCCATATTTGGAAAAATTGTCTAGTAGACAAAATAATTATATACACATGCTGAATAAGCATGTTCATTTCCTTGTCAGCCATTACAGCGACAAATTAGTTTTTTTGGACATCAACATTTTTGTTGATAAATTAAAAACGACAGGCAATACAGTGTATCTGCCTATTAGGGTAAGACGTCAAATAGCGAGGCTATTATCTTTTACTATAAACTCAGACATAAATAGTATGTCGAAGGCATGTACTGTAGTTGATATTAGTAGTAATACTAATATACAGGTAGTCAATAAGTTTAATAACGTTAGCACTTCTGCTATTAATATTTATAGTTTAAACTAGTTTGTAGGACAAGGGAGGGTACCAACAACGAAATAGTTACTAGTACATCCACCATCAAGAAGGTACCTTCTTGCTCTCACTTAGTTAATTTAAAAAAAGGGGCTAAGCAGAATTCCTTGAAATTATTCCATCAAAATATACAAGGTTTTTCTGCGAAGCAATTGGAAATAGAACTGTTTTTGGAAAAAACAATGTTTGAAATTGTTTGTTTTACTGAGCATTGGCTGAAAGATCATACAATGCTAATTAATTATGAAAATTATACCGTGGGTAGTTGTTTTAATAGAAATATTATGTTACGTGGAGGTTCACTTATATTAATTAAAAATGGTATTAAATCAAAACCTCGTAAAGATATTGTAGATCTATCAGTTGAACATAGTGTTGAACTGTCATGCGTTGAGCTGGATAAGCATGTCATAGTGTGCGTTTACAGACCCCCCAATTATGGTAACTACTCTATATTTGAGTCAGTGATGGAAGATGTTTTGGCAAAACTTGCAATTGGAAATAAACTAATCATAATCTGTGGTGATTTTAATATAAATATTTTAGAGAGTAATTCAGATAGCAGTAGATTATTAAATCTCTTCAAATCATTTAATTTGTCACATGTGTTTATGGAACCAACACGAAAAACTGTAACTTCTGCTACATGTATTGATAATGTATTTTGTTGCTGCGACTACTTAGACAAAGCCATTATAAATTGTCTGCCTTCGGATCATAGTGGGCTATTGGTAACCTTTGAGTCCAACATACCAATTCAACAAGTGCAGATTCAATCCAGACCAATAACATCCGGTAAATTAAATCAGTTTAACAGCAGTTTAATTAGTAAGCTAAGTGATCAAGACCTTACAGTGAATGATGGTAATATTCTATATAAAAAAGTTTTCTCAGTAATCCAAAAGGAGTTCAATAATTCTTTTAGGAAAAAAACTAAAACTGTATGCCCTAAGTTTTTATTCAGTGACTGGGCGACTGAAGGACTCAGGAAAAGTAGGGAAAGACTTTACGAGCTCTATGGCCTTAAGCCTTATATTAACACTGAAACTTTTAACAAGTATGTTGCTACTTATTCAAAAATTTTTAGAAATACGTGTAAAGTAGCTAAGGCTTTATACATTGGTAATAAAGTTAAAACCGCAGAAAATAAAATCAAGACTGTTTGGAAAATTATAAACAATGAAACGAACAGAAACAAAAGAAATAATACTGATTACACGCTTGAAACTACACATGGACTTATTAGAGATAACAAAAAAGTTGCTCAAGAATTTGTGGATTTCTTTACCAGCATCCCAATTAAAACTACTGAAACCATAAATTCTTCGCCCTCACTTGCTTCTGGTTTATTAAACGCAAACGTTTCAGCCTGCCCGACAGAATTTAACTTTTCACATGTAAACCCAATAACAGTAATAAAAGCTTTTAAGCAAATCAAGATCAAATTGACCGAAGATCTATGGGGAATGTCCATCAAAGTTTGTACCTCCATTATTCAGACTATAGCGCCGTACTTAGCTTTAATTTTTAATTTGTGTGTAGATCAAGGAGTCTTTCCGGATCTAATGAAACATAGTAAGGTTATACCACTTTTTAAATCCGGGAACAGTAAAGACACAAATAATTATAGACCAGTATCGGTGCTGCCGGTTTTCAGCAAGATATTTGAAAAGATAATGCTAAATCAGATGCTCATTCATTTTAATACGAATAACATCCTACACGATAAACAGTATGGTTTTACCAAAGGACGTTGTACGACTGACGCTTGTGTCACCTTATTAAAACATATCTTTGAAGCGTGGGAAGAGGCACAAGATGCCATAGGGGTTTTCTGCGACCTGTCGAAAGCATTTGATTGCGTTGATCATGAAACATTACTTTTGAAACTTGAGCATTACGGGCTAGGCCAATCAGCGTTGAGTTTAGTTAAATCTTATTTAAATGATAGACAGCAATTAGTTCAAATAAACGGTGTCAATTCGTCCGGGTTAACCGTGAAAATGGGGGTACCCCAGGGTTCAATTTTGGGTCCTTTCTTGTTTCTAGTCTACATTAACGATTTACCTCATCTATTGAAAAACAATCTAAACATGGTGTTATTTGCTGATGACACTTCGTTGATTTTTAAGATAAATAGACGTACCAGTAACGTTGACGATGTGAATACCGTCTTGCGACAGGTTCAAAATTGGTTCACAGCTAATAATCTAGTTTTAAATGCTAAAAAGACTAAGTGCATAAAATTTGTCTTGCCGAATGTCAAAAGTAATGATTGTGACATTTTATTAAACAAGGAGAAGCTAGAATTCGTCGATAAAACGGTTTTTCTGGGGATCACGCTAGACTCGAGGTTGCAATGGGGGCCTCATTTAATATCACTTGCGGGGCGGCTAAGCTCGGCAGCTTATGCTGTTAGAAAAATACGTCAGTTTACTGATGTCGATACCGCAAGATTAGTCTATTTTAGTTATTTTCATAGTATAATGTCTTACGGTATCTTACTATGGGGAAGGGCTGCAGACATTGAGTCAATTTTTATTCTGCAAAAACGAGCCATCAGAGCGATATACAATCTTCGCCGGCGCGATTCTCTAAGGGAACTGTTTAAGAACATTAACATCATGACGGTACCTTGTCAATATATTTATGAAAACATCATGTATGTTAGAAAGAATTTACATCTTTTTAGTAAAAACGGTGACAGACATAATTATGTTACTAGAAATAGGGATCAACTAATTCAACCAGGTTTCAGGCTGGCTAAAGTAGCATCATCTTTTATGGGGTACTGTATAAAATGTTACAATAAAATTCCTCCCCACATTCTACAACTAAATGAGACGAAATTTAAGACTTGTATAAAACGCACACTATGTAGGCAAGCATATTATAAGTTGGGGGATTACATCGCTGATAAAAATGCTTGGCTCAATGCTGGTCCTGCTCCGCAGCCACTAGGGCGCAAGAACAATTAGTGATGGGCAGAAAAGTATCGAAGTATTGTTGGACATGCTGAAGACTGTATGCAAATTTTTGTATTGTATAAACTCAATTTCTTTTAGTATTATATAATTGCACAGCACATGTGTGAGTACTATGTTCCGACTGTAGATAAATCTACCATTCACTGTACCTATATGTCGTTCGTTGACTTCTGTGTGCCCTGGCAGTTGAGTGTGTCATGCTCTCTCTAATTTCTCTCTGATGGTGGCACATGTGTTGGATCATTCGGTTCCCTTCATGATGGTTGAGCTGAGTGGTGCCGATCCATGCGTCATGTTCGTGAACGGGCGCCATCAGTTGGGATTGGTCATAACTTAGCTGTCTCGGCCTGTTAAAGTGCTTTTTTTTAATTATTTGTTACTCTAGACGCTTTTACGTACACGTCTTTTTACATCGTTCTCACATATATGTATTTTTTCAACAAGAATGATGTAACCAAAAACTTGTAATTAAAACTGATGGAAAAGAGTGTCCGGGGAGTTTCTTGCAAATTCTTCTCCATTGAGACCTACAGACGCTTGCGAATTTGCAACTAGAGTCATCTTTTTATTAATTTTTTGTTTGACAATTCAAAAGTACTTCTAAAGTTTAATTGAAATAAATACCTTGATTTTGATTTTGATTTTGATTTTTGATTTTGATTTTGAATGAATCCACAATTTAATTACGTGTTCCAAACAGAAGGTTTGGGCATATCTGGCGTTTCGAATTTTATGGTTCTTTGTCACTGCGCCGCTCAACGCCCTGGAGGGAAAACAACGAAATTAATTTCGAACATTAATCAAAATAAATATGACATGCCTTTAGCTACAAATAAACCTTTACACTTTACGCGCTGGTATTTTCACCTTTACTTATGACGAAAAATGTTTTTGATTTAATGACAAAGTTAATCAGGGGAAAAATGGCAACCATGGGGACTTCTGACAGAAATGAAATTAGGCATTAGCATGCCCCTCCAAAAAAACGCTCAACGCAGCTGTTTTCACAACTTCAAAAATGAGGTTCCAATTTTGACTCAAAAAAATGGAAGTAATTCTAACACTTTTACTTTTTAATAACATACTAATTCTGTATTGTAAAATTGGTTTTATAATTATTTTATTTTACTTATAATTCACTTATGCCTTACAGTTTGCCACCCATTTTGAACGAGTCAAAATAAAAGTGAATCAATTTGGCTGAACCGTGCAACACTGCCATTATGAAAGGGTTTTCTGAGAATTTAAAAAGCTTTACAAAAAAAATGTTAAGCGTTACATCAATTTATTAGAATGTTCATAATCCTGTTTCGTTAAGAGCCCATTTTGTTTCAAAACTGGATCACAGGAGTATTATGAAATTGAGGTTAATCTACCGTTTTCGTGTGCAAACGATTTAGCAGCCCGTTTTGTGGAAACAATGGACCAAGATGGCTCTAATATCTTTAACCGGTGCCAAATAAAATATTTGAACGGTGGTTTTATAGCTATGTGTAATTGTGTAGGTATAATATTTAAAATTGCAGGTTGTAAATACGTTGATAAACCTATCCTATTCATAATATTTTAAACATAAAAGTCTGTATGCTAAATCAATCACGCCTCAGCGGCTGAATGAACTTAGGTGAATTTTGCAAAAAAGGTGGACCATGCCCTATTAGGTCATGTAGTTTCAACTTTAATGCAAGGAGCGAAGCTGTAAAGTGAATTCACTGCCAAAAGCGATACCAAAATCCATTATGTAGGTAGGTAGCTAATATTACAGTCGTCAAATCAATGTTATCGAATTCTATTGTGCAAATATAAAGTGGCTTATAAGAGCGAAATCAAAACATTCCTTTTCTGCCTTATTCCTTACCACGAGGAAAATGACTAAGAAAAATAAACAAAACCACTAATATTATGCTCTCATACATTTATTCTAACCATAAGTCCATCCGGGAAACAAATAAAAATACTGGGCCACATCAAACTTCCCCGTTCTTCCGAACAAAGATAAAGTTTGCCACATAATAATAGTTATGTGGAGTCCCATGTAATTGTTCCCGCGACTCTCGCTTTGACGTTGAAATAGAATAATCCATGGACCAGAATAGGGGACCGGCATGAAAATGGCAGACAAATGTAATAAAGAACGCCCAGCTAAAAACATTTCTCCAGTTTCTAAGTCAAACGATAGCGAAATCGGATATCGGTCTTTTAATTAAAACCCTTTCGAGAAATAAGTATAAAGTTTTGTCATTTTATGCTTCAGAGAAGGTTGAAAAAATAAGTTGTCAACGAAATATAACGCGTTTTGGAAATACTTTTAATATGCTTTCAGCGAAGGAGTGGAATTCCCTGTCTGTGTTTCCCGACAACTACAATCTAGGAGTCTTTAAGGCGCATAATATATTCCCCAATGTTAAAGCAGTACTGGCTGTGCGCCCGCTCAGAACTAGTATATCAATATTGAACCTTCTTTTGGACAGTTTTGTTTGCAAAATATTCTTATATTTACATACGCTATTTCAGTTATGAAGAAATTCTAGCCATCAAATTTAAGTCTTGTTGGAGGAGTATTCTAAAGTAACGAAAAAATATCGTGTTGTTAATATTTTTTTAAAGCAAAGCTATTTGTTATACGAAAAAACCATTTTTCACAAATAATGTACATGAAATAATAATAAATATTTTTTTTTTCAAACCTTTTAAGCTAGCCGTTACTAAGGAGTACGATTTAGAAAGTTACCGTTTTACGGCACTAAAGTGGTTGTAGGCCTTTAATTCAAGAGTGAATAGGTTATTTCTAGGCAAGCATGCTTCACCGTCGACCACATCATCGCTTTACTTCAGGTAAGATAGTGGTCAAGCGCGAGTCTATAAACTATAAAAAAGCAAGTTCGACAACCTTTTTAGTACAGAGGGAAAGTGGAATAAAAATTTTGAGAACGGTAAAATTTGAACCTTTTTTTTTTATAGCATAGAAAGAATGTTTTGGGACTGAATTTTCTGGTGTATCCATCTTGCAACTGCTTTTTTCATAAACGTCCAAATTAGATACATCTTCGCCTGTATTTATTTTCACGACTAAACAGAACCGCTAGTAGGTACTACTTTTTTAATAAAGAATTTTAAGCGCAAGGGTTTTAAAGAAGAGAGTTAATTAATTAACGTAATCTATAAGAGTAGACAATTACGCACAAAAAGGGATTAAAAGAAATTAAAAAAAGAACAGAGAGACTGTTTAGAAATATTATTGTGGAAGTGAACATTTCTTTAGGCACGTTGAAAACTTATGGGTTCCCGTCTCCGACAGGTTAATTCACCAGCGTCATCAACATAATGTTTTTATGTAATACATGTATAAATAAATGGAAATACAAATGATGTTCCTGTTGCCTTTTTGTTACATTCCACTTTGAAATTGTTTTTTCTGGAACAAATATAAACCTGAGTGATGTATTCCACTACTCGTTCGTAAAACACAGAGACAAATACATGATATGTATTCATAACCATGTTGAATATTAACCGTAGGTCGCCATACCTTTTTTTGCCGTTCCAACCCTTTGAATTGTTTCTCTGATATCGGTAAATAATAGGAACATTATACCTTTGTGTTCAATTTTGATCTCCAATTTATGTTCGGTATTCGAATGGAAATTCCCGGTCCGTTACTGGTACTGGCCGGTTTTTGTTTATATAGGAACTGTATACGTTTTGTTAATAAATGTTTGTTTGTTTTGTTGAAGCCGGCGGCGTTGGTTGTATCCTCGATAGAACAAAATACCACATTTTAGCTGAAAACCATATATCACGGGAGTAAATACCAGTTACACACATAGACTCTGAATATCAGAGCATTACATCATAAAACCGGAAGTCGTTGCGTTGGAAGGCCCCCACCAGGTGGACCGATGACCTGGTGAAGGTTACGGGGATCCGCTGGTAGTAAGAGGCAGGGGCTGGTCAAAGTGGCGTGCTTGGGGGAGGCCTATGTCCAGCAATGGATATCTTTCGGCTGATATGATGACGATGATTATATCATAATAAATCAATCACTATGAAATAATTTCAGAGTCCGCCATATTGAAAGAAAGACGTCCACTGCTGGACATAGGCTGCCTCCAAGCGTCGCCACACTGATCGGTCCTGTACCTCTCGCATCCACTGGCTTCCCGCAGTCGACTAGATCGGCTCTCCACCTAGAGAGAAGCCTTCGAAGTTCTAACGCTGCGTCTTCTTTCCAAATAGTCTCCTTTAATTCAGTAATTCAAGCAGTCAATGAGATAACAAACTTGCTCTCAACTCAAGATTTTCGTCATCAAAAAAAGTCAAATTATTGACCCGTGTACCATACAGCTAGAACATCGCGTCGCATCCAGCGAACTGAAGAGATTATAGAAACAAAACCCTTCCTTTAGAGTAATTAACATAGTCTAACAAGAAGTCAGTAAAAAGTAAAAATAAACAAAACTATGACAAAACAGGCGGAAATGTGGCTAGGCAGTTTTTATTGCATGTGGTACCACTACCACTTGGCAACCTCACCTTATAAAGAAAAGCAAACTCCTGAAGTTTTATAAGTCTCATGTTATTGTATGCGACTTCAAAACAGATGTGTCTTTTTCTACTTTGTCTAACATAGGTAAGCTTAATGCTTTCGAGTAATAGTAGCATTAAGTGAGTAGTAGTACACAGGTGTCCATGCAGAGTTCAAGCTCATTAAGTGAATAGTAGTACACAGGTGTCCATGCAGAGTTCAAGCTCCTTTAAACGGTTTGATCGACCTTTAATGTTGCAAAACACAGTAAAATGGCATTAAATTCCTGTGAAAGCTCACTAAAGAAAAACTAAGAATGAAATAGAATATACATTATTGTATACTAAAAAAGTTACACATCTCTTTTTCCAGTTTTTGATCACTATATAGCTGAGATAGGAGCCTTTTTGGTCTCGCACGGGGTTTTATTTTTATTATTGTTGAATTTTTTGCTTATTTCTCTTTTTCTATCTCCTGTGCGGGTCACAAATAAGTATTTTATCTTTTTTTTAGTTAACTTAACCAATGGTTTTAAAATTCGGTAAAACGCGTTTGTTTTTCAATGGTTATCTAACTAATGGTCCAATAATTAACCCTCCAACTTATTTGACCATTTATGAGGCTAAAAATTGATGATATAAAGCATTTAAGTGAAATTTTCTTCCATTGATTAGCATATTTAATCATTGGTTAAGTTAACTACGGATCAAAAAACTGGGCCTTAATTTGTTAAAACACAATTGGCTATTTATTTCATTGTTTTATACTTGGTTACTGGAAGTCGGATTCTTTATGTATCGATATGTCATAAATTAAAAGTAAGTCAAGTGATGCAATTGGTTCATAAATATTTATTCAACCAATCACATTAGTTTTCGCTTGTTTAACAATTTGTCACATTATTTTGTCGATAATATTTTAGTTCTTAAAATTGAGTCTAAGTGAAGTGAACTGTTAAGTTTGGTATTCCTATTAAATCCTAACCAAGCTTAACGAGCTTGCATTTACTAATAGCTAGTCGGTTCACGTCTATAGAGCAGCAAGTGAAGATTGAACTATAACCCCTCGTTCAATACGTCGTCGCGGAGGGCTATTGTTGCTCAAATTAGTTCACAATAATGTTTCCTCCAAGCATCTTTGTGGGATAGATTTCTGTCTTTATATTGGCAATACAGCTTTAAAAAGAATGCCAAAAGTTACTGTGAATTGAGCTGTTCAAAAACTGAACTGAGTCCTCTTTAAATAGCGTAGAAAACGCATTCGTGATACTCTAAAGGTCTATTCACACATATCAGGGACGTGCCCGGGACGTGCACGGGACGTGGACAGACCGTGCCCCGTCAGGGGCTCAAAAAAATATCGGTGGGAACATTTTATAAGACATCGTTCACACACGTCCGTGCACGGGCCCGGGCACGTCCCGTGCACAAACGTGTGTGAACGTGTTCATATAAAATGTTCCCACCGACATTTTTTTGAGCCCCTGACGGGATCCGGCCCTGTCACGTCCCGGGCACGCCCCTGGTATGTGTGGATAGACCTTAAAGTTGCCAAAAAATAAAAGGCCCGTTTTGACAGCTATAAAATTACTTGATAATAATAAAACTTGATGCTTGCGAATGATACTCGTTGTGTATCGGTAACATAGTATTTAATTAGGATTATGAATTCGATGTTTCAATTTCTTACGTAGAAAGTTATCGCGGCATGTAAAATGAGAAATGTCAACGAACTTCTTAGATTGTGACGACTATATTATTGCAGATGTCTAAAGGCGGTGGTGACCATTTACTATCGGTTGGGCCGTCTGCATACTATATTTCTCTTTAAGGCACATTCGTCCGAAAAACTTTACCCAGAGTTAGTTGCTAACACGATTTTAAATTGACGATATTGTATGACAAACTGTGAATTAAACGTTGTTACTAACTCTGAGTTAAGTGGGCTTAAAAGATTTGAAAAGCGAACTTATTCACAGTAACTTTATTGTCACCTTTAATAAAATAGTCAATTCGTTAGACCTACGTTTACCTTCTTCGGTTTTTACGACCCACATTCTAAATCAACCTATCCCAATTTAGGAAAATCCACTTCCTTGACATATTGTCCCAAATAAACTACGTTCCTACGTATACCTTTGAATCTTAAAGTGCTTACGTAAAGGAACTTTTGTGCCTGCCGAATTAACGTTTGCAATATTTATCAGTTTGGGGACCCTTCGTATCCGATACTAATTACTTCCCTAATAGCAAATTAGGGTTCACGCTAAATTCAATACTAGTATTTTTTTTTTTTTACTATGTATAGGCCTGTATTTGACCACAATCTCACCGTGGTCAGTGATGATGTGGCCGATGGTGGTAAGCACACAAAGCCTAGAAGGGAACTGGCTCTCAAGTGATTTTGGACAAGTTAGGGTTCCGTGACAGGACAAAGAAGCTCTAATCTATAATATGTTTGCTATACTATTTATTCGTATTCATTTTTGTATTTGCGTTCCTCTATGTAAATAAAATACGATAACAAAAGGCACAAGGCTAAGAAGTAATTGATGACCCTGGCAGGAGACAGAAACATAATAATATTGTAATTAAATCAATCATTAATGTTGGCTAAGTTTATAAAATATAACTTAATACTGTCGTGAAAATTATTACCAGTTCAGTTGCTGTTCAGTTCTTTTAACTGCCTAGGACCAGACTAACTGGACAAGAACATCTGTCACTGGTAGATGTTCTATGATCGTTCCAAATGCTTCCTGAAACTTACTATTGGGACTATTTTCCTGTGTGAATACCGGCGTTGATTCCTAAACATATAGCTTATTATTACTATCGTATATCTATGTATACTATCGTATAGAGTATCTGGGCGACCGAGCTCGGGTGAAAATACAGAAAACGACGTTTTCTATAAATTAAAGCTAGATCGATTTATCGCCCCCGAAACCCCTGCATACTAAATTTCATGAAAATTGTTGGAGCCGTTGCCGAGATTCAGATTATATATATATATATTGCAAGAAGTAAGAATTGCTCGAATCTTTATACCTTTAAGGTATAAAGATTTATTGCAGTAGCAAAAATCTGCTGTTCCCGTCACTTATTTGCATGACGATTCCTTGTATATGTGTATATTGTTGTATATTCCTTGCATATTTTCTAAGGGTCGATTTCTAAATTGAGTACCGTGTTTAGAGAACCTGTCCCACCCTTCTTTAGTGCCAAATTTTAACAGGTTTTCAGGCAGTTATAGTCTCATAAATTTAAATCTACACAAAATTTTAATTTAGAATATTTTAATCAATTGCTTAACACAGTCGACATTTTAATAATAAAGTTGTTTGGCTTTGAATTTTCTATTATATTGTATGTCTGTGAAGTACAATCTTCCATTATTACCAGTTTGTATAGTTTCTGGATAATATTTTTGCTAATTCAAATCAGCTATTTAAATTATAATTGTCAATGCCGTGATATTGTTTACACTAATGTGTGTGTGCATTGAATCAATTTACGAAATTCAGTACAGAATCTAAGCAAGATTTAAGGCGCTACACTATCTCGACAGCTTTTTTATTTATTCACTGAGTAACAAAGGCAGGGATAATGGATCGTTGCCATTACATAAGTGAATTAGTTAAGAGTAGTTAGTTTGGAGGACAAACTTACGGCACAGCTAATGAAGCAGATTTATTATGTATGCTACAAAGCTGCACGGTGGGTAATCCCTCTTCAAATATAAGCCATTTTGCACTAACGATACAAGGCGCTGCATTTATAATACGGGGATTTAAGGTTTCTAAGAATTTTAGGAAAAGGATAATACAGTACACAGAGAACGAAAACGAAAGAAAAAACATAAAGAGGCAAAATTAGAAGGAAATCTTTGAAAGCATTAATCCAATTACGAAAATTGTTTCACAGATTGAAAACTACCATTTTGTTGTGTTAAGGGCTGCTTTTTAAATCGAATAAAAACTCATGGTTTTTGTGGTATATAGCAGTATAAGTAGTTAGGGCAAAGCGGGCAAAAGCTACTTCTAGGTACACATAAACAAACACAAACGGAACAACAATCCTTTTTTGTATGTGAATCGAATTTTGCTCAGCAGCGAGACAGAAACAACATCAAGCGCAATTAGGTGTACAATATTTTTCAAGGTATTTGTGTTATTTGCATTCTTTTACATAAGTTCAAACTTTGGACCTATACCAGTCTTTCTTTAGGATAAGTCCAACCGAGTCGTGTAAAATGAGTCGCGGAATTTACGTTCAACTGAAATTCGGTTAGGCTGCCAGACGGACGGACGTAATTTCAGTTGCTATTCTATGTACGTACGGGGCGCTGAGACGCTTGTCTCACTCCCCTCCCACACCTCGAGCGCAATTCGGTTGAAATAATGTGCGCGAGTAAACAGACAACTCATTTTGCGTCAATGTGTGGCACAACTCACAAAATTACGTTCGTTTGACCTCTCCTTTAGGCACTAAAATACGACTGGTGTAATATAAATAAAGTCAATAACAGCCAGCTTGTAAAAACTTATCATAATAAACAACAGGACATATCTCTCATCGATGTTCAAATCCCTACTAAATGAAAACATAACAGAGTCAAAGACCTAAACTAAATAAAGACTAACCTCTACCACATGTGACTCCTATCCCACAAATTCTTGTACATTTAATACTGGGTGCGTTGCTGTGTACTCGAATAGTTTATACTACGCCAGATGGCACTACCCAGCTCCCAGGACATGGTACACGCTTAGAATTTATTACAACCGTGTGTTTTTTACCGTCTAAAATGGCTAACTTATCTTGACTGTCCCTTGTGAGTTGGTCGAGATAACGAATCCCTGTTGGTCGAAATTGTGTGATTCCAGACGTTTGCTGTGTTTGGCTTCCTTCAGGAGATATGTCGTTGAGAAAATGCCAGTGAATGGTCGTTTTGGTCGAGTGTGTTTGGTTATGTTTTGATTTGCGAATTGTATTGATGCATTTATTGTGGTGTTTGTCTTTACCTTTTTAGAATATGTGTACCTATGTCTGTTAATTAGATTGTTCCATTAAATTGCCCTTCCTAAAAATCGAAGTGAGTAACTAATTAAAAAGACGCTTTAGGCAGGCAGGTGATTATCAACTTACTTGTATTTGATTCTTATTATCTACGGAGAGGAGGCCTGTGTCCCAGCAGTGGGAACATGAGGCTGATGATGTGATGTGATTTGATCTACGGTAGTAAATATATTTAATTTGGAATCATCGATACGTCAGCAAAAAATACGGTGCTCGAGTTTTTTTATCATTTAGATAGACTCAAGTAAGTATAACATTATCTATACCCCAATATTTTCTGAAATCAATGCAAAGATCTAAGGTGGGGATTCTCGGATGGCTCCAACCTTCAGTGTTTGTGCGGCGTCTCCCCGCAGACCATGGTCATCCTTTCAACCTGCGCGGCCTGCCCTGTCACCTGTGCATATGAAGACCTTAAAGCTGAGTCACCGGTTGGTGTTGCCGTGGCAGAATTCTGGGCCAAACATAAAATTTAAGACTATTTTTGCTATCGACACGGTAAGAAGTAGAAGAATGCAAAGATAACGCGCCAATTTTTAACGTACAAAAAAATCATTAACCAAATTGCCCCAATAAAAATCTTAACTCGATACTAAAATTGCACCATTTTACATTACAAGTCTCGTCGGCTCCTTACTATAAATATAGTACGGCAGCTTCGTAAACAGATGTCCCTACCCATAAAGAGTTAATTATCAACTAAGAATACCGTCCCTTGCCGACGGCACGAGAATAGATCCCTTGGGAACTTGGCTTCTCATACTTTTTATTTTGTTACAAAGTTACATTGAAACTTGATATATTAGAAACTGCCGCTAGTGAGAAATATTGTATGATTTGAATTATGAGTTGTGTGTAAGTTTAATGGGAACGATGATAAGTGTGTCTGGGAGTAGTTTTTATAATTTGTTGAAATTGCTGGAAACACTTGGAAAGTATAACTTAAGTTAATATAACGCCTGTACGTACTTGCGGAAGGGGTAAGTAAAGGTACAGAATAATAGTGGATAAGCTTATAGCCATGAACAGGTATATACAGGCTCCGGGCAGCTACAAATATTGTTATAGTCTAAACCACCAGACCAAGTTAAGCAGTAACGCACCTATTTTTAAATGACAAAATTATTTTTGAGCATAAAACGCCATGAATGAAAAAGTGATCGACGTATTTTGTTTTAACCTACAAGAGAGGATGCTTCATGATTCAAGATTCTTTATTTGTCGAACCATGTGTATACATACAGAGCATGCAAATTGTTCAAAAACATATTTGGATCAATCAAGTTTGGCCTTTGAGGCACACAAATATTTAAATTACAATGGAATTATTATCATGACTAATAAAATATGACTTAAAATAGAAAATACGAGTATAATAATTGTGCAATTGAATAAATTACTAAAATAAAGTGAATGGTATAATGTCAATTTGAAAGAAAATGTCAAGTGTAAGCTTCAACATATAAAAATCAAGTTTAATAAAATAAAAATAAAACTCACTCTTGATAAATCTGATAACGGCGCCCTCGGTAACGAGGGGACGGCAACATTTTACAATATATTTACACGTTACTAGTGTTCTTATTAAACCCTCAAAGTTGGCTAGCTAATAAACTGTAATATCAAGAGTGAGATCTAATAAATAATGCAAGCTAAGACTTTGAACTAACGTCCTCCAATATACCACACTAATCGTTGCAATTATGGAGTTTATTGCTGCCTGTAAACTAAAACGATTTATAACAATAGTATTGCTAAGCTTCTCTATATTTGCTGCAAATTATCTGTAATCAAGCTTCCATGCACTATAGAAGCAAACCATACTAATTCAATCATAATCTATAATAATGTTATCAGGCAAAAGTAATTCCTTCTGTACGTTTATTACGTTTACATGCCCTAAACTGCTGAACCAATTTTAATTTAAAAAAAATGTTTTTTTTCATAGAGATGGATCTAACCTTTCAAAGGACAGAATAATTTTTAATCTGGGAATACGTTCCCTTGGTAAAATAACCGCAGGCTGAAGCTAGTAACAAAATAACTCTTCATACCTAGCATCCAAGCTTCATTTCCGTAGACGACGAATGAATGAAAAATGTCACACGAAATATCATAAAGCGGTCGTCATTATCATTCATTTATCATTCGTCGGAGTAATAACGTCACATTATTACGAATATAGCAATCTCTCACAGTTGCATGTGTAGGAGACTGGAGACATTTAAATCAGACGGTTACGGACGTGTAGTGCGTAACCCTACATCCGATCCGTGACCGTGATTAAGGTTCCGAGTTCAAAATGTTCTGAATTATGACTGACTAGCACTCCGCCCGCGACTACGTTCGCATGATATCGTATTTTATTCAACTAAGTAGGTACAGATGACTTTATTATGTGCGGTTAGTGAAGGCGACTAAAAATAAGCTATTATTTAAGTTAGGATTTACGAAACTTTAATGACGTGTCCGATTCCTTGGGAAAAATAATAAAGGTAACATTAGTTATGAAACTTCTAACTAATGTTATCTTTATTATTTTTCCCAAGGAATTAGACTTTTCATCCAAACAAATATCTCTCGTTTGCTCCCCTACATCATAAAAAGAAGCCTTGTACAGTAAAATTCTTCAAAAATCTTTAACACCCCCTAACATCGTATTTTAGGAGTAGTTTTGAAAAACTTGTAATGACAACCTTTACTATTTGCTGTTAGTATGATATGCGAAGTTTCAAATATAAAAGCCCAACAAATTGCCACCTTTAACCCCCTTAGGGGTAGAATTTCCGGAAATCAACAAACTCATTGTTTTTTTTATTAATCAAGAGCGTAAACCTACGACTTCAGATGTTTTACCTTCCAAACCGAAGAAATTTCTTATAATCTAAAGTTTTACGTGTCCAATTTACAAACTGTAGAAATTAGATACAAACTTTTAACCCCCTTTTTACCCCCTTAGGGGTAGAATTTCTAAATACCAATAAATACATTAATTATTTTTATCAACCAAGAGCGTAAATCTAAAGTTTTACGTTTCCAACTTACAAACTGTAGAAATTACATACAAACTTTCAACCCCTTTTTTACTCCCTTGGGAGTGGAATTTCCAAAAACCAATTAAAACATGAATTCTTTTTATCAATCAAGAGTGTAAATCTAAACTTTTACGTTTCCAACTTACAAACTGTAAATATTTCATATATACTTTCAACCCCTTTTTACCCCCTTAGGGGTGGCATTTCCGGAAATGATAAAACTCATTGTTTTTTTTATTAACCAAGAGTGTAAACCTACAATTTCAGATGTTTTACCTTCCAAACCGAAGAAATTTCATATATAGTTTCAACCCCTATTTTATCCCCTTAGGGGAAGAATTTCCAAAAACTAATAAATACATGAATTATTTTTATCAACCATGAGCATAAATCTAAAATTTCACGTCTTCAACTTACAAACTGTAAATATTTCATACAAACTTTCAACCCCCTTTTTTCCCCCTTAGGGGTTGAATTTCCAAAAACCAATAAACACATTCATTTTTTTTATCAACCAAGAGTGTAAATCTAAAATTTCAAGTGTCCAACATACAAATTATAGAAATTACATACAAACTTTCAACCCCCTTTTTACCCCCTTAGGGGGGGAATTTCCAAAAATCCTTTCTTAGTGCTCACTTACGTCACTCGAGAAACCTTTCTGCCAAATTTCATGCTTCTAGGCCTAGTGGTTTTGGCTGTGCATTGATCGATCAGTCAGTCAGTCAGTTTCTTTTTTTATCTTAATATATATATCGGAGGAAGGTAAATGATTAGTAATAAATATCCCTTGTAAACTTATTACTTCAGGTTTGTTTAATTGGCAACATTTAGCTTCTGATCAGTTCTCAGTTCGATTTTATTCGATTGACAACACTTTATTTTTCTTATGTCAAAATACTCGATTTGGATTGGATAATACAAGCAGTAATTTGCCGGAAGAGATTCTCTTAGCCAATAAAAAGCAGGAGTGTCATAGAGGCACTCTGAGTGGGTTCTCCCGCCATATTGGGTCGTGAAGTTAGAAAAAGATACGCGCGGACGCGCGTTTTGGAAGTTAAAAGGAGTTGAGAGAAAAAGAGTTGAGAAGTAGCCTAAAGCGGCGTGTGTGAACTTGAACAAGTGTGTTTTAGTTGGGAAAAAGCGAAACGATTGGTGGCCGAATCCGCTGCTTTGATAAAATTGGAACAAGAACTATCTCTAAAACGGCATAAGTTACCTGCTTTGTGCATTGCATACCCACGATATGCCCACAGACCGAGGGTATTATTGAAGATAGCCCTCCTATCTCCGATATCGGAAGTGAAAACAATGCACGCACAAAGCGATAATGGACCAAATGAGACGAGTAATGGTTGGCGCGCTCTGGTGCGCGAAAATTAGCATGGAAGTACCTACCTACCTAATGGAGATGTTTGCCGGCTACTAAAGACAGAAATATCATGTTGCCCGAGTTCAACCGTATAGTATGGCCTATCCTAGACAATATGCGAAGTCGGGTTGCAGATAATGATGAAGTTAATGATGACATCGACGCCCGATCCTGACTAGATACTTGGGAAACGCAACTGTGGTGGTGATGTTCAGGGAAGTATAAACTTAAGTATTCCGACAATAATAAGTACCAATCTAATGCCTTATGAAGTTTAGCCACAATATTGTTTTTCTTGGTTTATAGTGGCTAAAATTTTAAATAAATTGTTATTTTCGTTATGATGCTAAATGAAACTCAGCCAGATTCATACTGTCAGCGGAATTCGCAAGAGATTAAGACCACTTGTGCAAATACAGTGCAAGAGAGCAAACATCCTAAGCTACAACTTGATTCAATAAAACTTTATGCTTGTGGAAATCTTGCTCATAGACATGAATTTTTCAGCCATTCACACAATATGCAACAAATAGCACGGACGTCTGAGCCCTTCAACATGGCTGTGGATACCACAAGACCTGTTGTGACCGGCTGCGTGTAGTGCTACAAGATAAGTGTGGAGCTCAGGTTCCATTTCAAGAGGCAATACAACCTGCAGTCTACAGCGCTATGAAAGAGGAAATTTAGTGGTTTTATACATGCCGCTGCGGTGATCAATCAATTTAATATTTTCTGATAGCACCTAGGAGTCTGGACATGTGCATGGTTGGCACTGCTGCCTGACCTTTCCGGGAGTACAGGCTTAAAGGTATGTTACTTTGATCTGCATTCAACTATCTGTGCATTGGCATACATTTGTGGCAGCCGAAGTATGTATTGGAGTTACTATTCAGTAATCTGTGGTATTGGGTTTGGAAGTACCTAAGATTTATAATTAATTGTTGCATTAATTGCAATTTATAACCATTGCATTATGTTGTTTAATGGAAATGTTTAATGTAAGTTACATGAAAAGAGTAGAAAAATCAAACAGCGCCATCTATGTAATGGTATTGATACTGTGTTTCTTTCAATAATCATCGAAATTGGATTCGGGACCCCATTATGCCGTGATTTACTGCTTGGGGGTGCTTATTAAATACGAGAATTATTTTTTATGATCAATTTAAAAACAAACAAAAATTTTTTTTTTTTTACGTAGACAAAATGAGAAGTCGATGCATGTCACGCCATCTATTTAAATCTTTGTTGGGTTCGAGCTTTGAAATATTTTGTTTCAAGTATTTAATCGTTTTTATTCACCAACAAAATAAACAATGAAACGATTTTCGCAATTTCATCTTTCTAATGTACTTGGAGCATTGGAATGTGAGGACAAAACGGAAAGAAACTAGATTATTTTATGTTGCATGATGTTAGAACAATATACGGTTTTGTGACCACTAGTGCTGTCACAAGAGTACACACATTAATGAATAGGTTGTTAGTTTACTCACTACTGATAATCGAGAAGTAAAGATACTAGGCATTTTAGCCATGCATTCTTTATTAATAGGTGTCACTTCAGATTGCCCGTAAATATTATTACCACTGAGTTGGTTGTTGATTTTGATCTTCAAGGGAATTTGTGAATATGCTTTTCTTTGAAAATAACGTACATTCTAACTATTCGCGTTGGTATTTTTAATGCAAGTGTGAATCCAGTTATGGAAAGCAAAAAGAAAAATTGTAATAATAGTCGATCTTTTAACATCTTTGGCTGATTGGGATTGTTTTTACAACTAAATTAAAGTATCAGATAAAAGGGAAAGAAATTTATCTTGTTAACGTTGAATTCACATATCTTTGTGTAATACATTGGACTATTTTTAAATAATATTTTGTTTCATATCAAAACAGAAAATCGAATCTCGATATTCTAGGGCGAAATATCGATTCGCTGGATCGTTTCAGTACTGGATATCGATTGAAAAATTGTTTATTTATTTTTTGTCTTTAAAATCGATTCGTCGATTAATCGATAACAGATCGCCATCCCTTACTCATCTCTATTAGACAGTGACATGTAAGTGTCAACATTCGAAAAAGTTCGAAAAAAGTAGGACAAGACAAAACATAAACAAATAACTAACTTTTAACTGTGATATGATTTTTAACTTATAAATTACTGGATAAAGACTAGATTATTAATAAGTCGTTACAAAGTGTGAGTCACTGTGAGGATTAGACTTTTAACTTTTGCTTTGTTGCAAAAACATGCAATAACTTTCAGTTAAGAGTTATGTGATCAAGATTATTTTCAAACCGGTGTTAAAGTTTAGTTAAAAAAATAGTTTGTTGGTCGACTCGATTTGCAATCTTACAACCTGCAGACATCACGAGGATTAACGTTAGTATAGCCAATACAGTTGGCGTTTAGTTTTGTTGCTACCAACGGTTGAATAAAGGTAAAGTTAATGTCTGTAGTTGTTGTATATCGCATTGTAGAGAATGAACCAACTGATTACATGTCATTCTAACGATACCTACCTACAAATAAAAATTATTTAAGTGGACTATGGCAAATGAAAAGTGCAACTAGACATGTAGATGGTGTCTAGAAGACGTATTCAGGTATTATGAGATGCCCGAGGGCCAATAACTGCTGAAGTTGCGGCTGAAGATGAGATAGATGTTCAATGGGCAACATTTTAATTTACATAGAACAGTTTCGTGGGTCAGAGAGATGACAGAGTCAAGAGTTAATTCGGCATTTAAGTTGAAAGTGCATTCTGTGCAGGTAAATGTATTTGCTAAGTTATTGTTGATTGTGGACCATGAATGGGACACTTAGGTTCTATTTGATTTACTTGGTACAGGAGCTTTTGTTTTTTGGAGGAAACTAGGAATAGTTTCCTTGTTCTGTGTTGTTCAACGATGCTTGGCCTCGGTAATCTTGAACATTGTTCAAAAGTTTTAATAATTGTAACATCTCTTTAACGAAAGGTGAGAATTTGTGAATTGTGTGATTGTGTGGTGTCATGTAGGCTATTGCCTACCTTGAATAATAAATGTGGAATTTAAAGTATACTGTCAGTAATGGTTGTGGTGTTCTAACTTGTTGAATGTTCTGTGCTGGTCATTGTGAACATACCTAACGTAATTTTGTTTTATTTGCTATCTGAGCAAGTTGGATAAGATAATGTTAACGCAGATGTAAACTCGGTGACATGCGGTGCATGATTTCATTTTCAATTTTAGTTTGCAAAATTGGTAATGTTTGATGTTGGTAGTTATTATACCTATCGCACTGAGGGTTTGGTATGAAATCATGAACATAAAATGGAGTTCTTGAATATGCTTTTGGCTGGGTAAGAAATCCTGAATTTGAGATTGCCGTTGTATTCAGTACTGAGAATGAAGATTGAAATAACAAATTTGATTTTGGTTTAGAGGTGATGTTTATGGTTATTGGAGTTCTGAATGGTGGCAGCTATGTGTTGCATTAAAGGCTTTGGTTCATGATGAGTTAGAGGAAAGCTGAAAGATCAAGTACCCATTGAAGTAACTGAATGTACTGTGTTGAAGACTGATTCAAATCTATCTAGCAATGGTGAGGTCGTGTGTATGGTCAAAGGACTGACTGTACGGTGATGAGTAGTCGCTGCGGTGACTGCTGTAACCGAGGTGGGTTACGAGGTGAGTGGTCAGAGATGACTGCTGTAACCGAGGTGGGTTACGAGGTGAGTGGTCAGTAAGATGACTGCTGTAACCGAGGTGGGTTACGAGGTGAGTGGTCAGTAAGATGACTGCTGTAACCGAGGTGTGTTACGAGGTGAGTGGTCAAAGATGACTGCTGTAACCGAGGTGGGTTACGAGGTGAGTGGTCAGTAAGATGACTGCTGTAACCGTGGTGGGTTACGAGGCCTGGTCAGGATGACTATGGTTGCAGGGTGGTCACTGGGTTGACCATCAGGAGCTACAGCGATTGCTGTGGGACCAAGAAACATTGCTGGATTTGTCAGGGGGGAACCTGGTCCCTCTGGGGCTTTGGAGTCCTGTTATCTGTCTGGGGAAGCCTGGTCCCTCTGGGGCTTCGGTGACCTGTTGTTTAGTGTATGTGGCATGGGTATCTGGCAGTATTGTTGCTTCGAGAGGACCGGTTGTCTGGGGAAGCTTGGTCCCTCTGGGGCTTTGGTGACCTGTTGTTTTGTGTATGTGGCATGGGTATCTGGCAGTCTTGTTGCCTCGAGAGGACCGGTTGTCTGGGGGAGCCTGGTCCCTCTGGGGCTTCGGTGACCTGTTGTCTGGGGGGAGCCTAGTCCCTCTGGGGCTTCGGTGACCTGTTGTATATCTGGGGGAGCCTGGTCCCTCTGGGGCCTCGGTGACCTGTTGTTTGGTGTATGTGACATGGTATGTTGTGTTGGGCGTTTGGATGGTTTCTGGCACACTTAGTGCTTCGAGACCGACTTGGCGTTTGTTGGGAACCTGGTACCTCTGGTGCTTCGGTAACCATTTAGAATGTGTTAATATGGTTGTCTAAATGGTGAGGTGGCTGGTTCGATAGTACGATGATGGTTGTGTACGGTGTATGGTGTGGAGACCTAGATTTACATGGAGAAAACAAATGAACAGTGTGAAAGCTAAGAGAATTCAGTTTTCATGAGTAAAGATGTACTTGAGTTTTGTTGTAGGCTGGTAATATAAGGTGTTGATTGAAGGTTTCACGTGGAAGATGTCACGACCACGTTATTTTTTTTTATTTGGTCAGGAGCGGCCGAACTTAACCTATTACTTATTTTTTTATCTCCTCTTGGTTTTTGTTTTTTGGTTGAGTAACGATGTTGCTCGTCGCTTTACATCAAACGTGGGACCGTTTGAATGTCAAGATGGCCGTATCGGAGGAAGGTAAATGATTAGTAATAAATATCCCTTGTAAACTTATTACTTCAGGTTTGTTTAATTGACAACATTTAGCTTCTGATCAGTTCTCAGTTCGATTTTATTCGATTGACAACACTTTATTTTTCTTATGTCAAAATACTCGATTTGGATTGGATAATACAAGCAGTAATTTGCCGGAAGAGATTCTCTTAGCCAATAAAAAGCAGGAGTGTCATAGAGGCACTCTGAGTGGGTTCTCCCGCCATATTGGGTCGTGAAGTTAGAAAAAGATACGCGCGGACGCGCGTTTTGGAAGTTAAAAGGAGTTGAGAGAAAAAGAGTTGAGAAGTAGCCTAAAGCGGCGTGTGTGAACTTGAACAAGTGTGTTTTAGTTGGGAAAAAGCGAAACGATTGGTGGCCGAATCCGCTGCTTTGATAAAATTGGAACAAGAACTATCTCTAAAACGGCATAAGTTACCTGCTTTGTGCATTGCATACCCACGATATGCCCACAGACCGAGGGTATTATTGAAGATAGCCCTCCTATCTCCGATATATATATTTCTTGTGTGCGTGTGTATGTGACTGAACTCCTCCTAAACGACTGGACCGATTTTGATGAAATTTTTTGTGTGTGTTCGTGGAGATTCGAGAATGGTTTAGACTTACAAAAAAAAAAAAAAAAAATGGGAAATTAGGGTAGGGTAGGTAGGGTAGGGTAGGTAGGGTAGGGTAGGTAGGGTAGGGTAGGTAGGGTAGGGTAGGTAGGGTAGGGTAGGTAGGGTAGGGTAGGTAGGGTAGGGTAGGTAGGGTAGGGTAGGTAGGGTAGGGTAGGTAGGGTAGGGTAGGTAGGGTAGGGTAGGTAGGGTAGGGTAGGTAGGGTAGGGTAGGTAGGGTAGGGTAGGTAGGGTAGGGTAGGTAGGGTAGGGTAGGTAGGGTAGGGTAGGTAGGGTAGGGTAGGTAGGGTAGGGTAGGTAGGGTAGGGTAGGTAGGGTAGGGTAGGTAGGGTAGGGTAGGTAGGGTAAGTAGGGTAGGTAGGGTAGGGTAGGTAGGGTAAGTAGGGTAGGTAGGGTAGGGTAGGTAGGGTAGATGCATATTAGGTGTTTTTATGGCAAAACAAAGTTTGCCGGGTCAGCTAGTATATATAGATAAAGTTTGGATGTAGTGTGTAAGCTTCCCTACAAGAAGTACTACGGCTACTTCGGAACCGAAATTTCGCGAATACGGATCGGATCTAGTGCGTAACCGGGCGGTTACTGGCCGAAAACAAAATAGATTAGGTAGATGGGGTTATTAATCCCTGAAACCATTTTCCTTTTCTCAGCTATTGGTGTGCTCATATTGGATCATTATATAACCTGATGGAATGCAAGCAAAAGCACGCTTGTCTAGAAGTAGGCTCTATACACTTGATAAAAAGACGCCCAACTATTAGTATTCAGGAAACACAGATTCCTAAATTATGTTATCAATAGTGGTTCAATTTGTTATTTTGTCATTTTCATTGTCTAGGAAAGCTAAAGTAACTGAACATATCTGAATTACATTACATATCCTATATTGTAAACTGCATATCCTGAAGCTCGAAAAACGAAACAAAGCCATTGTCTGAATAGCTTTTGTAAGCCTACCTACCTGTACCTACGGAATATTTTAGGATTTATATGGGAAGACAAAGCCACAAGAGATACTCCTTGATTGTTCTAAGCTCAGTCTTACTACATTTATCAAACCGACACTGTGACGATGAGGACATGAGAATAGAATGGAACCTTCACCTTCTCTGTGGTGTGGTAAACATATATATATATATCGGAGATATGAGGGCTATCTTCAATAATACCCTCGGTCTGTGGGCATATCGTGGGTATGCGTTGCACAAAGCAGGTAACTTATGCCGTTTTAGAGATAGTTCTTGTTCCAATTTTATCAAAGCAGCGGATTCGGCCACCAATCGTTTCGCTTTTTCCCAACTTAAACACACTTGTTCAAGTTCACACACGCCACTTTAGGCTACTTCTCAACTCCTTTTACTCACAACTCTTTTCAACTCCAAAAACAGCGCGTCCGCCCGTATCTTTTCTAACTTCACGACCCAATATGGCGGGAGAACCCACTCAGAGTGCCTCTATGACACTCCTGCTTTTTATTGGCTAAGAGAATCTCTTCCGGCAAATTACTGCTTGTATTATCCAATCCAAATCGAGTATTTTGACATAAGAAAAATAAAGTGTTGTCAATCGAATAAAATCGAACTGAGAACTGATCAGAAGCTAAATGTTGCCAATTAAACAAACCTGAAGTAATAAGTTTACAAGCGATATACCTTCCTCCGATACGGCCATCTTGACATTCAAACGGTCCTACGTTTGATGTAAAGCGACGAGCAACATCGTTACTCAATTGCAAGAAAAAAAAAACAAAAACCAAGAGATAAAAAAAATAAGTAATAGGTTAAGTTCGGCCGCTCCTGACCAAATAAAAAAAATAACGTGGTCATGACATCTTCCACGTGAAACCTTCAATCAACACCTTATATTACCAGCCTACAACCAAACTCAAGTACATCTTTACTCATGAAAACTGAATTCTCTTAGCTTTCACACTGTTCATTTGTTTTCTCCATGTAAATCTAGGTCCCCACACCATACACCGTACACAACCATCATCGTACTATCGAACCAGCCACCTCACCATTTAGACAACCATATTAACACATTCTAAATGGTTACCGAAGCACCAGAGGTAAGAGGTTCCCAACAAACGCCAAGTCGGTCTCGAAGCACTAAGTGTAACAGAAACCACCCAAACGCCCAACACAACATACCATGTCACATACACCAAACAACACAACAACAGGTCACCGAGGCCCCAGAGGGACCAGGCTCCCCCAGACATACAACAGGTCACCGAAGCCCCAGAGGGACTAGGCTCCCCCCAGATAACAGGTCACCGAAGCCCCAGAGGGACCAGGCTCCCCCAGACAACCGGTCCTCTCGAGGCAACAAGACTGCCAGATACCCATGCCACATACACAAAACAACAGGTCACCAAAGCCCCAGAGGGACCAGGCTTCCCCAGACAACCGGTCCTCTCGAAGCAACAAGACTGCCAGATACCCATGCCACATACACTAAACAACAGGTCACCGAAGCCCCAGAGGGACCAGGCTTCCCCAGACAGATAACAGGACTCCAAAGCCCCAGAGGGACCAGGTTCCCCCTGACAAATCCAGCAATGTTTCTTGGTCCCACAGCAATCGCTGTAGCTCCTGATGGTCAACCCAGTGACCACCCTGCAACCATAGTCATCCTGACCAGGCCTCGTAACCCACCACGGTTACAGCAGTCATCTTACTGACCACTCACCTCGTAACCCACCTCGGTTACAGCAGTCATCTTTGACCACTCACCTCGTAACCCACCTCGGTTACAGCAGTCATCTTACTGACCACTCACCTCGTAACCCACCTTGGTTACAGCAGTCATCTCTGACCACTCACCTCGTAACCCACCTCGGTTACAGCAGTCACCGCAGCGACTACTCATCACCGTACAGTCAGTCCTTTGACCATACACACGACCTCACCATTGCTAGATTGATTTGAATCAGTCTTCAACACAGTACATTCAGTTACTTCAATGGGTACTTGATCTTTCAGCTTTCCTCTAACTCATCATGAACCAAAGCCTTTAATTCAACACATAGCTGCCACCATTCAGAACTCCAATAACCATAAACAGCACATTTAAACAAAAATCAAATTTGTTATTTCAATCTTCATTCTCAGTACTGAATACAAAGGCAACCTCATATTCAGGATTTCTAACCCTGCCAAAAGCATATTCAAGAACTTCATTTTATGTTCATGATTTCATACCAAACCCTCAGTGCGATAGGTATAATAACTAGCAACATCAAACATTACCAATTTTGCAAACTAAAATTGAAAATGAAATCATGCACCGCATGTCACCGAGTTTACATCTGCGTTAACATTATCTTATCCAACTTGCTCAGATAGCAAATAAAACAAAATTACGTTAGGTATGTTCACAATGACCAGCACAGAACATTCAACAAGTTAGAACACCACAACCATTACTGACAGTATACTTTAAATTCCACATTTATTATTCAAGGTAGGTACTAGCTTACATGACACCACACAATCACACAATTCACAACATCACACCTTTCTTTAAAGAGATGTTACAATTATTAAAACTTCTGAATAATGTTCAAGATTACCGAGGCCAAGCATCGTTGAACAACACAGAACGAGGAAACCATTCCTAGTTTCCACCAAAAAAACAAAAGCTCCTGTACCAAGTAAATCAAATAGAACCCAAGTGTCCCATTCATGGTCCACAATCAACAATAACTTAGCAAATACATTTACCTGCACAGAATGCACTTTCAACTTAAATGCCGAATTAACTCTTGACTCTGTCATCTCTCTGACCCACGAAACTGAGAAACTGTTCTATGTAAATTAAAATGTTGCCAATTGAACATCTATCTCATCTTCAGCCACAACTTCAACAGTTCCTCGAGAGGGCCAATCCCTCGGGCATCCCATAATACCTGAATACATCCCATAATACCTGAATACGTCTTCTAGACACCATCTTAATGTCTAGTTGCACTTTTCATTTGCCATAGTCAATTTAAATCGTTTTTACTTGTAGGTATCGTTAGAATGACATGTTATCAGTTGGTTAGTTCCCTACATAGTGATTTATAACTACTACAGACATTAACTTTACCTTTATTCAACCGTTGGTAGCAACAAAACTAAACGCCAACTGTCTAAGCTATAGTAACGTTAATCCTCATGATATTTCCAGGTTGTAAGATCGCAAATGAGTCAACCAGCAAACTATTTCACTAAACTTTAACACCGGTTTGAAAATAATCTTGATCACATAACTCTTAACTGAAAGTTATCACAACTCTTTGGAACGAAGCAAAAGTTAAAAGTTTAATCCTCACAGTGACTCACACTTTGTAACGACTTATTAATAATCTAGTCTTTATCCAGTAATTTATAAGTTAAAAATCATATCACAGTTAAAAGTTATTTGTTTATGTTTTGTCTTGTCCGACTTTTTTCGAACTTTTTCGAATGTTGACACTTACATGTCACTGTCTAATAGAGATGAGTAAGGGATGGCGATCTGTTATCAATTAATCGACGAATCGATTTAAAGGCAAAAAATAAACAAACAATTTTTCAATCGATATCCAGTACTGAATCGATCCAGCGTATCGATATTTCGCCCTAGAATATCGAGATTCGATTTTTCTGTTTTGATATGAACCAAAATATTATTTAAAAATAGTCGAATGTATTACACAAAGATATTTGAATTCAACGTTAACAAAATAAATTTCTTTCCCTTTTACCTGATACTTTAATTTAGTTGTAAAAACAATCCCAATCAGCCAAAGATGTGAAAAGATACACTATTATTACGATTTTTCTTTTTACTTTCCATAACTGGATTCACACTTGCATTAAAAATACCAACGCGAATAGTTAGAATGTACGTTATTTTCAAAGAAAAGCATATTCACAAATTTCCTTGAAGATCAAATCAACAACAAACTCAGTGGTAATAATATTTATGGGCAATCTGAAGTGACACCTATTAATAAAGAATGCATGGCTAAAATGCCTAGTATCTTTACTTCTCGATTATCAGTAGTGAGTAAACTAACAACCTATTCATAAATGTGTGTACTCTTGTGACAGCACTAGTGGTCACAAAACCGTATATTGTTCTAACATCACATAAAATAATGTAATGAAATCTAATTTCTTTCCGTTTTGTTCTCACATTCTAATGCTCCAAGTACATTAGAAAGATGAAATTGCGAAAATCGTTTCATTGTTTATTTTGTTGGTAAATCAAAACGATTAAATACTTGAAACAAAATATTTCAAAGCTTGAGCCCGTCAAAGATTTAAAAGATGGCGTGACATGCACGGACTTCTCATTCTGTCTATGCAAAAATTATTTGTTTGTTTTTAAATTGATCACGAAAAAAACAACATGCTCGTATTCAATAAGCTCCCCCAAGCAGTAAATCACAGCATAATGGGGTCCCGAATCCAATTTCGATGATTATTGAAAGAAACATACAGTATCAATACCATTACATAGATGGCGCTGTTTGATTTGTCTACTCTTTTCATGTAACTTACATTAAACATTTCCATTAAACAACATAATGCAATAGTTATAAATTGCAATTAATGCAACAATTAATTATAAAACTTAGGTACTTCCAAATCCAATACATACTTCGGCTGCCACAAATGTATGCCAATGCACAGATAGTTGAATGCAGATCAAAGTAACATACCTTTAAGCCTGTACTCCCGGAAAGGTCAGGCAGCAGTGCCAACCATGCACATGTCCAGACTCCTAGGTGCTATCAGAAAATATTAAATTGATTGATCACCGCAGCGGCATGTATAAAACCACAAAATTTCCTCTTTCATAGCGCTGTAGACTGCAGGTTGTATGTTGCCTCTTGAAATGGAACCTGAGTTCCACACTTATCTTGTAGCACTACACGCAGCCGGTCACAACAGGTCTTGTGGTATCCACAGCCATGTTGAAGGGCTCAGATGTCCGTGCTATTTGTTGCATATTGTGTGAATGGCTGAAAAATTCATGTCTATGAGCAAGATTTCCACAAGCATAAAGTTTTATTGAATCAAGTTGTAGCTTAGGATGTTTGCTCTCTTGCACTGTATTTGCACAAGTGGTCTTAATCTCTTGCGAATTCCGCTGACAGTATGAATCTGGCTGAGTTTCATTTAGCATCATAACGAAAATAACAATTTATTTTAAATTTTAGCCACTATAAACCAAGAAAAACAATATTGTGGCTAAACTTCATAAGGCATTAGATTGGTACTTATTATTGTCGGAATACTTAAGTTTATACTTCCCTGAACATTACCACCACAGTTGCGTTTCCCAAGTATCTAGTCGGGATTGGGCGTCGATGTCATCATTAACTTCATCATTATCTGCAACTCGACTTCGCATATTGTCTAGGATGGGCCACACTATACAGTTGAACTCGGGCAACATGATATTCCTGTCTCTAGTAGCCGGCAAGTTGCAAAACATCTCCATTAGGTAGGTAGGTACTTCCATGCTAATTTTCACGCACCAGAGCGCGCCAACCATTACTCGTCTCATTTGGTCCATTATCGCTTTGTGCGTGCATTGTTTTCACTTCTGATAACGGAGATAGGAGGGCTATCTTCAATAATACCCTCGGTCTGTGGGCATATCGTGGGTATGCGTTGCACAAAGCAGGTAACTTATGCCGTTTTAGAGATAGTTCTTGTTCCAATTTTATCAAAGCAGCGGATTCGGCCACCAATCGTTTCGCTTTTTCCCAACTTAAACACACTTGTTCAAGTTCACACACGCCACTTTAGGCTACTTCTCAACTCCTTTTACTCACAACTCTTTTCAACTCCAAAAACAGCGCGTCCGCCCGTATCTTTTCTAACTTCACGACCCAATATGGCGGGAGAACCCACTCAGAGTGCCTCTATGACACTCCTGCTTTTTATTGGCTAAGAGAATCTCTTCCGGCAAATTACTGCTTGTATTATCCAATCCAAATCGAGTATTTTGACATAAGAAAAATAAAGTGTTGTCAATCGAATAAAATCGAACTGAGAATTGATCAGAAGCTAAATGTTGCCAATTAAACAAACCTGAAGTAATAAGTTTACAAGCGATATACCTTCCTCCGATATATATATTTATCTAAATAGTAAAGATACGGCTTTCTAAACGCAGGCCACATAGAAATGGCGTCGGGCGCGGACATGGCTCGGGCGGCTTCCTATTGCATTCAAATTTCATACATAATGCATGGAAATAAAGTGCAATATTTAGGACACACGGTCTGTCGTTGCTCGGACGTGGTTATGACGCGCCATTTCAGCGCCCGCGCCTGATCAAATTGCGCTTTATTACCATGCATTTTGTATGAAATTTGAATGGAATAGGAAGCCGCCCGTGCCATGTCCGCGCCCGACGCCATTTCTGTGTGGCCTGCGCCTAAATGTGTAAGATATAACAGCAAGAAGACCATTTTGCTCAAGAATTTTTCTTGCTTGTAAAATTAGCTGAATTAAAAGGGGAAATTATTAATCGGGCGAAAAATATACTGAATGGGCGACTATTATACTAAAAAGTAAGTAAAAATGTATTCGGTTTGAATTATACCTTTTAGAAGGTTTTTGTGAGCTGCGGTAATAATATTGTTACATACTTTAATTGTATTTGGGTTTTTGATTTTTCTATTATAGCATATTGCTATAATAGAAAAATCAAAATATTCTTTTGAAAATAGCAGAACAACCGATATGGCGACCACGCTGTGCAGCTTGGGAGTACGGGCTTTTTCGTTTTTTCAACGTATTAGTCCAAGAGCAAGCGAAGCGAGCTAGGAAACTTAGGGCAACCCGACACAGGTAGGTTAGGTTCGGTTTTTCAAGTTAGGTTACTTTAGACACTGCAGACAGAAATATGAGCCCCGCCCAGCGGAACTCCGTCGACAAATTTTTATTTTTCAGATCGCTGTTTTAAACATATGTATTCGCCCACTTTGTGTCGGTCATTTAGTATTTCAGTATTTTTGACCTATAATTTGAATTTATTTTCGCTCGTTTAAATACTATTATATTAAATGACATAAAATTTCTATAAATATTAAAATTCGTTAAGTTGACACTATCATTTAAAATGAATCTTACTGTTTGTGTACATCTAGGAATAGAATCTGATATATTTTGTTTTCATTATGGTCTTTATTTCTTTTATAAATAATCACTAAAATTGTGTTTAAATTTTACTGTCACGTAGGTATAGTGACTACTCGAGTATTTATGATTTATGTGTTTTTTTTTTTATGTTGGTATATTATTTATCTGTCGTCTGTTATAGATGTAATAATTTTTGTTCTAAATAACTTCGGACGTAGCTGGAGTAATACACCATACAATAAATATAGGTGTATGGTTTCAATTGCAATCAAGGACTTTTCAATTAGGTTACCTCTTGTTAAAAAAAAAACCGTATACTTTACAATTAATCTTAAATCTATCTTAGAATTAATCAAATTACCCAATCTAGTTTCTTGTCAAATATTAAACTTGCTGATTTCTTCATCAAAACCCCTAATTTTAATTAAATTAAGATTGTTTTCGCTATTGTCAATAAAAGTTTTAGATCTTTCACTTATCTAAAGTTGATAATTTAATTTAGTTATTTAAGTACTTAATAAAGTACTTAATTTATTTAAGTTATCTGTAACTATAATGGGATAAGAGAGAGTGAGATTCTAAGAATGATATATTTCAACAGTTCTGGGAACACTTAAATAGTTTTAAAGCGGTGTGATTACTCGTAATAATACATAGATTGGTACCGAAAATCATGTTTTAATTTACTTCGATATTAAGAACAATCTAAATTTACTTAATTTTGATAGATATCAAATCAAGTCTTAAATTATTAGTTTAAAGTCGCATGTAAAGATTAAATTGAATAGACAAAATATTTTTCATTTTACCAATATTCTTATAATCTTTTTTTTAGAAAATGATATTGTTGTCACTACTTTCTTGTTTTCCAAAAAAGTACTGATAACAACTAAAACAAATGACAGATACAGAAATTCTTATTTTTTTCAAAATATGAATCTAAGTATTAATCTATAGATTCATATTTTGGAAAAGAAATTTTGTCCTGTTTAAAAAACAGTTTTACCAGCCAGCTTTATTTTGTACTCTTTACGTCATTAAAGTAAAGGGCATTAGCTTCCTCACGACGAGGACCGCAATACTCAAGGAGGCTTCAGAGTACTTCTGCAACATGTCGAGTTTGCAGCCCTCCTCGTTCACTTCCCTCCCACGTTAATATTCTCAAGTGAAGTCTTTCAAACGCCATTCATAAGTAAAGAAACTGAAAGCAATCTTTTTAGTTTTCAAGCTTGGGGTATTTGGCTTTTGAAGGTAGTGAAATTGAATACTCAAAGATTTCAAGTAATGTTTTTTGAGATTTTACTACTATGGTTTTATTGACAAACTTAAAATTAAACAAAATTATGATCAACTTAATAAAACGATTAAAGAAATATAGTGCATTTGCCCACAGGCCATAGGGTGTTTTTAGTATCACGCGGATTTGATCACGCACGCGGGATTGGAATGCATATGGCCCCGCATGCGTATTGTAAAGCCCACGTGCGTTAGCAAATCCGTGTGATACTAAACACAGATAACCCATGATTTCTGAATTACCAATATTACAAGTTAAAAATAAAATGAACTCTACTTTACTGGAAGAACTTCGAGTAAAGCTTCGAAGAGTTTGATAGGTTCTCGACCTCGAATTCTCTATTTCGAAAACGGGAGACGGGAGTATGTCAACTAAAAGTTTGCTCTAAAGTTCATATAAACTCACACAGCATTCTAATAAGATTACCTAAACATTGAACTGTACTTAGACTTTCCCTAGATTCTCCACTATGAAACAAACAGTAAGGCTAATTTGTGAAACATTATATATGTAGGTAAACACGTAGCCATAAACATAAAGTTAGAGTGTACTACCGTAAAATAAAATTGTTCTCACAAGTAGTGCCATCTTCGTAATGGGATTACTAGTACCAAAATGACGGTTTCAGCTTGGTTTCAACTTTACCAGAAATATGTTTATAAGTGTAAAAATCTAATAAATATAGTGATCAGCTAAATAGAAATTCGAATCGGGGTTGATATAGAAATTGTCGTAAATTTTTACTACTTGTTTCCCGCGGTTTCGCTCTCGCAACATCGCGGGTGGATTGAAAAGTTTTGAGTTTTGTGTCTGTAATGTTGTTTGCATGGAGAAGTGTAATGTTATTGCGTAAATGATATTGTTATAAAGAAAATCAATACCTGCATGATACCTGCTTAGTTTGTATGTCAAAGTTCTTATAATATAAGTTTAAAAAATGTTCTCAAGTAAGTGAAATATTTGTAATTTCTTATTGAGAAATAAATTTCTTTAACCATAACATATTACAAGAAAATCTTATTTTTGAAACCTTGTGGGATACTTTTATCCTGAAACTTAAGACACACATAAGTACTAGTAGCTTTTTATCAGTAGAAAAATTATCGTTATCATAACTGCCAGAGATTACGTCACACACAAAAACACACACAATCATAAAACTTTTACAAATCATAATATTATTTTACATGGTTAAAGTTTGGGAAACTGCAGATTTGTATCACTTGACCACAGGGTTCTGTTAAATTATGAGGTAGATATATACCTCATAATTTAACAGAACCCTGTGGTCAAGTGATACATGTGTAGATACAAATCTGCAGTTTCCCAAACTATAACCATAACCTTTGCTATAAACTATAACCTTTGCTGTCGACGCCTCGAGAAGCCACCGTTATTTTTCTATGTTCATAACACACCAACGTTCTTACCTACCAAAGTATGAGTACACACGGGCAATCTAATGCTTAAGCATATTAATTTGACAGACATTCGATGTATCTTATAAAGTATCAAGACAAGACAAGACAAAATTCTTCATATCAATTAGGTCATTAAGCAGCACTTTTGAACGTCAAAAATTTTAATTTAAAAGTGATTCTACCGTCCATTCAGAAAAGTAGCTTGTTATGGAGAAGAAAGGACAATAAACTCCATACTTGCTCTTTATAAATAGTGTGTTACAACATTTACATACATACATTAATTCATATACGTGAGAACGATGCACACAAACAAGAACTACGTATAGGTATAAAGTATGACAAGGACTAACAGGTAAATTCATTAATTTGATAAATAGGAACATGGTTCTCACATACTTACAAATATTGCAAACATAGGTAAATTACCTAATTCAACAACAACGGAACAGTGTGTGAGTCAATTTCTGAAACAAAAAGATCGAAATATCTTAGGTTAGGCCCGTCCGTCGCCCCCTATCATCAGGACCCTCATACACGTCGCGGGAGGAGGCAAACTCCTCACGCCCCCCTACCCGAGATCGATTACTCTCCCCAATTACTATATTAAAACTACAAACAACATAACTGGTGTTAAACCTTTGGAAAAAAGTATTCTCTTTGGGAATATTCTGGCAAAATTCAGAATTGGAACGTTGCCCAAAACATCATTCGCATTTTATTGAACCTGTCATGATTGGTTAAATACAATTTAAACATCCCCAATTTATTTTAACAAAAGTAATGCTGTAGCGTTTCATGGTATTGTACCTTCACTAAATTTTCTTGAGAAACAACGTCTTTTTATGCCATTTAAACTACTTCGTACAAAATTGACATATTTTTGTCCTATTGCGGGACTAAGGCCTTTCTTTCCTCAAACCTCCCAGATTTGTTTTAACAGAAGTAATGCTTTAGCGTTTATTGGTCCAGTAACTACACTTATTTTTTTAAAAAAACAACGTCTGATTATGACATTCAAACAACATGAGACAACATTGACTTTGTTGTCCTACTGCAGGGCAAAGGCCTCTTTTTCCTCTTTCTTTTGGAATCGTGGAACAACCCTCTAAGAAGAATTCTAGCTCATCCCGCTCAACTTATTTTCATTTATTTTTCTCGCCATCTTTTTCTTTCATTGAAATTGTCATGAAAATCTGCAAGTATAGCCAAAGCACAATTACATTGAAGCGAGTTCGAGACGTATAAAATTTCCCTGTCAAACATACGGACTGTACACAGAATACCAATGCTAGTTTTCCTTCGTCGACATTTTTCGTATATTTTCTTTTTACCGAGATAAGCTAAGAAGAAAGCGGTTTATCGTAAATGTTTTGTTATTACAAGCTTACAATCTACTTTAGCATTACTAATCCACCACCTGAGTTCAGGATTTCTTCTTTTTCTGGACTAAATACGGATATTTTTCTCTTTAGCCACCAGTATTGATGAACACATGCAAAAGTTTTTGTATCGCACTGAAATATTTAGAAGTTTTTTTTATATCTGAATTTCCAGAACACTGGATACGCTATTTGAGCTCAGCGTGGCCCTATGTCAAACGCTATGCTACGTTAACTCTGTGGTGTTGAAACCAATGAATCGATTTAAACTGAAAATTCAAACGCAAACTGTCCCTAACTCCATTTTCTTTTGTTACAGATAAAACAACAAAGAAATATAAAACGGAAGGCAGTGTCAATGCATCGTATACTACACAAATTACTTTTGTCGCTCGGTATAAATTCGCTGCAGTAAAAGTGTTCGTCGTAAGTGTCGCATAACGTTCAGTGCCGCGACGACTTTTGTTTCGAGCAACAAAGTGGTGTTGTGATGTTTCGACTTTCGCCTATAAAGGGCGGCATTGCCGAAAATTTGGCTGTGTATGAAGATGGGCCATAAAAGTGAATTATTTTGCTTCCGCGGTGGCAAGATGCTACTTACGGTATACGCGGCCCTGCTTCTCTGGAGGATAGACTGCGTCGTGGAGAGCACCAAAGGTAATATACCGTATATTCAATGTACTGAACATGTCACACGGTTTATTTCGAATCGACGAGAAGTTATTACGGCGGCTCCAATTTGGAAGTCGATAGGTTTTGCGGTGAGTAAAAGTAATAACCAATCATCCGGGTGGTGTTTTCTACATTTTATTTCGATTCGATAGGTTAAGGCTGAAGCGAAGATAATTGGTTTTCGTTCGGTGACGGCTTTGTTTTTCCGCGAAAATGCTTTGGATTGACTTGGTCGACTAATGGACCTATTGATTAGTTCTGAACGCTCAATAAATAACGGATTTATTAGAGCTCTGTCAATTTATTTGGTACGTTCACTCGTTCTTTAGTAATGTTCCATTAATTAAGTCTTGTTCTGGAAACTTATTCTGACTGAATTTGAGCGCGAGGTCACAGAAAGTGTTTGAACTATGAAGTTGGATTAGTCTACTCTATTATACCGTCTCTTAATATCATTTTGCATATCTAAAATCTCTCGTCATGATAACAATCATAGCCCAAAACATAAGCAACATATATTCCACATTCTCGTCAGCGCACTCCCGAGACTGCGAGTACACAATATTTTCCGGAATCTCGTAATCTTTTTTTTTCATGACTGCAATCTCTAGCAAAAACATGTTCCTTCAAGACCCACGCACATAACAAGACATACCTACATATATAACTATGCCACTCACATATGAATACATACATATGTATGTACAGACATAAACCAGTAGAGGTGTCTTTCATATCACAAATGTTTTAACCCCAGCCGGCCGCAAAAAATCCCTATTCGTTATTTATACGAAATGGTTTACGTACACCACGGTCAGAATAAAGAGGAAATGTCATATTTTGTATGTATGGCGGGGACAGAGCCTAGTGCCAGATTTGGAGTAATTTCAGGCTCACGTGTCGGTTATATTTATTTTATTTGTTTACTACGACTGTTAGCCAGATGTAGCTTTTGCGGGGTTACAAGGGATCGCAAAGGTTTAGGCATAAAACGGATATGTTACGGGTTTAGTGTTAGATAGACAGATAAAATACTTGTTATTGCATACTATGTAGGTTAAGTGAACATAAAACAAGATGTTATAAGCAAAAATTGTAACCCGTTTTTTTAGCCTATGTAACCCGGGTCATAATAACGAATCAATTGACACCTTAATCATCAAAATCGGATGTATAGTTTACATGCTACGGAGGAGAATACATAAATACAAACATTTATACCGACTGCTAAAATCATTATCCTTCCGGCTTCGTCGTTGTCGGGTAAAAAGGGAAAGTTAAATTAAATTGTTGGATGGTAATGGATATGTTCAGTGTTAGATAGATAGATAAAACTCTTGTCATTGCATACCACATAGGTTTAGGGAACATACAATAAAATGCTTTATTCAAAAAGTTGTGATACAACGGGCAGTCTTGTCATGTTAATTAAATTGTTAACAACAAGCATGAAGCAGAACAATTACGTACGAATGTAATCTCATAGGTACACACACACTTATTCAATATACATACTTAAACAACACACACAAGGTGGTGCTTCTACACTTTATTTCAATTCGTACGTTTTCATATTAAAAAAAGACAATTTGATTTAACAAAATGTGGTATAATTACAGTCAGTTTCTAGAGCATCTCGTTTGTTGTACTTTGTTTATTTTATTTTATGGTAGCATCCTGATTTTTTGGTATTCTGATGTTATCATAAAATATTTCTCAACTGTGTGGCTTACTGAGCGTCTTAAAATCTTCATGGTATAGTAATTTTAATATTTATTTGTCACTTACATTTTCGATGCCAAGTCGCACAATGTTGCTATTTAGAGCACCTACTACAAAATATAGTTCTAAATATTGCTCGAGAACATAAACATTATCTGTAGTTCGATAATTCAAACGTCAATAACAGCTGAAATGTTCAAATGTACCAACGAGAGTTTAGACCGGTAACTAACCTGGACAACCTACAAAACCACAACACTCCATGTATATATGGAGTATCCATGAATTTAAAGACATAGTGGTTTAATTTACAGATCAGTGTGTTGTGGTCGACGCAGTCGAACGCTTTTGAGAGATCACAGAAAATGCCAATGGCATCCTGGGACTTCTCCCAAGATTCCAAGATGTGGCTGATAAGTTGTACTCCCGCGTCCGTTGTCGACCTACCTTTCGTGAAACCAAAATGTTGACTATGAAGGATCCCATTTGAATTGAAGTGAGACAACATCTGTTCCAGCATGATTTTTTCATAGATTTTACTCAATGTATAGGTCTATAATTAGAGGGATCACTCTTACAGTCTGCTTTGAAAATTCTATACTTTCTATTCTTCCTTGATTGATTCTTTCTTTCTTGATTTCTATACATGTATCCGTGGAGTTTCTTTCCGGTTCTTCTCCAAAGGAATCGACCAACCCGAACCGTGCACCTTTTGTCGACGTTTTATAAGTGCCCATGTAGGCCTATGTGAAATAAAAATATTTGATTTGATTTGATTTATATGTAGGTACACAATTTAACCTGGGCCCTTCAAAGTAAGTTTACGTTGGTAGATTGGTATAATGTTGAAACATCAATCCCCAATATATAGTACTCCTTCTATAAGTAGAACTATATAGAACCAAATGGCTTAAGAAGTTCACTTGATATTGGTACTTATAGTATGCACAATATAGGTTGGATATGTAGGTACATATCGTGGGATTATTTGCCTATATCAGTAACCCTTTCATATCGTCCCTCCGAAATCTTACCCTACCTATGTATTAATTAAAATATGAATTGTTAAATGCTTGAACAGGTTATATTGTCTTAGAGGTTAATTAATTTTAACGACTCAGTTGTTGTTACAGACACTTCTTGAACATTTTCGAGGAGGTAATTAATTTTGGGTACCTACAGGTAAGAGACAATGGAAACCACAATTATTTTTCTAGCGTTATTTTTTAAACGTACTTATTAAACCGAGACCATTTTGCGTTTGTTGTATATGAAACCTTGTAATTAATTAAAAAACAGTATAAATAATTAGGTTCTTTATTCAGTATTTTTAGGGTTCCGTGGTCAACAAGATGCCCTTATAGTTTCGCCATATCCGTCTGTCGTCTGTCCGTCCGACCGCCCTCAGCTTAGCTCAGAGACTCTTTGTACTAGAAAGCCATAATTTGGCATAGATATTAATCACGCCGATAAAATTGTTTTTTTTTTTTTTTTTGATTTTCTCCGCATACCTACACGTGAAGTGGGAATGATTTTTGTCTCTTCTTTCCCATAATGTGGGGTATCGTTGGATAGGCCATTCAAAAATATTACGGCTCTGTGAAAAACATTTTTCGATTCAGGGATCCGTTTGCGTAAAATTAAGTTTTAAATAGCTAATTTTTGTTAGACTCAAGTGGCTCCATGCCTGCTAAATGGTAGCTTTTGGATATATGAAAAAAATCACAGCAGTAGAATATATGTCAAGGACCAAGTGATTAATATGGGCAATATGTATAATATGACCATTATGAATCTAGTCAAAACTTCTATATTTATCACATTGTCTGGTCATTATGAGTATTGCTACGTAACGGTTGGGCAATTCGATAATAATGATCAATGAACTAGTCCAAGAGCGAGCTAAGCGAGCTGAAGAGTTTAGGGCACCCCGACATGGATATATTAGGCTCGAAGGGGATGGGAGCTGAAGAGAGCAAGCATAAAATCAAAATCAACTTTAAAGTTATTTAATAAAACACATATTTTTATTACCCTGCCCAATAAGTGATGGGCATTATTCAGAAAGTCCGATCAAATTAAATTATTTCAATAGTACTTATCATATTGCCTACTCATAGTGGGCATGCTTATGAACGTTAGTAATGTTACCTATTTATGTTGGTGAATGTAGCTGTTTATACGGAACCCTCCGTGCGCGAGTCAGACTCGCACTTTGCCGGTTTTTTTGGTTCATGTTTATAAAATGGAGCCATAGGCAATATGTAATGTAA
Source organism: Anorthoa munda (assembly GCA_945859665.1). NCBI lineage: Eukaryota > Metazoa > Arthropoda > Insecta > Lepidoptera > Noctuidae > Anorthoa > Anorthoa munda. Next base: position 18,500,989 of record OX243908.1, read on the forward strand.
CCCTTTCCGTTACACAATAGCGTAAAAATAAATATGAAATTTGTCATGTCAAAGTCGGGAAATGATTATTTTCCTCATCCAAGTGTTGAGACGGAAAAACTATTTATAAAAATATGAGCTGTTTTCTGTTTATATTGTGTCTTTTGAAATTATTTTCGCACGGTATGACATAGTTTTGCCCATGCTCAATCAAACATGACAAGTGAAATCTTACTAAATTACTAATATTATAAATGCGAAAGTTAGGATGATGAAAATGTATACATATTTGTTACTCAATCACGCCAGAACGACTGAACGGATCTGGATGAAATTTGGCACAGAGTTAGATTATAATTTGGAAGTGCACTTAGGCTACTTTTCATCCCGGTATAATGTTCCCTTGGGATAAGAAAATACTTTTCACGCGGGCGAAGCCGCTGGCAGAAGCTAGTTATTATATACAGGCTGAATTTTTCAAATGGCTTGGGTCGCAAAATCCGAAATAGTGGAAAACACTAAGGATTCTTGGGATTTTGATATAAACTGAAACTGCATCATTGGATTTACGACAAATCAATGTTCCTAGCCAAGAATCGAATCCGCAGATTTTAGAAAGAAATCTGGTAGGTATAGGACAGATAGGTATGTAGGTAGGTAGATGTTTTATGCGGCGTTTTGTTGGTTCCATTAATTAGCATAAATAAATACAATCATCAAATATTCCTAACCAAAAGCGCCGTACTTAATCATAGCATTACTTTATAGCACAATTTAGAGGCAATAAAATCGCGCCGAAGCGGCCAAACCTTGAACTCGCAATACGAAAAACAATAAACACGCCCCTTTATTGCCCGACGTGGGACAAGAGCGGGCTATAAACTGACTCCACTAGTGGATACAAATCTGAATTGTGACGCAAGCATAAAACATTCATGTACGTACAGTGCTAGTAGCCCACCGCGCGAGGCACGCCCTAGGGACCGACAAAACGTAACGAACCGACCTACACCATCCTTTTACATCCCAGATACATTTTTCTGCCTGCCACACACGGGGCTGTCTTCAGATAGATTATTTATGTTGTCACACCACGTCTCTTGCAAAATGGAAATACGTGGTTATGGTTTTTTTGTTAGAAAAGAAAAACTTTTAAAACAAAATCACTTGACTGTTTTTATTTTTCATTTTGACACTTCTAAAAGCGAAGTCGAGTTATAAAGTTTTTTATAGTACACAAAAGGCCATTAAATCAATCACGTTTTCAATGAAAGCGGTATTGAAGAGAAATCCGAGGAATAGCTTGCTCACCTTCGGCAAAGAGTCGGTCTGTGGCAAGGCTTTCCACTAATTCTGAATTTAAATGCATGAGATCGAATAGGTTCACACAGAGTGGATCTCGCGTTGAGTTTTCCGATTGCCAGTGCTTATGTATTTAGAAGAAAAATGGGACTTTAGGTCGTACTTCAGCTTTTACAAAAGACCGTTATCAAAAGAATCTTTTGAATAGATTTACATACACGGGGTGAGCTCGTCACCCTCCTTTGTGTCGACTGGGACAATATTGTTTGAATCGATAGATGTGATTAATACTCTATACTCTCTATAGTGAAGTATAGTGTAACTTTGATCTCGTGTTTTTGTATTTTGGATAAAGCGTCACGCAGACACGTAGAATGGCACGCATTTTCAAAGAAGTTCTTTTACGGATTTTATCGCAAAATCGAGTCGCTTTGTTGTGTCACGTCTGTTTACAAATGAATATTTCTGTGATTTTTAAATACTGTGTTATTGCCATTGTCAAACGTTTCCCTATGCAAGTGATCGTTAGGCCTATTTTTGATCACTGTTAGACAGTCTCAATTTACACACACGACTAAGTACAGCTTGTTGTCCTAGGTTAAACACTGTGTAAGAACATTGTATACACATAGGTAATACCGTGTGTACCTGATGCTTACTAAATATAGATTCGTATTACTCAATCGTCGTCGTCGTCGTCTGGGTCGTGGGTTCGAGCCCACGCAGGCGCTTTACTTTGTGTAAATTATTTCATCACCACTTCTCTCAAAACGGTGAAGGAAACCGGCATGTCCAAGAACCAAAAATTCGAAGACGTGTGACATCCACCAATCCGCACTGGGCCCGCGTGGTGGATTACGGCCCATTCCCTCTCGCAGAGAGGAGGCCTGTGTTCCAGCAGTGGGAACATTAATAGGTTGATGATGTGTGATGTGATGTGATTACTCAATAGGGATGTTTCCTGCATAGAAAAATTATAATTCTACTTAGACAATTAGTGAGATTATCTAATAATATTGGACACGTATTTTTTGCTTTACCAAATCAATAAAAAAATACAAAAGTAAAGCGCATCAAACTTCAGTGGTGGATTGTGACGTCACTATGTCAGTATACAGCGTACTAACAACGTGACGTCACACGATATTTCACCGCATTATATCGTCACCACTTTATGTTTACATGTCAAAAGAAAAAATACGTGTCCAATATTTTTCATTAATCTACCTGACGGACAAAAAACAAATTTTAAATTATCATCCCTATTGCGTATCCAAGTAATGACGGCCCGTGGGTCATGTGGCCTCAAAAGTTACTTCAAGCATGAGGGTTTGATGCCCGCACTGTTATGTATTGGCTTTTTTCAATTGGAATATCGCAGTAACAGTCCTGAATATGGAATTACGGCTTATGGCAATAGGCTTGTACCAATACTATGAGATATACTGGTAACTGGCGAAATAAGCGAATATTATACCTACACCTCTGCATCGCACTTCGGTTAATAGAGGCGTCATCGTCATCATCATCATCATCATCAGTCGCGACCTTATGCCATTTACTTGGAGTCGGCCTTCCTTATCCTATTTCTCCATTTTCGCACGGTCTTGGGCAGTGCTGTTGTCCAAGTTTACATATTTCAGGTCTTTTTCAACCGTCATATATCAGCCAAAATACGTCCACTGCAGGTCATAGGCGTAATATTATATAATGTATCGAAATAATTGTGTGGAAATGACATAACAGGAAAATAACAGAAAACATTTTCATCTTTCCCAGCCAGATATTAAAAACAAAAATAAATCCGATTCATTCGTCACGAAAAAAACAAAAAATAAATCCGATTATACTTTTATTCTACAGCCATTACGATATAATTTACGGTCGGTGTGAAAGTAACAGATGTCTAGTGCAAGATAGAGCTGGCCGCATTTAAATAGAGGCGAGCTGTCGTTGACATAGAGTGCCATTGTAGTCACCCCTCTAGTAGGGCGCAAAAAAGAACTGCTTTCTAATTGTTTGCACATTTTGCTCCCTACGGCCGGGGCCCGCACGCGAGTTAGTGAGGGATGTCGATATTGCATTGGAAACTGGCAATTAATATTTATGTGTCCTTTGAGCTGAGTGTGAAACAATTAAAATGGGTTATTGGTTTTTTGCTTAGGTTATCGTAGCAAAATGTTTATTTTTGGATACGAGCAATAGCCAATTCATAAGAATTGCTACTGCTCGTATTCACGAACCCTAAAACGTCGCCTATAACCGTCGACTCCGACAGCGGTCGGGAAGTTGCGCGGTATCTTCTCGTCCAATTTACCACAGCGCCTTAAGATGAAAATTTATGACCAGTGAGTGTTGCCAGTGATGATATTTGGAACCAAAACGTGGTCGCTCACAATGGGCCTCATCAGAAAGCTTAAAGTCACCCAAAGAGAGAGAGTTTTCTTGTGTGATCGAATCAGAAATGAAGACATCCGCAAGAGAACCAATGTTGCCGACATATCCCGAAGAATTGCAAAACTTAAGTAGCAGTGGGCAGATTGCTAGCAGAACGGATGGCCGTCCGGGCTGAAAAGTTTAGGACTGGCGACCACCAGTGGAGCGACGATCTGGTCAAGGCTGCGGGAGTCCGGTGGATGCGAAATGCACAGGACCGATCCGTGTGGCGACGCTTGGGGATGGCCTATGTCCAGCAGTGGACATGTTTTGGCTAAAATGGTGATGATGTGGATTATGATAACGTCACTAGCCTAGAAGCAATTTATTCACATTTGACTTAGAGAACCCTAGGTTATAGCTATCAGACCTTACGCACAATGAAAGTGTTCCCAATATTTATAGGAAAACGAAATTAAATAATTTAATATCGGTCCTGCGTTCGAACTCAAACACTTATCTCAAACCAATATTTGCACAACAGAAAAAAGAGCAAATCAGTCACGTCACACGTCGCATCCCTATTCCGAGTACACACACTGTCAATCCATCAGTCCCCCACATCTCTATTGTGTTTTTAAATCACCATTGTTGCTCCAAGTGGCTATTTCTGGATCATTTTTTCCGTAGAAAGGACTTGGGTTCCGCAAGAAATTGCCTTAGATTACTTTATCAAATGTTCGTGCGGAGATTCTTGAAGGCGTTTAAATAAATGGACATCATTAAGTAAGAAAGATGTGTCAAGTCAAAGTAAATTCGTTGCTTATTAAGATTGTTTAAAATAAAAGTGACTTATGTTTTGATGTTTTGTGACGTTGTCGTTTCGTTTGAGGTTTATTTGGATCATTTTCTTATGAATGAACAAAGTGATTTGTTGTATTTCCTTATGATCAATTTTCATCTTCAGCTATTTCTTGTTTAGTCAATTCGTTTTCTGTGTCTTATTTTGTTAGTCCTTTGTACTTATGTCATTTATTTATTTGTATCTGTAGGTATATATTGGACTAGATAATTCCTGAACTCAAAAGTTTTCTTTCAAATTATTTGACTAACAAATTAGCAAAGTTTTTGTTCTAACTCAATTTATTAAAGTAAAGTGATTCATATTTCTGCTTCGTGGAATTTGCCAAAATGTTTGTGGTACCTAAGCGTCACCCGATACGTTAAAATTATCCCCCAAAAATAAGAGCTCGTGGAAATATTTATTAAAGCCAAAAAATATCAACAGGCCTTCTCAGTGAACCACTTTTGATATTCTGGCAGTTTGAATGATGGATAAAAAGAAGTGGATTCTTTGTAATTTTTCGCTTATTTTTTTATACTTGTTTATTTTTTGTTTTTTTTGTCTTACGAACAATAAACGCATTTGAATCATTGTTCCTTTCCTTCGATCGTTTACAGATGAAGAAGCAGAATTATGTTTTACATATAAAAATACATGTCTGAATTGCGGTACAAGAAACCTTAGTATAGAACTCTTCATCAGCTTTTGTTAACAATCGCCATGACTAACTTGACACTAACTTCACCAATTTACAAATGTGTTAATGATCTTTCCTATTAAATAACAAATCTGTAATTAACACAGTTAGGTCATCAAATATCGTCTTAGCAAGACCCGTTCTAACATACAATTGCAAACCACAGTGCAACAACATCTTAAATGTTCCATATTTCACAGCGAGCTAAAACATATCGGCCATGCCAAGTAGACTGTGGTCATTGTATTTAATTTAAAGAGGTTCTAATTGTAGAACATAACATTTACCCTTCTGTAACATGTTGTTCCGGAATTGCTCGTTAGCAATAACATTTACTTTTAGTATTACAAGTACTGTTAGTTTGTGAAATTATTGTCCTCTATGTGCGATTATTATATTTATACTTTAGATATTGTTACAATGGGCCTTTTGTATAAATATGTTTAGTAAAATTTTGAGCAAAACTGGCCCTGAGAGTACTGATTACAAACCATTATGTATCTAAATGAATAATGTTATTTTAGTACTACTACACCCGTTCTAGTAATAGGTTCCTGTTTAAGTGTAGGTATAATGGTGTGGGGAAATAGAAACTATTTGAGATTCTATTAAGAGTAATTTTATGAGTTTTATTTAGATTACGTTGAAATAAACTTTTTATCTTAATATAGAAGTGACTCTGTTCTTATTCATTGTATTCATTACTTTCATGCCCGTCTGCCTTTGTATCTTCTCAGGTTACCACTGCGGTCACCTTGAGTTCTGTAATCGTGCTGATTTGGTCTGAGCAGTGAGTAGGTGAAAGTCCACGTGGTATTTTTCCATCCACCTTTTCCACTACAACCACATTTTCCAGGTTGTCTGGCTGTCTTCGAGCGCTATAACTAAAGTAACGGAGATAAAGATTGAAGTGACAGTGGTATTGATAACTTATAATGACATGCTTGTCGGTTTTTTATCGGTTGCATTTCGGAGAGTGTGCGATGGAATTGCATGATCTAATTCCACCTAGCCCGTTTCATCATCGGACTACAAGACGTACGGCGATGCGCCATCGGTACATGGTGGACATCCCACCCATGCGCACTAAACGTTTTGGAAATACTTTCATTATGCGTACAGCTAAGGAGTGGAATTGCCTGCCGGAGTCTGTGTTTCCAGATAGCTACAACCTCGGGGTCTTTAAGTCAAGAGTGAATAGGTTACTTCTAGGCAAGCGTGTTACACCGTCGACCACATCATCGCTTACCATCAGGTGAGATAGTGGTCAAGCGCGAGCCTATATATAATAAAAAAAAATAATAAAAAAAATGCAGGGTACCTTTTAGAAAGAATTACTACCGAACTATTACATTTTCACTAGTTATAGTTCAATCATTAATCGCCAACACTAAACTAAAATAAATGAACAGTCTCGGATCTTCTAACTATCTCTATTCAACACCAATACATATCCTCATACATCATTCATGTAAAGCCTAATAGACTACAGATGCAATTAAAAAACACGAAGCAAGGGCAGCCCCTATTCGAGGGTGCCCTAAACCATCGATACAGCAAATCTTCGGCTCAACAGCCAATCCGTTTAGCGCGTAATAAATCACCCTGGACCCACCCCGACACTGTTTCGAAATATAGAGAAAGAAATAAGTATAGAAGTGAAACTTATGTAATTTCCTTTAGGGGAGTACTGATGCTACCAGAGAGTTATTCACCAGAGAGCATAAACAGAGTGTCAGGCTAGCAGTTATAATGATTATCGTAAATGTCAAAAGAATAGGATTGGCAAGCGCTACCAAAATGTGACGAGGTCAATCCTAAAATTTGCGAACTTTTGACGGTCATGATTTCTAATAGGACGTCTCTTAACTGTTGTACAATTTATTATATAAACTTTTATTTGACACAATGGTTACAATGAGCGCGCTTAGACCAGAGAGAACGACAAAACTTGTTTTTAAGTTTACTACAACAAGCTGCACTATGCTACTCGTGTATAAAGAAGGTAGCATTTTGAAGGCCTAATTCGTGATCAGCTAATCATAATACTTACCTCTATGGTTGTCAATTTTGTCGATGATTGTGCGCATCTCCTAAAGCGTGGCACAAACGGACGTGACACAATCCTCTGTGTGGAACAAACTTAACGCCCCGAAACAGTAGAAGCGTTGACATTTATCACAAGCTCAAAGTGGGTCTTCTTAACATTCTTATTCTGTGCATCGAGCCTATTACCAGGGGCAACCGTGCGTTTACCCCTCTAGAGTATGTCAGATGTGCAGGGTACAATTTGATTACGTCATTACCCCGTACTGGGGTCCAATATCGTAGGTATCAACGATATCGTTAATAAACTCGTCACAATATTATTTATTGTTATTAGTCCCTTTTGGTTTAAGGGTAACAATTTTCGTTAATCATGATTTTTAATTAGCATTTGTTATGGAAGTGTTTTCTTTTCTTTATTGCGAGGGGAACTTGAATCATTAGTTAGCAATAATTTTGCGAAATATAATGCAAGGATTTTATTCATTTTGGCACCCAGAACGGCTTATATTTCATTTAAAAAAATCTTGGTGGTTCTCATGTTTTATTATAACACAATAGCCATCATTCATGAGAGCAGTGGTGGCCCAGGGGTAACGGACCCGACTTTTGTGTCGTAAGGTCGTGGACTTGTGGGTTCGAACCTAGGCAGGCGCATTGTGTAAATTATTTCATCACCACTGCTCTAAAAACGGTGAAGGAAAACATCGTGAGGAAACCAGCATGTTCTAGAACTAAAAATTCAAAGACATGTGACATTCACCAACGCACTGAGCCTGCGTGGTGGATTATGGCCCTTTCCTTCTCTCACAGAGAGGCCGTGTTCCAGCAGTGGGAACGTAAAAGACTGATGATGGTGAATAGCCATCATTCATAATCTAAACATATAAAAGTGACTGACTGACTGACTGACTCACTCACTTACCATCAACGCACAGGCCAAACGGCTGAAGCTTCAATCATGAAACTTGGCACGTAGGTTCCTTTGGTAGTGTAGGTGAGCATTCATAATAATCAGCGTATATTGTAGGTACACATTTAACCTTAGGAACTAAACAAAGTGACATCAGTGATCACGATTGACGGAAGTCCAAAATGTGTGAGATTGAACACGGTGACATTTCTATAGAGCATTTTGGATCCCCTATATTTTAAACTTTTACGATCGCTCTTGCTGATAGAACGTTACTTTGTCTTAGCGTCTAAATGATTGAAAATTATAATAAACTTAAACTGGATTTCACATTTGACAATAATTGTTTCGCTAAACTTTCTCGAGATACTCATGTCTAAAACTCATCAAAGTCAAATATATTTTTTTTATTGAATATCTCATTTATATATCTTGCTTTTATATATTTTGTCCTGTGTATATATTATTGTGGTGTACAATAAAGAATATCATAAATAAATATCCCAAATTTTGAACTGTAATTTTTTTGCTCAACCATGAACGTGGTGGGTTCTTGTATGTATGCATTTATCAAGCCATGCAATTTTCCTTAGACGTGCATAATATTAACGAAACTCGCTTTAGTACTCGTGACTCTAGCGAAATGTATGTTTGCTTCGTGCGACCTGTTATTGTAACCGCATTTATGTATTTAATAATAGTTTAGAAGGCTTTATACCAGGGGTGGCAAACTTTTTCACCGAAGGCAAGAAAAACGATGAGATGTTTTCGCGGTAATAAGAATAAACAATGCATTTTGTTTTTATATTTTACTAGCTTCTAGCGTGAAAAGAGTTTTCTTATCCCAAAGGAATAAGGAATTGTATATTTCCCTGTGCCAAATTGCATCCAGATCCGTTTTGCCGTTCTGGCGTGATTGAGTAACAAACATACATCCATTCATACATCCAAACTTGCGCATTTATAATATTAATAAGACTAATTTACATATGAAGCTTCAAATGCTTAAGCGATACGATTAAAGTTTTGGGGCATATCAGCGGTTAGCTCCTATTAGTAGAGAATTGAGAATTTCAAGTTACGTACAAGTTAACTAAGTCAATTATACTTTTGCTAAAATTGGACTATAGAAAGTCCTTGGGCTAAAGAAGAGTCTGACAAAAGAAGAGTCTCAAATTCGAATCCTCAATTCTGAAAAAGGAGTCCAAGATGTATTGCACAATAATTTTACGCTCAAATGATTCAACCAAAAGATGTTCACGTACCACAATAATTATGTCAAAATCATTAAAATATATAATATGAGCACTAGCACCAGCATGGTGGTTGGATACTTAAAATTTGCATATCAATGGCTCACAGCAGTTTCGTGCAGAGATTCCTACAAAAATATGCTAAACAAACTTTTTATTAAAATCACGTAATATTTTTAAACCTGTCGTAAGTATTTATATTTTACATTTTCAGCTTGTGTTCATGACATCTTAAGACGAGTTATTAAAGCGTAAAAAGCTCTTTTCTTTAATCTTTTATTTTGTATTTCAGTTACTTAAAATGTTTTTTGGCAGTTCATTAACTCTTGACGCAATGCTAAAACATTTTTTATGTTATATCTAAAAATTGTTTTTCGGTAGACCTTCGTCAGTTACTTTTTTGATATTTGGAAGTGTTTTTGACGATATCACCTTAGAATCTGAGTTGCCTGACAGCTTCTACCTGGGGTTCTTTATGTCAAGAGTGAGTAGGTTACTTTTAAGGGCTTCACCGTCGACCACATAATCGTTTACCATAAGGTGAGATAGTGGTTAAACGCAAGCCTATTAATAAGAAATAGCGTCAAGTGTTTTTAAAATCAAAATCAAATAGTTGATTTCAAATAACCCTTAGAGTTACTTTTGCATTGTCAAAAAAGAAAGATGACTAGTTGCAAATTCGCAAGCGTCTCAAAGTCTCAATGGAGAAGAATTTGCTTGAAACTCCACGGACACTCTTTTCCATCAGTTTTAATTACAAGTATTTGGTTACATCATTCTTGTTGAAAAAATACATATATGTGAGAACGATGTAAAATGACGTGCACGTAAAAGCGTCTAGAGTAACAAATAATTTAAAAAATATAATAACAAGCCGAGGCAGCTTAGTTATGACCGATCTCAACTGATGGCACCCGTTCACGAACATGACGCATGGATCGGCACCACTCAGCACAACCATCATGAAGGGAACCGAATTATCCAATGTGCCACCATCAGAGAGACATTTCATATACATTCTTTATTTGAACTTACGAACCTACCTAAAAATAACTGGCTCTCCTGGAAAAACTGTTAGTACCTATGCCAAGCAATTGATAAGCAATAATAAATAATACAGCCCCAGGTTACTGGGATTATTTTTCATCTGGAATTTCTTAATAGCTCGTACAATACAACCTCTACATTTAGGTTTAGTCGAAGTCACTACGGATTTCTAAGAAACAGATTTAGTAAAAGAAATAAATCTCTAATTGCCTATTGGTAGGTATCTAACAACGATCCTTACGGTATATATAATAACTAAGAACTGTTTTCCAACTGTGACAATAAAAAATATGTATTTGAATCTGAATCTTCTCCTTCGTCATAACTGATTAATTCTATAGTTTTTCAAAAGAAGAATAGATTTGCATAAATTTAGTTTTGATTAACTGTTATTGTGTCTAATCTAAATTTTAATAAGAATTTAGCCACAATATAGCGCAATCAAAAACTTTAATCAAGAATTCTATTTCTTTTTAAGACATTTCATCTTAAAATAATAAAACACTTTCTATTTGGAATATTTATTTATTTTATTTTGAGCAATTTATAATAATGAATAAAATTTAAATAGCATGCGTAGGGCATTACTAAAATGTAAATGTAATGTGTATTTGTGATAAAAATCGGTAAAACATGAAGAAGTTACGCAATTATGTAGTTAGGTATACAAAGTCGCTATAGGATTGTTAACGTGTGACGTCAGATGAATGTAGTGCAGTTGTTACCTTTTAGACAAAACCAATTTTCAAATATTAATAAAGTTTTTTTAATATGTCTCTCATATGAAATTAGGATATTTATTCTTAATTTCAAACTTCCACAGTAATGATTTAAACGTCGAGTTAACTACTTTGAGTTAATTACTTGTTAACCAAACTGCTGCTTGGTTAACTTCAGTAACAACAAAAAGAAGACGAATTAAAATATTTGAAGACTGTTATTGTTTCTTCTTATTTTAATAAACTAAGAACTGTTTACCAGACGGAATATATGAAAATAAATTGACCTCCAAAAGGAAATCCTTATTACAACTTTCCCTTCCACGGCTTCGAATTAATCTGGTAATAAAAATAGTCTGTTCCTCTAATATTAAGGACCATTTATATATATTAAGAAGTAAAGTTACGCAGGGTCGGTAAAGGCGATTTCCCTTTGGTTTTGTCACTGTCCTAATCAATCGTATCATAGACATAGACTAATATATATTGGTCATAGAATTGACAGGTGACATTATCCAGACGATAGAAGCCCCTATTTCTATCCATTTAAAAACCTGACACGCGCAGACTTCTGAAGCTTAACGGGTTCTGGATTTCAAAGGCCTACTTGATAGATACTGTAATAGTTTTGTTTCTGACATTATTTTAATTAACTTTTTAAAACTATAAGGTATTTGCCACCGACACGCTCAAACGATTGACAGTTACCAAGAACGAGTAGGTATGTGGGAAAATGAGTGAAAGTAAAAAAAAAAAAAAAAAACTGAAAATAATCAACAAAATTTATTTCTAGGAGGCGGTTCCAACAGTATCAACAGAGGCTAGAATTTTAGATCCGCATCTATTTATTAAAAAGTTTTTATTAGCTTGGTATGTAACGGATGAATCTATGTAACGGAATCTTTGAACGTGATTTTCATCCCCTTCAAAATTACGGATTAGTTTGAAACTGCACACTTATCAAGGACCGATGACAATGCAAGAATTTAAATAGTTTGCCCCATTATCCTTACCACGATCTTCAGGATTAGCGATTGAACGAAAAAATAAATACGCTTTAATAGAAAACCAAACTAAAAAGTAGAAAATAATTTTCAATAAATTTAAATTAAGAATGGTGTGACTAACAAATACAATTTGTTTATTATAAAAAAGCATGGGGTACTTTTTAAGACATTTTCAAAATTACTACTTTTACCAATAACCACCAATAAAATGTTGTAACAATTGACATCAAGCACCCCACGCTTTTTAATATTTATTAAATAAGAAGAATATAAAAAAAATTGGCTTTATAATATACTCTTCTAATGTTGGTATATTTCAATCAGTTTCTAGTCCAAACAAAATAAACCTGTTAATATTTAATTGAACATGGAACATGGCGATTTCTTGGTTCATTTTCTTAACATTTTTCATCGTGTTTGCTTTACGTCACGATCTGGTAGTGCAGCTAAACTGATGGGGTAATTAGCCAAGTGGTCGTTTAGGGATCGTTTGAGAAAATAACATTCGTATTCAAAAGTTCTATATTTTCTACGTGGTTCTGTTATTTCATTCATTTACCAAAATTAACTGGTCAGCTCTCAAAAAGGGGAATATATCGTGAGGAAACCAGCATGTCTTAAAAAAATCGAAGTTTATGGACAACTGCCCCTTACAGAGGGGAGAGGGATCATTATCGAATGATTAACTATACTTAGGTAGTTATTCCTTTTTTGTTTGTTTGTTTTTTTATTGTGATATTTTTATATAGCTCTTGAACTCGATCTCGATGATAAACGAATTATTTTTTTTACATTTAAAATTATCTGTGATAAGAAATCTATTAAAGCCCTGTTACACAAGATAGGCACTTTCTGACGCTTCTTCCTCGCTAGATGAAAAATTACATTGATCTATTATGGCTAAATCAGAAAGCTAAACAAAATATTATATTGTATATTGTCTCTATAAGTTAAAGTTGTGTTATTTGTTGGTGATCCTAATAAATAAATAAATAGACCATTTCTATTCTTTGTCTTTTATTACAGTCCTCAAGTTGACAGTCCCTGATTTATAAATGTCCAAATAATGTTGAGGTGATGACAAAAAAGACTACAAAGACTTAGTTCTCTCAAATAAAGAAACTTTTTTTACAATAAATACATATTATCGAGAAAGCGTGGGTAGAACCATTTTAACATAATTTTATCGGAGGAAATGCGGTTCATTACAGATCACACATGTTTTATTGTCAAAAGAAGCCACTAGTGTATCAAAGAGGATTATTTTGCTAGTAAAATATTTAATTTTCGTTCAAATTTATTCATAAAATGTTACAAAAGTTGAGTGATAGGGCACTGGTTATAATTAGAGAAATTAGTTAATTACTAAGAGATTAAACAGGAGCTGGTGGCTAACTAATAACAGCCGCACGAGTAGATCATCAAGGTTAAGCAACGCTTCACGAGGTCAGTCCGTGGATGGGTAACCATTTCAACATACCGAGTTTCCTCCATGCCTCGGAAAGCACGTTAAGCCGTTGGTCCCGGCTGTCATTTGAAGATCTTTGACAGTCGTTACGGGTAGTCAGAAGCTTGAGATCTGACACCAGTCTTGCCAAAGGGTACCGTGTTACCCAGTTACTGGGTTTGTGGAGGTCAGATAGGCAGTCGCTCCAATATTTAAAACACTGGTACTCAGCTGAACCCGGTAAGACTGGAAGCCAACCCCAATATAGTTGGGAAAAAGGCTAGGCAAATTGACTATAATGAAACTGATGAAAGATGAAATGATGTCTCTCTGTATCATCAAAATATCTCTTTACGATCATGATTGTCATTACTATATTGCTAGCTTACTCATTGATATATTCTATACTAGCACTCCACCCGCGACTTCGTTCGCGTGATTTCGTTTATCCTAAAAATGTTTTTTTCTTATATGCAGTTAGTGAGAGCGAACAAAAATAAGCTATTATTAAAACAATAAAAACTTGGGTATCGTAGATATACAGGGTTTATTGGATTGGGACGATTCGCTGTTTGACTTAAAGAATAATAAATTTGAGGTTACCGCCACAATGTAAAATCCTCCCCTAAAAACTTATCAACCCCTTTTTGACCCGTTGGGGGTCAAGTTTTGATCAAATATGCTATTCACTCATTTCTTCTCTTTTTTATTTTTCATTTATTTTAGTCGTAGTGCCTAGTGAGATTCCTCAAAAAAATCTTTAACACCCCTAACCCTATCTGGGGAGGGAGTTTAAAAATGTTTTATGTAAATTTTGATTATTAACTTTATCCCCAAGGAATTCGATTTTTCCATAGAAACTTCAACACTCCCTAAATCATCATTTGAGGATAGTTTCGAAAAACTAATAATGACAACCTTTATGGTTTATTTAGGATGGTATTTATTTTATGTCAACTTTCAAATTATTAATCCAAGAAATAAGATTTATCAACAACCCTTTAACACCCCCTAAATCATCTTTTTGGAGTAGTTTCGAAAAACTAATAATGAAATCCTTTATTTTTTAGTTATGTTGGTGTTTATGTAAAGTTTCATGTTTATTGACCCAAGAAATCAGATTCTTCAAAAAAAATTACATCCGCTAAATCATCTTTAGGGGGTTGTTACAAAAAATAATAATAAAAACCCTTATTATTCATTTAGGTTAGTATATGGGGCAAGTTTCAGGTTTATTGACCCATGAAATCAGATTTTTCCATACAAACTTCAACACCCCCTAAATCGACTTTAGGGGTTGTTTCAAAAGACTAATAATGATAATCTTTATTGAGGTTGGTATTTATTTAAATTTCATGTTTATTAATTCAAGATATAAATTTCTTAAAAAAATATAACATCCCCTTAATCATCTTTCGGGGGTAGTTTCATAAATCTAACAATGAAAGCCTTTATTGTTTATTTAGATTGTTTTTATGTCGAGTTATTAACTGAAGTAATAAGATTCTTCAACTAAACTTTAACACCCCTCAATCGTCTTTTGGGGGTAGTTTCAAAAAATAATATTAACAACCTTTATTATTCATTTAGGTTAGTATTTGTGGCAAGTTTCAAGTTTATTGACCCAAAAACTCAGATTTGTCCATACAAACTTCAACACCCCCTAAATCATCATCAGGGGGTAGTTTCGAAAAACTAATAATGTCAAACTTTATCATTTAATTAGAATACTATTTGTGCTAAGTTTTAAGAATTTTGGCAGAAGGAATTAGATTTTTCATATAAACTTTCAGCCCCCTTTTTACCCCCTTAGGGGTAGAATTTCCAAAAATCCTTTCTCAGTGCTCACTTACGTCACTTGAGGAACCTTTCTGCCAAATTTCATGCTTCTAGGCTTAGCGGTTTTGGCTGTGCGTTGATCGATCAGTCAGTCAGTCAGTTTCTTCTTTTATATATATAGATTATTGAGTTTATTCAAAAAAGGTATGCGTTTCAATAATGTTCGTGTTTTTTAATAAACGCGAACGTCGCTTCTCTGAGTAACGCGCCAATGAGAGCTTTTAAGTTTGTGCGTGTGTATGGTTTTCTCTTTGTCGAGTAAATTCATTATTTGGTCACTCAAAAGTTTTTGTAATTGCACAAAGTCGTTTATCTATAATTTTGCAATCATGGTAATATGCATGTTTAGGGCAAGTATATCCATGATTGTAACAGCTCTATATTATTATAGCCCTCATAATCGCTCGATCGTATTTCCGAAAATCGACGACGACAGCCGAGACGCATTCTTCTCTTAGGCTATCTGTATTTTCTAGAAACTTTTATATTTATTATTTTAACTTTTATACTTATTTTATAAACATAGCTATAGTTTATTTGCTGGAGCAAACAATACAAGGTAAACTAACAAACATCTAAACAGTTATAATCCGACTAATTTTAAAAATACAACCTTACATCGCAAAATGGTTACTGTTGTAGCACTCATTAATTTATTATCATAATAGTTTCGAACTCCAGGCTTTCGAGATGCTTTTTAATGTCAGCTATTGGTTTTGGTTTTAATAATACCATTGTTTATGGTTACACATTAAAAATATTGATATTGTTGTATAATACAGTTAAGAAAATAATAATTTAAATGTTTGACATATTTGTGCATGTGTGTGTTTAGCTGTTTTATGAAATAAACATCTTCTCATGATATTTTTGATATTAGTGACAGCAAAGAAGACACTGCAAAAACTTTTTCTATGTTTTGTTTATCTTTTATTTTTTGCTCCAGCGTATAGGGAAGATACAGACACCCTCCATTAGCCTTCCCACTCTGGAATAGAAAGGCAACGTCTATTACTCTTAGTAACAGAGATGGCCTCTTACACTTCCGTTCAGCCACATTTAACACAACTTCTTCATAAACTCTTACGATTGTAGGTCACAGTACCACTGCTATATTGCTGTTTACTTCTTAGGGGGTAAACAGAGAAGTAAGTACTGAAATTCTACGTTGATTCTAGAATCAATATATCTGCCTAACCATATCTCAAGTAACATGGGGTTAGCTTCCAGTCTATCGGATTCAGCTAACCTCCACAACCCAGTTTCTGTGTAACATGATACCCCTTGAACAGACAAGTTTCAGATTTAAGGCCTCTGACTTCCCGTTGCGACTGTCTAAGATTTATAAATGTCATTGTTGGGACCACCAGCTTGGCGTGCTTTCCGAGGCACGGAGAAGACTCGGTGTGTAACGAATTTTCCCCCGTCCATGATCCGACTGCGATAAGCGTTTCTTAATCTCAAAGAACCACCACGTGTAACTGATAATATTTAGCCTACAGAATACAGACTAAAATTTGTCTCTTAGAATCGACATCCAAAGACTTAATTTGAGAGTAAAACTGCGTCAGTTTTGCTAGAGTTTGAAGTTTAAGCTTCTTAAAATACCTAATGTATGTCACAACAGAGAAGTTATTAGTATCGACTCTCAAGAGCCACAAAATAATCCACATTTCTTAAGCTGCTAGCAATGTTATACGAGAGGAGAACACTTTATAATCAACCAAACATGGTGTTTGGATATTCGAAAGATTTTGACTGAATAATACAAGTTGCTCGATAAATAACACACAAATGTTTCTATCAAAAGCGCTAAGTACTCATAAACCTTTCAATCTTCAGACAATATTCCTTTAATTTACGCCAATACCTGATACACACATGAGTTTGTATCACTTACGCCGCTCATTTACTCCGTTGATGAGGGAATTAACGTCTGATGGTAGACGTTTCATCAGTCTCGCAGTGATCGTGTTCATTACACGAATATGGAGCCCACAAGCTGATATATAGCCCTCATTGTCGCGAACTAACAACAGTCCATTCTGGATAACGGCCCGTTTAACTGACCTCGTACGTCCGGGCTAGTGTGCCCAGCATTCATATTGTAAGCGGGATTCGGAGAATTGGACTTCTTTCGGTTATTGACAGCCGATTATGGAGCCAATAATGTGATTGCTGAGGTTATGAGGTCGAGACCGAGGATTGGTTTGTTGGAATTGTGTTTTGTGGATTGTATAATTGTGTGAGTGACTGTAGCAATCCACATAAAATCAGTTAGTAATACATTAGTATAGTTTATAGATAGCATTAGAGAAAACATAAACCTCAAAGACACAAAAAGTAATAAAAGTTAATTTGAACTTATAATCGTAGTCATCACGGTTCAAAGTAACCCGTGCAACTGTAATATTTTTTATAGGTAAATACCCAATATTAGAACGATACTCTATCAATTACAGTCAAAATGGTCGTCATTCATAGATGTTTAATGTCAGATGTTAATTCAATACGGATAGTCCCCTGCTCTATTCCCGCTATGCTCGACTCGTAAAATAACTACAAAAAAGTTTCGCTATGCACGCAATTCTTTGATTCTACATAAACAATGGAAAGTACAATTGGAAAGAAGAGAGACTAGTGCATAAGGGGTCTAACCGATTTAATAGGATTTCATTATAAGTTGGTAACCATAATTAATTTTTCTGATATATTTACTTATATGGTTTCTCATATATTAGTTACAATTCTCGTATCTGGTATCTAATTCTGATTTCTTGATAAGCTTTATCGATTTTTTCCATAATTCCATTATGAAGATGAGGTTGGCTTCTGGCCTCTTCAAAGGGTTCAACATGAATCAGTACAGAAGCCAAACATTTAATTCCACATAATTGGCCTCAAAGCGTTTTACCATTAATAAAGCTAATTGCTTTACTTTATGCGGCTCAAATATCCGCGGGATCTGAACATTTTGTCGGTGTAATTGGTTTGAAGTGCTAGCAAAGTGCATTGTTTTTGAATTGCAAATTGTTTGTTTGGCAATAACCAAATTAATGTGGGATGTTGGTACATAAATATTTGTAGGCAAAATTTTATTGATTACATAACCACACTGCTATTATTGAAATTAGTACTATAATCTTTTCGTTGCGGGAAGTTATTTTTAACGTTAGTGCCCGTCATAAAGTCATGCTGACATGCATGTGGAATTTTGATGGATTCTTACTAACATCACGATTCACGTTATCTTTTATCTTAACTTACTATTTTAAATTACTAGCTTATGCAACCGGCTTCGCTGGCCTTTAAGATGTGCTATTCCAGTTTATGATCTATCTCTGTGCAAAATTTCATCCAGATCCGTCCAGCCGTTAGAGTGTGAAGAAGTAACAAACATAAAAACACACACGCACACACATACTCACAAATTTTCGCCTTTATAATATAAGTGTGATAGTGTGATAAATAACTCGTTCCCGGATGATGGTAATAGACTTGCTACTATCACATGGGACTTAAAAATACCTGGTGATGTGTGGGTGTTATATAGATGTATATCTCTGCCAACCCTTCGGAAAATGTAGGCTTGATGTTTTATGTTGTAAATAATTCATATAGGTACGTGTTATAAGTACATGTAAACTTGGTATTTCCAAAGGAATTTGTACTTAATTTTGGGTCAACACGACCCACAAACAATAAATCAGGAAGTGCCGCAGAACCGGGTAGATTTGGAGGCATTAGTCTAAAGCGCGGCTGTAGTGCAACAACAAAGAATGACAGAACAGGGACAATGGTGAGGTTGCCTAATGAGTAGGTCGCTGAAATACCAACTGAAAGAGATTTGTTTAGTTTTGAGCGATATCATGCAGCTTCATGACCCATTTAATATAATTAATACATCATATCTGTAGTAGATAATTAAGTACAGTACAATTAGTTTCTTAATGTCCTTCGGATGTTAATGTTTTTCTAGCACCTATTATATAACTGCACAGTTGATGTGTGAGTACTTTTAATACTTTATACCTGTACGTAGTATAGTGTGTAGTGCTATTCTGGGTGCATGATCCTCGCATATATGAATTTATGAATGTATATACTTATTTACCTAAATATTGTAAATGATAGTAAATATGGAGTTGCTTGTGCGTTCTTCTCCATAACAAGCTACTTTCCGAATGCAAGGTAGGATCAATTTATATTCCTTGTAAATTTGACGTAAAAATTGTGACGTTCAAAAGTGCCGGTTGGTGGCCTAGTTGAAATAAAATATCTTTGTCTTGTATTATCTTCGGCATCCATCGCATTTCTGAATACAAACGAATGCTAATTTCCATGCCAATCAATGAATAGATTTATCTTGTATAATCATTTGATTTCAGAACTAAGTACTTTATTGTTGTTTTGTTTTGATTTTCGTGTGAAATATATAGAGCTGTAAATCGCTGTAAATCTAATCTTTTAACCGCAGCAGCTTTCCTCCCATTTTTGTAATAAAGTACATTCAACTGAAAGAGTTTTAACAACTCTGCATACTTCCAAGTTGTTTGAAAGCGTCCGGTCTGCACCGAGTGCAAAGGGCTACTGATAGAAAGCCGACAACTGAAGTAACACGAAGTTTGCCGAGGGACATTAAGAAAATAGTTGTACTGTTCATAGAATTGATACCGGTAAGTTAGTCGCAAAATAATTGAAATCTTGCAATCATCGAGGAACTCGATAAAGTAGATAGAAAACTGATACTTAGAGAAAAGAAATATCTAAAAAATATACGGGTAAAACAGGTTGAATAGGAATGCAGGGGTGAATGGGAACAGAACTTTGAAGGGAATTTTCACGTTTTTTAAAATTGTTTGCAGCTTTTTAGAATACTTACCAATATATTAAACAAATATCAAAAAAACGATGCTTTGTTTGAAATCATAAACTGGTATCAAAGTTAAAATCCTGATTAAATTTTTGTTCCTATTCACCCCATTTTACGTTACTGAAACTGCACATTTTGGAAGCAAAAGTGTAAAATACTGGTCATGAGACACAATTGTTCATCACTTCCTATAGTAACAACCGGCTTGATAGACTGCTAAAAATATTAGTAGGTATAGATATACTTTATGCAATCATACCCAAAGTAGGTATCTCAAATCATTCATTAAACGTAAGTTGTGCCAGAAAGCGTTTTATAAAATTAAAGATTACGTTGAGGACAAAAAGGCTTGGGATTGAGCTGCTCCAAATAATTTAGTTTTTAATTTTTATTTTGCACCGTGAATTTTGATCTTAAATTTTTTTATTTTCTTGCTATGACAAGAATATTTACTTTTTAAAGTATTATATTATATTATTTAAATTATTGTGAATGTGAAGACTATGTAGATCATTCTTTTTTTTATTTTTTTATTTATCTTAGTTAGTTTTTAATCATGGTCTGGCAGTTTGAGTATTTATGCGGTCTACCCGAATGTCCTTTCTTTGGTATTGTTCGTCAATTCGTTGAGCTCCTTAAATTTTGAGTTCAACTGCACGGTTATTGACAAATGCGTGCACTGACTGGACAGGTCCACTCAATCTGGCTGGTTGTTTCCTCAAAAGACCATTTCAGACAGCAGTCTACATGGTCTTCACATGATCTAACCAAGATTTAGTCTGGACTTTAAAAGGGACTGACCTCTGAGTTTGTTTCGGCCTTTCTTGTCAGAGTAGTCAGACAGGAAACGCCGACCTCATCTAGTTTTAAAAAATATGATCGACATGTAAAAGTGTTTGTACAAACCAACTTACAGAAATAAAATCATTTATCAAAAATAAATGGTATCATTCAAAGTCACAAGCAAATGGAATTGAAGACACAAATCCTGACAAGAATAAGCTACCCCATGTAATCCCAAGAGTGTCGTATGGTGCGAATAAGGGGTTTTATCTTGTGCCAAATTATTAAACGATAGCCTACCTTTATGTCTATGTAACCGACAAACATAAACACAACTCCGGAACCTTTTTGAGGTGACGGGTCCATTATTTTAGAATGATTTATCTCTATGTAGTGTATGACAAACATGTTTTTGTTCGTAAGTAATAACATCAAAAGAACGAATCAATTTGTTTGAAGCTCCCCCAGTGCTAGGGTTTACCATCAAGCTATTTCAACGGGGGGATCGAATGCGATTTTCTTTTGCCTCGCGGCTTGATGTGTTGTATTGATTTTGTACTATAGCAGAGGTCTTTCGGGAATTCTATTCCGTTTTGCGAAAATACTGCTCGAAATAAAAAACCGGCCAAGTGCGAGTCGGACTCGCACACGAAGGGTTCCGTACCATTATCGCAAAACACTGCGTAAAAATCACGTTTGTTGTATGGGATCGCCCCTTAATTTATTTTATTAATTATTATTTTTTGAAGTAAATATACAACTAAACATTCTGTGATTATTTCAAGCGTCTATCTGTTGCCGTTATTAATATCGAGCAAAAATCGGCAAAAATATCACGTTTGTTGTATGGGAGCCCCCCTTTAATATTTATTTTATACTGTTTTTAGTATTTGTTGTTATAGCCACAGAACAGAGAAGACAGCGTTTTTTCTGTTCTGTGGTTATAGCGGCAACAGAAATACATCATCTGTGAAAATTTCAACTGTCTAGCTATCACGGTTCATGAGATACAGCCTGGAGACAGACAGACAGACAGACAGACAGACAGACAGACAGACAGACGGATCGCGAAGTCTTAGTAATAGGGTCCCGTTTTTACCCTTTGGGTACGGAACCCTAAAAATGTCTTTCAGTTTGTAATTAAAAACAAACTTTCTATGAACTAACAATTTGGTTAAAACTTTTTTGTCTGAATCTCTGTTTTCTATTAGATACAATATTTATGTTCTAGATCGGCTCGAGAAACATTTCCATCGCGGCTCACTGCGTCATTTACTTATATTTTATTTTGTTTACACTATCTGAATTTATCTTTTGATTAAAATCTGGGTTAGGCCTGGCAATTTGAATAAATTTATACCAAGTAAACGGTATCGAAATAGAGAATCTCATTGAAAACACAAAGGATAAACGTTTGGGTGCCATTATCGATCGAGATCACATGGAAAATAAGTTTTACTACCGTGCGGCGAACCTTATCGAATTTTCTAAACTCCATTTTAAATTGGCAATCACAATTACGGTTTGGGCAAACCAATATTTATAGACAAAGTTCGATTTCGAATTTAATCATTATGAGCTTAAATGGATCAAGTATCTCGAATTACAATTATAGTAGGTAATACCTTTACTTAATGTATTTCTGATACAAATATCCCTTGAGATAATCCTTTGATGAAAATATCGACTGTTTCAAATACGATGTTTAGAATATTAACAGTTTTAGAAGCAGTTACGTGGAAAACAATTCGCATTTCGTAACTTTCGTTCTCGCGATGAAACGCGCGTGGAATACAATCTAGCAATAAAGATTTGATTTTGAATTTGAATTTCTGAAACAAGTCACAACACAATTATTTACTTATATTCTGACTTCGTTGATGGTAATATCACGTTTTATTCAAGTTATTATTGTTTTTGCTCCACTTTAGGTATGTTCTTATGACCAATTCCTATGAAATAAGATACCTATTCCGACAGTGAAAAAATGCCGAATAACCTTTCCCAAGTGCACGTCATTTCCAACCGAAAAACAATTCTCCGTTACAAGTTTAAGGTCAAAAACAAGCTAATGAAATTTCAAACATCTACCTATCGATTTCAAACTTCCTAGTTCCTCCTTAAATCCTTCAACTTGTTTTTCGAAAAGTATTTACGCCACGTTGGTTGCTAGAGGACCGCGTTCATTATGGACCGTTGAAAGCCCCCGCTGTGATAGATGACCTGTTCAACGCGAATAATGGACCATTCAAGCTACTTTGGAAACCATTTACCTTTGGTAGTCCACTATACCTAATTACGGAACGGATGGACATGATTGAGGGTGTTGATACCATTTGGGACATCAAAGGGAATTGGGATAAGGAGCACACTATATTATGGAAAATTATTGCTGAATCATAGACTCTGAATTTGCAAAATTTTAATTGTGAGAATTCAATTTGTGGAACAGTTACGTTGTTGATGGTTGAACGAGCAGTAATAAAGAACTGTGTGTTGCTATGGATACTCTTTGAATGAAAGGAAAGGTATTATTATTTTGTAAATCGTCAGTACTTTTCCTTCAATATATTCCCACTTGGCAATGTGCTAGGATTTTTTCCTTATTAACTTAGAAGTTGCGATGCCAACCACCATATAAATTGGGTATACGTGGATATATTCATATTCATTAGTTCATTACATTACGCCTTCGAGGTACGTAGGTGTCGCTCGCAATTAGATCGTCTTGTCTAATCTTGTTTTCGTTAATTAGTTTTTGTCTGAAGGTTTTTGTACCAATAGAATCTGGCAATGGGATGTTTCTACGTTAGATTTTCGACTTCACCTCTAATAAATTTAATTTTACACTGATTTTGACACACTGTACAATTTTAGACATGAATTCATGTAGTGTAAGCTGGTGCCTGCAGTTTTTAAAAAGAACATGTGTTACACGTCACCTGGCCTTTTCTTTTTTGCTTTGCGATATGCTCACGCATACTGAGGATACCACGAGGAGATAGCGCAGTTCCATGGGATTCAAACCCAATAAAACTTTACGGTGTCCTCCTGTGCTGATTTTATTTATTTATTGTGATAGCTCGCATTTTACTGGGATACCACTTGCTGGTAAGCGATTCATATTGCATGTGAGCTATAGTTGATCCCATAGTTACATAGATCTCACCCTTGTTAAATTGCCAATGAGTTGACACAGTCAATCTGTATGTGTCAGGAGGTAGTTTGAAATAAAAATGGTTTATTTCAAACTACCTATGCGGTGGTTGGCATCTCAACTTCTAAGGCCGCTATCCCACTGGCGTTTTGCGAGCGTTGGCGTTGCTCCAACGTCTGCGCAGCGTCGATGCTGCACAGACGCGACGTTGACGTCGCGTTTTACGAGCGTTGGCATCTCTCCAACGTCTGCGCAGCGTCGACGCTGCGCAGACGTGACGTTGACGTCGCGAGACTCTAGTGGCAAGCGTTAGCGCTGAGACTTCATAACGTTAATGACGCGGCAACGCGACGGTAACGTTACGTTTTTTGGCAACAGGTACAATCACACACAGGCGGGGGTTACGGCCGGTCAGACATTTTATAACAAGACGGCACATATTTAAGACGCAATTTCAATATAGGTATTTACTTTCGCACTAATAGATAACGTCATAGGCAAAAAGATAGTGTATAGATATACTTTTGTCTATGCCATCTTTTGTACCAGTATGGCCGAGTATGCTTTAGATACTTATCTATAAACATATCAGTATTAGATCTGTGCAGGATAAATAAAACAGGTAGTGAAAAAAGTACACAAAAGCGTTTTATGTACATACCTCAAAGTTATAACAAGCCTCTTTTCTGGTGATACTGAAACTCTGAGATTAGTGTCTAAATATTGAATGTCATTATGAATCACTTCTAAAAGTTCATTAAGTGTATTCGCAAATATTTATAAAATTCCGATTCATTATTTTTAATATTATTAGAATACATTGCGAAATATTCACTTTCTTGTAATCGATTGGAAAAATTGACGATGAGCCTTTCTTTTTCTTTATTAACGTAATTTTCGTCGATGTAGCAAAGCCAAAAGTAGGGTTCATTTTGTTTCTGATTGTATGCCTTAAATTCTAGCATGTGCGCGACGTTAACGTTGCGTTAACGCTTGTCACTAGGGTCTCGCGACGTCAACATCGCGACTGCACAGCGTCGACGCTGCGCAGACGTTGGCGAGACGCCAACGCTCGTAAAACGCGACGTCAACGTCGCGTCTGCGCAGCGTCGACGCTGCTCAGACGTTGGAGCAACGCCAACGCTCGTAAAACGCCAGTGGGATAGCGGCCTAAGTTAATAAGGAAAAAAAACTTAGCACATTGCCAAGTGGGAAGATATTGAAGGAAAAGTAATACTAATTGTATGTCGATTTACAAAATAATAAGATACTCTATCATTCAAAGAGTATCCATAGTAGGAAACCTTTTGTTGTGATTTGGTACAAGTAGTGGCAAATATACAGCGAGAATAATAAAACAAACAAATGGAAAAAAAGGCTCTCATGGGGATATGTATGAAATACAATAAATTATTTATTACAATTATTTATTTGTATTGATATATGGGTACTTAAACAATTCAAACAAAAGGACAAAATTGTAGGAAAAAACACGAAGATGACAGAAAAGAACCGTACTCATCAAATTTTGAAGTCTGGTCACCTGTGGATTAACCCACATCAACATTGGCAGAGGTTGAAAAATGAACACCAGGCTTTTGGAGCCCTTAAGGGAACTAAAGGATTTTTGTTTTGTTTACAAAAAAAACTGCAGATTTATTTTATTAATTGTTGGCAATTTCAGTGACAAAAGCGCCATTGTATAGAGTTATGAGCTTTATCTATGGCACACCCACACTTGAAGGTTTAGTTTAATTTATATTAATTTTTTTATGCTGTGTGTGAAATCAGTACCTATTCCCAAAATTTCTTCTTCTTATTTTCATCTCAAAGACTTCAAAATAAAGAATTGCTTTTTTTACTTTGAGTAAAAAAACACTCACATAAAAATGGCAACACCCAAACCTGAAAACTTAAGTGTCGCCACATTTTTCCTCACACTCACAATATGATTAATCTATACTTTCATTACTAACAAGAGCGAGCTGAATGGAAGTGAAAAGTGTGGTAGCTGATTGATGACATGTACCGCCTCGTGAGCGCCATTGAGGATAGCCATTCATTCCTCGCTGTAAAATATTTCACCGATGTTTTCGGAAGTGTCTCAGCTCCATAACAAATGATGTGCTAACAGATTTTACACACAAACTGTCACAACATTTTTACAGATATATCAATTCGGAAAGCATTTGGACCCACTTTTACCGAAAACATCGGGCAATTTATGCAGAAATAAATCTGTTATGGTTTCTGCGCGATTTGCAACAGAGTTACCAGAAAAGTTAATGTAATTTGTCTTTCTTATCTGAACTGAGAGTCTATGTTCAAGCTTTTGTGATACAACCTAAATGGATTAGGCTTAGTCCTCACAAGCCCCAAAGTCAT
Organism: Anorthoa munda; assembly: GCA_945859665.1. NCBI lineage: Eukaryota > Metazoa > Arthropoda > Insecta > Lepidoptera > Noctuidae > Anorthoa > Anorthoa munda. The sequence continues at coordinate 18,527,656 of OX243908.1, forward strand.
TAACATCTCCAATAAAAATCCCAAGTACAAAGGGCACAAAGACTAAAGCAATGCGCCGATAAACCAACTTAACCAATCCCCGTTCAGAAGCGATACGTTCAAAATCGCAGGTAGCTGTACCCTTATAAATTTAATAAAACCCTTTAATTCAAGTAGGTTAGCGAATAATAGCGAGGGTTTAGTGCGACTCCACAATTTAACACGCTCCAATGGGGGAATAGAGTCGTAAAAGTAGTGAGAAACGGTCAGCAATCAGAGGTGAGATTAGATGGCGCTTCAGAAACATCGGCCCTGATATTTTCGGCGCCTCCAGCGGCTTCAGCGATTCAAAGCGACACTAACGATGCAAAGGGATATAGGAAAGTCCGTGGTGTGTGGATTTCTAATTTTATTTTCGAAGCAAATTTATTTTTGGGTGGAGAAATTTGTGGAGCTAAATTCTTCTATAGAAATAAGCATGGCTTCTTTCGGATATTGGATTTCTTAAGAGGCATGGATGAAGCTGAAACCAACTTTTTGTTAAGATATCTAAATTAAACATGGCAATGTAAATCTAAGTAATAAGGCACTCATTTAGGCTTTCACTCACCGTTAAATTAGGATCTAAAATTAGACTCCGAAATGCCGAGAATTCAAAATTAGCTTCAACCTTTACCATCTCTAAATCGAATCAAGGTTGTATAACTTTATGAAACAATGAATTAAACAAAAGACAAGATGTTAAACTTTTATAGCTTGTCCTTTATTTTCTTATATTAGTTAATAAATTCTTTGTCCCTTACCTAAAGCCCAAGAATGATTGACTGGTCCCTTGGGAATATTCTGAAGGGAATATTAACGCTTCGATACCATAAATGCGAAGTTATGAAAATTACGCTTTAATATTAACGAAGATAAGACCACGTTGGAAATATCGGTATTCATACATCATTCAAGACCAAAATGTGCTGATAAAAATCTTTACAGCTGTGAGATATCTTGTCTATATGAATTTATAGGAATATGCCATAAAACTGTTTGCCAGAAGTAATAATTTTAATAATAATTTATTTATTTCATAAAAAGTGGTACAGTCTGTTACAAAGTAGGTTGACATATTAGGAATAGTTTCCGTCTGTGATGAGTAGGTAACAATACAATTTCACAATCTGATGTCCTAGCTAGGTTACATAGTAGCCTTTAGTAAGGACAATCAGCCCTCATTTCCCGAACATAGGAAAGTAGTATTTCTTAGAATGTTACATAATTATTAAAATAATATAGAACAGATTAATAAAAGTCCAATACATTAATGTTGTGAGTGCGCGCGCGTATCTAAGTTAGTTAGTGAGTGTGTGTGCGGGTGCGTGTGTGTGTATGTGTGTGAAGAAGTATGGAAATATTATGTTGACTGTCAAGCACACGAGTTATTGAAAATAAATTATGCATCGCGACGCGTCACAGATTAAAAGTAAGTCAAGTGACAAGATTGGCTGTTGAAAATTTACTGACCCAATCACATTAGCTAAGGCGCGTTTGATAATTTGTCACATTAATTTAGCGATAAATTTCGATCCAAAAAGTAGACCTTACCGTTACAAAATTATTTCTTTTTGCATTACTAAAGACACAAAATGTGCTGGTAAAAATCTTTACAGCTGTAAAATGCCTTGGCTATATCTTAGAAGTTTTAGCTTATTGTTTTGACTCGAATATTTTCCGCCACTCAGTGTTATCCAATCATGTTTTGGTTGCCATCTCAGTTTATTTTCAATCAGATAATATTTTATTTGCTGTTATTTCACTCTTGTTTCGCTATTGTTTGTGTCGAAGTTTAATATTGCAGGCACGTAGGCTTTGCATAGTAAATTAGGTTGTATTGCCTAAGTGTCTGACTTTCAAGAATGGTGTAGGTTTTTCAAAGTTCTATAGAAAAGTGGATGGTAGCACGCAGTGACTTATAAATATGCATTGTGAAAAATGTTAAATGTAATAAAAATATATTGGTGACGTATTCATTGGGAGCAAATCTAGAGAGGTGATTGAGGGGTCCACTAGAAATTCCGTCTGTTGAGCTTTGAATAGCTTAAATGTGGCTTTTAGTCAGTAGAAGTCCGACACAACTATCTGTCGTTTCCAAGCTTGAGGATATCCATAACAACTTCTGTACATAGAATTTTAGTACGACTCGTTTTATTCATCTCATATTTCTTTATATTTATTTTTGTGGTGAAAGCATAAGTCAGTCGAAAGAAGTCAATTGCCCAGGGTGCGCCGAATGTAACAGAAGGTCGGAAAGTACGTCACTCGGGGAGGTGCCTTTTATGAACAATTTTATAATTACGCCCTGACACATGCACATGTGAGGACAATATGGCTGCGTAGCGAATGGACTACCAAAGCTGACTATGCCAAACATGACATTAAATATTTAATATTCTATATTCACCATTGCCACGCTAAGAAGATCCAACTCATAACAAAAACATTCTTAATTATAACACATTTAGCGTTATTAAATCATAAAGGTTCATCTCAAAATAATTGCTCAAAAATATGTCACCCATCTTGGAAAGCCCATATAATAACCTACAAACAAAGTTAGAAACATTCGGGAAGTTGATCGTATATAAACAAGTTTAAGAGTCCCAACATAAGCTATTACAGATAAATTCCCAATTGATAAGTGCTCATATACGCAATAACTTGGGAATTACTTCCGTCAGTGAGTTTCTTCAGAGTTTTGTTAAATTACTTTATCTTCCGGGGTTCGAGAATGCTTTTGTCAGATTAAAAACTTAATTCGTTGGGGATTGTGGGGGCAACGGTGCATTAAAAATATCAACGTGGTGATTTTCCGCATTTAGATACTGGAAGTGGAAATATAATTGTGTTTCTTCTTGATCCTCCGATGTTTTTGTCTGATTAATTTAGTTGCGGGATTGTTTCTTTGGGATTCATCGAGGTTCATAGCCTCGTCGATTTTGTGGTGGTCTCTACTGTTGAATCTGACTTTCAGAAGTTGCGATATTTGCAAACTGACGGGCAGGCTTGTCCCACATATCTACGGAAAATCACCTGGATTTTCCGTAGATATGTACATCACATACGATCACAGATCCAGTTGAAAACCAGCGTCGGGCACTAGTTGCCCGACATTTTGCTGAACTGGTCCTATTTGGCGCAGTCGTGGGACACACAATGTTACATTTATATTGTTTTTTTTTAATATTATTGTTGTTTAGTATAAGTTTTTTTTTTTTTTTCATTTTATGTTTGTGTTGTGTGATCTGGCTTGTGTCAAATAAATATGTTTTCTTTCTTTCTTTTTTTTTTACCAGAACTTAAAATCCACTATCTATAAAACATCTACTCATCCAAAGTTAAATCAGGTTTTTTACGCTTAAAGCTCTTAAAAATACCCTTTCATCATCGTTAAAACTACTTAATAGTCTTTGTAGGCCCGAATACCCACAGAGGCCAAACAAAAAACGAACTGCATACATAATATATTGAGTCTAATAATATTACACTAAACGACTTTAATAGTGTTACAAAATCGACTCTTTAACGACTCTAAAAATATCAAACTGGTGTCACAAGATTTCCTTTTTTAGATACACTCGGTGACGCCGTTTTTTTGCTCGACATCGTAAAAAGATGTCATTAATCATTATTGTGACGTATAGTCACTTATGGATATGTAATGTCACTTTATGTCAGTAAAGTTATACGCCGATCAGCTGACGAAATGAAAGTTCTAGTTATTAAAGGAATTGTTGCTGTTTTACAAGTCTGCATTGCAACAGGCCTGCAGAATAGGGGCGATGACTGATGACGGGAAAAATCTAGTTAGTCTGTCAAATATGTGATGAAAACATATAATAGACACGTATTATTTTACTTTATCAAATTTGGTTTCGGTTAAAAATATTGTTGCTCGCCACAATAATATTTTTAATCGACTTATTAATTTTACACTCATTATCTTCGTACGCGAAATCCAAAGGCTTTGTGGTAAGGAAACATTTAGTCATCTCAATAGTTATCTCTTTTCTAGAAATATGATATTATACAAAAATCTATCCTTCTTTCTCATCAGGTCATATGAAATAAATAATCCAATGCAAAGGTATTTTTTTCGGATTGGATGGTTTAAGCACATAACTAGGTATTATACAAATATTATTTTTCTCTATTGCTTTAAAATGCAATCTATTGATCTCGTGAAATACTAGACTTTGAAAACTAATATTTCTTAATGTTAATATATAATGAGCACCTGTAAACTATATGGACACCTGTTATCCAAACGGAATGATTATTATTATCATTCATAGGTACTCAAAGCCTTGGTAGGTAGTTATAACTTCATTCTAAAACAAACGGTGAACTATTACAATCAAGATTTATGTGAGTATTCTAGAATGTTCATAATTGGTACCGTCAGCTTAATGGTTTCATTTTCATATCTGCATTTTTACGATCGCGAGTACGTTTTGCTGAGGCAACTCATTTTGATATTTTAGTTGCTAAAAATAACACTGTATTTTAGAGTCCTCTTGTGCTGCTAAAATTTCCAATCATAAAAACGGAAGGAATTTAATGTGCTATTTATTTATTATAAACTAATACACATACAATGGGCGGTCTTATCGCATTTCGCGATCTCTTCCAGGCATCCTGGTATGGACAGTAATTGCCTGGAGATGCTATGTGCTATTTGTGTTAAAATAAGAGGAGCTCGTGGATAATAAAAAAAGTTAATTAAAAAAATCAAAAAACCCGACTGCTTAAAAAGCAAACTAAAAAGACGTAAACAAGAAGAAAATCATGCTGTGCAGTCGGAGGATACATATTCGCAAGCTGGCGGACCAAAACCAGATGTATCCTCTGACTGCACAGCATGATTTTCTTCTTGTTTACGTCTTTTTAGTTTGCTTTTTAAGCAGTCGGGTTTTTTGATTTTTTTAATTCATTTTTTTATTTACAACTTTTTAGTTATTTTTTTTGGAATTAGGTACATTTAAACATATAAGTTATAAATTTTTGAAATGGCCTCTTAAAATCCTTTATTTTGATACCCCACACGATGGGGCAGGAAAAAAAATTTTTTTTTCGCCACAAGATGGCGCCCAAAATCCGCCATTTTTGTATTTTCCAATTTTAATGTAGCCAGTGACACTCGCAGGATTAAGACGAATCGATTGACGTAAGAATCATCAAAATCGGCCAACGCGTTTGGTCTCTTGAACGCCACATAGGAACAAACATACATACATACATAGACTGATAAACACATTAACCTCCTTCGGCAGTCGGGTAAAAAATAATATCCATTCGAGTCAATCTTCCAGGTTAAGCAACATTTTCTGAGGTCGGTTTGTGGTTGAGTGACCATTTTGTAACAAATCGAGACTCGTTTGGACCTCGGAAAATTTTCTTTGGTCCTGGTTGTCGTTTGAAGACCTTTAATAGTCGAGACGAGTAGTCATAGAAGCCAGAAAGTCTGACATCAGTCTTGCTAAGGGGTATCGTGTTACCCTGTTACTGGGTTGTGGAGATCAAATAGACAGTCGTTTCATGTAAAATAGGTACTGGTACTCAGCTAAGTCCGGTTAGTTTAAAAAAATATTCTTTTTTTTTTTAAATCAAGCTTTTTCGTATTCTTCTCAGCAAACCCTTTCATTTGATACCCATATCATGGCAGTGCACAAATATAACTAGTCACCACCATATAAGATTTAGAATGACGTCACTTAGCTAACCATGCATTGTCATTCAAACTAAAAGTGTATGCAAAATTGCATCTTAATCGGTGGAGGATCACATCACATCATCAGCCTATTAATGTTCCCACTGCTGGGACACAGGCCTCCTCTCTGTGAGAGGGAATGGGCCGTTATCCACCACGCGGGCCCAGTGCGGGTTGGTGGATGTCACATGTCTTCGAATTTTTGGTTTTAGGACATGCCGGTTTCCTCACAATGTTTTCCTTCACCGTTTTGAGAGCAGTGGTGATGAAATAATTTTCACAAAGTAAAGCGCCTGCCTGGGTTCGAACCCACGACCTACAACTTGTAAGTCGCGGCCGATACCACTGGGCCACCACTGCTCTGCGGTGGAGGATAACTGCTTTAAAATTCAGTTGCAGGATTTTATCCGAACACACTTACATACATACATTGCAAGTTAAAAGCTTGTAAAATAGGATGTAAGTCGTGTTAATTGTGTATAAAAAGTAAAACAGAATTCACCGGACATCAACATGCAGTTGTTAGCATTTGTCAGAATTTTATTGTAGAAAATTGTCAACTATCTAGATTTTCTCTTCACAAAATTTTCGCGTGATCTAATACCAAATCCGAGTGTATCTTTTATCCGGCCCCAAACATTATTCTTGCTAATGATAATGGTGTTCTTCCAAAAGATAGGCATTTGTCACTGGAACACGTTACATCACTAGTCAGGCAGCGTTAGTTTGCGGGTAGATCCATCCTTCGGCTTCCACCCGATTTCCGGCATTAGTAAGTTGGACGATTCGGGTCTGACATCATTTATCACACGACCACTATAATTCGTTTCACGATTAAAAAGCCGGAGCTTTGTCAGTTTGAAAGGTTTTCAGGCCCTTTATAGATACATGAAAGGTTTATACCTAAAGACTGGCATATTATTATTAAAACTATTTTTTTCGCTCTTTATCGGCAGTCAAATATACATTATATATACATAAGAGAACTTGAGCACTCAGACAACCCAGAAAAGAGCTGTCTGGAGCAAACGTACGAGGAGACCTGCTAGGAATCCAACACTCGGATAAGTACGAAGATTAATTTCTTCAAATAATCATGGTCCTTCTTATAGACCTGCTATTTTAAAGTCCAGCCAAAATGGAACTGTTTTTGCTAAGTTACCACAAAATCTAGTTCCAAGAACCGTCAAATGTCTTAAAGCTTAGTATTCCGGAAAATCTTCCTCATCCCATCTATTTTCACTATCCTTTGAAGTTCCCAAAACGAAGCATTTAAACAAATGCTGAAACCGCTAAACCAGTAAAACACACATTTCAGTTGAGTATTATTTTTAATAAAAACCTACTAAATCCTTCGTAAACTGGTTGCTCTGGCACTTAGCCAGTACACTGCTAAGCGGAAAGAAATGAAATAAGTTGGAAGAATTCTGCAGTAGGTACTTGTAACTGGAGCCGGCTTCTGGGCTATCAAATGTAGCAGATTGACAAACTGACAGTTGTCGTTTTTAGATACGTTCTTCTTTTTTTTTCGAGCCACTATTGAGTTTTAGGTGGCGTCATTCCTTCTACCAGCTTTTATTTAGCTTTATCTGTACTGGTGTCTGTGTGAAATCATAGTTTGCAAGTTTTTGATCTACTTCCCCGTTATCGATTGAGCTTTTGATATTTTGTACACACTAAATTTTATTCGTATGATCTACCAATAAATAATTCGATACTTTTGCTTGAACCTTACCTCTGTTATTTACTGTTGAATTCATCTGTGGTTCATCCTTTTTCTCACTTGACTTCACAACTAACGGATTCACCAATTCTGACATTTTACTTACCATCTTTATACCACCATGTCAATACCCTCACAAAAATATTGGTACGTTTCCTTTTCTTTACACGGCCTTGCTTAATCGTGTGTCCGAAATCACATTGAAGTTATGAAATAGCGTGAAGAAGAGAACCGGAGTGGAAGCATATATCTCTAGTCTAATTTGAATAGGCGGGGAGGGTCAGACCTCTCTCACTTGACTGAGGGTCGACAATGACACATAAATTACTACTTTATACGTCCGGCCACTCTGTATCTACGCTCAGCCATGCCAGAAAGCTTTGAAAATATGTAGGTAAGTGAAATTCTGGGAAAAGGGGTAGCTCAATTATTTTGATGAAGCTGAGTTTTGTGACTAGTGAAAGTGATGACCAATGGCAAAAGGTTGGCAATTAGGGTCTTTATCAACGGGCAGAGAATTTATTTTTGGGTCAGACAAAACATTAAATATTTAAGCCGTAATTCTTCTAAACAAACCACCCGTTAATTTCCTAATTCGTCACCAGCCCGTGTTTAATACCTTCCACACCAAGCTGCTTATCCTTACCAACATTCTCTCTATCCTATTCAATTTTGAATATCACTATATACAAGTCTATAATCCCTAGGTAAATCGGTCTCCTCTCTCGATCCTCGCTCGGAATTTCAACCATGGCTAGCGTAGCGAATTTAGACGGGGAACAATCCTTGTATAATCGCCTGGTGGTACATCGTTTTCCAATTGATTTAGGAGTTACGCTGTTATCGGTAATAGTGTACTTAGCTTGTGTCTGTTTTGATACACTTGGGAAATGGAGAATGTTATTGTGATTTGTGTGAGATGAAGTGATGCTTTTTACCCGACTTTCGAAGGAGGATAATGTGTTTATCAGTCTATGTATGTATGTTTGTTCCTATGTGGCGTTCTAGAGACCATACGCGTTGGCAAATTTTGATGGTTCTTACGTCAATCGATACGTCTTAACCTTGTGAGTGTTACTGGCTACATTAAAATTGGAATATAGTAAAATGGCGGCTTTTGGTCGCCATAGTGTGGGGGCCCAATTTATTTTCTTCCAAATCTTGAGAGATTAGGGGATTAGGGTTTTAGATTTAGGGTTTAAGAGCTTATTTCTAAAATATATAAAACTTATATGTTTAAATGTACCTAAATCCAAACAATAAATGTTAACCAAAAAGTTAGAAAAAATAAACAAATAATTTGTTTTTTTTTTTGGGTATTATTGGTAATAGCTTTTTTTAATAATGTCTGGTTAATGCTTCTGTAAAACTCAGACTAAAAATCGAGTGTTTTCATTCAGTTCCAGTCGAATCTTGACCAGATTTCAAAGTAAAATTAGAGAAATCTGTTTTTATCAATTTATTACTAAACAATTACTGTGAAATCTCATTTTATTTTATAATAACTTATTCAACTGTTCATCTTGTGTATCTTTACGAGAAGACATTGGGCATAATCTGACCCACTTTGCGAAGAGTGGCGGACATTAACCAAAATAGTTTTAAACTAAAGATAATAATATGATTTTTCATTGCATGTATTTATTGGATTCAAAATGGATGAAGAAAATGTACCGAATCGTTAAAAAAAACAGACGGTTTCAAAGGACTTTATTTATCGTCCCTACATTTCGTTAAAAATTAGGTATTTACTTCAGTTTGCCGTGTGTTATTACTTTCCAGAATTTGATCTTTATTAGCAACGCTATCGGATCGTGCAATAAATCAGCGTGTTTATTTTTTCAAAATCAACGGGTTCGATTCCTAACTAAGAATATTGAGTTTTCAAAAATCCTATTATGCCGTTTTAGTTTTCATGAAAACGGCCCGAGACACCATTCAGTGTTTATAGCTTTTCCTCATAGTTTTGGATTTGGCCCACTTGAAAAACTCACCCTGAATATGATAATTATATTTTTTCGTTATGCCCGGGGCTTACATTAATGTGATTATTACCATAGAAAATCAGAGCCATATATCAATACATTCATCTATATTTCATTTGTGTACGCCATGGGTATGGTTGCCATACTAAGATGCCCTTTATGCTAATCACCACTCCAATTGAGTCAGCAAGATGGTAAAATTACTTCACTGTCCAAAAGGTGCAGATTTACCTAAGTTTAAGCTTAGCTTATAAGAAGGCTATTCAATGAACTTAATTAATCTGTGAAATAATAAAAAAAAATACCCAAATGCTTCAGAATGAAATGAATAGACTAAGGCCCAGATTTTTGATCGATAGTTAACTTAACCAATGGTTAAATATACTAACCAATGGTCTAAAATTTTGATAAAACGCGTTAATTCGTCAATTATTAGTCTTATAAATGGTCAACTAATTAACTCTTCAACTTATTTGACCATTTGCGAGCGAACTGAAATAAATAAAAACTAACAACTGAAATAAATGGTATTTTACCGAAATTTACAACCGTTGGTTAGCATATTTAACTATTGGTTGAGTTAACTATGGATCAAAATACTGGGCCTTAATGAATTGCCAGCTTAACTCATAGTTTATTTTTGTCTACAGTAATAAAAAGCAACATGCGACATCAGACAACGTCGCCGATCACCAAAGTAGGACCCACTGCGTCACTAAGAGACGCAGAGCCTGACTTCATAGGACCCATCGAGAATGTCACCGTGGCTCTCGGAAGAGAGGCTGTTCTGACCTGCTCTGTATCAGACCTTGGAGATTATAAGGTTAGTACATCTTACAGTGATTATTATAGATAAGATGATTTGATTGGAAGATAGATTCCACAAAGGCCTTTGTGGTATTTTTGCTCCCATACACAATATGGCTCATATTTATTTATTTATTTATTATATACTTTATTGTACACCACTTAAATAATAACAGGACAATATTTTTAAAGATAAGTGTACAATGGGCGGTCTTATCGCACAGGGCAATCTCTTACAGACAACCTTTGGATGGACTGAACAAGAGGAGATAGACATAGGGCTGTCAGTGTACAAAAATTATCTTGATAATATTACTTAGATATTACATAAAATACATACATACCAATAAAATAATATACTAATAAATATAAAATATAGAACAGAGAAAGGAGAAGAATAGTTACAGAGAAAGGAAATGCTCCTTCACCATTTTTTTAAAGGTAGGTAATGTTTGCGCACGTCTTACCTCAATAGGTAATGCATTCCACAAACGAGCTGCTATAACCGTGAAAGATTTGTCGAAGAAGGATGTGGAATGCATAGGAATGCTTAATTTTAGGTTTTCCGATGATCTCAAGGACCGAGAATGTGTGTCACAGAGGAACTGAAAGCGTTCTTTAAGATAAGAAGGACTAGCAGGATTAAAGAGCACATTATAAAGCAATGAAAGTATGTGGGCATTCCGGCGAAGGCGAATAGGAAGCCATTTGAGCTTTGTTCGAAATTCAGAAACATGGTCATACTTGCGCAAGCCAAATATGAACCTGATACAGAGATTTTGAAGTCGCTCAAGCTTGTCCAACTGGTCTTGGGTGAGATCAAGATAACTGGCATCGGCATAGTCCAGGATAGGGAGAAGAAGAGATTGTGCTATCGCAATTTTAGTGGTGATGGGAAGAAAGTTACGAAGGCGTCTCAGGGAGCCCGCAGACGCAAACAGTTTCCGACTGACCTCCTGCAGTTGTTTGGTCCAGGAAAGGGTGCTGTCGATGTAAATCCCCAGGTTCTTCACAGTGTGAGCTATAGGAACAACGGTGTTGCTGAAAGAAACCTGGGGAAGTGTCGCCCAATCAATCCTAGATACCGTTCGGGAACTTCCCACAACAGCCACTTGAGTTTTCGTCGGATTGACTTTCAGCCCAAACTCAGCGCTCCAGTCACCAATTCGAGCCAAGTCCGTATTAATAAACTCAATAGCGTCTGATAACTCACCGAGAGGGGCTTGAGTATAAATTTGGAGATCATCTGCATAAAGGTGGTAGAAAGAAGATAGCCGTTGAGTGATAGCATTAATAAAGAGTGCGAAAAGTAGAGGAGATAATACGCCACCCTGCGGCACACCGGCAGAGGTGTGACACCAAGAAGAGAAAGATTCCTCAATGCAAATACGCTGCCGGCGGCCAAACAGGTAACTATGAAACCAGTCAATTACCGAAGGAGATATGCCAAAAGAGCACAGGACGCCCAGCAAAATGTCAAAATCAACCGTATTGAAAGCATTGCTGAAGTCAAGTAGAGCAAGTACAGTTAACTTTCCCATTTCCATGCCAGACCTTATGTCATCCATAATATGCACAAGTGCTGAGGTAGTGCTGTGTCCCGGACGAAAACCAGATTGGAAGGGATTTAGCAGCTTGTGTTTGGAAAGGAACAAGCTGAGTTGATGGTGGACAAGTTTTTCAAGGACTTTGGATAGGAAAGGAAGAATAGAAATGGGACGATAGTCAGAGAAAGATGCAGGATGAGATTTTTTAGGTAGAGGAATAACATGGGCATCTTTCCAGGCTTGAGGAAAGACACCACTGGAAACAGAGAAGTTGAGGATGTGAAGGATAACAGGAAGAATCTCATCAAGGATGGGGACAATCATTTTACGGCTAACACAGTCACTACCAACAGCGTTGGACGAAATCGATAGAATACTCTTTTTAACATCACAAGCGGTGAATTGACTTATGACAAAAGGGGCAAAATCAGGTACCGGAATGTTTGAAAGATTACTTAGCGTAGTAGCTTTAGTGGCCCTATCCAATACAGGCGAAGTAGAAAAATGACTATTAAGTAAATTGAAATCCAAGTCTTTAGGAATCATATTGTGAGACTTTTTTCCGATACCTAATGATTTGAGAAATTGCCAGACCTTAGCTGGATCACCGTTCTGAACTGAACTATGGATATATTGGCGATTAGCGATTCTACACACCTTACTGCAGTGATTTCTAATCGTGACGTATTTTTCCCTGTTGACGTCGTTGGGCCGAATTTTAAACTTAAACTTCGCAGCTGCCTTTTTAGTTAGTAAAAGTTTAATTTCGTCGGTCAGCCAAGGCGCTGGAAGATGCTTGACTCTCACGGCTTGAATAGGTGCATGTGTGTCGTAGAGATGAACCAGGGCAGAAGTCAAGACTTCAACTTGTACGTCGATGGATGAGGAAGTTACTAGTGGCGTCCAGTCAATATTACTGGCATCCTCTCGAAGTCGATCAATGTCCATACCATCAAAATTGCGAAGCAGAAGAGTCCTGAACTTATGCTTAGGTGGTCGAATTTTGTATGAAGTATAAATTAAGTCATGGTAGGAAAAGGCGTCAGCAGAACATTGACCATGTTTAGCGACGTGATCAAAAGATGAGACAACAATAAGATCGAGAAGTGAGGGAACAGAGTTAGGAAAATGGTGAGTAGCACCAAGATCGAGAATAGAGAGATTGACAGATTCAATAATATGACGAAAAGAAGAAGAGCGGGAGTCTTGTTTAAGAAGACACGTATTAAAGTCGCCCATTATGATACTATGACTGTAAGAGGGCATTAAATCTTCCAAAATACGTTCGAAAGAAGAGAAGAAATTAATCCTTAGAGAAGGGCAGTAGTAAACGCCAAGAAGAATCTTAGAATGATGCAATTCAACTTCCAAGAAAAGATGTTCACCAGCGTTCGGCGGAGGCGGCTGCGCGGACATGTTAACAATAGAAAAAGGAATATAATTACGAAGATAAATAGCCACACCGCCACCACCACCGACCGCGCGATCATTTCTGATAAGTTGAAAGCCGGGAAGAGAGTAGGAGGAAGAGGGAAGACAAGGTTTTAACCATGATTCTGAAACAAGAATCGCATGGATATTCTTACAGTCAAAGCTTGCCAGCATATCGGGGAAGTGGGCCGGAATACTCTGGGCATTTATGTGGACTACATTAAAGTTCCTTGAGACATCGGCAAATAGTGAACCAAGGGTATCAGCTAAAGAAAGAACACTATCCAATGAATTAGATGAATCAGCATCACTGCTGTCAGGGCTGAGCATAAATATAAAAATATAAATAAATACTTATTAAAATATACTTATATAAAACAGTAAAGATTACTCGGTTCAAAAAGTCCCGTCCACCCGCCAGTGTTACAAAAGTTGAGAAAAGAAAAAATACACAAAATAAAATCCGATTTTGTAGTCCAGGCAAAAAACAATTTAAAAAATATATAACAAAAGAAAAAATAAATAAAATAGGACCGTATAACAGAACGAAATTAAGAGTCTACGGGTGCCTTTTGTCAACGCATCGCAACATGAAGTGTCAAAGTCAAAAAGTGACAGTGACAGTTGACAACAAAGATAAACATTAAATAAATTACAAACTTAATACCTCCACAAGAAATTAGATAAGAATAGCTGCTAAATTATTGAAAAACATAACTATTTATAGAAATACACTGAACATAATACACTACTAATACCTGGACTACAACAAAAAGGATGAAACAAGGAAGAACCTCATCTTCTGGCTACAGTGCGCTTTGTTTTTGTTGCGGCTACTCTTCCCACTACGACCGGTTGAACAACGCCCGGCTCCGGCTGTCCAGACGTCTGCTCCGGCTGGGCGGCCATCAGCTCCGACCGCTGCGCGATCTTATTGAGATCGGCAGCGGAAGTGATTCGATGCCGAGATCCCTTTGCATCGATGACGAACACAGTTCCTGCCGAGGTCCAGCATTGGGTCACACCAAATTTGTCCCGAGCCGCCATGAAGACATTGTGCCTGGCTTTAGTGAGGAATTCCGACATAGTGATGCCGGACCCCTTCAGCTTGGTCTTACCGAACCAGATCTTATCTCGGAGATCCACATCATGCAGCTTGATGAGGATTGGCCGAGGTTTGTGGGTTGTGCTGCGCCCCATCCTGTGACACCTCTTTATGCCAGTTGTTGCCAAGTCAATATCTAGACGCTGTTTCACAACTTTAGCCACCACCTGTGCAGTCTCCTCATCTTGCTCCTCGGACACTCCGTGCAACAGCAGAATTTTACGCCGCCCTCGCATCTCCATGTTGTCCTGGCTCTGCGCCAACAAAGCAACTTGCAGCTGTAGATTATTGAGCGCTTGAACAATAAATGCCTGGAAAGTTGCAAATTCCGCTGCCAATCCTGAGGTGGTGATTGTTGTAGTGCTTGGGGTCTTCAACTCCTTTTCAAATTCCGACATTCTTTGGCTGAAAATTTGTGTCAAATCTGTGATGGTGCGGTTGATAGCTTCCATGCTGATGTATATTCCCATGCGAATAATCTACGGTCAAGCAAGGGTAATAAAGGTTGTGCATACCTATTTAGAAATATGTCTTCTATAGCATATCTCATCTCATTCATCCCTAACCTACAGCAACCGTGTAGTTTTCATGGATAAAACGTAACTTTCGCTGAGTGTCACTTCATCCAGCGATAAATCAGGTTTCTTTCAGTGTTTTATTAGGTAACGAAAAAAATGGAGGAGGTTCTCAATTCGAAATGTATATTTTTTTATGTATGACAACACATAACTTTTTGTATAATAGCGGTGTCCGATATCGCGGTGTTTATTACGTCGGATCAATCCTTTGATTTTTTTTTAAGACCATTCAGTGCTTCAAGAGACTTCCTTTGATGAACAAGCAATTTTACTTGTTGTTTAAGTGATTATTGCTAATGAAAACGGACCCTTACTTGATTCTATAGTTAGTAAGTCTAAAAATACGTTAAACAAAAGTATATAGAGTATCAGAGTAGATAAGCCAATAGCATTAAGCCAATTTACCGTCAGAGTCAATGGACACTAAAAGCCTGTCGTTTGTAATCGTAATCAGTGTAGCAATGTCATTATGAAATCACGCTAATGCTTTTTATACCAAAGTCGTATTAGATACAGCTATTCTTATATTGCCATGAGACTTTGAAGTATGTACCTAACAACATAAGGTATAACATGTATAAATACCTATTTTAGTTTAAATATTCATGTTTATTTTGCAGCAATTCATTAAGAGCCTCAGAGCTGATTTCTGAATTAAATATTTGGAGATAAATAAAACGTCTTAAACGCTACAAGAATTCCAAAGTTTTCAGTCTAAAGTAGAGACTGTCAAAGAATTATTCTCTAACTTGGGGGTTAACAAAATAAGCTATTAAATAAATGAATGCGTTTAGTTTTAAATCATATTCTGTTACATTTAACAACCCATATTTTTCAAGAGTATTAAAAAAAAAACAATGTTTATTTCTCCATCTTTTTGCTTTTATATTTGAAATTATTCATAATATATTCATGATATCCTAAATTTAATAGAGATACCACACTATACTTATTAGTAACATGTAGGCTCATGAATATATAATAATTTGGCCTAAATCTCCATAAAGTAAACGTCTTCCCACTTCAAGCCAACAATCTGAAGTCTAGATTATGACGCAAGTTCCTTTAGCATCGTAAAATAAGCATCAACAAAATGCCTGCGCATAAGCGAACAATAAAATCTGATCTCACGCGTTTTATATACTCTCTTTGTGATAATAAGGTTATAATAAACAGAACAAGATACCTTTGAGGAACTTCCTAAAGTTTGACTTCCTTAGAGACTGCTTCCTTGACGTTATCAGACCCCACTCGGTAACCAGACCTTAGCACAGGCAACTTTAAGGTCACCCCGATTATACTTAAGAGGTTTATACCAAAGTTGCGCTCTTAAAACTTTAATGAAATATGTTCACTTGAAAATTAAACGATGAAGGTAGTTTCGCAACTTATGAAATTAAATTCTGCGGTACAAGACGCTATTTTAACTAATAGAAAGTTCTGCGATGCACAAATGTTGGTAAAATTAATATTATTTCTCTCTAAAACATTTTGCAAAGTAAGTTATGATGTGTAAGTCAGAACTCAGCAATATGAATGGGCAATCTCTGTTTGCTGAAAAGAAAATTAATGATGTTTCAATCCAAAACACTTAGAAACATTTATCTGTCTGAACTCCATTCATGATGTGTTTTTGCGGAGCAATAGTGGTCCGTAAATAACCCTCGTTTATCGAGCACCCATTTAGTGTCCTCGCTCATGAAAAACGAGCTCTTTTCCTTTTAGAAGCGATCGATCAATTGCAATGTCATTTAAACAGAAGTGTACGTTTGATCCCCCTGACTCGTCGAAGGCGGCCTTAACTTTATTTTTATCATGGACTCAAATAGCTTTCGGGAGTTTTCTGAAAATCGGCAGTTTCGCAGACGTTGGAAATCGGAATAAATTCTTAGTGATACAATAAAATATTATGGTTACATATTTTATTATCTAAACGTATTCTAACTATTTTCGAGATAACTACGGTCCATAGACATACCATTAAAAAAAATTAAAGATCCTTTCACAGATTTTTTTAATAACTAATGAACGAAATCCATAAAGGAGAATTTACCTACGGTTATTCAACTATAATTAATTAACCTAAGGTTGATTGAAGTAATGGACGATTCAGCTACTGTTGATTTATTTGTGGTCAATATTTGTAGCCAAAATAAGGGTGTCCTATCAGTCGAATCTGTTCCAAAACCGAATCGGGGCACTCCAACTTCACATAGACTTTTGGCTGCTACCCCTAGAGTGTATATAAATATTGGAGGCACGAAGGGAGAGCAACCTCCGCCCATTGTACTAGAGAAACCCCACCTACTGGTTGCACTTCCCGCAGCGCCGGAGACAATGCAGAAGCAAAATAAATAGAAAAAAAATATTAAACTAATCGTTCGTTAGATCAATTAATTACAGTTTAATAAACATTTAGTAAATAAAACGGTAGTTCAGTTAACCAATATGTGTTATGAACAAATGAAGTTATCGAAAATAGTTAAAACAACTTAGATATTATAATACGTAATAAATATTATAGGTAATTTATATATATGTAAGAGCGGGAGTACTCAGGGTTCTCAAATGATAATGATCAGACATCTTGTAAAACACTATTTATTACTCACACCAATAGTAAGTCACACAAATTAATTTTATAAGTGCACAGTTCAAAATACAATTCAATCCTGAGTTCTTTAGACTAGAACCAGCCTATTTATACGTTTAAACAAATAATAAGACGTCACACAGCAATAACTACCGGTGATATTCGTTTATCAATTAATTTTAGATTTACTTTTGTAAAAATACAGTAATTGTGTACAATATTCGATTAGTAATTAATAACACTTTTTACAAATATTCTGAATAGATTTAGCTACCAATTATTTTATTTGAATGAACTAACAGTCAGTGATCTACCTTCCATTTTTGATTTCTAAAATATTACTAAATAAAAACAAATCGTACATTAACAATACTTAATTCGTGTTTCCGCCGAGTTATCTGCCTTTTTGACGTTTGATTTCGTCTGTGGTACCATTTTCATTTACCAGCGCTATCACGGCCATACTGACGAGCGGGCCTTGCTAGGCCCAGCGAATCTTTCTGAAAATCATAGAAAAATATTAAAATATAGAAAAACCTTTTAGACCAGACTCAGAGGAAACATTATTGCTTGTTCTGGTGAAACTGTCTAACTCAGAGATCGCAGATCGTGGCTTGACCATTAAGATTCAGAGGCCCGTCTTTGACTTGTTTTGACTAAAATGTATTGAATCAACCATCTTAAACCATAGCCATAACCAAGGCCTTTTTAAACTTCCATTATACTAACTCTAATCAAATTCAGAGGTCGCAGATCGTAGCTTGATCATAAAGATTCAGAGGCCAGTCTTTAGACTTGTTTTGACAGAATTTTATTTCACCAACTAACTGTCAAACTCAGAGGTCGCAGATCGTTGCTTGATCATATAGATTCAGAGGCCCGTCTTAGACTTGTTTTGACAGAATTTTATTTAACCAACCAACTGTCAAATTCAGAGGTCGCAGATCGTTGCTTGATCATAAAGATTCAGAGGCCCGTCTTTGACTTGTTTTGACAGTTTTTTTTTTTAACTTAACAACTCCAACAAATCATTCATTATTTTATCCATAAGCTTAACTTTTCAATTCTAAATAATTTTGTAAACAGTTTTAACCCTTTTTCATGATTATTTATTCTTGCTATCACGGTCTATTCGTTCAGTAAAAATTAGCATTTAGCACCTATCTTGTACTATTTACTTATTACGTATAGTTTATTATTTGATAGGTTTCCAGATATTTTGGTCCTACTTTGAAACGCTATCATTGAGTGAACAAAGTCTTTTTCTAAAACCAAAATGTATTTTTTTTTGTTTTTCCTGCCGTTCCGGCCATTCTGTTCTTAGGGTCTGAATGAATTTGGCGTTTTCAATTGCAGGGGACGGCTATTTTACTTAATAGGAGTTCTAAAGGGCCATACGGAAGCCTTAGATTTCGTAAATAATATATCCAATTATAATGCACCTATTTTATTAACCCAAACCTTTTCAGATTCACTGTTAGTTCTACGTGTACCGCGAGTAAAAAGAAAAGAATAAAGGCTTTAATCTGTTCCCATAGTAGCGGATACCCCATTTGAAATATTTCGACATGAGGTACCAAAATGTTAATTTCGCAGTGGCTTTTTAGTATTATACGTCTGCGTAGCATTAGTAATTCGTATAGCTTATTTTTTATATCGCGGAATAATATTCTAAGTTATCCATAAAAACTTCTACCCCTCTTACCACCACTTAAGAGTCTCAAAATATCTCCGAACGAAATTGCATCTAAATCCGTTCAGTGGTTTAAGCGTCAAAATGAAGACAGACAGACAGACATACAGAGTTACTTTCACATTTAAAATATTAACTCCGCCCGCGACTTCGTTCGCGTGTTTTCGTACAGTGTTTCTTACAGGTGACTTTCTTATGTGTAGTTAGTGAAGGCAACCAAAAATAAGCTGTTCTTAAACCAAATAAAAATGTGATTTCGTAGAGTTCTACGGTTTATAGGTTTGGGACGATTCGTTATTTGAGTTAAAGATTAATAAATTTTAGGTTACCGGCACAAAGTAAACATCCTCCCCTAAAAACTTAATAACCCCTATACGCCACATTGAGGTTTGAGTTTTAACAACCCAAATATGTTACTTATTCACTCTTTTCTTTTCTTTATTATTTTTCGATTATGTTAGTTAGATTGCTCAGTAAGATGCGTCAAAAAACTAAACTAACAATAAAAATCTTTATTATTTATTTGTGTTAGTATTTGTGCAATGTTTCAAGTTTAATATCTCATGAAATAAGATCCTGCCATACAAATTTTAACACCCCCTAAATCGACTTGAGGAGGGGTAGTTTCAAAAAACTAATAATGTCAATCTTTATCATTTACTTAGATTACTATTTGTGCCAAGTTTCAAAAATATTAGCTGAAGGATTTAGATTTTTCATACAAACTTTGCTCCCCTTTTTAATCCCCTTAGGGATAGAATTTCGGAAAATCCTTTCTTATCGGATGCCTACGTCATACAAAGAATACACCTTTCAAGTTTCAGGTCTCTACGATTAGCGGTTCTGGCTGTGCGTTGATCCGTCAGTCAGTCATTCAGGACAAAGCATTTTAAATGTATAGATTATTTTTAGTACTTTTATCTACCAGTGGATACAAAAGTAAATTTAAGGTAGTTTTTCCTCCAGTAAGATTACACGTAAGGCTTACGTTTATCGGAAAGTATACTTATTCAATGATCATCAATGGGGTGAACTTCGAAAAGCAAAATATGCTAATATATCCACTCATAAATGAACAAACAAATGATTCAGGGACTACGAGTACTGTACGAGTTGATGATTCTCTAATTTAATTTTAATAGTTGCATGAGAAATTCGATCAAATACTACCTTACGACGACCCACTGATCCTAAATGTATAATAGTCTCTATGGCGTTGCAAGTTTACTTTTTTTTTTTCCTTTTGTGCCTTCCTTTATAAAAATAAATATTTTAATACTAGGTACCTTAAAAGAGTCTGTCCTAGAATGAAATCTTAATTTAAATCATTAACAATATAAAGTTTTACTTCAAACGCCACGTCATCGAATGTGTTAATGGATTTAATCGATGGTATGCTACTACCCCCAAACACTCATAATACAAAAGTTCTAATTGGCGTTTACCTTTAAATTGACCCAGAAACATTTCTTATTAAGCGAAAATTTAGAAATACTATCCAAATAAACAAGAAAGATATCACCTCTTTGTAGTCGCCTGCCCGGCGTGAAGGTGGTGGTGCAGCGGATGAAGCAGAGCTTGTCTCGGAATATTCCTAGTTTTTCTTTGTATACCAGCAGCCCTCAAATGGATGAACTAGTTTCTTGTAGACTTTACAAACAATGTTCCTGCAATCACGAGAAATATGTGGTTTAATGCAATTGTAATACGTCACAGATGATAGCGAGTCTTGGTTGTTTAACACGGGGTTCTTCTTATATTACATCGGCGGGTTGTTTACGATAGTTCCCAATGTAGCAAATCAGTTTCATTTGTGATCTTGGTGCTTGACCCGAGGGGTTCAGCTTTGTAAAACTTTGGTCTTATGCCATTGGAGCATTAGGAGAAATTCTTTAAAATAAACGTTATGATTCGGTACCATATTCAGAAAAAGATTATGCTTGATTTGAAGTCTATTCAATACACACACAATTTCAATAGACAATATTAATATCTAGTTTCACTACTAAATTATGCTATGAGTGCAAGAGAAAGAGCATTAGTGTCTACCAATTGCTTGGTGCGTCTTTGCATGCATGAAAATCCCTTCATCCTAGCAACAGACAACTACCTCGCATAGCTGTTAGACACCTTACAACTTGTTTACTCAATTGTTATTGTATGCTAGTTAAGATCATAATTAGGTTAATAAATTTCACTTAGCTTGTGGGGACTGGTGTTTTGTTTTTGAACACCGTCCTTTTCAGCAACTTGAAACTTGATCTGGCAGCGAAGTAAATTCAGCTCATCCGAATGTCCTGGTCGAGTGGTCGGTAGGCTGGTCGAGTGCGGTCTAGTTGAGGCACGAGTTGATCCCTTTCTTCTGATGTAAGAGCGGGAGTACTCAGGGTTCTCAAATGATAATGATCAGACATCTTGTAAAACACTATTTATTACTCACACCAATAGTAAGTCACACAAATTAATTTTATAAGTGCACAGTTCAAAATACAATTCAATCCTGAGTTCTTTAGACTAGAACCAGCCTATTTATACGTTTAAACAAATAATAAGACGTCACACAGCAATAACTACCGGTGATATTCGTTTATCAATTAATTTTAGATTTACTTTTGTAAAAATACAGTAATTGTGTACAATATTCGATTAGTAATTAATAACACTTTTTACAAATATTCTGAATAGATTTAGCTACCAATTATTTTATTTGAATGAACTAACAGTCAGTGATCTACCTTCCATTTTTGATTTCTAAAATATTACTAAATAAAAACAAATCGTACATTAACAATACTTAATTCGTGTTTCCGCCGAGTTATCTGCCTTTTTGACGTTTGATTTCGTCTGTGGTACCATTTTCATTTACCAGCGCTATCATATATATCTAAATTGTGGTCCCTGTCTTGAAAAGTAATTCATGTCAGAGATAACCCTTAAACTAGTACGACCCTCACAATCAAATAGTATTTATTTTTTTATTAATTAATATTATATTACTTACCACCCTCAAAATATCTTAACATAAAAGCTATATTTGCTTACCAAGATGTAGTATTTTTACCTGTTTTCTTAAGGTAACGAAACATTTTCACCACACTGAGCACGAAGAAAATTTCGAAGACTCTACCTCAATGTTGCTGCTGTTTTTTTAATCTTACTTAGTGATCTCGTATTATCCGTGTGACGTCACCTCCCCCCGATGTCACATACGATGTTTCGAAACCATTCATCCAGATCATTGGTTTTGTGTGAATCATAAGCGAAGGAGAAAATATCTGAGTAAATAAGAGTATTTTCACATTGAGGCGTAATATGTATTTACTATTACGGACTTAGGCGCGAATACAATTTTCGTTTTATTATTTGCCGCAATTCGTCAATATAAAAATATAGCGTCTACTTTTACGATTTCCCGTAGTGATCATCAACCGAGTTGATATTTCTGCTGGGGAACAAAGTTTATAGTTTGGATGATGGTATTTTTATGATTGTCTTCATGTTTTAATTTATCCTCTGTTATTTTGAATTTTCTGTTGTAAAAGTTTTGAAGAATAAATTAAGCATCTGCCGGATGTTGCAAGAATTTTCTAAACACATTTTTTTTTTTTTAGAATCATTGCCCCACACTAGGAATTTCTTCCTGTATCTTGGGTACGTTTACAAACATATAAACTCACATACACAAACACCCAGAGCCGGAACAATTATCTGTAGGTCATACAAATTTTTGTTCCGTGCGGGAATCGAACCCGCGACACGCAGCGCAGCCAACCACTGCGCCAACCGTGCGCCCAATTATGAAGCTAATATGCAAACAAAATTTAACAAATGAAAATAAATTCTGATCTTACTCGTTCAGCTGCATTGTTTTAACTTTTCCAAACGCCATTTTGTTTCTTTTTCCGCCAATATCTCCCACCTCTGCAACCTTGTTATCATAACATTTTACAGATGTAATAGAACTGAATAAAGTCCCTTTAATTTCCGAGGGTCTTTGTCCTTGTAACTTTAGTAGGTCATAGTAATAACTGTAAGTAAAACGGTAATTGTAAATCAGGGGGGGATGTATACTCGTAAATGAGGGCGCAAATTCTGTCGTCTGCCCCAATTTGTTCCGAATCCCGTGCTTGGGACTCGGCTGGTCCCGTGCCCATCCAAGCGTCAAATTCATTTGCATTTCACCGGAGCGTTATCTCATTACGATTTGCTGATTCCTCCTTCTCCTCATGAACTCCGTAATAATTCATAAGTCGTTCGTAAAACAGCGTATTTATATAAAACTGATGTGACAGACTCGATACATATTTATGGAATTTATTATCGGTTTTTGAGGCTTGTTGAGGTTTTTAAAGCTCTTGTTATTAAATGAGCCGTCTGTTGTTGTTTACGATGCTGAATTCATAAATTATGTTAAAGAAGAGGTTTGTGGAATGTAATTTCCGTTTTGTAATGTTTACTTGATGTGAATTATCATGAGTGTCTGGTAAGAATGTTTGTGAAATTAGGTCTGTTGGCTGAAAAAGTCTTGTATAATTCTAGCTGCTTTCTAGTTTTTTGCTTAAATCCTTTAAAACTCTCGTTACTTTGACGGCCTCTGAGTCTGGGAGCTAGTTAAGTCGACGTACCCTTACCTTTTTTTATCTTTATGCAGCATTAGACTGACTGCCTCAATTTTAAGCATTTGGTCTTTGTTCAGAGTTTTAATAAATACCTAAGCGTTCTTTATTTTTCATAAAATAATTCCTACTAATATTATGAAAGTCTTGTATATTTGGATGTTTCTTTTATTCAACTACTCATCGAATTTATTTAATCGGGAAACACAGTTACAACGTAGCTTGTATTTGAATATAGAATACTTATGTAGTATGCTCGCGAAGAATAATTGCCCATTTTACGCCAGCGAAATCGTTGAAAAAGGTTATCATTTAATATTATGCGAATACAAAATACAGTGTATCATTGCACATTATCCACAGATGTTGCTTTAAAAGCCAGTCTAGGAAAATAGGTCAGTGGTTGACGTGTAGCAAACTTGCAAGTTATAATCACATAAGTTAGTATGTATGTGTGCAAGCGTATAGATAATATTACTTTTGAAGTTAAGGATCTGCTGTAAAATATGAAGAACATTGCCGTTCCGGGCAAATTCAGACAGGGAAAATCATTCGTAAAGCCTGATTTATACCGTGTAATTTAATTGTCTGTGGCATATCATAACTTGAATAAACAATAAAAAGAACACCGTCTAGCTGAGGTAAGTCAATAAAAGATGATGCTTTAATTTTATTGGACGCCACAGGTAAGTAAATTGCATAGTGTAAATCGAGCTTAAGTAGCGCTGGATCTCCTTATATAATTGACGCAGAATTTCACATTTTAATATTATAAATGCGAAAGTTTGCGTGTTTTTAATTAAACCCACCTCAACGACTGAATGACGACATTTAGAGCAGGGTTAACCATGAACCTGAACCTGCACTCAAAACGGTGAAGGAAAACATCGTAAGGAAACCGGCATGTCCTAGAACCAAAAATTCGAAGACATAGTGACATCCACCAACCCGCACTGGGCACCCGTGGTGGATTACGGCCCATTCCCTCTCACAAAGAGTAGGCCTGTGTTCCAGTGGTGGTCACATTAATAGGACGATAACGATGATGAAACCATAAACTGGATTAAGACATAGGATACTTTTTAGGTTCCGTACCCAAAGGGTAAAAACGGGACCCTATTACTGAGACTCCGCGGTCCTTCTGTCTGTCTGTCTGTCTGTCTGTCACCAGGCTCTATCTCATGAACCGTGATAGCTAGACAGTTGAAATTTCACAGATGATGTATTTCTGTTGCCGCTATAACAACAAACACTAAAAACAGAATAAAATAAATATTTAAGTGGGGCTCCCATACAACAAACGTGTTTTTTTTGCCGTTTTTTTGCGATAATGGTACGGAACCCTTCGTGCGCGAGTCCGACTCGCACTTGGCCGGTTTTTCTAGAAGTACATTCCTGAGTTATAAAATATTGAATTTTATTCATTATGTTACATGCTACACCTTCTTTAAATTGATATGTATGTGACGTTCAAACATAATCGACAAACTGCAGCAATAATCAAGTAGGTACCTAAGTAGTACATTATGTAGTCTACTACTTATTTATGTAGGCATAAACCGCAGTTAATCTACGATTCCCAGGGCGGGCGTTAGACTGCTGTTTCAGCGCAATCAGAGCAAAGGAAATTACTACTATTAGGTAAATCACAAGACTGTGGCTTGGCCATTTAAAAGTATGAGCACTTAAATCACTTCCAGTAACCACTAGCTGTATTTCTAGTTTATGTTTCTATAATGTGAAATTAATAATTATTTATTTATTATAACTTTATACAACATAAAGGTACGTGGGCCTTATTATCGACCAGCCATCTAAGTGTGGTGGAAAGATAGCATAGCATAAAAAAAGAAATAATTGGTTTTATACCAGGTTAATTTCCAATGACCAGCCAAGTTTTTTTCAGAAATTACGTATAAATCAAAGAACGGTAAAAATGAATTCGATCGTTCAGTATATTTTGCGGAGTTAATGTGGGCAAAAATGTACTGAATGGCTGGTTTATTTTTTGGCAGTTGATTTTTACATTTAAACCGTTCTTTGATTGATACCTAATTACTGGAAAAAAACTTAGCTGGTCATTGAAAATTAACCTGGTATAGTACTCTGCTACCAGTAAACAGTATCAGTGTGAAACAACCATGGCACACCGAACTATAAAAAGACTGTTCTACAGGTATGAGTGCCAGAAGCAACGTTCTACGAATCCACACATTTACTAAACTTTATGTAGTATTACGGCCACACAATGACTGTATTTATTCTAAATATCCTTTTGCGGTCATACTTAAGTCTGTTTTTTTTCAGCACATAGTTCAAAGGAAATTAATCTAACACATAGGAATGAAACATCGAAGTTTATAAAAGACTACAAAATCGTTTTATCGCTATTATCGGTGATGGTGGAAACAAATCCTTAATTTTTTTGTAGTTATCTTCCTGTTTCTGTCGCAGTCATAAGTCATTTCATTTAGCACATAAATTCAAAGGAAATGAAAATAGCACATATTTAGTTGGATACTTTAAAGTATGACCATTTAAATCACTAGCAGTACTGGCTTGGCACTGTTTCTGTTACTATTTACCCGACTGCCGAAGGGGGGTAATGTGTTTATCAGTCTATGTATGTATGTATGTTTGTTCCTATGTGGCGTTCCAGAGAACAAACGCGTTGACCAATTTTGATGATTCATACGTCAATCGATTCGTCTTAACCTTGCGAGTGTCATAGGCTATATTAAAATTGGAAAATAGAAAAATGGCGGCTTTTGGGCGCCATATTGTGGGGGGCCAATTTTATTTTTTCTGCCAAACCCATCGTGTGGGGTATCAAAATAAAGGGTTTTAAGAGGTGATTTCAAAAATATATAACACTTATATATTTAAATGTACCTAATTCGAAAAAAAATGTTAACTAAAAAGTTATAAATAAAAAATTTAATTAAAAAAATCAAAATACCCGACTGCTTAAAAAGCGAACTAAAAAGACGTAAACAAGAAGAAAATCATGCTGTGCAGTCGGAGGATACATCTGGTTTTGGTCAGCCAGCTCGCGAATATGTATCCTCCGACTGCACAGCATGATTTTCTTCTTATTTACGTCTTTTTAGTTCGCTTTTTAAGCGGTCGGGTATTTTGATTTTTTTAATTAAGTTTTTTTATTTATTTATTTACCCGACTGCCATGAATTAATGAATGTGTTTATCAATCTATGTATGTATGTATGTTTGTTCCTATGTGGCGTTCTAGAGACCAAACGCGTTGGCCGATTTTGATGGTTCTTACGTCAATCGATTCGTCTTAACCCTGCGAGTGTCACTGGCTATATTAAAATTGGAAAATAGGAAAATGGCGGCTTTTGGGCGCCATTTTGTGGGAGCCCAAATTTTTTTTTCTTCCAAACCCCTCGTGTGGGTGGTATCAAAATAAAGGGTTTTAAGAGGTGATTTCAAAAATATATATATCACTTATATGTTTAAATATACCTAATTGGAAAAAAGTAATAAAAAAAAAGTTTATTCAAAATATCAAAATACCCGACTGCTTGAAAAGTGAACTAAAAAAAAGACGTAAACAAGTAGAAAATCATGCTTTGCAGTCGGAGGATACATCTGGTTTTGGTCAGCCAGCTCGCGAATACGTATCCTCCGACTGCAAAGCATGATTTTCTCCTTGTTTACGTCTTTTTAGTTCGTTTTTCAAGCAGTCGGGTTTTTTTGATTTTTTGAATTAACTGTTTTTTAAACTTCATGTACAATGGTGATACATAGGCGGACTTAATGATGAATTGATGTGTAAACTGACAAAAGATATGTAGGTTTTTTACTTACAGAGACATATCTTTCCTAATCTCTATAACCATGAAACTGAGAGAGCAGTGGTGGCCCAGTGGTATCAGCCGCGACTTACAAGTTGTAGGTCGTGGGTTCAAGCCAAGGCAGGCACTTTACTTTACGTAAATTATTTCATCACCACTGCTCTCAAAACGGTGTAGAAAAACTTCGTGAGGAAACCGGCATGTCCTAGAACCAAAAATCCGAAGACATGTGACATCCACCAACCCGCACTGGGCCCGCGTGGTGGATTACGGCCCATTCCCTCTCACAGAGGGGAGGCCTGTGTCCCAGCAGTGGGAACATTAATATACACAAAATAATTTACACAAAAAAAGCGTTTGCCTGTGCTCGAACCCACGACCTACAACTTGTAAGTGGCGGCCGATACCACTGGGCCACCACTGCAATTATGTTTCATCATCATCATTATCATCATCATCATATCAGCCGAAAGACGTCCACTACTGGACATAGGCCTCCCCCAAGTGTCGCCACATTGACCGGTCACGTGCGTCTCGCAACCAGCGGATCCCCGCAACCTTCACCAGGTCATCGGTCCACCTAGTGGGAGGCCTTCCAACGCAACGTCTTCCGGTTCGCGGTCGCCACTCCAGAACCTTTCTGCCCCATCGGCCATCCGTTCTGCGAGCAATGTGCCCTGCCCACTGCCACTTAACTTTGGCAATTCTTCGGGCTATGTCGGTAACCCAGGTTCTCTTGCGGATCTCTACATTTCTGATTCGATCACGCAAGGAAACTCCGAGCATAGCCCTCTCCATTGCCCTTTGTGTGACTCTAAGCTTTCTGATGAGGCCCATTATAAGTGACCACGTCTCAGAGCCATATGTCATCACTGGCAACACACACTGGTCATAGACTTTCGTCTTGAGACACTGTGGTAAGTTGGACGAGAAGACACCGCGCAACTTCCCGAACGCTGCCCAGCCGAGTTCCGGTTGACCTCTTTCTCGAAGTAAAGTAGTAGAAGAATTATGTGTTTATGAGAGATAATCTCGAACGGTATATCGTGGTGCCCCAGTGGCTGTGGGTTTAAATCCAGGTAATTACCAATGTGACCTTTTAAAATTTATATTTACTTTCTAAGTTTATCTTGGACATCACAGGTTACGGTGAAGGAAAACATCGTGAGGAAACCTGGAATTATATGGTTAATTAATGTTAGTCTGAAATAACCAAGTCAGAGGCCTGTGGGGTTCCCAGAGGCGGGTTACTTAACTGTGACACTAGAGGTGGCCTCATTCTCACACGAAAAAGGAAGAAGAAGTATAAGATATCGAACGATGCTTTCACTGATAGTAAATATGCTACTTTTTAACCTGGACCGACGTTCTTATAATTCTATGCCTGGACCATTTTAGAATAGATTTCAGGACAGAAGACGCGATAAAATGCTGCCGCTTTATAATCTATACTAATATTATAAAGAGGAAAGATTTTTTTGTTTTTTTGTTTGTTTGTACCGAATAGGCTCCGAAACTACTGGACCGATTTAAAAAATTCTTTCACCAATAGGAAGCTACGTTATTCCTGAGTAACATAGGCTATTTTTTAATCCCGAAAACGAGTCCTGTGGGGTGGCCCACGGGAGCGAAGCCGCGGGCAACTGCTCGTATAATATAATAATCTATACTAATATTATAAAGAGGAAAGATTTTTTTGTTTGTTTGTTTGTTTGTACCGAATAGGCTCCGAAACTACTGGACCGATTTAAAAAATTCTTTCACCAATAGGAAGCTACGTTATTTCTGAGTAACATCTAGGCTATTTTTTAATACCGAAAACGAGTCCTGTGGGGTGGCCCACGGGAGCGAAGCCGCGGGCAACTGCTCGTATAATATAATAATAATAATATAATTTTAATTGCATCATTATATAGTACAACCATATAATTAGGTGTTTTTGACATTTTGTAGGTAGACATTACATACATATACAAAGAGATTCCTGCATTTAAACACTAGCTTTTAATGTGATATTTCTCACTTTTCGAACATTTTATAAGAATTGCTCGTTTAGTAATTACGTCACATTGATAATTATTTAGTACGTATTGAGGCACTAACCACCCACTAATAATTACTGACACTGACATTGTTATTTAGGTTATAGCATTCGATTCACACTCTCCTCCGTACTAGTCAAAACTGTATCACAGTAGGACAGTCTTCCTCTTACACAATTAACCAGTTCAAAACGCAAATATAATTCCACTATTCTTTCTCAGTTTAATAATTATGTATCTATGATTATGCTTTAAAGTCGTTAACTAATCCAAAAGAACTGCTGGGCTACAAAGTATTCTATGTCCTTCAAGGTCCAATCTATCTCTATAACAAAATCCATCAAAAATATTATAGCGTAACAAACAGCAGCTGTTGCCCGCGTATTCATTTGCGCGGCATTAGTACTTCGAATAGCCTATTTTTTTATTGTGGCATAATATTCTATTGTGTGGGCCGCCTTACTTGAGAAATTATTAGTTCATCATACAAACTTCTACCCCCTTTCCATCCTCTTAAGGATGATTTCCGGGATAAAAACTATCCTATGTCCTTTCCAGAGTCTCAAAATATCTACATACCACATTTCATGTAAATCGATTCAGTGGCTTAGGATTGAAAAGGTAACAGACAGACAGACACACTATTATTTTATTACAATTGGCAGTTAGGTAATCATTTAGGCCTATATCACTTATACTCATACCCTCTTACAAATAAACGCGGTATAAAGTTATACCAAGTATAAACCTATGAAAATGTATGGTTATACCTTTGTTATACCTGGTATAACTTTATACCGCGTTTATTTGTAAGAGGGCTAGTTGTTTCTGAAACGCGAATTAATGTTTTCCTGCTTTACGCAGTTGCAAGTGCACGCCACTGGCTAAGTCACTGTTTCATGGCTGACTCGGCAGACAGTAGATATCTGTTGCTGTTGACAAACGGCCACCCATACTGCGCACATGTTTAGAATTCATTACGAGTATTTCTCCGATCTCTAGTTTACTTGAGTGTTTGCTGCAACGGTATCCTAAATTGTTTCAACCGATAATCTGATTTTGTTCCGTTTGTTAATTTAGCTGTGGTTAAATAACAAAATAATATACTTTCATGTAAGGTGACTGAGTATGGTATATCGTCGTACTCGAGTGTCGTACTCGAGTGTTTGCTGCAACGGTATTTCGAGTGTTTGTATGAATGTAATATTTGTTTTTACTTCATATCTTTCGAACCACTAAACGGACTTATATAATTAAGATATAGTTAGATACGTCTTCATCGCCCAAGTGTTCTTAGATACGTAACTTTAAAAAAAAACATGGCGTATTTTGGTCGCTATATTCTGGGGATATACAAATATAAACAAATATATACCACTTAAACGTTTAAAAGATGTTCGAAAAAAAAATTATAATAACTACGCGGTGGTAGGGTACTTTGTAGTACCCGCCTGGCTGGCAACCACCCTCAACTTGAAAATCTGTCGCCAAGCACCTTCCGGTGTGTTCCGACAGCAGCACTTGAGAGCCAGTTCCCTTCTAGGCTTTGTGTGCTTACCACCATCGGCCACATCATCACTGACCACGGTGAGATTGTGGTCAAACACAGGCCTATACATAGTAAAAAAAAAAACTAAGAAGTTATAATAAAAAAAGTTAATTTAAGAATCAAAAACCCGTCTGCTTAAGAAGGGAACTAAAACTATGTAACCAAGAAGAAAATCATGCTGTGCAGTCGGAAGATCAGGTCAGCCAGCTTCGGAGTACGTTCCTCTAACTGCACGTCAAGATTTTCTTCTTGTTTAGCAGTCGGGTATTTTTTTACTACACCAAAAGCATTAGAATAATCTCCTGAAACTACTAATCCGATGACCCAAATTCTTTCACTAATAAATAGCTGGACCATTGTTGATAGCCATAGGTTTATTTACCTCGGTAAATTGTACAGTACCTAAGGCACAGGAGAGAATCCACGAGAAAAAGGCTTGTAATAAATTTATATATTCCGTAACAGAAAACAAGCTTAAAACTTTAACTTAATCAAGAGATAATTCCTTAAAATCTAAGTTCTAAAACGTTAATCGACTTTTCATGTTCAAAGTAATCCTCTTGAAAGTTCATAAGTCAACGGGGAATCAATAAGTCCGCATATTCTGAGGTACGTAGTGAGATCAGCCTTTTTCCCCTACAAAGAGATTGTCGGCGTTGGCAATTTCTCTCACAAGCTAGCTAACGGTCGATTCATCACGATTTAAATCCGTGTCTACGGAGAACCTTTTAGGTATAAAGTAAGCTGATGTTTACATTGTGTAAGTGCCTTTTTAGTTTGTAAAGAAGTTTTATATTTTTGTTGTAACTTTGATTGTGATGCTTGAGACTCGAATATTGAGAGTTATGAGTGCCTGCTATGATTTTTATTTTGTTTTGTAAATAATTTAAAATTATTTTTCAATAAATAATTATAATAACTTGGTACATGTACTTAAGAAGATAAGGATCGTAGCAAGTAGTGTCTGTAGTTTATGTATGTATGTGTAAATAAGCCAGAACTATAGTCTTCTAAAATAAATAATAATAAAGAGTAGGAACCGTAATTTAATTTGTAATCTGTGACGATAAAGCTCTCCTAAATTTATTTCTTAAAAATTTGTGTGGTATGACTGAACCATTCCCATTGTTTTGTTTTTTTTTTTTTTTTTTTTTACTATGTATAGGCCTGTGTTTGACCACAATCTCACCGTGGTCAGTGATGATGTGGCCGATGGTGGTAAGCACACAAAGCCTAGAAGGGAACTGGCTCTCAAGTGCTGCTGTCGGAACACACCGGAAGGTGCTTGGCGACAGATTTTCAACTTGAGGGTGGTTGCCAGCCAGGCGGGTACTACAAAGTACCCTACCACCGTGCTATGGTTTCCTCACGATGTTTTCCTTCACCGAAAGCTCAAGCTCATTGTAGGATTCGAACCCGCGACCTTCGTCTCGGTATCCGACGTCACTACCACTGAGCTATCATCGCCTTGTTTGTAGGATATTTTGCTACTATACTGTGATTTTTAATTTTTTGGACTAAACTGACAGCTGCTATTGACCTTATTGTTTTAAAATGTTGCAAGCGCGGAGCATAGTGTTGTAGGTAAGGCGTAATCATAAGTGATTCATCGAATAGATGTGACATGACTCCTGAATATATTTTTACTAATTGGTGTAAATAAATGTTTTATGATAAATATAATATATATAAATATAACAGTATTCATACACATAGTACATGAACTTTTATTGTGTTAAATATGAAATCAACAATAAAATAAATGCAATCGATAAAATTAAGTCTGACATAAATGAATAGAAACTAAATATTGACCGCTAGTTTCTAAACAAATTATTTTTTTATGGCGTGAAATAGTTTCATTTTCGATCTTCTTCGATTTTCGATTAACTTTCGATCACTCAGGATATTTAGGGTACGATACTATTTTAATGTAACGATAAAGTGACAACCCCCCAAATGTCAGTTTAGTCCACGAAATAAAAAGTCACATTAAAGGTCATTTTGCGAATAGGGCGTATTGATACGGAGTTTGTACATTCAGACATAGAAAATAATTCTCGAACTATCATGCATGGCACGTGTAATAAAATAGAGTTAGGTCCGTACCCACTGGTTTATTTTTTATTGAAAAGTACAAAGGCACTTTTCCAGGAACCTTACGAGTCTTTCTCAGGTAGCACAAACAGAACAACATATACTTGTTTACATATGTAAATGGTTGTGTATCAGAAAAGAGCTGAACTAACGTAGAAATATGATTTATATGTTTACGTATCCATTTCACGCTGGCTTGAAGTAAATAACTTACATCATATAAATAATAAATACACAACATGGCTTACCGTGTTTATGACAATTTGTGTGTATACGTGTGTATATATGTGTATACATACATTTAAAAGCTTACGCCTTTTTACCATAGGATGAGGCAGAAACTACAGAACACTACCTACTACGATCCATACGTAAACCTTTTCTTCCGTCATTTAGGAGTACTTCATTTATCTTCATACATAGTCATATCTGCCCGCCGGTTTTGAGTACTGCGCTACTGTAATTTTTGAAGAACATCGCCAATAAGATCCGTGTTTGTCCCCTCCTGGTGTTACCACCCACGCCTGCCTTGTAAATACCTTTTTCTCAATCATGCTTGGAATTTAAGCAATGTTTTAACTATCTTATTCGAGATAAATCGAATTTGCTGTACTAGCCAAAACATGCGAGCAGTGGCGAAGGAGGTAACTTATCAAAGATTTTATTTAAATTTCGAACTGGCTTGCAAACAGAAAGCTTTCTATTGAAAAAAAAAACCAATGAACACTTTAACACGGCCAAAAATATTGTTGTTCGTTGTTCGTCATTGATTTTGAAAAGTGACTGTATTAGACAAAATGAGTTCTAGGTACTATTTAGTTTTAGTTTCCGCGCATTATTTGAGAAAAGTATTATACAAACCTTGGCCACAACTAGGCATTGATGGACTTATTACGTATGTGCGCCTCGGCTTCGCCTCGGTCCACATTTACAGACGCGTCTATCAGTGCCTCTTTTGCTGGCCGCTGCAGTAATGTACTATTGTTTGTCGCCTTTCATTTCTTTATTTTTAACGTCCTTAAATTTAAAGCTTCCTCGTAACAATTTTAGTCAATCAATAAATTATGTTTTACCAAACGTCCTTTCTTATCTAAAGTTTAGGTACATTCAGAAAAAAAAATACTAAAATATTTAAGTAAAACGAAAACTAATCGGCCTGTAATAGTATCTTGTCAGAACTTTTTAGAACATCATTTATCTTAGTAAGTTGAACACGGCTGAATTTGGTTGTGGCACTCTGTGGCACGGTCTGTCGATTCGCTTGGCAGGGGTTCCCAGTTCTAACCAATAAAGACTTTTCAAACACGGTTGAGTTTTATAGAACGTTACACAAATGTTAAAATATTAAAAAATCAAACAGTTTGTAGAATGGATGGACGTTCGAATTTTACGTAAAGTTGCTTTTTAGAGTTCCGTACCCAAAGGGTAAAAACGGGTCCCTATTAATAAGACTCCACGATCCGTCTGTATTTCTGTTGCCGCTATAACAACAAATACTAAAAACAGAATAACATAAATATTTAAGTGTGGCTCCCATACAACAAACGTGATTTTTTTGTCGTTTTTTGCGATAATGGTACGGAACCCTTCGTGCGCTAATCTGACTCGCACTTGGTCAGTTTTGTACATATAAGATTCTGGATAATATGTTCCACTACTCATTAAGAGGTCTAGGAATATCAAATAAAACTTGTACTTATACACACTATGTCTATGTTTCTTATCTAATTCTCCTGTCGTAGGTCTCCTGGAAGAAGTTTCTTTAGAAATAAGCAGCACCTTTGTGCTATTCTATCTTTATATGTACTTTCTCTTTTAAGTGTTTTGTGTGTACATAAATAAATAAATAAACAATCAAATTAATTAATCACACAGCCGGTCAATAGTGATGCGACTAAACTGAAATACGAAAGTTCGCATAGCTCAACAAGATGTTGGAACAAGCAGATTTTTATCGTGAGTTGATCCCATAGCAAAAATAGTTTCATATTCATGAGTTATCGATAATATAATCTTTCAGAAGGGCCCTGAAACTCAACAACAATTAAAAATAACTCGTAATGGTATACCATTACAGGTTATTCTACCCAAACACACTATACAGAGTGATTTTATATTAAGTTTAAAACTTTCGCGTTTCATAATTGAAAAACAATAGATCACGGGAATTTAACGCAATGATTTAGATTATTTATTTCCCTATTACACCCGACGTTTCGCCCATGTTGCAACGACCGTAGTCCCGGGTAGACTGGTGTCTCGGTGTACTGGCTCCGTTGGTGCAGAAAATTCTTCATCTACCCTCACATTTCTACACACAACACTGACCGTGTCCATATTCTGTAAGTTCACCGACTACACAAAACGAGGTAATGTTTTTGAATCACTGGATTCCACGCCGCGGACAATTTGTCACCGTCATCCCGATTGAACGTTTTGTGTTTTTTTAATTTCAATCGCTTCACGCACAAATATATATAATCAGATTTTTCAGAGTGATTTTGACAAGCTAGTACAGCTCTCCACAATGTGTGCCCTTGTAGCAGCTTAACTTATTTAACGCCTATCGCAGTTTTTATGCTAAGTACTATAACAGCTTAATTGGTATATAATCTAATTGCTACGTTAGTCTGATATCTATCGTATCACTATATTCTTACCTCAACAATACCTTGAATGCTGACACACATGGTAATTAATTATAAGTAATTAGTAGAACAATGTGTGCTGCAAGCTATTAATTAGTTAACTGACACGATACTATTGTCGATACGAACAATACCTATTAACTAACTATAATTATTGGTGTTTATATAACTTGATGGTTGTAAGATATGTAATTATTGTAAGAATAAGGTGGCTATAGTAGTTTATTTATGGTGACCAGTGGTTTTAATTTAATTTTGATAGCAAAATAATATGCTATCTGTTCTTGATTTTTGGAGTATACCTACCAAAAAATAATTTGGATAATTATATTAGAGTTCTAAACAAAGTGACATCTTTTTTATTTTCTTTTTATTCAGGAACAAGTGATATTGTGTTTGAAATCGTAACCTAAATAAATAAATTAGTAATAAATATGTACCTAATAAATTGTAAAACTAACACATTCATAATACAATAATTTGCCCTATACAATTTAAACAATAGAGTGAAAAAATCGATAACATTACAAGCATTACATACTTATCACATTCTCCAGTCTCACATTAACTAGTATAAATCCTTAAAACGTGGATATGTCATCGTCTATCGAATAAAAACATTTCTCCAATAGGAACGCCTTGAGTGTTGAATTAAATGTGCTCTTGTAAATTATGGTTTTTGAGTCCAATGGCAACCTGTTAAAAGTCCGCAGTTCCGATTGGTTCCGAGTGGTAAGTTAAGTTAAGAATTAAGATGGGCTGGTGCCCGCAACTCCACGTCTAAGCGCGTATTTTGCGTACGGGTGGGATTCGTCTTCCTTACTCGATCCACCATAGCTCCTTGAGGAATGCCAGCAGCGCCTTAGTGTGGCCAACTATCTCTTGTACGTTACCTGAGTCACCGAGGTATTTGACCCTGAAACCAGCACTTACTGGGCAGCTTAGGAGCAGGTGTGTTGCTGTCTCATCCTCCTCCATGCATGCTCTGCACAGTGGACTTGCCGTGATCCCTAAGACAAAAAGATGCTTATTCAAAGTCCCGTAGCCAGTTGTTACGGCTTTGACTGCACGTAACTGTGGTATAATCAGTCGCAGGGTTTTATGCGTAAAACGGCCAACTAAAGAGGGCAGTACCTCCTTGATCATATTAATAATACACACTATCATTACATGATCAATCTAAAACATTTTAAACTTTTGACAGTTAGCTAATAGAATCTTAATATGTCTAGAGCCCATAATTTCTAGATCTATTGCCATAACAGAGATTTTCTACTGTTACACTAATCCTGTATAACCCAGAAACAGTCACACACATACACGAACACATACTCACTCACACACATAGACACAGTTATAGGATCCGTTAGTACCCTTAGGTAGGGCACCCCAAAAACAACAATATTTCATGAATTTCGAAGAATTTATATTTAAAAACTTGCCAATATTGTAAATAGCTGTAAGCATCGAAAACTTCCTTCGTACAGAAATAGTTCCAAAACTTAATTTAAGAATTCTTTACTAAAGATATTGAGTACTAATAGCTGTGGTTTCAGCAGCTTTGTAATAATAACATTTTCAGAAAGTTAAAATTTCTTCGCAACGGAAATAAGATTTTCAGACATTTTTGTTCGGACTACCTAATTATTTTAAGGAAATGGAAGTTCAAAAATGGCGTATTTACACTTAAAATAAGGCAAGAATAGTATATAACTACGTAAATTAAAAAAAAATTGATTCGTTAATTTTCTTTTCACGTCAATCTTAGGGTCTAATAATAAAAACAGCCCTTACTTGATTCACATGCTGGAGTGCTCCAAGTACATACACATCTGCAATTGTGAGTACCTGCTCAATGCCACTGACTTTTCATTCAAAGTGGCTGACTAAGTATAAAAAACCGGCCAAGTGCGAGTCGGACTCGCGCACGAAGTTATCCGTACTATTATCGCAAAAAACGGCAAAAAAACACGTTTGTTGAATGGGACTTAAATATTTATTTTATTTTGTTTTTAGTATTTGTTGTTATAGCGGCAACAGAAATACATCATCTGTGAAAAATTCAACTGTGTAGCTATCACGGTTCATGAGATACAGTCTGGTGACAGACAGACAGACAGACAGACGGACCACGAAGTCTCAGTAACAAGGTCCCGTTTTTACCCTTTGGGTACGGAACCCGAAAAAGTAAGTGACTAAGTGTAAAATAATTCGAAAATTTTGAGAACTCAACAGAAATACCATATAATGTTGTGAATTATATCAAGTTAAACAATATAGTGAATCATCCTTTCTATAATGGCTATATACCTGCCTAAAAATCTAACAAAATAAATACAGATACTGGTTTAGCTAATAAAAATAACAAATGTCTATCTATAGGAAATAATAAATCACATAGCGAAAAAAGGGCTCGCGAGATTATGCGAATTTACGTATTGAATATTCAGCCGAAGGCACTTTCGCAATCATGA
Source organism: Anorthoa munda (assembly GCA_945859665.1). NCBI lineage: Eukaryota > Metazoa > Arthropoda > Insecta > Lepidoptera > Noctuidae > Anorthoa > Anorthoa munda. The sequence continues at coordinate 18,566,095 of OX243908.1, forward strand.
TGGAATTGTGAAAATACAGGGTAGATTTTACGCATTGGGCGTATATCCATAAAAATATCGATATAATAATAATAGATGGTAAATATCTACTTCCTTGATGTGAACTAGCAAGAAAGTAATATAAAAAAAAATCAAGGCAGCTTTGCAAGGTGGCTTTCTTCAGAAAGCTTAAACTGTAAGCTTTTCTGAAGAAAGATGAAAGTAATAAATTTTCATAAAATTCATATTCCTCATAGATGAGAACAATATGATATGAAAATAATAAGTTAAGCTAATCATTGTATTTCGAAAGTAACGTTAGTAGTAATAATAATTATCAATTTAGAAAAATCGCGACTCCAAGCGAAACTACCTGACTCTCCTTTAGATGAATAAATAACAATTTCATATATATTCTGTAGCAAAGTCTGTCGTCAAGATCTTTTTAATACTTTGCCGAACTCTTCAAATTCAATCACAATGAGTAATCTAAAGTTATATATGGCTTCTTAAACTCCAAGAGGATTGAGTTCTATAAAGATTAGAATATTATTAAATGATGCCTTATCCAGATTTATTATAATGAGCTTCCCTGTACAGGGCTGTCAAACATTAATATTGATATTAATAGATGTTGACGCAGTCGAAAATATTTGATTACGGAAAAGTACCCGGCATTTTGTGAATATTATAAATAGAAACATCTATCATGAATAATAAATGGAAATAGTGATATTTTATTTGCCTTAGCTAATTGGACATTTAATAAGGCAGTTACAGAAAAAAAATATGTGTCGGAATTTCCAATTATTGTTTTATTACTTACTTTTAGTTAGAAAACCTCCACCAAGAACTAAGACAGCCCTAATTTAAAAAAAAAAACTCTAATTTGACAAACACATTATTCACATTATAAGTTCTCAATTTTTTACCAAATTTTTATCACAAAATCTTTTCCTGCTGGTCGACCGACATAACTTCCCTTCTTCAAATCAGATAATATTGGATTAAAATGTGCCGAACAAATACCAAGTGCGGCAGTAAAATGATTTCCTTTTTCGTGCTATCTTCCCTTTGTACCCTAAGGTTTGTGTTTAACGTAATTTCATTTGTAATTTCGCTTGATTTCTAACCTTTTTTTAAAAGAATTCCACTTTATTTTCATCTTGTACCACTTTGGAGTACACGTTTTCTTTTGATCATGGGTTTAGCGCCCCTGGCAAAGGCTATTGTTTCACAGTAACATTGTGTGTTTAATTATACTCCCATTTGCTTAATATTTATGTTAGGGTCTTGTCTTACAGAACACACAATGTGAGGGCCTATTTATATAACGTACACATTGTACAACGATGTTGTGTTTTCAGGCTCTTTGAAAATTGAAGTACATATTTTTAGGATATTGTTAGCAAATATGAGTATTTATTTAATGAAAAAGATGTTTCATTATCATTAACTAAAAAGCGGTCGACCTTCATATTTGGGGGGGGGGGGGGGGGCGATAATATTTTATTCATGATTTAGGTATAATCTACGTCTCAACGATTTTACATGTGTACTCACACCAGAAATGCCAATTCTTATATTTCCCGAGCGACTTTTGGACCCTTGACTTCGCTCGTCACGGGTGAATAGAGTTGGTTTCAGTTCAATAAAGATGTGATTCGTGCAAATATTACAAATCGGTTGGTAGGGTAATCGAAGGAAATCCACTTGAAGGTCAAGGGTCAATTGATCTTTACGTAGTTGAAAGCATAATGGGTTCATTATACTGTCAACTAGTTAGATACCTAGTTTGATACTTAGTTACAAAATCAGTCCATAAAACACAGGATCGCGGTCGGTCATGGAACCCTATCCTCACTTAAAGTTTGAAAAAGGGAGAATTTCTTACTTATCCAAAACAATCGTTCCATTCCGGTTGTAGGAGAGTACAAACATTACTTGAAATTGTGCTCATTACGCTCTTTTTAACCGATTTAAAAATGGAAGAAGTTATGCATTTAGTTTTTATTTTATAAGTCGTGTTATATGAATAAATACCTTGTTTGAGGAGAAAAGAGTATGTGCATTTTGCTACATAAATATCGGTGGTAACGCCCATGTACCTACGTGGCTTAAGCATACCTTACAAAGTTATTTCTTCAGACAAGATTTCTCTGTCTCGTGCTCCTTGAAACCTAAATAAAAAAAACTGTGTTAATATCATTTTTAATCCTCATCCAGGTGGCGTGGATAAGAGCAGATGACCAGACAATCCTAACCCTCCACACCCGGCTGGTGACGCACAGCTCTCGGTACGCAGTCACCAACGACTCTCCAAGGTCGTGGCAGCTTCACATACGACCTCTGAAGGTCGAGGATCGAGGGTGCTATATGTGCCAGATCAACACTAGTACTATGAAGAAGCAGATTGGATGTGTTGATGTGTTAGGTAAGTGGAGATAGATATCGTTTTTTTATTAATATTGATAGGATCCTGTTTAGCCACTATCTCACCTTATGGTAAGTGATAATTTGGTTAACGGTGCACCTAGAAGTAATCTATTCACTTTTAGCTTCAAGACCCCCAAGTTGTAGCTATCAAGAAACACAGATCCGGTCATAGTTGATATTATTCTGGTTTTGCGTATTTTTTTAAATACTGTTAATCTTGTTATATTAATGGAAGTCTTTGGTGATGCCTTTGCTCAACAGTTTCAGTTTCATCAGCTGAAGTTATGATGATAGTTTTTAAAACTGCAAAAGTATAATTCATAGTAACCCACTTATTCTACGGATATTTTCACGTAGGTATTCGGTAAATGCATTGTTTGTGGTATGCAATGTAGAAAGCTCTATGATTTTTTTCCGTTATCTAAGAAGTTTTAAAATTGCATCCGTAAAAGAAACGACGGTCTCAAACTTCAACTGTGCTAGCATCATTATTGAGAGAAGAACTTACAAAAACAAGTAATAGCAGAAAAACTTCTACGATATAAAATATGTTACTTTAGCAAACAACTTCAAAAATTAGAACTAGCGCTAAACCGACCCAATTTCTTAAACTGCACTAAAACGAAAACTTTTCAAATAAACCGGTGCCACAAAATTATATGACATACTGTTCGTTCGACCACTTGTTTTTTATATGTTTTCTACTCTAGTGGAAAAATTTCGAGTATTTTCGTGAAGGAAAACAACATCGGACTGGAATGGGAGCTCGGAATGGCGTCTGGTCAGCCATTACGGGCCCGTCCGTTATAACATAACATCAATACGTTTCTCTGAAATGTTTCTTCCCAAATGAAGTACCGAAACAAGCGGTAAATGTGAAGAATAATGCTGTGTTACTGTAACGAATGAGATTGGGACGTAATTCCTCAAACGAAGCAGATTGAAGGAGGAATAGGAAGGGAGAATAATCCAACTTTTTGTTGCAAGGTTTTATTAAAATGATAATAGGTTCGATAGATGTCGTTTTTGTGATAACTTTTGCGTACGTACGTATGAGTTTATAACCTACTTCAAAATCTCTGGAAGTTATGAATGAGTTCTAAGGGAATCTTATTAGTAAAGATCCCACAATATGCCAGTCCAGTTTTGAAGTATTTGTCAATATTTCTTCACGTCCCTCGTTGATACTTCAGCCTCAACAAGAAACCAACATCCTCAAAACTTCTTGAATAAGTTACACAACATTCAGTAGCCGTGCAAAACTTTATATATCAACACGGTAAACTTTATTTATCAACGTCACTTAAATTTTACGGCACAGAACTTCAATTTGTCACGACGTAACAAGCACACCCGGGAGTAAATTAAATTATACACGAGAGACAAAAACATGATGATATTTTAACTTTTCACATCAGCAGAACACAAAAGCAACAGTGGGAACTATTCCGAAATTAAAGTTACTATTGTACCTACATCTATTGCACAAAGTGTGCAAAGCAAATTATGCGACGGTGCAGCGCTTTCTTAAATTGTTTTTGTTTTGTTTCGTTCTTTCCCGGCTGCTCGTTTGTACTCGCATTTTATTTCTTTGTGGCCTTCACCTAAAAAGTTCCCGCATAAAGGCTTCATGATAAGATTTCTGTGGAAGCAATAATAATTATCGTTACTGTCGTACGTCTTCAACTTTCGGTGATGTATCGAGTTGTTTTGGGACCAACCGCTGTTAAAAGCCGTCTTTTCATTCTGACTTCCTCGTTTTTGTGCGAAAAGTTGCGAAGTGCTCGAATCGGCATCGTCACTCAAATTGAAATACATGTTGAGATATTTTGTGGCATAAGGTCAAGATTTAGTACGGACTATGTTGAGAGTTTGAATTTCCGTAGAATGTTATTATTTCTGAAGCCATGTGTAGCAAGAATATATTTTGTAAAATATTGCAACGATGTTGAAGTATTGTGGTTCGCGTACAGTTGTACATCTTGAATGTTTGGTTCGTACAATAAGACGAGAACTTAGATTTGGTACCCGATTTATATTGTTTGTCTGTTACGAGAACCGATTCGAATATCTATTTTATGCATCTATAATAGTAGTTTATGCAATGGTCATATAATAGGGGTTATTAAAACACGAGCGTAGGTTTATCAAATGAGGCGAAGCCGAATTTGATAATAATATTACGCGAGTGTTTTAATACCTAATTATATGCTATTGCATACACTACTTTATCTTCACTCATACAGTTGAAATAAAACAAAAGTGGAAAGGGAAAAAATATGTGGTATGGTATGGCGGGCAATTTTGATTCTCATTGCGCAGCGTGCGCATCCACAGACAACTGACAATGACATGAGCCCATACGCGCCAGAAAATTAAAAAGTAAAAGTGTGCTATAAAAATTAAAAAGTTATTTTATGATGCAGTTATTTGAAAATCGAAGGAAAATGTTGAACTATAATGGTTTTTTTTTAAATTTTACCTATCCACGAATATAAAGTACATGTTTATACAATATTTTTCGAATTCGTATTTGGAACATTACGTTGTGAGTGTAGATAAAACATTTTTCGGTTGAAGTCTGCGCATAGAGATCAGAGAGAGTTAGACCTAAATATTGGGAACTGGTATAAACGCTCCTGTTTCATTTACGTGCATTCTTTTAAAAAAATCTGTTTCGTTCAATCAGATTATTGAAATAAGAAAAGAAAAAAAAAACAAATCAAGTGTTTAATTTAGGATTTTGTTGCTAGAAATGAATAATAAAGCATTTATTATTATTGAACAAATACTAACAAAACTAGAATAAGCATACTAATATAAGAATTAAGAAACTACTTTATATTAAAGGTACTGAAACAAAATAGGATATAACTTATAGTAAATAAATATATTAGAATATAGTTAACTTGGAACATGTATATAGATAGATACTATATTTCTACAAGAAATAAACGCATTTTTTATTTTATCTAATCATATTATCACATCTCAACATCAATCAATATAAATATAAAAAGCAAGGTTGTCTCTTCACCTATTTCTACATAGTTTTAGTGCTGGTAAAGTCTAGCAGTTCATAACCCAGGCAAGAACTAATCAAAAACTCCCTAGAAGAATGACATACGATAGAACAACATTCTTTGCACTTTCACACACATTGTTCTTTTCCTTGTCGAGCCAATTCCGTAAAAAAATATCCAGCAAGATTGGAAAAACGCAATTCTTTGGATTTGTGGCAGCTTTCTGGATAGGAGACAAGTGGAAAATGTTGGAACTTCAGAGACAGTGCCAAAGTTTTGGTGCTTTGACGTAGTTTCCATACGCGATAACAAATCACTTCACCGCTATTGTTTTCAAAATTCAAATGTTGGATTTTGTTCGAGGGAATATTTATGGCGGGGTTCTTTGGATGTGTCATAGATAAAGGCCGTGTACACCTAGGATTACTCGCTTAACTAGAAGGTACTCACAGTTTTATTAAGGTACTATGTTTTCAATCTAAATTATAATAAGTGCCTAGTAATTGATATGCTACAAAATAAACCGTGTTAGGTGCTCGGTAAACTATTGGTATGGTACAAAAACAGCTCGCAGTGTGTCCAATGGGATTTCTAATCGGCAAAAATGATAAAACTTTCATGTTTATAGAAAAGTTATCTACTATTTAACCCATTTAAGAAATGAATATTCAAAAAACCCTCCCTAAGTAGACTGTCATTAAGATTGGCTGTATTAATTTGCTTTACAAACAGCCCCATAACAATCCGTCTAATTTCATTGGTATCGAATATTATCTTTTAACAAACTATATTAATAAAGAAGATCGTGGGATCTGAACATGTGGTTATGCTAAAAATTAAGCAATCAATCTGCAAGCAATGTATTTTGTGGTGTGTGTTTTTAATCCAATCTTTACTCAACATTCAAACGAAGGCCAACAAATATTGGAATACAAAATCGCAACATTGAATAGTTAAAATAAAAACGAATAGTAGCAGTTACTAACGCTTCAGTGGTCCCTTAGGTTTGTCAGCGGGACAGCGGGTAGCACGTAGGCTAATAGCACCGTGCCCCCACGTCGCTTGCATCGACAGCGTCCGCTATTTTGTTCAGTTGTTCCAGGATCCAGTGATTTACAGTCCGCACATTTTGTTCGTGAGGCTATCCGGGTCAATGTCACAAGTTTCTGGGAGGTTGATCGACGGTTTGCGTTTTGTCAAAGGATTTAATAGTAGATCCTTTGGAAAAATGGACTATGTTTATTTTCTGTTTTTGGCATGATTGGCTACAATATAGTCATCAGTTAGTGAGTTATTTCACGATGTTAAATGGTAGTATCAGGATTTACATAAACATTTCCATGTTTACCACTAATGGCCAATATGCTCCAATTTCTGTGTTGCCTACTAATGGCCAATAAGCTCAAATTATTAAATCTGTGTGTGTTGTATATTCAAGGTTATAATATTCCAAAGATTCCGTTTCAATTAGCTCCACCACCGCTTTGAAGCTCAGAAAAACATGTTTTTCTTCAACTTTGTTATTGAACGATGTTCTCAAAATATTTTCCGTTCGCCGCAGACCGTGAGCAAAGCGGGATATTATCAAAACTTGTTTATAACGCTCGCTTTAATACACGAACGTCACCCAAACTTTGTTTGCACAGTGACTTAACACGCAAAATTATGCTCAATAATCCTCTATCAAAGTCACATAGTTACTATGTAAGTGCTATAGTATAATGTTAAGTTCATAAAGACGATAGTGCCGTACGTGGTTTGGAGAAGTTTGGTGAGACGTGACTATATTATAATACGTTCCATATACGTTAAGTCTGTGTGCTCCGGAAAGTATTATATTTGTTTTGTTTATAACTTTTATATGAGCAAGTTTTCTTATTCGTCGCCTGCGTATATTTTCGATCTGTACAATTTTTCGTCTAACCGCCCTGGATTTTGGAAGTGGGTACTACGCGACTGAAAAAATACGCATGTTTTTTTTCTTAGACTATGAATTAATTATGACAAATTGAATTATTTGAATAAGGAAGAAGACAGGCTGCGTCAATCCGAAATAAATTAGGATAAGAGCTGGGCATGATGAGCTCGTTCCAGTATAAACGAATACAGCATTAATACCAGTTACCTAACACAAATGCTAATATTTATATGCAAAAGAAATCCTAAAATATGATAACAAGAAGACCCTTGCATATATCATAAAGGATATTACATGCCAAGAGTATTCGGAGCCTATACTACTTTTCCCAATTTACGAGATATTCTGGGAGTTGGCGAATAAGTAAATAAGCATCCCTTTCGTATAAACGTTCTATTTACAGTATTGTGCTGTAGTCTGGCTTAGCTGAATTTATTGGGAAAAGATTCATTCGTTCACAATATCAAAGATACATCTACATATTATATAATTTGTCAACTGTCAGTACTGGTAACGACATTGTTTGTTCAACAATAAATCAACAAGAAAAGTAAAACATTGTTATAAAATCTTTACTTTTTCTGTGTAATATCATAACTAGGCTAGGGGAGCGACGATCCCCCCCGGTGGGTTCCCGCATTGTCGAGGCGGGGGGGCTCAGTAACCGTGGCTTGGTCACCCACGGTGAAGCGAAGAGGAACCCGAGGAGGGGCCGCTCGTCAGGGCTTTTGCCGATAAGCCGACGACGTAGCGGCCAACATGTAGGTTGCGGTGCTGCCTGGGCAACATCGCAACTGAGGCGGGCCATGATGTCGTATGGGGTCTCCCAAACCCATACGATATCACGGCTGAGGGTTGGAGGCCGCGGCGGGAGAGGAGTGCCGGTATTGCGGTGCGCCGCTCTCCCTACCTTCCGCGGCCTGGACGGGGTCGCCACCGTCTGATGGCGGACGCGGTGGGGCCGCAGGGGAAGAGGAGTGTCGGTATAGCATTGGCCGCTCTCCCTATCCCCTGCGGCCGAAACATGGTAGGTGGCGGGACCATTGACCTTGACCCGTCACAAGGGGACCAAGGGTGCCATACACGGGGTCGTCTGGCACCCATGTACTGGTTTGGTCCCTGGGGTGGTCACGCGCACAGTGTGTTCTGGTGCGCCGGTGATGGGGGGTAATCCCCAGAGGAGGGTCCGGTGACGGACAGCCGCGGCGGGTTCGCGGTGAGTGCTAACGCGTACCCGTGTTCCCGCCATAAGCAGCACAGGAGGACACCGTGGAGTTTTAGTGGGTTAGAGTCCCACATAACTGCGCTATCTCCCCGTGGTAGCGCAGTATGCATGAGCATTACTCCACGCAAAAAAAAAAAAAAAAAAAAAAAAGGGGAGCGACGATCTTAGCAGGGTGGCTGGTAGTGGCTGGATGCGTGTTGCCGAAAAAAGAGACAAATGGCGTGCGATTGGAGTGGCCTATGTCCAGATGTGGACCGCTATAGGCTGATAACGATGATTATCATAACTGGACTGGGTGGTTTTAGTGAATTAAAATAACAAGAGAGAGGTGTGTGTTATAATAAATGTAATAAATGCACTAAATTCACCCCTTAAAGCGGAATTTGTTTAGTTTTTGCTCTTTAGTCAGGCAATTAATGGATTTCAGCATTTAGTTGATTCATTTAGCAGTTTTATGCGTTACATTTTACTAACCAAATTAATTTAAATCGATATATTATGAAAAATTACTTTTGTATGTCAATGAAGAAACAATACATTTACATTTGGTTGAACACGACGAGATTTTTTTACATCCAATTTCGGCGAATTAACAATTGGCTCCTAATACCGCTTTTTTGTACATACCAATACTTAATTTACTTAATGTAACTTGTTTAAATATTTCGCTTATTAGCTTTTATTAGCCGACCTTTTGATGCTTGGAATAAACAAAATAAACTCCCAAAACTCAGATCAAAACTATCCGTATCCCCTTTGCGCTACGTCACTCAAGTGTTAGCCGTGTAGATCAACAGTGGTCAGGCAGGGGTTAATAGTCCTTCTACAGTTTTAGGTAATCAATCCACGAAACCTCCCAAACCAATATGTTTTGTCAGCAAATTTTTTAATACTGCTGTACCAGCCGGGGATTATCCTTGGGTTCACTTGCGTGGTGCATACAGGGTTAATTGTCGGTTGGTGCCACTTTTCAAGCTACATGTCTAACAAGGCCTCTGCATGTTGTAAGGTACCCGTCATTTCTCAATCACACTTCACTCACTTCAGCAACCAACTGTCATAGTACCGGCACATCCGCCGCTTACGTGCATTATAGTACCTGCTACAATAAACCAGAGACATCATAATTGTACTTGAATGTTAAAATTCTCCAGTAATACTATCTGTTTACTTAACATTTTCTACGAGAAGATCAATTCCCTTATCTTTTTCTTGAAGCTCATGGGAATTGAGACATGATGGGTTCTACTTCCGCTGACTTTTTATTCGGTTTCCGGCGAAAATAAAGTTAGGCATTATATCACGGTAATAATTTATTCTGTTTAGGTACTGATATATCATATGACAAACCCTGTGTATTATACTCGTATTTCTATCTAAAATTATTAAGGTTCTGTTGCCGAATGTTGAAATCCAGCACCCTGTTACCAACCCTCCAACCAGACGGTTGGAGCAACCAGACAGACAAACAGACGTTTGTCACAAGCCTTCTTCATCATTTTTCACTTTGGAAGGTTGATATTTTAATACAATGTGGCTGTTTGAGGTCAAAATCAAAATTGCCATTGTAAAAAATTTTGTTTTAGCGTTCGTTTTGTTTTGGTTAACACGGAATTCGATCAGCCGAATATAAACCGATCCGCATTAAGATTGAATTATGAATAATTAACGAATATTTCAACACTCTCATAATCTACTAGTACTTGCCGTTTGACGTAGGATCATGAAATAATTTGTATTTTTTATTTTATGGGTTAGCACGCGACCGCAACTTGACTAGATTTTACTTTACGTTGTGTTTAATTTAAATTTACCAAAACGTGTTCATTAATCTGTTTAAAACAATACAATTTTCGTGGTTTTAGACGGAGTCTGCTTGTTAATTACAAGGAAGATTGTTATTCAATATTTTTGAGTTGTCACATTATTATTTCTGAACACTTCTTGTTTAATCAACTTCAATCACAAATTGAGTACCCAATTATTTTAACGACTGGTATGAATATTTCAAGGAAACATTTAATTTATCGCGATGATAAAGTAAACTGTCCGTAAGACAAGGAATATTCAGTTGTAGGTTTATTTGGACATTTAATAAATAGGTTGTGATGTGTTCTTAAGTCTACTTAAATCACAATACCACAAAACTGAATAAGTTTCGCTAAGCGAATTCAAAACATTTTTCTGTTTCTGCAAACGTTTGAAAATGTCAGGAAAAGTATGACTACCATACTACCCGGGCACAGAAAGTTTGCCGACGATGTCATGACTTCACTCTGACGTTCGTGTCTCGATATTGGCCCACGTGGAGAACGCGGGGCACCGCGCGGGGTGGGAGGGGTAGTCATCGGCAAACTTTCTACACACGTCTTATAAATATGTTTAACACTAAATGTATCTTCTATCTGCCTAATACTGCTCCCACACTTCTGTTCATAATGTTTACCAATATAGTATACATTTTCTAAACAAACATTTGATCACAATGTAAAAATGTTTTTATGTTAGGTAATGTTATTAAACACAAAATCGTTAGTTAACAAATTGTAATAAACTGTGGTACTATACTTTAATTCTACAGCTCTTACAGTTTGGTGAATCCAGTTAGTCTCTTCGCGCGTCTTTACTTTATTTTTTTTAACAAAAATAAAAGCTAAACCAATGAGCAAATCTTTTTCCATTTTCGTATAGACGCCTCGGAACTTAAATCCAAACTGCAAGCCGATGTCCTGTTTTTAAATGTAATAAATGTTTGTAAACATTTTCCATCAGTGTAGGAGCACTCAAAACATGTAACAATTCCAGAATGTAACAATTCCTAACATTTGTTGGTACATGTGTTAGTGTTAGGAAATGTTTGTATACCTTTTTAACAGCAGTGTGGGAGCACCATAACATTTTTATTTCGTTAATTAGCCAAGAATGCAAAAGTCTCTCCCGTATCCTTCCAGACTTTCTTTCTTGAACCACATACGTGTCTTCATTTACATGGGTGTAAACAAAAAAGATCTAAAATTTCTTCTTTTTCTTCCCCAGTACCTCCAAACATAGTGGACGAAGGCACAAGCGGGGACCTGGTCTCCCGCGAAGGTCAAGACGTCAGCCTGTCCTGCAGAGCTGAAGGTAGACCTCTTCCAAGGATCCTCTGGCGAAGAGAGGATGGAGCCAATATACAGTTGAGGAACGAAGCTGGTGAGCTTCGGAAAGGTAAGCTGATGGGTAATGCCATACTGTAGTCTGTTTATTGCATAATTTTTATTTTAGCATTATTTTTATAATCAAAGAATTTCTTTTAACGGCCTTTCTGATGGCTCCACGAGATTCGATTTTTATCACATTTTTTTTTCTTTTTTTATTTGTGATGGGTTTGCTCTTGACTCTAGTCTAGGTCAGAGGTGATAGAGACAGAGTCGACGATGGAGTGAGTTTACCCAGAAGAAGCCTGTTCCCTCTAACTTTGAAGAGATTCGAGTTGAAGGCGTTCGGAAACACGGACGCAGGTAGTGAGTTCCATTCATTCGCTGTGCGCATTATGAAGGATGTCTGGAAGCGCTTGGTGCGAATTGGTGGAATGGCAACAAGGTAAGGATAGTAACTTGCAGTGCGTCTAGATGTCCGATGGTAGAAGGGGGCTGGTGGGATGAGGCCGTTGAGTTCTTGAGCACACTCACCGAAGTACAGTCTGCAGAAGACCGACAAGCAGGCAACTTTGAGGCGATGAGCCAAGCTATGTAGCTTGGCATCCGCCATTTCAACGTCGCCGATGAGCCTCTTGGCTCTGCGTTTCACCGAGCCAAGCGCGGCAAGCTGATACTTAGCTGAGCCATCCCAAAGGTGGCTACAATACTCCATGCAGGATCGGACTTGCGCTTTGGCATCATCATCATCAGCCTTTTTAATGTTCCCACTACTGGGACACAGGCCCCCTCTCTGATAGAGGGACTGGGCCGTAATCCACAACGTGGGCCCATTGCGACTTGGTGGATGTCACATGTCTTCGATTTTGTTGTTCTAGGACAAGTTGCTTGCCTCACTATGTTTTCCTGAACCGTTTTAAGGAGCAGTGTTGATGAAATAATTTACACAAAGTACGCTTGCCTGGTTTAAAACCCATGACCTGTAACTTGTAAGCCGCGGCCGTTATTACTGGGCCACCACTGCTCTCTTTATCCTCATTTTTATTACACCGATTAGCAATATTTACTAGGTACTTGAAAAAAATTGCATCGCGTCATCAGGAAGATCTCTTAGAGCGGTTACGCACTGCATCCGATCCGAAACCGAGAAATTTCGGTTCTGAAGCAGCCGTAGTACTTCTTATAGGGGAGCACTACGCCCGAACTCTGTCCGTTTGAATTCAGAACATTTTCAATTCGGATATAACTCGGCACTCAAATCCCGGATTAGGATAGGACATAGTGCACCAAGGACTAAAGTGCGACTATTATTATGCTAGCTTATTGACATTAAAGTAAAACCTGTCCAGTATAAATTGCCGCGTTCAAGGTGTTGCTTTTTCAAGAATGGTTGCCAAGAATGGTTGCTGAAAACTACGATTTCGATATTTTCACAAAAAATCTTGCAAGTGAAACAGTGCGTGTCCAAAGGTCTATCTGAAGGGTATAGGCAAAAAACAGGAAATCTCCTAATTAATAGATTTTGAGAAAAACGGAGTTAAAAGTTTAGAAATAATATGTAATTTTTATCCTTCTTCTTTACCGGTATGTACCGGTATGTCATGGACATTCCCGGGTCTTTTCGTTTCGGCCATAAACAAAAACGTCTTTTTGGCGTCTTACGTTCACTTTAAAATAAAGTTAGAGATTGATAATAAAACTACCATAGATAAAGATATGCTTGCCAATAAAAAATAGAAAAATAAATACTTGTGTTATTCCCTGTTCTTTGCCTGTACCTTTCATCTGGGGTCTTAATTATGTGTAAAATATCTCTAATAACAATGCCCATTTTTGTAGTAACAACACTGATGTTACCTAGGCTAAACATTTCGCAAAAATAAATTATTACTTTCTTACTTAATCTACTCTCTTATGTTGATAAATTGAGGAAATCTCCATAAATTCAATATCTAAAAAATCTTACAAGAAAATTCCATTTACACAATATTTACCTAACCTAATGATTCGAAGCTCAAGTACACAACCTTATGATAAAAGTAATTTGTTTTTATAAAAAGTTAGAAAAGTATCTTTAACTTCGTTGTCGAGTGTTCTATTTTTAACTCGACCTTTACGTGTTTACTGTCTAATGTTAGGTAGGATCATGGAAAACAGGATGTTAATTTAACAGACGGTTGATTTGAGTGATGTATAATAGTGAACTATTATTTGGAAATTATTTTACTGTATTTTTGCTTAGAAAATAATTTCCGTAGAAATTGATGCACAGTTACAGGTTGCATTACACTAAAATACATTTTTATTCCGCCTCATAGGCGATGGGCGACCGAGCCCTGCTCGGGTGAAAATACAGAAAACGACGTTTTCTAAAAGTGAAACCTAGCTTGATTGATTTATCGCCCCCGAAACCGCCTGCGTACTAAATTTTATGAAAATCGTTGGAGCTGTTTCCGAGATTCAGATTATATATATAAATATTTTTTTTTGTTTTTTCATTTTTTGGTTTTTATAGTATTGAAAATAATAATTAGTTTATATATATATATGTATTTATCTATGTAAATAAATAGTTGCCTATACCTAATTTTAAATATAATCTTTAAAAATATATCCTGAAGCCATAAAATTATGAAAAGAAAAGAAGTTTACACGCAATCACTATTGTTTAAAAAAAAAGAACTTTGAAAATAGAATACTCCAAGCGTTTTCTTCAGCGCGCCAAATGACAAAGGACCCAACACATTGCACTTTACACTGTAGTAAATAATATCGTGTCCTCCACTTAATTCCTCTTCCTCTATGGGCTATATTGCCTCCTTTTTGCAGTTCATTTTAACCGGGTTAGTTGCCTCCTAACGATGGAGGTCCTTTGTGCAAGAAAGAGGATTACAGATGACTGATTGCAGCTAGACGTCATCTAAAATTTTATCTTTTACTTTTGGTAGAATTTATTACCATCCTTGGACGCTTGCGTCTAATTACGGCTGTGGTAAAAAGGGTAGCTTTTATTATGGGAAGGTAATTTTTGTGGTGGGTAGATTTATGTCTTATTGCTGTAGTCACAGATGTCAATGTGCGTTGATGTGGAAGCTTTTTTGGTATTGCAGGCGGTTTATGTTTTAATTTTTGTTTAAATATTTGTTTATTTTTTCATTGTGTCTGCAGTGCGGGTTACAAATAAAAAAATCTTTCTTTCCAGACGTTATTAGTTACTTGAATGTAACCTTATCAAATAAATTTATTCTTATTCTTATTCTTTTTAGGGTTCCGTACCCAAAGGGTAAAAACGGGACCCTATTACTGAGACTTCGCGGTCCGTCTGTCCGTCTGTCTGTCTGTCTGTCTGTCTGTCACCAGGCTATTTTACAGATGAATAGAAATTTTTACAGATGATGTATTTCTGTTGCCGCTATAACCACAAATACTAAAAACAGAATAAAATAAATTTTTAAGTGGGGCTCCTATACAACAAACATGATTTTGTGCCGTTTTTTTGCGGTAATGGTACGGAACCCATCGTGCGCGAGTCTGACTCGCACTTGGCCGGTTTTTACCTGTAACAATGACTGTGACTATCACAAGTCTACGAATAACAGCCGGGACAACCAGTTAACGTGTTTTCAGAGACAAGGATGGGTCTCAGTATGAAATGTAACGCCACCCATCCACTGGCAGACGGCAACAAGCGTAATTAACCCTTGATCAATTGATCTGCGGGACTATTAATTAGCCAAGAGTTCAAGAGCCATCTGAGTTTTCGATAATCTTGCATAATAGTTTTGAATAATTTCAACTGACTAAGTTGTTTGCAGTAAAACACCATCAAACTTAGTAAAACTGGTAGAAGAGTTGTAGTAAACTGTAGCACTTCCAAACTAGTAACACGATTGAAGCAATTAAGCTTGTTCCTTTGAAAAGTTACTTCAAGTTGAAAATGCTTTCTTTTTTAAGCGAAGTCTTAACTTCCTTCGCCGAGGTAGAAAAGATACTAAAGAATTCGAATTAGACTACTTTTTAGACTTTGAAAGTGGAAACGGACCTAAATCAACTGTTAGACGAAGGCCTCTAACAATTAGGTTTATTTTAAAGCTTTAGGACGTGTTCACACGAGCGTGATTATTTTTCTCAGACACTTTGGAATTTATACTGTATGCCATACAACATACATACATATTCTTAACTAGCTTCTGTGAGTGGATTTGCCCGCAACCTTATGTCCAGGGATAAAAATGATCCAATGTCATTCTCCAAGACTCAATCTACCTCTGTACCAAAATTTCTTCAGTATTTTGTCGTGAAAACATAACAAACAGACAGACAGTCATGATATTAGTTTGGAATACTATATATACTCGATAGCGCCCGAATATTAACCGCATCGCAATCGCTCAGAATGCGCTTCGTGATCGCGCAGTTCTCACACTGTCTTACGAATTCAATACAAAGGATCTTCGAACAGGGTCAGCTTGCAACTAAATTCATGTCAAATGAACGCGCCCTTACACACAACGCGCGTTGCGGTATGGAGTAGACCTGTCGTTTTGTTTTGAATTCTCTTTTTTTATACGTCCAATTTAGTATCCACACAGCATACCTAACAAAACAAAAGAATGTCACTGCATCGCACCATACTACGGTCAGGCTTTGAAGCTCTAAAACCAAACGCTGTCACAAAACTCGATATTAAATCATATTTGAGTTGCCATTATGACAAAAGTTCCATATCTATTATTAGCAGTATTAAGAAAACAAGGCCAAAGAGATTAGAATAGGGACCCATAATACCTACTCCTTAAGCATAAGTACCAACATTATCATATATCAAATCCCATTGGGACTGGGTTGGCGAGAATTTGTAGCCCTTGTCTTAGAGCCGCGCCGGCTATCTTTGATGATTAAAGGGGAATTATGACTGTCAGGATTCAGCACCTGTGGTATTCACTTTGTCCAGGTATACGCTTATCTAAACAAAGATAACCGTACACTTAGACCTAGTAAGAGATATACGACTCTGATGCTCTCTGTGCATTTAGTAGACACTTCTGAAGAAAATCGTAGAGGTCAAAAAAGCGTTAGACTAGATTTCATTCTTACTAAATATTATAAATGCGAAAGTAACCCTGTATGTCTAATGAATTATGGTATACAGATGGATTAGAAGTTAGACCTTAGAGAAGGACACTTTGTAGAGGTCAAAGAAGCATCGGACTAGATTTAATTCTTACTAAATATTATAAATGCAAAAGCAACCCTGTATGTCTAATGAATTATGGTATAGAGATGGGTTAGACGTTAGACCATAGAGAAGGACACTTTGTAGAGGTCAAAGAAGCATCGGACTAGATTTAATTCTTACTAAATATTATAAATGCAAAAGTAACCCTGTATGTCTAATGAATAACGGTATAGAAAAGGATTAAAAGTTAGACCTAAGAGAAGGACACTTTGTAGAGGTCAAAGAAGTGTTGGACTAGATTTAATTCTTACTAAATATTATAAATGCAAAAGTAACCCTGTATGTCTAATGAATTATGGTATGGAGTTGGATTAGACGTTAGACCATAGAGGACACATTGTAGAGGTCAAAGAAGTGTTGGACTAGATTTAATTCTTACTAAATATTATAAATGCAAAAGTAACCCTGTATGTCTAATGAGTTATGGTATAGAGATGGATTTGATGTTAGACCATAGAGAAGGACACTTTGTACTGGTTAAAAACGCTTTGGACTAGATTTAATTCTTACTAAATATAATAAATGCAAAAGTAACCCTGTATGTCTAATGAGTAATGGTATAGAGATGGATTAGACGTTAGACTTTAGAGAAGTACACTTTCAAGGAGGAGGATACTATCTACGAGAGTACGTTCCGACGTAAATTTCCGACCTTTAAACGAGTGAAAACGTTGGCCTGTAGATTAATAATTAGGTCAAACTTTTAAGTTGCTCAAGGAAAAGAGATAATGAGCAAAAACTGAAGGTTGCTGTTTTCTACTACCATCCCGCGTGATATATTAACTAACACTCCGACCCCATAGTTTCAGCCTTAGGCCAAGTTTCAGAAGCTATTATTACACGAGTAAACAGTGCAACCCGGGGTCCTTATAATATAGTTGATGGGACGCCATGGAGTTTTACTACTGAGATAACCCTTGGGTTTATCCTGGCGGATCCTTGAGGATTATTTTGTTCTTGCAAAAAGGGTGAAAGTGATTGATATACTTTATTTCGTCAGATATTGATAGTTGATCGGAGTGAGTTACGAGATATACTCTAGTGATTTTAAATAATCCACTTCGTCCTATAATAATATAAATAAATAAATTCCTTTTTCTCGTCAGCGACTTTATACAAAGAATATGAAGTAAGCACGTTCAGAAAATTAGGCAAATACGTTCGAAATATTTTTTCATCTTGTCGTAAGTGGATCAAGTTTTTTTTTCTTCAAGATAAAAATGTTATATTCTTCATGTTCCCATTACATGCTTCGTTTCATTATAATATTTATAATGTTTTATATGATAAGATATTATTATCCTATCTTTTTCTTCGCTGAATCCAAGAAATCTACAGAGAGTGTTTTATGTGCCTATTTCTTTACATTAGTATTACACAGAACAAAAGAAAAATAAATATTAGTAACAAAAACGTATAGCATCAAAAGTGAAAACCTACCTAACTGTATAGGCACAGACAATATAATACTAGCATACGGATGCCTCATCCCATACAAAGAAACCGTTCCGACGTAACTAGCGTTTTTCATCTGATTAAGATGATTATTTTAATAATTACTTTGATCGCGTTCGGTTCTGTTCCACGGCTATAGATGGCGTTAGCAGCGACTTGCAAGTAGAGAAGGGTTACTATTTTTTCTTTAAATACAGTGACGATTTGTTTTATAGTATTTTTTTGCAAGTTTTTACAGTTTTATTTTACCAAAATGTGTTACAATACAAATTTAAAAAATCGAGTACCATGCCTCTGAAATTTAAAACCGCGCCATCTATTGGAATCAATTTTAAATCATCCGTTCAAATAATCTTTGAAATGTGAGGAGAGTTGATTAAAAAGATCATACAATTATTATGATCAATTCTAGAAAATGTTAATTTTACACACAGTTCAATAACGAATCGATGCATATCGTGCCATCTAGTGACATTCATTTGAACAATATGCTTTTTTAGCGTTGGGACCCCGTGATTTAGGTAAGACTTTTAAGTTTTAATCGTTCTGCAAAGAATATACCCATGGAAATAATATACTTTGCACTATAGTAATAAACCTGAAAATGGCAAAAAATCGGCATTCTCTTGGTTCAATGGTCATGACTGTCGATTTATTCCATTTTCAATCCCATTACAAGGGTTGCTTATACTAATTATTCATGAGGAATTATCTGCAAAAAACTACCAATGAATTGAAAGTCACTCTGTATCTTTTCTTAAGTATAATATTTAATTATTTCAAACAGATTCAAAAAAGAAAGAGTTATATCAATACTTTAATATTTAAAGTTAGCTAACAGGATTTTCTTACACAAATAGGTAAACATAAACACAGTAAACATGAGACTATTTATGAAAATTATTCTACAAACATTTAACTTCTCTCAAAGAAGTTTTTAAACATATTTCAGTGCTCATAGTTACGAGTAGGCGGAAGTTTAACTTCCTAAAGTGACCGATTTAAAGTTTTCACGGAACAACTTTTCATTTTACTATAAATGTTTGTCTTCTTCCTATGTTATTATTCCTACTGAATGATTTTGTGCTTTATGTTTTACAAAAAGAAGTGACTACGGGGCTTTTAACTGACTCATCTTCAATTGGTTTCTTGTTCAGTCAAGTTCACTCTTTGAAAAAAAATTGTCAATTAAAGTTTAATATTATTAAAGTCAATATTTCCTCAAAGTGTAATCAAAGTCAGAAATATCTAAGAGTACGACACAAGTGCAAACAGATTGACTTTTGTTTTATAAAATGGTATATCATTCTTTTCACGGCTGCAGAGAATCTTAACACTCATTTCTCGGTATAAAATCACAACACAAGATTAAAATTTGAAAAAGCTCGTTTCCTCTTCTCCAGGACACACTCTTCAATACAGGGTGTCCCAGAAATCGACGTCAAGCCGTAAATGGGTGATAGACCAAGTTATAACAGTTCTCAGAAAAATACGAAAAAAAATCTATCTCATGTTTTAAAAAATTTATGGTCACTTTAAAAATTTACTTAAAAAAATCAATCCCTGTAATGGTTCTTTAACTCCAATTGCTACAAATCCCATAATTTATCTAATTTTTTTATTATTATGTAATCTTGAATAATGCTTGTGTAGATTTTTGCCTAAAATTCAAAGCCAACTCCTCCTACTTGGAAGAAAATTAAACTTTTTCAAAACCAAATTATTTAAATTTACTATTTCGCCCAACTTTAACTGACTGTACTGAAAAAAAAATGTACTACGCTAGTTTGGCAAGTAACATGAAAAATTGGCGCATTTAATAAGGATTCAAAAATGGTGTAACACTTGCTAGATTACGTTTTCAATAATTGGTCAAAAAAACAATAGAGAATTTAGCCGAGCTGCGGGAAAGAATAACGGAAGCCGTTGTCTTTGTAAATAGGGGAAGATTTGCCCGGAAAATAACCAGATCTTTTTTAAGAAGATGTCGTGCTTGCATTGCCGTCGAAGGAAGGCAGTTTGAACATTTATTGTAATAAAAAAAAATTAAATCTGATAATTTGTTTTTTTTTTCTAAGATGAGAAAACTGGTCCTGACTTAAAGTAAAAAGGTTGAGTCACTAGACGGAGAGAGTCATTTTACGAAGTGTGAGCGAGATAAGAAATCGAAATTTTACGTAATTTAAGAGCAAAGTTCAAAACTGGTCCTGACTTAAAGTAAAAAGGTTGAGTCACTATCATATAGTGACTCAACCTTTTTACTTTAAGTCAGGACCAGTTTTCTCATCTTAGAAAAAAAAAACAAATTATCAGATTTAATTTTTTTTTATTACAATAAATGTTCAAACTGCCTTCCTTCGACGGCAATGCAAGCACGACATCTTCTTAAAAAAGATCTGGTTATTTTCCGGGCAAATCTTCCCCTATTTACAAAGACAACGGCTTCCGTTATTCTTTCCCGCAGCTCGGCTAAATTCTCTATTGTTTTTTTGACCAATTATTGAAAACGTAATCTAGCAAGTGTTACACCATTTTTGAATCCTTATTAAATGCGCCAATTTTTCATGTTACTTGCCAAACTAGCGTAGTACATTTTTTTTTCAGTACAGTCAGTTAAAGTTGGGCGAAATAGTAAATTTGAATAATTTGGTTTTGAAAAAGTTTAATTTTCTTCCAAGTAGGAGGAGTTGGCTTTGAATTCTAGGCAAAAATCTACACAAGCATTATTCAAGATTACATAATAATAAAAAAAATAGATAAATTATGGGATTTGTAGCAATTGGAGTTAAAGAACCATTACAGGGATTGATTGTTTTAGTAAATTTTTAAAGTGACCATATATTTTTAAATACATGAGATAGATTTTTTTTCGTATTTTTCTGAGAACTGTTATAACTTGGTCTATCACCCATTTACGGCTTGACGTCGATTTCTGGGACACCCTGTATATTGCATATCAAATAATCTTTAAGCCGGTGTTAATGCATATAATTTATAATATTCTACCTCAAAGAGCCAGAGAGTAAATGGCATAGTCCAGTCACAGAATATTGCGGCAGGTCTACTCCATTCAACTATCAAAAACTGGCGCACGCACACATAGATGCTTAGGTATGGTGATCTCAAACAAATACTAGTCGCGACTGCGCTTGCACTCGCTGAACATATCTAACCGTGTCTATACAGAATGGAAGGAATCTACGCTCACCCTGTAACCATCAATACAGTACTGAAATGATTCTGGACTCCCCAGAGTAGCAACTTTTGGTCGATTTCTTCCGTTTTGAAAAGAGTCGTGTTATAATATAACACCACTGTTTAAAAATCGGGTGTTTTTCGCAAGATATCGTGTCATGATTACGTGTTTAATAGATTATATATCGATTGATGCGTGTCTACTACTAGATAAATTTATGTAGCATGAAATAAAAATGTGTGTGTTTCATCTATAGGTTCTGTTTCTGCACTTTTTAACTTCGATTAAAGAGGAAGTAATGCATTTAGGTAGTTTTATTTTTTACTTTATTTTTATAAAATCATTCAAAGGTCAAATATCCAGAATGGTAAAACCGATGGTGCCCCGGTATGCTCCGGTGTCTCTTCCGCTCTGCATAATAATATGGATGCGTTCTCGCACGCTGTGTAGAGCCGACCTTCTACATTATTCTGTGGCTCGTTTTCGATTTGCGGCGTCAACGAAGCGTATCTCTTTGTGTTCGCCTCTATTACTTTAATTTCTCTTTGTCAGCACACTTGATGTCTCATTTCCGAGTGTGTTTTGTTGGCCTCTCTATTATAGACATTTATTTATGTCAAATAGAATGCAGTTGTTTTTTGTTTATTTTTTATATGGAAATTTGGCAAAATGAGAACCTAATCAAGTCTATATTGCTATTGTTTATAGTACATTATGGTACAAGTGTGTAATGTTGGTGATTACCACTGAGGCGCCAATGAGACCCGAGCCGTTAGGTGAGGGTCTTAAGAGAGCCGAGGACGGTAATCATCAATACACACGTGTATCATAAGACGTTTTTCAACACACTTGTGAATAAAATAATACAAAAAAATCATTCTCAACAGTGAAAACGAGTCATGAAAATTGTTTCGCAATGGCCGGCAAGATTAATCAGTTTTCCTATGCGCGTGCATCTAACAATGGCGATCGGCCATAGACTAAAATAATGAGGTTTCTTTTTTTTGGCTTTTCGCGTAAAGCGTTTTAGCTTCGTACAAAATGGGGAATTTCAAGTTTTCTTTATTACAGAGAAAACAAAAGTTATATTTGAGTGAAAGTTTTATTTATTAAACACGTACAAGATGAAATTATCTATTTAAATACGAAGTTGCATGAAATGAGCAAGCAATAGGTACCTACATTAATTTATTTGTACTATTGAGCATGATCTATTTTGTATCAAAACTTTTTTAAGTACAAAGCAACTCAACCAATAAGATAAAAAAAACTCTATAACTCACTTGTGAATAATAACAATGAAAAAGTCACAGTTTGATTACAGGTGTCATTATGTGCCTAATTGCGATGAAATTAGAGCCACTTTATGAGCAAGTGTGTTGAAAAAAATCTTACCATGAAAACTTGGATGGAGTAAGTTTAAAATTAGTTTTTTTATCCCTAACCTTGACAGCTCAATTCATGCTCATATTAACAGGTGTAGATTTTTATCGTTCCATATCCTGATCATACAAAAGCAAGATATAAAATGGTGGCATGAAAAGTTTATTCATTTTAGAAACAATTCCATTACTTAATTGTTTCTTAATTTTACTTAATATGTTCAAAGAATGCATTTGAATGAGAGGTCATTTTAATCTCATTGCGACTCTCAGAACAACAGGGAACTTAACTGCCAATTTCAACTGCCAAACAAAATTTTGTGACAGACGACAGACGGAGACATGAGTGACAGCAATAGGGCTCCATTTGGACCATTTGGGTATGGTACCCTAAAAACATGAACTGTTGCAACGCTTTTTTAGCCGACTGCCGAAGGAGGGTATGGGTTATCAGTCTATGTATGTATGTATGTTTGTTCCTATGCACAGTGTGATAAATGCCTCCAAAATCGGACATCGCTTTTTTATTCTTCTAATCGATAGTACACACTGGTTTGAATGCTAGAGTAGAACACCCGGATCTTAAATATACTTTAAAACAGAGTTAGAATTTTTATTAGATTTCTCTGGATTTTCAGAAAAACTCTAAAATAAACGATGTGATAATAGTAGTTTATGCAATGGCCATATAATAAGGGTTATTAAAACACGAGCGTAGGTTTATCAAATGAGGCGAAGCCGAATTTGATAATAATATTACGCGAGTGTTTTAATACCTAATTATATGCCGTTGCATACAATACTTTATCTTCACTCATACAGTTGAAATAAAACAAAAGTGGAAAGGGAAAAATATTTGGTATGGCGGGCAATTTAGATTCTCATTGCGCAGCGCGCTCATCCACAGACAATGAAACTTCTTTACTACAGCCCATACGCGCCAGAAAATTAAAAAGTAAAAGTGTGCTATAAAAATTAAAAAGTTATTTTATGATGCAGTTGTTTGAAAATCGAAGGAAAATGTTGAACTGTAATGGTTTTTTTTTTAAATTTTACCTGTCCACGAATATAAAGTACGTGTTTATACAATATTTTTTGAATTCGTATTTGGAACATTACGTTGTGAGTGTAGATAAACATATTTAAACATTTGTTTTTGAAGTTTATTGACAATATATACAAGGTATTATATAGGCGAAACAAAAAAGATTTTTCAGTAATAGAAAAACAAATAGGCCTGATTTTATTTTATTTCCTTTTAATTTTTTCCCTCGGACATCTTTTGCAAGTAGCACCTAATATTTATTTTATAATATTCTTCAGAACTGTACTATTAACTATAAAAAGGGAAATCGAAGATATGATGATTCAATGGTTTTCAAAATTTTCTCTGATTAACACTCAGAACAGAAAAAAAAATATTAATAATTTCTATTGAGACAATTTATTTTCTATCATAATGCGGGATTTTAAGAGGTGATTTCAAAAATATATAACACTTATATGTTTAAATGTACCTAATTCGAAAAAAAAAATTAACTAAAAAGTTATAAATAAAAAAAGTTAATTAAAAAAATCAAAAAACCGACGGAGGATACATCTCCGCGAGCTGGCTGACCAAAACCAGACGTATCCTCCGACTGCACAGCATGATTTTCTCCTTGTTTACGTCTTTTTAGTTCGCTTTTCAAGCAGTCGGGTTTTTGATTTTTTTAATTAACTTTTTTAAAATTGTTTTGTCTATTCTTTATTTACGTGGTGCCATCTAACTGCTGAGCTTTGCGTAAGATTCCCTATTGATTGTTTTCTCTTTGTTCGCAGTGGACATGTTCGTGGGCCCTAGCCTAAACCTGTCGAAGGTGGAACGTCGGCAGATGGGTGCGTACCTCTGCATCGCGTCCAATGACGTCCCGCCGTCAGTCAGCAAGAGGATTATGCTTAGCGTTACATGTAAGTATTAGGTATTCGTGTTATTAGGATAATGCCTCTATGCATGTTCCACCATGTTCAGCGTAGTGGTATACAATAATAATTTGCATGAATAGACTGACTAATGAGGAACTTAAACCGAGTAAAGTCGAGGAGATTATGTTGCAAGATAGATCTCTGAAACGCTCTTTTCAAAGACATACATTGTAAATATTTTTACGCCTTAAAGACAGTTGTTTCGGATCTGGCTGTTTGTGCATGTAATTTTATTTGTTTGTGAAATTACCCACGATACAAGAGGAAGTTTGTAGTGTGGAAAAATGGACCACCCGGATGTAGATATGTTTAAATTTTTATATTTAATATGTTGTTTACACCATAGAATAAATAAAAAACAGTTTTATAAATATTTCAGGCGCAAATCTGCAGTTTACAGTTAAAAAAAAATACTGGCTAATTGTTCGTTAAACCCGAATTAGCTTGTCAGTGGATCAATATTTAATTTAGCATCCTTTATAGTCTCGATGCTAAGCGCATTATTTCGTAGTTTTTACGATGCAAAAAGTTGTTAACTGCGTTCATAGTGCATCGAGCCAATTATTCCGCCAATTAGGTCAACTAAATCCTCTGTACGTGATCGTGTTTATTTAGAACTTTTACAGAAAGAAAAAATAAATTCGCAACTGGCGCTTTTTAAGGTTCCGTACCCAAAGGGTAAAAACGGCACCCTATTACTAAGACTACGCGGTCCGTCTGTCTGTCTGTCTGTCCGTCTGTCACCAGGCTGTATCTCATGAACCGTGATAGCTAGACAGTTGAAATTTTCACAGATGATGTATTTCTGTTGCCGCTATAACAACAAATACTAAAAACAGAATAAAATAAATATTTAAGTGGGGCTCCCATACAACAAACGTAATTTTTTTGCCGTTTTTTGCGATAATGGTACGGGACCCTTCGTGCGCGAGTCCGACTCGCACTTGGCCAGTTTTTTGCTTTTGCTTTCCTTTTTACGCTGCCACCTCTGAATGGCGCTTGAAACGTGTATGGTCTATTGATGGATTCCAGAATTACATCTGAAGTTAAAGTTATCAAAAGCCACATGAAAACGCTAACTTAAAAAGACAGAAGTGCTGTGGTAAATATACCTATTATTAAACATAGACTTTGTCCACAGTTCCTCCTTCTACATTAGTGGCCACCAAAGTGATTGGCGTGCCAACCGGGTCGCAAGCGAGGCTCGAGTGCTTTGTGGAGGCCTTCCCACAAGCCATCCACTACTGGCTCAAGAGTGGGGAAGAAATGATATTATCTGGGTAAGTACCAACCTGCAACTAGTACCCACGAGTTACCTCGGTTGCAGATCAAGCTAAGTTGGTTTAACATACATGAACTCGCGCTGTATTCAAATTCAAATTAAATTAATTGCATCCATAATGTACATACAGGTGGTAAATAGGGTAGCTGACAAAAAATATCTATAGAGTCCATCTGTTAGATAACCTAAAATATTGGACACGTATATTTCTTTTGCCACGTAAATAAAAAATTACGACGATACAGTGCGTCGAAATATCGTGTGACGTCATGGCGTGCTACACTTTATACTGACAAATTGACGTCACAAGCCGCCACTCCTGAACTTTGATGCGCTTTATCTTTGTAAATTTTTATTTATTTGATAGGGGAGAAAATACGAGTCCATTATTATTTGATAATCTCACTAATGGACATTGAACGGATGGAAATAGAATTATATTTTTTCTTCCCAGGCAATATCCCTATTATGGATCCTGTCGGGCACAGCAACATTCTAGTCAGTGTCTATAATACTCGTAGCTCTTAATATTTTATATTTTCCTTATTAACATTTTAGTTATCTATGTTCTATATAACTGTTTTTATTTGATTTGATGCTAGTTCTAATAATTATGGGTATGTCTTTCTATTTATATGTTAAATTATTTATATTAGTATTACTTATTAATTTATTCGCTTTAATTTTTGTATTACAATTAGTATATTTGTACATACCTAATGTATTTGTATATAAATCTGTTACGATCCTTAAATTTTCCTTTTCCTTCACTACATTCATTTATCTGACCATATACGCACAACGGTTACGAGAAACATGCATCTGGTCTTTCTTAAGAATTTCACCAAAGGGATCTATGTATAACTTCATCATCATCATCAGCCTATTAATGTTCCCACTGCTGGGACAC
The DNA here is from genome assembly GCA_945859665.1 of Anorthoa munda. Classification (NCBI taxonomy): domain Eukaryota; kingdom Metazoa; phylum Arthropoda; class Insecta; order Lepidoptera; family Noctuidae; genus Anorthoa; species Anorthoa munda. The sequence continues at coordinate 18,593,242 of OX243908.1, forward strand.
AGGCCTCCTCTCTGTGGAGAGGGAATGTGGCATAAACCACCACGCGGACCCAATGCGGGTTGGTGAATGTCACATGTCTTCGAATTTTTGGTTCTAGAACATGCCGGTTTCCTCACGATGTTTTCCTTCACCGTTTACAGAGCAGTGGTGATGAAATAATTTGCACAAAGTAAAGCGCCGGCCTGGGTTCGAACCCACGACCTACGACACGTAAATCGGGACCGTTACCACTGGGTCACCACTGCCCTCAATTTGTCTTAGTTTAGCTAATCTTGCAATAGCTCAGGTGATTTTTATACCTGTGCGCAGACCGCAAACTATATAAGCTAACTCAGCTTAGATTTTTGCCTACAACCATCGATCGAAATCGAGCTTTGGAAACAGAATGTCAAAAAAAGTCACTTATTTATCGAGACAATGTTATATAAAGTACTTTTGCTAAAACGCGATATTATTTGTAAGCCGGCTTCTATTATTTTCTTCTAAAAACAGTCTTGTTATAATTAAACTAGCTAACAGCGGTAATAATTATGATGACGTAGGAAAAGCCGCGTACTTCTCAACTATACGAGATACGTATTTGCAAATAGCCACAGGAAAAGGTAGTTCCAATCCCGTTCCAAACAAAGATAAAATCTAAAGGTTTTAACACCTGCAAGAGGAAAAACTTGCTAATATCAATCGTACCAGTAAAACTCCCGTTAAAAGTATTAACGAATACCGACTAACTTCGCGAACATTCTGCCATTATCTCGTGCTCCCTTAGCACATCTGTTCCTGGTTTTGCTCTGAAATGCCGTAAAATTGGCAATGTTTATGACTTTTATTGGTCATTATTGTATATCAAGATTGTTATTGTCTTTTGACACAGAATAAATATACAAACAGTATGGAAACTACCTACAAACGCTCGAAACGGCGCATTCACACAAACATGCGCATCGACGAGACCCCTAAGCGGCTCGCACTACTGACAGCACCGCATGAGTTCCCGAGTGATCTCGTCGGCATCGGTGCGTATGTTTGTGTGAGTGTGCCGTTTCGAGCGCTTGTAGGTAGTTTCCATACCATTTGTATATTTTTTACCCGACTGCCGAAGGAGGGTAATGTGTTTATGAGTCTATGTATGTATGTATGTATGAATGTATGTTTGTTCCTATGTGGCGTTCTAGAGACCAAACGCGTTGGCCGATTTTGATGATTCTTACGTCAATCGATTTGTATTAATCCTGCGAGTGTCACTGGCTATATTAAAATTGGAAAAAAATAAAAATGGCGGATTTTGGGCGCCATATTGTGGGCAAAAAATGTTTATCCTCCAAACCCATCGTGTGGGGTATCAAAATAAAGGATTTTAAGAGGCGATTTCAAAAATATATAACACGTATATGTTTAAATGTATCTAATTCTTAAAAAAAAATTACTAAAAAGTTGTAAATAAAAAAATATAATTACAAAAATCAAAAAACCCGACTGCTTAAAAAGCAAACTAAAAAAACGTAAACAAGAAGAAAATCATGCTGTGCAGTCGGAGGATACATCTGGTTTTGGTCCGCCAGCTAGCGAATATGTATCCTCCGACTGCACAGCATGATTTTCTTCTTGTTTACGTCTTTTTAGTTTGCTTTTTAAGCAGTTGGATTTTTTTACTGTGCTTTTGATTGTATTAATGCAACAAAAATACTAATCAACATTAACTCTATGTTTTCTGGAGTGGCGACCGCGTACTGAAAGACGCTGCGTTGAAAAGCCTTCTATTAGGTAGACCGATTACCTAGTTAAGAGTAAACGCGAGCAGCTCCGGCTGAATTTTCTTAGTAAAAATTCATAATTCGAGATTTGGCTCTCACCTATATCCTCCTCCAGTATTGGACAACTTTATTAATTGATGATGATGATGTCACTATGGACTTCCAATGTGAATCATTCATTTGACCTCTACGACGTTTTTGGACTGCTTGTGCCATGATAATGCGTCTAGAGATAAACTCTTCAATTATTTTCCTATCAAAAATGATCCACCTCCACAAGCCCAGTCTCAAATCCTAATTACATAAACGATTAAGAATTAAATCAAAATAATTAATTATAATCTTTATCTTTCTCAGCATTCGTAAAATCCTTATTAAATTAGTTAAAACATCCAACGTAAAGTAATTAGACAAATTAGTTCATTATTTTGTGTAATAATCACTGAGTCGGTCTCTTTTTATGACGTCGTTAATTCTCGAAGTCTGCGGACTATCTTTACATTAACCTTATAGCTAAAGTGTTTTCTTATTATTAGGTTTATTTTTGTTATTTATGGTTTGTTCTTATAAATCCCTGATAGATTTTGATTTTGATAAGAGCAGTGGTGGCCCAGTCGTATAGCTCTCGCCAAACTTCTGGGCCGCCCTGAAGTTGGCTCACCGCATGCGCGAGGCATGAAACGGTGCTGTTTTTGTATGAGATTTACTACTGCGCAGACATTGTAGCCAACTTCAGGGCGGCCAAGATGTTTGGCGAGAACTATAAAGGCCGTGACTTACGTGTTGTAGGTCATGAGGTCGAACTCAGGCAGGCGCTTTACTTTGTGTAAATTATTTCATCACCAAACGGTGAAGAAAACATCGTCAGGAAACCGGCATGTCTTACAACCAAACATTCCAAGACATGTGACATCCACCGACCCGCAATGGGCCCGCGTGGTGGATTACGGCCCATTCTCTCTCACAGAGAGGAGGCCTGTGTCCCAGCAACGGGAACATTAAAAAGGCTGATGATGATGATTTTGATACATTTATTAAATATTATGTTTACTACTAAAAAAATAGTCTGAGTTGTCACATAAATTTAATCTTTTTTATTTCATATGTATTGGTTTTTACATAAAGAATATCTTAAAGGCCGACCGCAGTCTGAAAGAACCCCTTCTTTACATCCCCATGTTATTAACCCCGTGCCTCCGAAAGCATGTAAAGCTTTTGGTCCTACGCCTGATATCTATCCAAACGTGACGGATTGTCCTATCGAAATATGACAGTTATAGAATAAAGAGTGTACCTATGTTTACGTGCATAGTTGTCCATTATAATATTTCTCACATTCATTCTCTGCTAAGAGTGTGAAATGCTGGCATGGCTGAAATTCGTTTAGGAGGACAATTATTATATTATGTATCAAGTTACTATTCCCTAGATAATTAACTATCTGTGCCTCATTATTCCATTCGATGCCTTCTAATTAATTAAGTTTAGCAGGTTTTAATAGTCTTTTGATTTATCATAGTATTCATGATAGATCTGAACCTATTACTGAAGAATATTAATAATTCCAGGAGCCCAGCCAATTTCGAGTTATAATTATGCTCAAATTGACCCGTAATTATTACGATAGTGTTACAGTTAATGAACAGACGATACAATACAGTTTCTAGATAGGTTAACTTGTGTAATAACTAAAATATAACAGCGTTAGCATATTATCAAATGCTCTAAAATTAAAGTGATATAAAATGTCTGATTAATCATCAAGAATTTGATAAGTTATTATGTGTTTAATAAAGTATAAACAAACATATCGAAACGAAATCGGATTAATTTGACAGAACAACACGGTAGAATTGAGAAACTTCTCTGAAACGTGCAGAAGGTTTTAGCTTTTTATGTTTTTTTAAGATGTTATACAAAAATATAATAATTAAAGCCCAACGTTATCAGATGACCATACTAACTGTCTGCGGTAACTAACTAGGAAGTTATAATAAATGCAGTCAGGACTCCTGAATCCTTAGTGTAGGTTTTTAACATACCCGATTCATCATCATTATCATCATTTCAGCCGAAAGACGTCCGATGCTGGACATAGGCCTCACACACTAATCGGTCCTGTCCGTTTCGCATCCACTGGACTCCCTCAGCCTTGAACAGGTTGTCGCTCCACCTAGAGGGAGGCCTTCCAATGCTGCGTCTTCCGGTACGCGGTCGCCACTCTAGAACTTTTCGGGTCCAACGGCTATCTGTTCTGCGAGCAATATGCCCTGCCCACTGCCACTTAAGTTTGGCAATTCTTCGTGCTATGTCGGTTACCTTGGTTCTCTTGCGGATGTCTTACGTACTACGTCTGTCGTACTAGATTGCATTGATGCATGTGAACGTTATTTATGTCAATGTGTAGTTTAAAAGGGGGATTTACCCTTACCGTCTGGCGGGAGACGGTGTCTATCCAGGTTCAATACAAATTGACGGTTACGTTAACAGAGACCTTCTAGAAACATCTACTTGCCGTATCCATTCACATGGGTGTATCCAGCATTTGTTAAGTTGTGGGGCAAAAGTAAGGAATCTTGAAAAGTAGTAGAAACTTTAGAGGAGGATCTAACCTGTCAAGAACCCAGGGTGGCAAAATCAACCAGACCCCTAGAACCTGCATGCAAGAAAGCAAAAGAATGTTAAATGAATGGGTGATCTTAGTAATCTCGAAAATGTATCAAAGTCAAGTCAAAGTCAAGTGAAGGTTTTAGTTTCGAGTCAGGGTGAAGAGTGGGGCAGACTGCCCCATCTGCCCAACCATCGGTACGCCTATGTCCATTAATGTCGTGCTACTTAATGCTGTACCTTGATCCAACTCAAAAGTCGTTTATAAAATACTAATTGTAAAAAGTTCCTTACTAAATAATACATTTTGTTACAGTGGCAAACACGAGATATCAGAAGAACGTCTCTCCTCATATCAACTACGAACAATACTCGTTGTATCGCAGTTTGATCCCGAAGATGTTGGCACGTATACCTGCGTTGCTACCAACACTATGGGGAAAGCTGAAGGAACTTTACGACTTTATGGTAAGAGGTTTTTTAATACTTAGAGGAAAAGTAAGGCTGCAGATGGCTGTGGTTTGATAGGGATATAATAGCCAGAATACATTCTTGTACTTATCGGATATAAGCTAAGAGAGAATAAAGGTCTATACACACATATCAGGGCCGTGCCCGGGCCGTGCCAGGGACGTGGACAGACCGTGCCCCGTCAGGAGCTCAAAAAAATATCGGTGCGTACATTTTATATGAACTCGTTCACACACGTCCCTGGCACGGCCCTGATATGTGTGGATAGACCTTTATGGAACTATGGTATTATTTAGTCTGTTTTATATTCCAAACGGCTCCCAAGAAAACATATAGCCTCCGAATTAGTTACGGTTACGAAATTATAATGTAATGTCATAGTTTTACTCGTTATTTAATTATTCCTGCTCTTTTCTGTAGTGATTGTCTTTCATGGGTAGATAAACAGGCCATTGGTGTTTTATGTGCATACAACTTGAGTCACTAGCATTCTCAAGTTAAAATAACACGACACACACCGGATAAAAGTAGATTGATTTTTGAACTACCAGTAACTTTCGGTTAAATTAAACCAAGCATAATAGTTAAACAAGATTTTTTAACTATCACACGTCAGTTAATTTAACAGCAGCCAATGAAACTTTGAACCGTCGACCGCAGGACTTTACTATGCGGTTAACTTTTTAAACGGAATTGTATCGGCAAAACTTTGGAGAAGACGTTATCCGCGCAGATTAGAAATGACAGAGTTCTTTTAAGCTTATTTTTATTCGTCTTGCCACTGACCAATAGTTTCTTAAATAAATGCAAAAGTTCACCCAGGTACTTTTGCATTTATTTAAGAAACTATTGGTATAGCTCTGCTCGGGTGAAAATAGAGAAAATGAAGTTTTCTAAAAATTATACCTAGCTAGATTGATTTATCGTCCCGGAACCCCTTGCATACAAAATTTCATGAAAATCGTTGGTGCCGTTTCCGAGATTCATATTATATTTATGCAAAAATTGCTATTTTAAAGGTATTAGATAACATCACGCCTGATTCCCGGAAGGGCTAGGCAGTATTGCACCTATAGAATACCCACATTTCACCATTTATATAAGTCGAGCATATCCAGTCCCATCTAATAGGGGCAAGTCTATTGCCATCAACAGGGCACAAGACCAGACTCCGGCCTACAACTGAGCAATTCCAGATGAAAAATACCAACAGCACTGCCCGACCCGAGAATCTTACCCAGAACGCCAAGCTTAGCACCCTTGGTACATTTTCAATAAAATAAAGCATGATGTCTAACCAGCATGGAAAGCCCTTACACAAGGTGGACTGATGATCTGGTGAGGGCTGCGGGAGTACGATGGATGTGAGAAGCACAGGACTAGTCGATTTGGTGGCACATGCCTCTGTCTAGCAATGGACTACTAACAAGCTTTACGACACCTTCGTTCCCGCAGTTTCAGTTGACAGATTACGTCTCCACCAGTTGTAACTGAATCTTTTTTTGACAGAAATAAAAATAACAACAACAACGACAACCACAACAACAACGAGCACAACCACAACGACAACGACGACCACACCGGCGCCCACAACAACGGAGCCACCTCCACGTGAGTTACTGAGATCTCTTCTAATTTCTCTATAGTCATAAACTTCCTGCCCTTATCCCAATGAATTTGGAGTCATTGCAGCACGTTTTTTTCTTGTCTTTTTATTTTCTTCCTTACAATACCTATTTGCCAATACCTCAATAATCACTTTAACCTTCTATCTAATCATATCACAATTCTCACAATACATTCGTCTTTGGCAATTACCAACTATTCACAATCATACTCAAAATTTTCGTCACGATAAAATGTTCCTCATTCTTTGTGTGGCCGTTTGACTCAGCACCTAGATCAGTGTTTTGACATTTCCCTAAAAAGTATTTTTATGATTTTATCACTTAAATACTTCTGCATTCAAATTAAACTATATTAGGTATAAAATGGATGTCCTCAATAATTTTATGGTTCGCTCTATCCCCCATAAGTCTAGCAGAGATCAAAAACAAATTAATATGGTTTCAACCAGTCATTCACTTATTTAATTATCGCACTACAATAACAAAACGATCATTAATCAAGTTGTTTTGTTTCCAATGTATAATCTGTAACAAAAATAAAATTATTTTCATATTATTAAGAGCAAAACATTACACCCAAAGAGAATGCCACTCACAGAAACGTCAAGAAGAAAAAGAAATGATGATAATTTCACTCCGATGTGCATTTATTTCTGTCACCGCATTTGAATTGACGATTTTTCATATTCTCGCCGACGTCATCGGGATGAATCGTGGAAAAAATTCATTTCTCATAATCCATTCAGTAATTTATGAGCTCGATAAGAAAAAAACTGAACGCTGCATGTACCTGAAAGGCGACGCTGCAAAACTTTTTTTAGTTCGGCTTGTGAGCCCGCTTTGTCCATCGGCGATTTTTCCGAGCAGCCAGGACTTTTAAACCTCAAAAAGAACAGTAATAATCATTTAAACCGCTATATAGTCTTTCCTAAGCTGCCTGTAAATGGGCTTAAGTCTATTTTTGATGTCAAAAACCATATTTTACACTCCGATTCTTAATACTATTACGCAATTCTAGCCAAGGTAATAAAGATACCTGAAAGTAGTATTGACAATAGACAAAGGAAAACATTATTTTCAGTTATTCCAATTAACGGGATATTGTCATAGTTATTCCGTAGGCTGTTGTTTATTCACCTAAACTAATATAAGAAATAATTCCCAGGGTTCGTTGTGCCGCTCCAACCAGCTGAGCAAAAGTTCTATACTCCAGATGTCACAACATATGGTAAGTAGCAATAACACTCTCAAAGGACCTATCGGCCTTATAATTTCCAAGTCAATGGACAACGTAACGAATCAAAGGGATCTTCTTCTTATAAATGTCGTTCATAATATTTTTCTTGAAATTAAAAACGATGTCTTTACTTTTCTTGAGTATTTTACGGTTAATATAAATCTTGATATTTTCAACTTAATAGTATTGTAACGGTTTTTACTATTTTAGTTTTGAAACAGCAAGAGATCAAAAATATTTTGTTATTTTATAGACACAATGCAGAACGTGATCGAGCAGTCTGTCCTCGACAACAACTGGCTACCGACTGCCGAATCCGCAGCAACAAGCCGCTATCAAGCCTTCTCACTCCCCACTCTCGCACTGATCTCAGTGTTGCCATATCTAAAATATATAATTTTTAGTAGTTTTAATGCGTTCGTTGTAATTAGCAGGAATTTTCAAATTGCAACACAGGGTGCAAGATGATAAGTTATCTTGTATACACGGAGAATCAGTGTCAATTTAGTATGATAGTAAAGCGTTGGCAACATTATGCAGTTAGTTACATAGTTTTGCTTGGATTTTGACATGCGAAAAGCTGCACAATACAATCGTTTTGCATGCTACTGAATTGTGTGTAAATAAATTATTAGTCTTTTGTATCATTCCCAATCATTCAAATTAGTTGAAAGCTATTTAGTAAAAAAATTATGTGTAATATTTATTATTATTTTACAGTTCAGTGGCATTGAAATCTACAACCTTTAATGGAATAAAATATCTATACAGAAGTTTCCACATTACATGATCATTTATAACTGTCTTTGACGATGGCTGATGTAATAATAATGTAATATAAAATAATCTTGTTGAGAAATATGAAAATATTCCGAAGACGTTAATTTAAATAAGTTACATTGTAAGGGCATGTAAAAACGTTACAAGTGTAAATAGTTACCAGGTTATTAGTGTTTCGAAATAATTGTGATGGAAATATAAGTATAAGTATTTAAGTTAGAAAAGCCTACCCAAGAATGATTTCTATACATTTTATATCGCTGGACTTAGGCCATTTTGGATTTATGGATCAAAAACGATGTTATATGTTTTATATGATGTTTTTTTTATTACCATCCTAGTTTTCTGCAGGCTTTAGGTATCCAAAAAACGATATAAGCAAAAATCTATTCTTGAAAAATATAAAATAAATATACCTACCAAACATCTCATTTTTTAATGAGTATTTTTTTTGCTTATATTATGTATTTAATTGATACCTAATAATGCCTGGCAAAACTTTATATGGTGAAAAAAATCAGGTAGTGTTATTGTTTTACCTAAATAAACTGGTAGACTAGGTACGCCTGAATTTTTTTGTTCAATTGTTCAAACCTTTTTGTACTCGACCTCGAAAAAAGATTTGTTATTTCATAAAGTTCCTAACAACTGTAGCTCTAACAAACGAATGGTTTATTACTGTTACGAGCACATTTTTGGGTAGACTTTGCGGTTAGCATAATGTACAAATACAATAATTTAGTATGAATTTAACGGTGTTTTGAACACAAGAACTGATGGAGAAAGTTTTTTATTAATGCTTTTTGTGTTATTAAGTTAGCTTTTACACAAATAAATTGTGTTTTTTGTACCATTGAAATGTTTAGAACTCTTCTGTACATTTTGTTACGGATTTATTTAAAAAGGGAAACGCCCAACTGATGAAATAATTAAAATATTGTGTCACAATGACGCATAGATACGTGACGGATGAACATAAGATTTACTGTTAGTCCCTTTTCACACGCTCCGGTTGCCGGGTACCCGGCGGCAAATGTATAGCCATGGACGCCGGTACGTATGAAAGCTACCATACATGCCGATACACTTCGCCGCCGGTTACCCGGCACCGGCTACCCGAAAAACCGGGGCGTGTGAAAAGGGACTTAGTCTATTCTGTAACAATGTCACTGTGAAAACTTATGTGAATTAAGCAAGAAGTGAATTAACATTTGGATTGATCGCTAACTTCACCTACGTTGTCACGGCAAGTAGTTCAGATGACGTTTGCAGAACTATTTAGAATAGTTTTTGTGTTACATTCGTTTGATGCGTTTCAACCACAGATATAAATCTAACTAGATCATCATCTGCCTAGCCTTTTCCCAACTATATTGGGATCGGCTTCCAGTCTTACCGGATTCAGCTGAGTACTAGTGTTTTACATGGAGCGACTGCTTATCTGACCTCTACAACCCAGTAGCTGGGTAACACGGTACCCCTTGGCAAGTCTGGTGTCAGATATCAAGCTTCTGACTACCCGTAACGACTGTCAAAGATCTTCAAATGACTGCCGGGACCAACGGCTTAACGTGCTTTCCGAGGCACGGAGGAAACTCGGTATGTTGAAATGGTCACCCATCCACGGACCGACCTCGTCAAGCATTGCTTAACCTTGAAGATCGACCCGTGCGGCTGTTGTTATTTAGCCACGAGCTCCACATATAAATCTAACTAAATAGATGTCGCGATTATATGTACTAGATGACGTGCCAAAAAAGGAGTAAAGACACGATCAATGATAGTAATCTGAGCTTTTCATTTAGCTTTATCGGCACCGGAAATCCACTGAAATCTGGAAAAATGCCTTTTGATGCCATATTGAGCTGTAAAGACTTCACAGAAAAAGTTCGCCTAGGCATTGGAAATGTTTTCTTGCATTGGTAAGTAAATTTTTGTTTAATTTTTTTGTGAAAAAGTGGTTCGCTTGGTTTTCGTACAGTTGGAGGCACTGCGGTATCTAGCAAGATTTATGTCTGTAGTTTCAACCTTACTTTTAATATGAATCTGTAAACTTGCGTTACCTCAAAAAAAACTAAAACTATCGAAAGGTTTTCACATTTATTTAAGGATGGCAGACTGAAGATTTTGTATATTAATATGAAAAAGGAGAGCGTGTTATAAAAATAGAAGGCCTAAAATAATAATAAAGGTTTACCGACATCTTCCATATATTACACAAGTATTATAATCATACTAAAGCATATCAAATAAATGTATAAATAAACTGTACATAGTAATAGTATAACAATTAGAAAGAAGACGAAGTTTCGTCAAGTTTTCGGAACGGGACAGCTGTCCCTGAAATTTGTTTTAAAAACCATTTAAATTTTTAGGGAGGAGGTCTGTTATTTCTGTTTTCATTTTTTTTATTTTCCATTGATCTTTGTCATGTACACTTAGATTTTTTGACCGTTGAACCCCAATTTGAACGAACACTTTATTTTTTATTAAACTGGAGGCATATTCATCTCAAACAAGATTTTTCCCGCGGCTTCGCACCCGTGGTGTATCCCAGGCAACCAAAAATATTCAGGTTCACTCAGCAATAGTGAAGTTTTATATAAGTGAAAACAATTATGTAATCAGTACTCCCATAAATTATCTTACCTTTTACAAACATTTTACTTCTTTATAATATTAGTTTAGACAGAGAAAGAACATTAATTTATCTTTTCTCAAAACATGATTTATCATTATATTTTTTTGAGTATATTAAACCAATACTTGAGAGTAGTTTTTATCGCTATACTTTAGACTGAAAATCTCTCTAATAGGCAGTCTTCACACAGTATAAAACTACTAATGAAAGGCACGACATAAGCGCAGTTCAAAAGGATGCTAAGTAGACCCAGACATGTCCTAAGTACCACTTGAGCCAACTTATGTAAGTGCAAACTTAGAGCGTAAATACTGAGTTTACGTAGAATTGTGGAGTGACTCTGTTTACCGCACTTATGAGCTCTGAAGTGAGGCGTTTAACATAATTTACTTTCGTCATTCTAGTAAACTTCATAATTACACTAAGGCCATTTGCTGATGACGTGATGCTATTTAAATTGCGTCGATAGGCTATATTATTATCGCGCACGTATGTCTAAGAAAAATGTAAGTGCGTATCGTTCGAATTGTATCGCATTGCGTTCATGTGAGCATATAGTGCCCGGCACGTAAGTTGGCAAGAGTTAGCGTAGTGGGGGTAAGTTCACCCATATGCCGCGAACTGACTAACCACCTTTATAGAGCGAACGGAACGTGGACGCGATACGATTGGTCAGTTGATCCTTGTATCAACAGACCAATCAATCGCCACCCAGAACGATCCTAAACGTTCCCCGCGCCCCGCTTCACTACCAAAAAACGACTTCTGCTCATCTAATGACTCTTGCCAACTTACGTGCCAGGGATTATACTTGTAATTTTGCTTAGTAAAAATCACATATTCTTTCTTGTGTGATATAAATCGCATTGCATCGCTCCATCAGCAAGGGCTAAACAAAGTGAAAATTTATTCTGTATGCGATCTTTCTAATCGTTATCGCGACGCTTCTACAGAACTTCCTTTTTTATTTTCCTCCATAGGCTCTGATCCGATTTGAATCATACGTATTGTGATATTAAAAGCAATTTTCATTTGTATAAACACATTATGAAAGAGATCTGGCATCAGAAGCAAAAAATTAAAAAAAAAATATGTCAGGTTTTCATGCTAATGTAAATTTTGACAGACTGTCATATTCAAATTTCTTATTAAAAAATCGAGAATGGAGTGTTAAAATGCCAATCATATCAATGTTTTTTCATCCTCATTTTTCTAACAATAATATCAAACTTTCAAAGATTATCATGTAACTATAATAAGCCAGTTATTTGAAATAACATCAGATAGTAAAACCTCAGGTAACGAAGTCCCGATGGGTTACTAGCCTCAAATATAATTTGGGTCAATATCAGCGGTCAAAAAGGGACAACACCCTTTATGCGTATAAATATTTATTACACTTTCGTGACTCATAATATTATATACCTGGCCGTAAAAATGGTACACCGATGTTTTAGGAACAAAAATAGTTAGTACAGAGTTATCTATCGCTGTCACTACACCTCTTTGTATAAATTCTCTTTGAAAATCTTGTTATGTCACTTTTTCATATCAAAGTTTTTTTTAATGTTCCATTTTTGAAATTTCTAAGTTGACTCTTTTACTTTAAAGTTTTCATTTGTTGTTCTTTTTTTGAATTTTAGAAATTGCTAAATTATGTTAATATAAGCGTTATTTAGTTCTAGGAACAATGTTATGTACATATTGCTGGTAAATTAATCGTAATCGCTAACATATACTTAGGTAGGTATTGTTTTAATGATAGGCACGTGCCGCGGAATAATGTAAATAAATAAGGATTAAGGAATATCATTAAACGAACGATTTATAATTAATTTTCGTGGTTTTATTTCAAACAAATTTTCAGAATGCTGGCGGCCAATTTCTGGAAAAAAGTATGTTTGCGATAATTTTCTTTTTTGACAATATATCAAACGCGCGATAACTGCTGTGATTGAGCGCAGTATACTTGATATTCAACTAACTAACAGAATAAAAAGCTTTGAGCTACGTCAGCAATTTGGGCTCTATAATGAAATTGCCAACGTAGCTCAAAAAGCTGCAAAACTGAAGTGGGTCTAAGCAGGTCTTGACTAGCGAATGCCGTTTAAGCTTTGGGCCCATACAACGCAAGACTGGAGCCCTGATACAGCTAGGCGGAGTCATGGAAGACCGAGGAAAATATGGCGGGACGCCTTGGACGGTTTGATTGGGAATAAGCGAGATAAAGCACAACATCGAGCGAAATAGAAGGAATGGGTGGCCTTTACCAGTAGTGGGACCATTGTCCCGGGCCAATAAAAACAAAATAGCATCATTTTTAATATGTGATGAGTTGATCATTTGTATTTTTTTTTTCACGGTTGGCCAGGCTTGCCTGGCCAAATACCTTGGTATTTAACAATACTTCATAAAAGATAGCTTGATCTCTGCTGTCAGTATCAATACAGTAACAATAGCGCTTGACAGGCTAACAATAACGAAACAATAACGTATATGTCAGTTTGACATATGTCGCAGAGGTCAAGCTATCTTCTATGAAGTATAAGCAGAATCTGTTTGTCATTGAACGAATTAACGAAAGAAAGAATGGAACTTCCTTTCGGGGTCTTTGCTACCTGATAGCTACAACCTTGGGGTCTTTAAGTCAAGAGTGAATAGGTTTCTTCTAGGTAAGCGTGCTTCACCGTAGACCGCATTATCGCTTAACATCAGGCGAGATAGTGGTCAAACGCGTGCCTATAGATTATAAAAAAACACGCTAAGAAATAGAGTATTTATTTAAAAAAAAATGAGGGTAAACTACAAAAAAAAATCTGCTCAAACATCTTTTTTTAATCCTAATTAGAAACAGGTGATCGATTGGTGCGGATGAAAAAAAGTTCAAATGTAAATTACCCATTTTCTTGCTGACTCTATATTCTAACCTGTATAATCTGTAGCTCAATACCTGAAAATTAAAGATAGTAGAATATGCAAAGGGTTCTACGCCGTAGCCTTTCGTAGACACCTGCTACGCCGCTACGAGCAATTTTGCTACGAGAACTACGCCGCCGGGATTTTAGTTAATTCCATTTTATTTTTGGCTCTATCTCTGTGTTGAAAAGGGGTTATTTGAATATGTTAAATATTAATTCTATGCAACCTTCTTTTAATGCTCAAAATCGCTTGAACAATAAAACAAAAAATCATAAAATATTGTCTGCAAACTTGTTTAAATTTTTGAAATAGGAACGGGAAAGGCGTTCAACCGTGCATCCTTTTAAAACGCATGCATATTTCCTAGTGCAGAGTGCCAAATTTTTTGAAATAACACTGAAAGAATCAGCTTGTTATAAATCTGTACGTCATAAGCTTTTTTTTAAAAGGTTGGTCGGAACTGACTGGGTTTTGGCATCGCTACAATGAATAAAATATTTGCTTAAAATGTAAAAATGTAAAAATGTAATGTGGGTTTATGTGGTTTAGGTACGCAGTATTTCTTTTTCATAAAAATAGTTTAATTGATGCGGGTCACAAAACATTTCATATTGTATCAAAAAAAAATAGCTGGCAACTAACTTATTTTGTGATAAAAAATTACAATTATTCAAGTACAAACAAGGAGCTTTAAGTATTGTCTCACTGCCTTAATGTTTAGTTATATATACTAATAATATTATAAAGAGGAAACATTTTTTTGTTTGTTTGTTTGTACCGAATAGGCTCCGAAACTACGGGACCAATTCAAAAAATTCTTTCACCAATAGAAAGCTACATTATTCCTGAGTGACATAAGCTATTTTTAATCTCGAAAACGGGTCCTGTGGGGTGGTCCACGGGAGCGAGGCCGCGGGGAAAAGCTAGTTTACAATAAAAAAAAACCGGCCAAGTGCGTGTCGGAGTTTGCATATTTAGGGTTCCGTAGCAAACCGCAAAATCAAGTTGGTTGTAATAGGAAAAATAAGGGAATTTCAAAGAAACAATTTGATTCATCAATATATTGTTAATTGTTAGTAAAATATTCGTAATAATAAACATTATCACCAAATTTCAAGTTCATAGGACAATGTAAAGTTAAAAATTTCTTCGAAACAAAATTTTGTTATAAGCTGACTTTGGGTGGCTTCTCATTCCTTTGTTTTCCAATACTTTTTAAAACAAAAATTCTTTCCAACACTTTTTAATCGGGTATTCATTTACTCAACCAGTTCTAAACAACGATACCCCATTTTAGCTGTATGGGAACCCCCTAAAAACATTACAAATATTATTTGACATGGTATGGCTTTGGGTCAACAAGACGCTTATACTGTGAAATATTGAAAACTTTTGCTCCAACCGTTTTACTGTAAAACTAGTGTGACAGACGACGGACAGACACACACGTGAGTGATAGCAATAGAGCTCCGTTTGATCCCTTCGGGTACGGAATCCTAAAAATCAGGGTTTTCATAACTAAAAATACTTTCTTTATTAATACGGAAAAGCCAAAAGAGTCTATTTTGATCTAGCTCTAGCAATTCTTAGGCACCTAATAATGAACAAGCTGTAGCCAGGTCCTCCCTCGTGGAATTCTAAAATTATCCCAATAGAAAGTACAACTGGGATAAAAAGTATTATTATGGTCACGTTCAGCCGTCGCGGCGCTATTGAAAAACAAACATCCAAACAATCAAAACATCAAATCAAACCAAACAACAAAATCCTAAAAATAGCTATTTCGTAGTATTCTCTCTATGGTTTCCAAAACACTACGTTCTTACTATCAACAACAACAACAAAACACACACAATCACACTCAACACACAGAAACACACACATACACACACAACATACACAAACACAACTTACACAATCAACACACACACTCAACACACAGAAACACACACATACACACACAACATACACACACAACATACACACACAACATACACAAACACAACTTACACAATCAACACACACACTCAATCTCACTTAATTTCTTTCAATACATTTGGAGAAAAATACTTTTGAGTCTGGCGTAAGGGTAACGTATTTATTCTTGTGACTGTACCAGCCATTTCGTGTTCTTAAACTCCAAATCCATATAAACAATGCTTCTCATTACCATAACTTTTCGCGTGAAATGTAAACATGGGAAGATAAACCCATGTCTCGTTATTTATTGTGACGTCACTTCCATGGCAGTCTGCAATCTTTGTAATGCAAATGATAGGACAAAAACAATTTAAATGTTAATTTACTAAAAGCTGCCTCCTTGGTCTATTGGTGGCAAGCTTCATGGTTGATTCATACTACATATACTGCACAGACTTGACACTGACATTTGTCTGTACTTGCTATCATCATCATCGGCGTTTTAATGTTCCCACTGATGGGACACAGGCCTCGCCACCACGCGGGCCCAGTGCGGGTTGGTAGATCTCTTCGAATTTTTGGTTGGTGAACTGCTTACACTTGCGTACCCATTTAGAGGGTACCAGTGTGATGTTATGTTATGAAATGGTGTAAACAATAAACAGAAATGCGATTGCAGCTATCCCGAATGATTTGCCGTCATTTATTAAAGAGTTCTGATGTATATCTTCGAAGTTCTTCATCAGATCTTGATGAAAATTAAATGGGACCACATGACAAGCACCAGCTATCAAATAAAAAAATTATCATAAAAATCGGTCGATAGTCGAATAGTCAAAAAAATACAGTCGAATTGAGAACCACCTCCTTTTTGGGAAGTCGGTTAAAAATTAGTCAAATTGGTAACCTCTTTCTTTTTGAAGACAACACACACAACAAACACACACACACAAACAAACAAAACAACACACACACAAAAACACACACAAACATACACATATAGTCTAAGTGATATATTCTTATAATTCTAAAATATATAGATACTATATATAATTATATACATATGCTTAAGAATTTTCTTAATCGCATCAGTACTTTTAGAGATTACCTTATACAAACAAAGCCATTTTGTTTTTGGGTGTGAAATCATCCAATGACTTCGCCCACTCTAGGTGAAGCGGGAGGGCGTGCCGTACCGACTTTTACTGACTAATAGTACCAGGGCCGCGGTAACTCTCTTTCAAATTTATCCGCGACCCAGACAGGTGTCTAGAGAGCCTAAGGTTAGAAGTTTAAATGGTGGAAAATTAAGAATTAAATTATTCTACGATGTTAGAAGTTATTATGAAAACTAATAGTCGTTTAAATTATTCTTGTATGTTTTCACAGCTGCCGAATCCCAGCGGAGGTAATTTTACTGATTATAATTATGTTTCAAGAAAAGAAAAATAAACTAATTCATAGAAGAAAATGTGCCACGTAGCGTCCTTACTCACGTTACTAACGAAGGATACGGTTGAAACACAATTTATTATTTACATTGTAAATATTATTTTATGCTAAAACTAAATATATAGTATACTAGCTGTTCTCCACGGCTTCGCTCCCGTGGGCCACCCCACAGGACCCGTTATCGGGACAAAAAAATAACCTATGTCACTCAGGAATAATGTAGCTTTCTATTGGTGAAAGAATTTTTGAAATCGGTCCAGTAGTTTTGGAGCCTATTCGGTACAAAGAAACAAACAAATCTTTCCTCTTTATAATATTACTAGCTGTTGCCCGCGGCTTCGCTCCTGTGGGCCACCCCACAGGATCCGTTTTCGGGATTCAAAAAAAGCCTATGTCACTCAGGAATAATGTAGCTTTCTATTGGTGCAAGAATTTTTCAAATCGGTCCAGTAGTTTCGGAGCCTATTCGGTACAAACATATAATATTAGTATAGATTAGTAAAGAAAGGTAAGATTGTTCGATATGTTAATCTCTGAAAGTACTCATAAGCCACAGACATAATGTATCCCGGAAAATAATTCCTATAAGTCATAACACGGCAGTGAACTGCGGGCAAATCCAAGTCTTAACAACCTTAGATTTATCTTCACCTAATCGCACTCACAACGACAATAAGAAAAATCTTATAAATATAGTATCGATTTCCCCTAGAAAAGAATTATGATAATAATCTTATTGCTAAGCAGAATAACCCAGTTTCCTAAACCACTCGGGTCCTTGACAACTAAGCTAGGATAAAATATAAAAGAGCTATGACCTACTCAACCGTCACATATTCGCAGACACTTTGATGTAATATTATACTTTCTGTATAGGATACCAAACAATGGTTACATTGTGGAAAAAATAGGCAGTGTATTACATCATATATATTGGTAAATAAAGTTGCCAGTTCTGGGAAAAGTATGACAAAATTGTATTAGTAATCTTCGGTTGGTCGCGGATAAATTTGGAAGAGTGTTACCGCGGCCCTGGCTTAAACAACTGAAGGAACACGGGTGGGTTTTAATCAGTTAGAGTCTGACACGCCCCCCCGCTTAACCCTGAGCAGGAGAAGTCATTGGATGATTTCTCACCAAAAAAAAAACTTCTTCGGCTCATCTGAATTTTTATGGACAATTTATAAATTATGTTACAGTGTGGTATTTTCATGTTAAAAGTATACCACTGCTTACAAGACACTTCAGCATGCTTCGATAAGTTTGGTTCTCTGCCGGATCACCTGGTTCCGGAAACCCTCAAAGAGCTGCCAAGCTTTTCTATTTTTTTTTCCATAGAACTTCTGAGTGAATTTGATCTCATAAACCAACTGTACTGTGAGTGTCGACGTCACGGCCCCGTAAGTCATAACAGGTACTTATGAAAAATTTGTGGATATATAGAGGGGAAAAGGGAGGCCAAAGAAAAGATGGATGGACTGTGTATGAAATGATATGAAAGGGAAAAGATAACACTTTAAAATTATCAAAATTTACATAGATGTGTTAGATTTTACGCTAAATCTAACCACGAGAGAATTCGTCAAAATGAGATAATCATTTACTTTGGTAACAAGTACTGTGTTAACTGTGAAGGGCATCATGCTGGTTTTGAAGTTCATGTCAATTTAGAATAAAATTTTAATTATGAATCGAACTAAAAAGTCTGTGCAGTCGGAGGATACATATTCGCAAACTGGCTGGCCCGCTGATTTTCTGACTGCACATCATGATTTTTTCTTGTTTACAACTTTTCATTTTTTTGTTTTTTAATTATATTTTTTTTTCGAATTTCTTTTAAAAATATAAGTGGTATATATTTTTGTAATTACCTCTTAAACCTAATTACCCTTAAAAGATAAGATGATTATTTATTGTGGTAAGATGATTATATTTAATAGAAATAAATCAAACATAAGCGTACGAATAAGCCTATTCAGATCCTTACACAGTACCTATTACACCTATGTATATCAGTATAACATTCCAACTATGCAAATTGTTGGAGAGCATTATTACCTTGCTAATATGATTAACTGACTAATCTAACACGCGCAATATCTGACTAATTGTGTAAACAGTTTGTACCAACAGTGCTTGAGGAATGGCAAATATGTATGTATATGTAAGTTATGTGTGTAACTTAAGGCCCTATACAATATCCATAGGTATGGCGGGCAATCATGAAAAGGAAGATATGTAAGGTCACAAATAATGTCAAATGAGACCACAAGATTATTTAACAGAAAATTTAGTTCTTCTTAGTTAAAATAATAAAGTTCAGTCATTATTTTTTGGCCTACAATGTGTTTAAAAACAGTTTCTGTTACTAACGGTATCGGTTCTTATGAACATCGTCATCATCTTCCAGTAAGCATACCATTTTACCAGTAATCTGTATGGTTCTCATATGATCGATCTGTTCAAGACAATGTTTGAAAGAGACTGTGACGGAGTAACCTCTGAGTTTGTATCGGTGTTTCTTATCAGTGTTCGGATAGGAAAAACCGACCTCATCATCATCATATTTTTAACCTGGACAGAAAAAGAGGGGTGTATTAGTTTAACCTGCGTGTTTGTGTATCTATCTGTGGCATCATACCTCCTAAACGGATGAACCAATTTTAATTTCATGTTTTGTTTGAAAGGTAACTTAATCAAGTGTTCTTAGTTAATATTTGATGAAAATCGGTTTAGCCGTTCAAAAGTTGTAGGCATTTTACTGTTTGAATCGGGGTGTTTTCGCAAGATATCGTGTCATAATTACGTGTTTAATAGATTGTCGATAGAAGCGCGCCTCATCATCATCATATCAGCCGAAAGACGTCTACTGCTGAACATAGGCCTTTCCCAAGCGTCGCCACTTTGACCGGTCCCGTGCGTCTCGCAACCAGCGGATCCCCGCAACCTTCACCAGGTCATTGGTCCACCTGGTGGGAGGCCTTCCAACGCAACGTCTTCATTTTATATGTGCGATTCATTTGGTTTGGGGGGGTTTGCCATAATCGCCACGCTTGGCAGGCGGGTTGGCGATCGTAGTTAGTTGTTAAAGTGCACAGAGAACGCTGCTGCCCATTCTCTGGTGTGTCCCTTAGTCGCCTCTTACGACACCCACTGGAAGATATGGGATGGTGAAATTCTTTACATCCGTCACCACACGGTACAAGCGCGCCTACCAATAGTTAAATTATGTTGCATGCAATAAAAATATGTCGAGGTATTTTAAATTTTACTTATTAGGTATATGCGACTTTTTGAAATGACAGCGACGTTTAGCCACCGACGCCGAGAAAGTGGCAAAGTTTTGGGCCAAAAAATCTAAAGGTAGGTAAGATAGGGAAGAAGAAGATAGGTTTTGTTAACGAAAAAATACTCGGTTCCTTTGTGATAGACCAGGGAGGTAAAAAACCTAGTTTTTTCACCAAGAAACTAACTTTTTAGGGTTCCGTACCCAAAGGGTAAAAACGGGACCCTATTACTAAGACTCCACCGTCCTTCTGTCTATCTGTCTGTCCGTCTGTCACCAGGCTGTATCTCATGAACCATGATAGCTTGGCAGTTAAAATTTTCACAGATGATGTATTTCTGTTGCCGCTATAACAACAAATACTAAAAATAGAATAAAATAAATATTTAAGTGGGGCTCCCATACAACAAACGTGATTTTTTTGCGATAATGGTACGGAACCCTTCGTGCGCGAGTCCGACTCGCACTTGGCCGGTTTTTTATTACTTCACAAGCTTTTATGTAGTTTTCACCTGTCCCGGTGTTCGTGTGTATGTAATCAAAGCTTACAAGTTTTTGAACCACTTGGTGCTCGAACGAGCTGAAATTTTTACAGTGCAACTTTTTTTTTTAATGATTGTTAGATTGTAGATATATTCCTTGTATTTACCTTCTTGTATATCAAATCACAATAAACAGAAAACAAAAATTAAGTCCCACATAATTTAAAAAATCAAATCACGATCTCTATACATTTATCCGGAGACCCAAACATCGCATATCCTGACAGGAACAAAGCTGTGATTTTATCTCACACATACTGAACTGACGTCACGCAAGTTAAGCTCCGTTTACATTGGTTAAGTAAGTAGTTTAGAATAGATGGTGAAACTTCTTGGTCTTTCTAAAGTTGACGATGAGTGAGAGTTGAACTGGGTCGATAAGTTTCCCGGGAACGAACTTCTAGCAAGATAGTCATCCTGCTAACTACCGTGGCTGACTTTATTATTGAATTTACATTTTATTAATAGGTATAATTTACCTACTAGTAGTTATTGAAAACACATACCTAATGACTATTGACTTGAATTTAATTAATTGATTGATTGATTTTCGAGTTGAATAATTTAAAAATTGGGGTAAAATTCTCATTGCGAGAACTTAAAGATTTAAACTTATGTTAATAAGTACGCACCAAGTAAAGGCTTAAAAGTAGAAACAATTCCAGGTATATAATCCGTATTACCGAAGTAAGCCAATTTTCAAAACCTTAACAAAATTAAATGAAAGCTTAACAAAACCAAACAACCTTTTTTGAACGAACTTTTGTAAAGTCACGCAAAGAATTAATCTTGTGACTTTGAATGAAACAAGGCCCAATTTTTCATTGGCCCAAATTATATTTTTAAAGACTTTAGAATTTTACCTTCGAATCCTAAGTCATAAATTACCCTAGCCAGACCATTTTTTATGGTATTTAAATTTATATAATGTCCTCCGCGGCTTTAGTAGCCCGATATATTTTACAAGGATCGAGTTTTGCTGCCTTTCAAGTTTGTTCTAGTGAAAATTAATTCTCATTCCCTTACATTACGCTTTTGTGCTGGTTCTGTAACGTAATAAAGAACATCTTATTCGACATCGGCCACAAAGGCAACTTTCGTCGGTAATATGCCGTAATATCCGAGTTATTAAGCCGGCAATAGGTATTCGCTGGAATTGGATACTGTAACATAACGGTGGATTAACTTTCGGGTGTTTTTGCCGGTTTAGATGGAGGTTATACGTAATTCATTGGATTTGGGTAGCGGGTTGAATGACAGGGATGATGGACAGTGAGGTTTAAAGCCGCGGATTATAGCTCAATATACAGACGAGCGACAGAGTAGTCCAGCCTTATCCCGTTGTCAGAATGCGGACCTCTTTGCTTAGCAACAGCTCTATTTCCATATGCTTGATTAAATGAGATTATATATATATATATTGTTGTAGATATGTTAGATATTTTCCCTTCGAAGACATAATAAGCACATATATTTTTATTTTATCTTACGAAAAACAGATTATATCATATCATATTAGCGCATATATTTTTCTTTTCCTGTTTATTTTGGTTTCATAATGTTGGCCTTGACCTTGGTTTATTTACAAATTGCCACCATTATCACATAAGGGCCAAATAATATAATATTATTGGCACTTTTGGAACATAACTACCTATGTTTGCACCTTTAGAACGTATCTTTATAATGTATTAATATCTACTTTATTGATCCTCTGTTTCTTAATAAAGGTTCCAGGATAAACTAAAGCGCCAATTTTATTTACGGTGTCCTTATCAAAGGACATACGATATTTTTCAGGCAAATAAAATAAAAAACCTTACACGTTTCGTTTCCTTGTATTATACCTACTGTCTCACAGTCAGCCTACTGTAATCAAGATGGTTGTTTTCCAATTAAGAATAATTGTACTTCTGTTAGCAGGTACGTATACGGAGCTGCACACACAGTGTCACCGCGGGGCACAATAAAGCCACCTTTCCACGAATTCATCGACAATAATAACACGAATCTGCCACAAAGGGGTTGTTAATTGTTATATTTGTTTGGACTGGGGTTGAAGAGGGTTGGCCACTCGCTAGCGTAATTTATTTATTTGGAGGCCATTGCGAGGCCAACGTGTGATGGAATTTCAACGTGTCTGATTGCATACAAGAATAAATATTAAAGGTCATGAAAGGGTGGCTGAACGTGTGATTTCAAATGACATTGAAGGGAACGGACGGTCGGTAAAGTGGTGGAGGAGCCTGCGTGACACGGTGGTTTTGTGATGGAATTTTTATTTTTTCTTTCGTATTATTCCGGTTTAGGATATTTGCATGGGATTTCTGTTCGTAAACACACCCACTATAAAATAAAGTTTCCTTGAGGGATACGTTTACTTAATAACTAGACAAACACCTGGTTTATATTTGTACTTCTTCGTCCGTATCCTTAAATATTAAACGCAGGCCCAATCGGTCTGTCTATCCGTTAATAAAGTTATATATTGCGTTTCTGATTTATTCTCTTCCCTCGTTGCCTTGGAAGACCGAAGCCTTAAAGTTTGGGACACACACAGACAGGTGTGACGCGACAATATATGACAACTCCTTTCCAAGGAAAATCCTATCTGTACCACATTTTTTCTCTGTATGTTGTGCTTGTTTTTGTGATCCCTTTTTTCTCCTATCTATGTAGGTTACCTACCTATATGAGTGCACATTTTTGGGTTCCGTACCCAAAGGGTAATAACGGGACCCTATTACTGAGACTCCGCGATCCGTCTGTCTGTCTGTCTGTCTGTCTGTCCGTCTGTCACCAAGCTGTATCTCGTGAACCGTGATAGCTAGATAGTTGAAATTTTCACAGATGATGTATTTCTATTGCCGCTATAACAACAAATACTAAAAACAGTATAAAATAAATATTTAAGGGGGGCTCCGATACAACAAACGTGATATTTTAGCCGTTTTTTGCTCGATATTAATAACGGCAACAGGTAGACGCTTGAAATATTCACAGAATGTTTATTTGTATATTCTCTTCAAAAAATAATAATTCTTAAATTTAAATTAAATAAATTAAGGGGGGCTCCCATACAACAAACGTGATCTTTTTACAGTGTTTTGCGATAATGGTATGGAACCTTTCGTCTGCGAGTCGGACTCGCACTTGGCCGGGTTTTTTGTTTAAATATTAGAACTATAAATTACAAAACTTTTTTTTCATGAAAATGCTTTATAGCATTTTTGCGTCACGGCTGAATACAAAAGGTCACGTTAAGAGACAGGATTTTCCCGATCGATCATAAGACCAAAGGCGGTGTGTCTGGATGTCGACAAATATAAAGGACTGCATCAGCGCAGTGGTTTGTTTGGCGACGATCGGATAACAGCGGGGAGGATAATACACATGTTTTATCGATAGCTGGGATCCACATTCCCGTACGGATCAGTGCGTGGTGCGTTGCGGTGTTGAGCAGTAGTGTGCTTTTGTTTAGTTTGTTGGGTTTTTTGGCTCATGCATACTACACTACCACGGGGAGATAGTCCAGTTATGTGGGACTCCAACCAACTAAAATTCCACGGTGTCATCCTGTGCCGCTTATGGTGGGAACGTGGGCAGGCGTTAGGACTCATCGCGAACTCGCCATGGTACTCCATCATCGGACCCTCCTTTGGGGAGTACCCCCATCACAAGCGCACCAAAATACATTGCACGCTGTGACCACCCCAGGGACCAAACCAACACATGGAGCCAGACGACCACGTGTCCTTACCGACCCGTGACCTTTGGTCTCCCTGTAACGGGTCAGATCCTTTGAGTAATCCACACTGCAGTCTCTTTAAGAATAGCTTAAGAAAATACGATCTTGCTACTGCATTTGATGCAGTGAAATTCAGAGCTAAAAGGTCACTCCCATGAGTCTTCAAAGAAAGAGTGAACAGGCATCTTCTGAGCCCGCTTGTTTCATCATAGAACTCAACCATCGCTTACCATCAGGCAAGATTAACATCAAAAGATGGCCTAGTGTTAAAATCTTACATTTAGATAACTATTCACTAACACACATCCTTCCCTTCCCTATCAAAGAGAGGAAGCTTGTGTCCCAGCGATGGGAAGATTTAAGGCTGATGATGATGATGAACACACACAGTTTTAAAATACACTTACGTCCATCGAAAACATCTGATGAAATTGCTTATTGGGTACTTTTAGGATTAATTTCCATTGACCAACAGTTTATGATGTCTAGACTGTTTAAAGGGCCATAATAATCAAAATGACCAAGATTCTAGGCTATATGGCGAATGTCTTCTTGTATAAGTTTGTAAGTGGGCCATGAATAATTTTATTGTGGTGACGTTAATTGAAATTATGTTCCCACCGCTGAGACATAGACACCGTCTCGGCCAAAAGTAGGCTGGAATCTTTGTTATAGAAGTTCTATAATTAAGTCGAATAATTATTATTCAGTTTAATTAGGTCGTATCTTGCTTTACCAAAGTCTACGTCAAGAGAAGAAGTGGGATGAGAAGGCAATTAAGTAGTATAAGAATGATCTTTAATTAACTGTTCGTAAATAAAAAAAGTGCCTACCTATTTTATTTTCAAAGCTTAAACCTAAAAATAAATCTGCGTTACAAATTATTACTGCGACTGGGGATCCAAGTAGACAAGCAACATCTAGACAAATGTGGTTGATAGACCCAACGACATGAATGCATTGCTCCTGTTCAAACCATGTCCCATCTATTGGAGTGTCTGGCTGAAGTGTCCCTAACTTGCACTTCTGAGGAACGGGGTATTGGCATGGCAACCTGAGACTATCTCATGTTATCAAGTATATGTAATATATACAGAGTAAATAACCATAGGCTCTGAGTAATTATTACACAAAATATTTGAGTTTAAAATATCTGAAAAATCCAGCCATAGAAAAAGATTGCTCAAAGATCAAAGCCCCACAAAAGATAAGAAAAGAAAAATAGAAACATCAATCAAATGTTTTTTATTTCACACACACATCAAAATTACAATAGTTTCTGCACCCGTAAATTGTTTCGTACAATATAGAGGGAAAGGGAAAACCCGAAGAAAGACAAAATGGCGCTAATGAGGATGCCAAAGTTGCGTGCTGAGGTAAGTAGGTAGGGAAGTGACACGAAGATAGAAAAGGCGGAAAATATTGTTGGGATACCATTATTGTTACTATAACATTGTCATGGTGAGTGTGACGCTACTGAAATGTTTCTCCTGGTTACCTATCATAAGTTCGAAAAACATTTGACCGAATTTCATTTCATCTAAAACTTTTCAACTATTATCGTTTCGTTTTTCTTTACATGAAGTAATATAATTCACGTCTGCCACTGTCTCAGTTGACCTATTATCAATTCGATTTTTTTTGTTACTCCGACGTTTCACTTGATCGAAAAACTTTTTACCGAAGATACACTTAGCCGAAATAACATTTGTTCGAAATATTAATTTTTAAACGCATATCAAAATACTAAATGAGAGAGAAACAGTGGGCGAATCACATCACACATCATATCATCAGCCTATTTATGTTCCCACTGCTGGGACACAGGCCTACTCTCTGTGGGCGAATACAAATGTTTAAAACAGCGACTTGAGAAAAAAATCTGTCGACGGAGCCCCGATCCGTGGGGCTCCTATTTCCATCTACAGGGTCTAAAGTAACCTAACACGAAGGAACCTAACCTATCCGTGTCGGGGTGCCCTAAATTCCCGAGCTCGCTTCGCTCGCTCTTGGACAAATTCTTTGAAATAATTAATTAATAAAAAGTTATAATGCATGACAGCTATTAAAAAATCATTATCAACGTAATGATTTTTGATGATGAATGATTCATAACGAAACATAAAAAAACTACAAACAGGTTAACTCTTCACGGCTAGGAAAATGCCTGCATTGAATACGGATCCAGTTCTCACAAAACAATTGAAAAATAAAACAAAAGAATGAAACAACGCGGGAAACGTTGTACTGTTAAAAGTACAAGGATTCATTTGAATAAAATATAGTCCTACTTGTTAAATATTATGAGTAGCAATAAAACTAGATAAGCATTTAATATAAACCAAGTTGCTTGTAAATATCGCAATTTACAAGTGTCTGCAGTGCACAAAACGCACATAAGTATACCCACAGAGCACTGAGACGCCTAAGTGGCCATTGCTAGAGACAACGTCTAAACTTTACATACAAACCGAGCGTGTTGGTGATGTCTGATGAGTGTCACCATCTAATCATAAAAATTGATGCCCAGTGATAATTCTGGCTACGGCTATGACAGTCGAAACTTGTGTTCAGCGCAAAGTTTTCGTAAAAATTCACTTGGCGCCACTTCGGCAAAAGGTATTCCTTTGAAAATGCAACTTATGACGACAGCGTAAGTAACAATTTTCAGAAAACATTAGTGTTTTGACGGGTGTTTGGACCTACTGACTCAGTACTGCCACCTAGTACACATCAAATCAGAACACCTTAATTGCACGGGTACTAATTTTATTAGCAACTAGCTGTTGCCCGCGGCTTCGCACGCGTAGACTACATGCTTCTCCTTATCATATTTTAACATTATGTAGAGAAAAAGTAAAAAATAATGTAATGCAAAAGTGTTTCTTAGGACAGACTTATACTTACCTACTTTATCATCAATACGCTCTATCCTTGTCCCGTCCCTATCCCTTCACTATTTCTGTGTTTATCCATGACTAATAATAAGTAATCATACGCATAAGTAAGTAATTAAATTAATGTATTTCCTTATAAACAACATTTTAAACCATTTTGCGTGGACATACGTCAATATCACCAGACTATTTGATGAGCTAACACGTGAACACGCTACATAGAACTGTCCATGGCAAAAGCAATTCTCCCTCAAATCTACACCAGCATACGTCAGAGTTTGTCCTTGAGCATTATGAACACGTTTAGACGGGCACCTCATGAGTAGGTACTTGGTATCCTACGGCGCAAATCTTCATTTGGCTACCGGTGGTACATCACCGCCCCATGAACCAAAAGTATTGCCCGGACGGGGTGCGCCACCGGTAGACACGGACAGGAATTATGCTTTCTCTCTCTTGCTTTGGATTATAATAATGCGAAAAAGGGGGTAGATATTTCTGATCAGACGGCGTCGTACTATACCAGCCTTAGAAAACCCTAAAGTGGTACCGCAAGCTGATCATTGAGATTTTCTGTGGCACAATGTTAGTAAATGCTTGGGTTATTCACCAAAAATTTGGAAAAGGAAAAAAAAAAAAGTATTTTAGAATTTCGGGAACAAATTATAAAAGAGATGATTAGCAAGCCCAGCACTGATAATCAACCCGATGACGCTGCAGCGGAGGGTGGGCTCCATGCACAAAGTAAGCCAAAACACAAGTTCAGAGATACCCGAAAGAGATGTAGACCTTATTACGACCATTTTACAACAATCGAATCTGCGGTGAAAAACCAATAGATGGTTTGGATTGTTTCAATATGATTCATACAAAATAATTTTCATTTAATACCATCCATGATGGCATTTCATTTTATGCTTATTTCAATTTTGATCCAATTTCGCTCATTTTTTTTTTGTTGTGTTTGTTATCTCCTAACAGAGAAGGATCTTATAAAAAAAAACAAAGCGAAAAAAAAAATTGGTACCTTACCTACACTGGTAGGGTAGGTATGTAGGTAGGGTAGGGTAGGGTAGGGTAGGTAGGGCAGGGTAGGTAGTGTAGGGTAGGTAGGGTAGGGTAGATAGGGTAGGGTAGGTAGGGTAGGGTAGGTAGGGTAGGGTAGGTAGGGTAGGGTAGGTAGGGTAGGGTAGGTAGGGTAGGGTAGGTAGGGTAGGGTAGGTAGGGTAGGGTAGGTAGGGTAGGGTAGGTAGGGTAGCGTAGGTAGGGTAGGGTAGGGTAGGTAGGGTAGGGTAGGTAGGGTAGGGTAGGTAGGTAGGGTAGGGTAGGTAGGGTAGGGTAGGGTAGGTAGGGTTTTTTTTTTTTTTTTTTTTTTTTTTTTTTTTTTTTTTCTTAACACTAATCCCCGCCAACGATATTGGCGCCTTATTTGCTCAACCTCAGTCATTCCGGTCAATCTTTTATGCCTCTCGTACTTTCATTCTTCATACTAATTCTTTCTTGCATTCATCATCTTATATTCTGTGGGTAGGACTCCCACTTTTATTTAATCTATTCTATGGGCATGATTTATTTCTTATAAAAATAGTTAAAATACAATAAAACAGTGTGGTATATTACATCTGAGCAAATGGTGCGGTTATCACATTGAGCAAAAGGTGCTATTATAACAATTGAGCAAACAGTGCTGTTTATCACAGGTATACAGTGAGCGGTATATCACAGAAATTATGTATACAATATCATTAGGGATAAAAACACAAGCACAGTTATCAAAATTATCACAGTAATATTACACAGTTTATAAACGTAGGATAGGGTAGGTAGGGTAGGGTAGGGTAGGTAGGGTAGAGTAGGTAGGGTAGGGTAGGTAGGGTAGGGTAGGTAGGTTAGGGTAGGTGGGGTAGGGTAGGGTAGGGTAGGTAGGGTAGGTAGGGTAGGTAAAATTCAAAGATCCTAACTTCAAAACTGACCGACTTTCATACAAACTTTCATCCCCTATTTCACCTCCTTAGGGGTGAAATTCACAAAAATCCTTTCATAGTGGATGCCTGCACAGTATAAAGTATCTATGTGCAAAATATCAAGTCTCTAGACGATTTAATTATTCCCATAACTGCATTCCCCTTTTCACCTTCATGGGGGTGGAATCTTCAAAATCGCTGAGACACGTGTAAAAGACACGTATTTTTTAATCTTCAGCCTAAACCCAAAATATGAAGATCCTGACTTTAAAACTGACGGATTTTCATACAAACTTTCATCCCCTATTTCACGCCCATAGGGGTCGAATTTCCAAAAATCCTTTCTTAGTGCTCACCTACACTACCAAAGGCACCTCAAGTGCCAAGTTTCATGATTGAAGCTTCAGCCGTTTGGCCTGTGCGTTGATGGTAAGTGAGTGAGTGAGTGAGTGAGTCAGTCAGTCAGTCAGTCAGTCACTTTCTTCTTTTATATATTTAGATGGCATTTCTAGTAGATGCCAAATTGCCAACACAGCACTCCGAGCTCTGTGACAAAACCCAACCGCGTTGGCAACCAGCCTTGAGAGATTTACCTCTAGCTTTATTAGAAAAGGCATTCCTTTTAAAGTGAGTACTTAATAGTTTTTATAAACCACTCGGCTACTGGGTTATAAAGTTTGTCTTCAACTGGGAGAGACGTTCCTGGTCTTGACAGAGCAAATTCTCAGACTGATGAGATTTACATCAACGTTTTTTGCTGACATGAAAATTGTTTTCTTACTCTTGGTTAAATTATAGAAATAAGGTTCATTGACTTCTGGCGTTTGAAAATATATGTTTTCTTTTGTGTTTTTTGAGAATATTTGTTCGTCTTGAGAAGGTATAGTTGTAGAAATAGAGCTGGCGGATTATATATCTTATCTTTCTATAATATTATTTCTAGTTTATTTACAATACAATCCAAAGTTCAAAAGAACTATTCGGTTTATCTACGAGAATATTTTATTCTCCTTTGCGGTTCTATATCGATTTGAATCATACACTCTCCATTGTTCGTTTTCCATAACAGTCCTTAAGAAATTCGTATTAAATTATTAACGAATATTCAAACTTCGCCTCCGCAAAGCGTCACAAATTTAAAATTCAAGAAATTAAGTAAAAAGTTAACGTCACTCACAGGACTATGCCGTCATTTTCGTCCTGTCTATTAAAATTTCCATAAGCAGCGCTTCCAATCAACGGTGTTTTGTGTTACGACCGTAGTTTTGTAAGTATGTTAGGTCCCGCAAACATTTCCTTACGGTTTTCCCTTCCCTCCAAACAAACTAAGAGGCTAAAGATAATTAGAATATTACTACCTTTTACTTACAGAGAACCCATGTAGAAAAAATTAATCAAAAGATAGCTCAAACGTATGTTTAACTTAATAAACAAGACTAGATAGATTAATAGATTAGACATATCTCTTGGGACATTAGTATACGTTTACATAACATAACATTACGTCTGTATCGCCAGAAGGTGTAAGCAGGAATACTTGCAAATAATTCTCTGTGTGCAAAATTTATTATAGAATCTATTTTGGAATTTTCAAAAATATTATCACAACATTATTCCTTCCTCTCTTCAGAATAATTCAATATAATAACAATAAGTTAATCAGAAATAGACCAGTTTGTGTACGTTTTCATACAACGATAAAATAATTTTATATATTCGTTTCAACTTAATGCCTCCTCCTTAGAAGCTGTCTGTTAGAACTATTTTATAATACCTATCTTACTGTGGTCTAGACTAAGACCTGTCTTCAGTTACCAAAGTGGATTTAATGCCTTCACAACGCTAGACAAGTTTAAATTAAATACTTACTTATATTACCATTTTAAAACAAAATGCAAAGCAATTTTTCTTAACATTTCTTCGGTTTATTAAGTTTTTATTAAAGTCTATAGTTCTAATGAACGATGAATAGCTGCCGCGAAGATATATTTATTTTAGAATATGTTCAGACGATGAAAAGAAATTAAGCTTCAAAAATAAAGTTTAATACTAAAACAAAAAAAGATCACTTGATATCTGAAATAGAAAACTTAATATTGTATACTAGTTTATTTTTGTTTACGATTCACAATTCATCAATATACAGGTAGCTAGAAATCATTAATATTTTCAGCAATTGTGTATATTCATATTCCTCAGAATTAAAAAAAAATGTCGTTACCAAAATCGCCCAAACCATCGTTTTCGCGTCTTGAATAAGTTACGATGAAAAATTTAATTAAAAAAGATTTCTTGTCTACACAAAAACAGTGAAAATACTTATGAGAATTAATAATGTTTGGGAACCGGAGACTCCGTGTTTCTTTTTCACTAAGGGCTGCTATCAATTTTCTAGACAACCCTGATCTCGGGAAAGACAAAACAGTTAATTCATTGAGAGAGATTTTTTGGAGAAAAGAGAAAGTTAAAAGAATGAACTGGTGATTAAATTATGCGGAGTGTCAAAAACAATTCAATTATTGTATATTTGGGTAAAAGATTTTTTTTTTGATTGATAGAAATCAGTACTATTCTTCCAGGAATTAGACATTGTCCTCGTTACATTTTTTGGGTTTAGATTAGCTGCGTAGATTGTGCAAAGACTTCCATTTGATACCCTACTTAAATGTTTTCGATATTTCTTTATATTCCTGTTCTTCAGTTTATGTTTATTTGTGGTAGTATTTGCTCTCTCATTCGCATTATTCAAATCCTGGAGTTTGTAGGTGGTTATGCAAGATGGGCAGAAAAAATAGATGTATGTAATATGATGCAAATAACTGAATACAATCATATTTATTGCCGACTTCAATGTATGTATTGTCCACGCATTTATCCGGAACTGGTAAACAGATCGTGATAATTCTTTTTTTTTTTGGTTTAAATTTCATTCAACTTAGGGAATAGTGCAAGTTTCATGAAAATCGATTCAGCAGTTTTTAAGATATGGAACATAGAAACGAGCTCCTTAGCGACAAACAGCACGAATGTGTAAATTTAGTGATTATGGATATTTTGTTAATCCTTTAGGTGCCTTACCATAGAACTTGTTCACTTATTAGTGATGGTGCACCAAAACCAAAAAGAGAGAAATAAAAGCTTTTTCACAAAAAAATAAACCGACTTCAAAACAAAAAACAATAAATTGCTGAATAACTTTTGTTTTCAAAGTCAGTGCTGCAAAACGATATATACAAAAGCTACTAAAGACACCGACTTCCGAAACGTAAGTTATTCAGAAATTTTTAAAGTTTTGCTTTTGAAGTCGGTTAATAAAAGTTTATTTTAGATGTCCAACTTGTACTTCATAGCAAGTTCCTAAGTGCTTCATACGAATGATTAATAAGACATCAGTAGGCATACTCGTAATTATATAATTGCTATCAGAATATTTGATTAACGCGTACGTATGTAGCGCTAACGTATGACATAATATATAGCGTCTTAAGCCAATATCACTCAAGATAATCATCATTCAACCACACTGTGACACAAACGTGCTTATGTATGAACTTGTCTACTTAACTTAGGTATGTAACGAAGTCAATTGTAGATACATGCCCACTTAATTTTAGTTAATGGATATAAAATATTTCTAAAAAGAACTAGTTTAAAATTAGTTGGTGGTAAAACACAACATAGTGTACGATATAACAGTGTCAACTTAAGTAAGTTGAACAAAAATGTACTTAAATTTATTGAAATTAAAGAATCCCTTATTAATGATTTAAACGTTGACAATATACAAATTGTCAACGGTTAGGTCGTATCAAAAGAAGAAATGTCGGTTTAAATCGTTTAATTACAATAAAACGTTAGTACATTTTTGTTCAACTTACGTGCCGGAATTTCCATCAACAAAACTTCTAATACAAACTTTTATCATCTAAAGTGGTCACCTTCTTTATAAAATTATGGAACTCAAAACTGCAAAATGTCATACTGCTAGCGGTTTGTGCTGTACGTAGTATTACAGTAAATAAACAGTGAACACTAAAAATAAGAAAGTAACCCTTTTATCTTTAACTATAAAAAAATATTCTCAGACGTAATATCCAAAGGGAGCGATAGACCCAGAGATAGAAAAGCAAAAAGTGATGTGACACGAATGTGAGAAAAATCGCAATATCATTTAGTCGCCACAGTGTAGGAAAGTTTTTCCCCTGTCACAGATGCATGTGATAAACGAGCGACCTCTCAAGATTTGCTCGGGTGTCAGTTCAATACGCTTACTCCCATTATGATACTGTGACTTCGCTTGTGATATGCGCGGGTCTTAAATTTCCCTTTTCAGATTCTGTATTAAGGGTACCTATTTAATTTAGGGAGAGCAGTGGTGGCCTGTGGTAACGGCCGTGACTTAAAAGTTCGAACCCAGGTAGGTGCTTTACTTTGAGTAAATTATTTCATTACCACTGCTCTCAATACGGTAATGGAAAACATCGTGACGACACCGGCATGTCTTAGTAACAAAAATTCGAAGAAGAAATGTGACATCCTCCAACCCGCACTAGGCCCGCGTGGTGGATTAAGGCAAATTCCTTCTCCCATAGAGAGGAGGCCTGTGTCCCATCAGCGGGAACAACAAAAGGCTGATGATGATGTTGTTATTTAGGTATTGCTGTGGAAAAATAGAATAAATGACATGAAAACTGACCAGTTATGAAGCAAATCTCTAAATAAAAACGATTTATTTTCGTTGGATCCCACTTTTAGATCCCATTTTTTAGGTATTGGCGATGGGTCCCATTTGCTATTCCCATTGAATCCCATGTTATAACAACAGGTGTACTTGTCAAAAGAAAAGTGATTTACCTCTAGCAAACATAAAAAGCAGCGTGTGTTTTCGGCCCACCGACTATTAAATGATTAAATGAATGAAAGACAGAACAATGAAACATGAATGAATTCATACTTTATTTGCACACAAATCATGCACTTTAGTGTTAAAAGGTCAGGTCACGTTTTTACACTAAAGTACCTGGGTGACCGACCTATGCTCGGGTGAAAATAAAGAAAAATAGAGAGAGAAATAAATGAATAAAAATTCAACCTAGCTAGATCGATTTACGCCCCAGAAACCTCCTGCATACTAAAGGTCAATGGCAGAAGCTCATAACTACATTGTTTTAGCTGAAATTAAATTCCTATGTCATTAAATGAAAAATATCTGGTTTATCTTCGAGTCATGTTCTGAGTTAGTTTGTGCAAAAATTTTTGCTCGGGAACGTCGAGATTAATAGATATTCAGTCATGAACTTTTGTAGGTTATTTGTGGTTACTCTTTGGAAAGAGTATTTATTAATGCGACTTTGATGTGTATTGTATCAAAAGGTTGTTGTTATTGGTTGATTTTATTTTACCACTTTGTCGGAATTATTAATATTTATATCCATACCAAATTATAGCTTTCTAGTACTAAGAGTCTCTGAGCTAATCTGCGGATGGACATACCGAAACTATAAGGGTTTCTTGTTGACTTCGGAACCCTAAAAACGAGTAAAAACTCATAAATATATAAAGAGGTCGCAAAACCTACTGGATTTTGGCATTCCAGTACGGCTAACTTTCTATCGGGCCCCTTCAGCGTTCGGCCTTTAGTGACAACGTCAGTAACAGCCAAATTACGATAACCGTCTCCTTGCTGCCTCTTTGTCTTGAGAAGGGGTAAGTATTCCTTGAACCACCTGCTCCAATAAATCTCAGAGAGGCTAAGAGCTTTTTTCACACTTTTCTTAATGAAAAAACTCCATCGTCCAGAGAGGTAGATAACTGCTGATTTGATGAGCTGTCTATTAGAAAATGAAAAGGTTTAAGGCTTTCATATTCATTATTAGCAATTAAAAATTGATTTGGCTTCTAATAGAAGCGTGTGTAGCAGCTCTTCTCGTGGGGCTTTTTCTCTTAAAGTATCCTGAAAGGCTGTCTTCATGAAGTCTTTCCCACACACACAGTCACCCATAAAGCACGACGCAGGTGGAATGAAGCTCCATTCGATTTGATTATTGGCAACAGAATCTTGAAACGCGTCGCAAAAATAACAGTTACATAACTGATGGTTTGTCCCAATAAAAGCGGTGCCGTTATCTGACAGTATTTTTCTTGGAACACCTGAATGGGCCATAAACCGACGTAAGCAGGAGATGGCAGAGTCTGAAAAAGATTTGCTGGTCACGTAGCAGAAGTTGCTTTTCCCTTTCTAGCGAACTTCCAGTTAAAAGTGCCTCTGCGGTCAATTTACTTGCCTTGATAGTGGCTGATGACCGTGAAGAACGTAACACACTAGATCTAGAACTTGATTTAGAAGGTTCAGTGCTAATAGTGGGGCTTTGGCTACGGAGACCGGATCGACGTTCGCGGGTGTATTGGTAGCTTCGATCGAAAAGCGGTCCAATTCTGGGGACCAACCGAGCCCACCCACGACGGGCACATCCGACTCTGAATGCTTTTCGTCAGTATACCGGAGCTGTGCCAGCTGCTTCGTTTTGGATCTCGTGTATGTAGGCAAAATGTGGACTTTAATGTGGACAGTCAATATAATCTCATTGTATTATAAACAATTTTGTTGTTGAAAGTACCCGCATTCAGATTTTTTTAAGCATTTGGGATCCAACGGAAATAGTTTTTGGGATTCAACGGCAATAAAACGTAATTTTCTTGCATTTTTAAAATTCGGGATCCAACGGAAATACATAATAATGTTTTGTGGGATCCAACGCCAAAAATATTAAAATGGGATTCAAAAGTGGGATCCATCGAAAATAAATCATAAAAACAAAGGCTTTGACACATCAAAGCCTTTGTTTTTATTTCATTAACAAATTATAGTGGACCGCGCCAACCATTCCCAGGTATTTAAAACATAGCTTATTTTCATCTGTCAATATGAATAACGTCAAATGATGCCATTATTGATTTTTTTTCAAATAGAAGATGCAGTTGAGCCGGAGATTGCACTAGAGAGAGTGGGATGTTTGTGATACCGTCACGTAGACGCTTCTTTCATGGTAACAAGCCATTATCCTCCTCTTTATATGCCTTTGTCGGGCAGCACACTATGGTAGCAAGAATAACAGGAAAACTCATTCCTGGCAAATAATTATTTTTATTTAAATATAATATCAGTTCTAAACAAACTAAGTTTGTTACTAATCACAAGAATTTATTTTTCTAGGCTTCTTTCTAACCATTGACATCGACAATAGACTCACTTCGTATAAAGAAATCTGGAATTGTTATTAACCTGAAAATACGGGCGTCTCCGTCTTGATATTTTGTCTACGAAAAATACATTTTATTTACCAACAAAGAAAGGAAAAAGGAACGCAAAATATAGACGTCACTACAAATAGAAATGGACGTATTTGTGCTTCAAATCAAATTAAAGGAAAAATACTTAATAAATGAAAATGTAGTAATAAGTCAAAATTAGTAGGAGAAAGGAATTTCCGTTGACAATATGGACAAATTCCTCGAAAATTCTATTGAATTCGGAGTTGAATAGATATCCTTTATCAAAGTTGGCTCCATTACATTGATTTACAAACCATTTTATTACAAGTTATTTTCAAATGGATACTTCATTTGGACATGATTTTACAAATGAGCAGTGCAAAGTCTGGAGTTAACAAACACTTAGGTGAAACGAGGAAAATAAATTTATACGAATGTTTTACGGTTACGACATCGCCGCTCACCGCAGCTCGCAGGTCAGGTAGACCCCTCGGGTCGTGTGAGTTAGTATGGAAATTCTAACAAATCACAGCGTTTTTCGCAGCAACACAGAATTTGTCGTGAACCCACGCGTGTTAAGGTGAGGTCTTGATGGACGCGACTAAACGAATTTGGGTGCGTAAAATTTGTCGCTGTTACATCACATCAGCTTAGTGAAATTGAAACTTTTTTCGGTGAATATACCCAACTAACTTATCCTACTAGAAGGTTTAAATTTTACTGAACCAATACAATTATTCCTGAAAGAGTTTGTTAAATACGACATAAAAAATAATGATTAAACGTTGTTCAAAAAACGATGTTTAAAAAGCCCAATTGTGGCAACTCCAATCGAATTCTTCGCAAGCCGCAATCGTTTCGTCGCGCAAAAAAGACCTATATTTTATCGATTTCGTTTTAAATGAAACCAGAGTTTCGTGTGGTTAATTTATTTGTGTGATACGTGAAACGAACGTTTCACTGGGCCCGCGTTCATTTATCTTATTCACTTTACACAAGGGCATGACTTGGCTGAGTTTTACATTTTAATTTGGGTCGCGATTTAATATGTTGCTACAATCATGCCGACTGCTGCTTACATGAACATTTTTCATGTGAATTTAATATAAGCAGGCGACGCTACTTGAATCCCTACTAATATTATAAATGCGAAAGTAACGCTGTCTATCTGTTACATTTTCACGCTTAAACCGCTGAATCGATTTAGATGTAATTTGTTATGGAGATAGTTTGAGACCCTGGAAAGGACATAGGATAGTTTTATCCCGGCAATTATCCTATGGAGTGTGGACATGGGGGTAAGAGTTTGTGTGGTGAACTAATAATTTCTCAAGTAAGGCGGCCCACACACCTATAATATTATGACGCCATATAAAAAAATGGCTATTCTAATTACTAATGCTACGCAGACGTAGTCGCGGGCAACAGCTAGTTAATTTATATGTATAATTTCAGTCTGCATGTTATGTCGAGTTTTAATTTAAGAGTCTCACTTTGAGTGAAAGATGTTTCCACATTAGTGTATGGTAAATGTCTATACTGTAGATTTTTTGTGGAAAGTAAATATATGCATTATAAGGAGAGCTAATAGCAAGCGTCTGGCAGCAAAATATCTTAATTAATTCCTAATTAAGTAACTTTTGTCATTATTTTAGAACCAAAACGAGGTTAATTACAAGGTTAATTTACTAATCTACTTAAGAGATTGCTTATTGCACCTTATCTCATATCTAAATATTTGCATGCCATCTTATGACGCAATGGTTCATTGTGCTACGAATTTATATATACCAACTTTTATCGTTACAGAAGATGGTATAAATAAATTCTAATAATACCATTTATTTTCATTAGAAACGGTCTTTTAATGTCAATAAATGGCATTATTAGAATTATGTTGTGTTTTTTTAAAAGAAGTGTTTGAACCTAATTTGGTGTACAATAAAGTAGGTATTTAATATTCTATTCTACGTTATCAATTTCTCACTACCGATAACGAAGTACCAAAGTAGCTAGGTAATTAGGTACTCCCGAGAAAATACCTTATTATTCACAAATGAGATATTTATTTCTTCGGCAGTCGAACTTTCCCGAGGTATCCGTGTTGTGGCAGCAGTTTCGGGTTAATTTCACGTTAGTCTTAAGCGGTTTACTTTGCGGATACGATGCGCAAGCTGGTATTTATATCCCAACTCCTCTAATGGTCTTTGTATTACCTAGAGCGGTACTGAACGTCTTGAAACTATGTCTTTTTGTGTTAATTTTTCAAATATTATTGTAATTATTGACATATTTAACTCTTCTGTACTTGCTCTAAAAAAAGTCGCTCTTGCCAATTAGTGGGTATCTCTAGTACCTGATCTTACATAAATAATTAAATGTATACCAATTTAATTTAATATATTCTAATTTAATTTAATTTATTCTAAGCCAAGCCAAGAATCTGGAATCCCTTCAACAATTCAGTGTCAAAAAGTGCATTAATTATGTGTTTACAGTGCTCATTATTATAAACATACATGTGAAAACTTCATTTCGTCATTCAAATAAACAAATAAAACTGTTGAAAGTGAAAATAACAGCAACGTTTATAAATTCAAAATTACATCCACCCTCAGTAAAGAATAACGAAATCTCGAAATCTTCTGACCAAGCGACCGGAGCTAACGAGGCGACGACGCCAGCCTGCGTGCAACTGCGTGCTCCAGGGCACCGCAGTAGGCATGCCTTCTGGACTTCGCGGCGCCCCAGTCCGGCAGCGCGACTGCGCCGCTTTGACAGAAAGAAGTTGTCACTTTGTGACACATTTTTAGTGCTTTTTTACTTATTGTTTAGTTTTTTATTTGTTTTAATTGTAAATATAATTTAAGTGAATCAGTTTCCAATAAAAATATATATGTTAAGTGGTAGCAGTGATGTGGTGGATAATAGTGCATGTCAACCTTCGTCATCACTAAACATCCTGGAGAGGTGTCCTCTGTGCACCCAGGCACGATTCTTTAAAGGTAAGCGGGGTTTGAACGTGCATATTGGAAAGGCACATAAGCTCCAAAATGCACCTGCTTCAGACCCTGTTGTTACTACACCTCCTACTCAAGCTACATCCACTTTTGACCCGTTCTGGAAAACACTTTCAAAAATGAAAAATTCTGTTCCGGTTTTAAAACGAGTTCCCCGCGGCGCTAGACCCCTAGTGGCACACCATCTTGCAGGTTGCATCCGCCTGGCCGTCCGGGAGAACTCACAAAGTGCTTGGGAACAACTTCTCACCTTCCCTTATAGAATTTTAAACGTTCAAAAGAATTTGGCAATCAAAAAGACGTTAACTTCACAAATTAAAGAAAATTGTAACATTTCGGCTCATAATTTGGATTCAAAATTATCGACACAGAGATATACCTCTTCAAGAGGTATATCCCATCTGGTCGAATCGAAATTAGGGGAAGGTGACATTAGCGGAGCAGCCAGGATTCTTTTTAGTAGTGATGTAGTGGCACCGTGTTTTCCAGATACTGTTGCAGCTCTGGAGAGCAAACACCCCGCCCCAGTGGATGGTCTTTCTTTTCCCGACCCCCCCGATCCTGATATTAATACCCTCACCATTACAGGTCGAGAGGTGATCAGAGCCGTGTGTTCCTTCCGGAGTGGCTCTGCTGGCGGCCTCGACGGCCTGTGTCCTCAGCACTTAAAGGACCTAATCTGTTCAGGCGCTGGGGAAGCTGGTGAGTTGCTTTTGAAGGAGCTTACGGCTCTGATGAACCTTATGCTCTCCGGTAAGATAAACGAGTCCATCATCGACATGTTGTATGGGGCCAATTTATGTGCCCTGCGCAAGAAGGATGGCGGGATTCGTCCCATTGCCGTAGGAACTACTTACTTATGGCAGCCAAGATTTGCTGTAAATTTTATGGTGAGGTAGTTTCGGAAAAATTTCAGCCCCTGCAGCTTGGTTATGGTTCCAAAGGGGGCTGTGAGGCTGCCGTACATGCATTATCGACCTACCTAAATTCTGGCAAAGGAGAGGTCATCCTGAAGGTTGATATTAAAAATGCTTTTAATTCACTTAATAGGGACACCTTGCTGACAGAAGCTAAAAAAGAAATACCTCAAATTTTTAGTTTTCTCTGGCAATGTATTACTTTTTCGGGAACACCTTCTGGAATCCGCTGTTGGCTGTCAACAAGGTGACCCTCTCGGGCCAGTGATCTTCAGTATGGCTATTCACCCAATTATTCGACAGCTAAATTCAAAATTTAACGTTTGGTATCTCGATGATGGAACCCTAGGAGGCGATGTAGACACAGTTTTAGATGACTTGCAATTATTAAAAAACCAACTACATTCTATAGGACTGGATCTAAATTTTTCCAAATGTGAGTTATTTTTATCTGACAGTATCGACAGACATGTGACACTTTCAAAATTCAATGAAATAGCCCCCGAAATCAAAATTATTGAAAAAAGCTCTCTTCGTCTCCTTGGGTCCCCAATCTTCGATGATTCCTTTCCCGATTTTATTGAGGAAAAAATTCAAAATTTCAACAACATTTCGGAAAGATTGCTCACAATTAACATGCATTCGGCCATCACCATAATTCGCTTTTGTTGTTTTGGCCCAAAATTATCATATTTCCTTCGTGCTTCCCATCTATGGAAGCACCTTCCTCTTTTAGAAAAAATGGACCAAATTATCCGTCATACATTAACTTTAATTTTAAATCTGGCCATGGACGACCGAGCTTGGCCTCAAGCTACTCTTCCCATCCGTATGGGAGGCCTCGGCGTCCGCAAAATTTCAAGTATTAGTTTACCGGCTTTTATATCCTCGGTCCACGGTACTGAGAAATTAATCAGGAATATCCTAGCTCCCATACTGATTAATTTTGATGTGCCGTGCTTCACCGAGGCTATTGGTGCTTGGAGACTCGCTTGCCCGAACTGTAATCCCCCCGACTACCCATCTTCCCAGAGACGGTGGGATGAGCCACTCTGCAAAGCAGTTCTGGAGCACCTAATTGCCACTTCTGCCACTTCTGCCGAGCGTGCTCGCCTGCTGGCTGTGGGTGAGTGGGAGTCGGGCCTCTGGCTTCACGCACTACCGTCGTCGAACATAGGCACCTTGTTTGACGACACTACTTTCCGCCTCGCTGCTTCCCTACGTCTTGGCGCTCCCTGTTGTTCTCCACATCGTTGCCACTGCGGCGAAGTTGTCAACAGCCTCGGTCACCACGGACTTTCATGCAGCCGAAGTGCGGGTCGCTTCGCTCTGCACGGAAACTTAAACGACATCATCCGACGTGCTCTCGTCACCGTCGGCGTTCCGGCTGTTTTAGAACCCCATGGCCTGGCACGCGACGATGGCAAAAGACCGGACGGGATGTCTTTGTTTCCATGGAAGATGGGTAGGCCTTTAGTGTGGGACGCTACTTGTGTTGATACTCTTGCGCCATCCCATCTTCCGAGTTCATCGTGCTGTGCTGGCGCTGCCGCTGCGGCTGCAGAGAACCTCAAGCGGCGGAAATATAATAACCTAATCGGTAGTTATATTTTCGAGCCGTTTGGGGTTGAAACTCTTGGTCCGTGGGGTCCGAGTGCTCACGCTTTGTTTAAAGATCTTTCCAAACGCCTAGTTGACACTTCGCGTGACCCAAGGGCTGGCTTTTACCTTGGTCAGAGAATAAGCATTGCCATACAACGTGGCAATGCTGCCAGCCTTTTGGGTACATTACCAGTGGGGAACGATGTGGAGGAGATTTTCGACGCCATATTTTAGTTAAGTATATTTTTTGTTTTAGTTAGTGAGTAGTTTTAGTTATTTAAGTATTTTATACACTGTGTTAAAACAGAATAAAATAAATATTTATTCTAATTTAATTTAATATGTTCTAATTTAATTTAATATGTTCTAATTTAATTTGATCTATGTTACTTAATTTAATTTAATTCAATCAATTTAGCTTTTAATAGTTCTTTTTTATGTTTTTAATTAATAAATTCTGTATTATCTGCGTAAAATTTAGTGCATGCTGTGATTTCTTTAAGTGATGAGGCACTTAGACTTAAGTTTGAAATGTACAAATTTATAAAGTAACAGTGTACTCAGTGTTGAAAAGCCTATTAATAAATAAATAAATAAACTTGTTTTGGCAAAAGATATCTGTGTTTTTTGCTGTCTCTAGTGGTATGTTGTTTATATGGCATATAACAAAGTCGCTGTCCGTATCTGGCGACGTCATCTCTGCTAACTTCTTAAAACTACGCAACGGATTGTGATATGGTTTATACTAATAGTAAAAGCGATGAACGAGGAAGGTTTTTATATAATATAACTTATCCTTTCGCCCGCTAAAATTGATCAAATTGCTGGATTTTTGTATTTATACAGCTAAACTTTGTAAAAAATACAAGTCATAGTATTCTGCTACTTAATCAACTAAGAATATCTCTCTACCAGCTTTGTAAATAAATTTCAGGTTGTCGCTGACCGGGGAGCTATTCAAAAAATACTATTTTGTCTTCTAACTAAATGAAAACAATTCATAAACAAAGTGTCAAAATTTCATTAGAACTCGCAAGAAAACCCGCAACTCGACACATTCTCATTCAAACAATGCTTGAATGGAACCAAAAATAGGTAAAGTTTTGCTCAAGCGCACCGCACTGGCCTATTAGAGACGTTCTATAATGAAGCAAAGAACGTCAAAGGATCCGTACAAGAAAGAAAAGATTATAATTTTCTGAATACAGTGTGTAAAACATCTCTTTGTTTTACCACACTAGCATAGGACTGAATTGTAAGGCAAAGGTAGAGTGGGGAGGACTTTCCCTAGCAGTGGGAAAAGATAAGATAAGCGGTAATGTGGTCAACGATGGAGCTCGCTTCATAATCATCATCATCAGCCTTTTAATGCTCCCACTGCTGGGACACAGGCCTCCTCTCTGTGAGAGAGGGAATGGACCATAATCTACCACGCGGGCCCAGTGCGCGTTGGTGGATATCACATGGCTTAAAATTTTTGGTTCTAGGACATGCCGGTATCCTCACGATGTTTTCCTTCACCGTATTTAGCTCGCTTACCTAGAAATAAAATATTCATTCTTGATTCAAAGACCCCCAAGTTACCTATATCTATCAGTAAATACAGACTCCGGCAGGAAATTCTTCCTGTTCGGTGTTGATAAAACTCTAATTCCTTTTAATTACTTTGCGTTTACTCTCATTTGAATGAATGGAAGTAAAATTGTGTTTTGTCAAAAGATTTTACTTCTTTTGAAAACTGGTATCTCTTTATTTCGTTTACATTCTTGGAAAAATCTTTTTCGGAAAGAAAGAAGGAACATGAAAGATAAATACTTGTTGTTTAAACTCAGTTGCTATGGACTTAAGTGTGCGGTACCCACTTTTATTTAATAAAGAGGTAGGCAGGTAAA
The DNA here is from genome assembly GCA_945859665.1 of Anorthoa munda. Classification (NCBI taxonomy): domain Eukaryota; kingdom Metazoa; phylum Arthropoda; class Insecta; order Lepidoptera; family Noctuidae; genus Anorthoa; species Anorthoa munda. The sequence goes on from OX243908.1 coordinate 18,637,788, forward strand.
TCGTGAGAGCTTTTCAATGATCAAATATTACGAGTGCTTTGGATGGATGAGGTACGTCGATTTTCTCTTTGATTTCCATTCCTTTACTTGTACCTATATATGCTCATTTGGTATAGATTAAAATCAGTATACTTCTGAAAAGGTAAATATTTTTTTCAGTTCATATCCAATTCATTTTGCAAAAGGTAGTTCTAATATCTCTGTACTTAGCCGCTCAATGGCTTATAAATAATATTTTATTTATATTTTGCTAGCCTACATTATGTCACACTGCCGGGTAACGAACTTCTCTTCATCCTTCCACACCTCTCAGTCTTGCACGATTACAAGCCAAGTTTCGTTTGCAAACATTATCTGACAATTATCACACCACCTACCACGGTAGACCTTGATTGGCCAGGCCGCCCATATACTCACAACAACATTAAATAAATAAAATTAACCAAACAATCAACTTCAGAAAAAAAACTCTTTTTTTCACAAAACAAAATAAAAGGTAGATCCAGTGTGTTATTTGCCACGCAAAAAAACATACAAATATAAAGCCCTATTTTAATCCCATTCTTTGCGCTGTCCGCTGACGATTAAACGATTACTGTAATCCTTATAATTGATGGTCATAATCGGCATGCCCAGGCACTGGATTGATTATAAAATTATACAAAAATATGCATATTAAATAACGGGGAAAAAATCTTTCCGGACCCACATGTACAGTTAGGGATAAAAATATGGATACACACAGCTAACTTTCTAAAACTCTTATCTGTTAAAACAAATAGGAGACTCGAGGCTCGGCAGTAAAAATATTTTAAACTATTTATATTTGCAATGTAGCTAGACACATCACAAACTATTGTAGTTAGAATATTGATTCAGAATTTCAGTTAAAACTTTCAAGAACAATAAAAATTTTAGAACACCCGACACATTTTTATTTCATGCTACATAATTTATCTAGTAGTAGACACGCTTTGATCGACAATCTATTGATCACGTAATTATGACACGATATCTTGCGAGAATACCCCGAAACAAACAGTAAAACGCCCATAACTTTTGAACGGCAATACCGATTTTCATCAAACATAGCTAAGAACACTCTCGATAAAGTCACCTTTTCAAAATCATTCAATAGGGTCATACATTTAGGAGCTATGATGCCACAGACAGATACACAAATACACAGTTATACACGTCAAACTTATAACACCCCTCTTCTAAAATCCCTCGAAGTAAATTCAAATATATTTTTAATCACCGACTATCCGTCGGGGGTAAAAAATACATTTGAATTTACTTAGGGCATTATCATCTACCTATCCTTTTCAGTCTATCCACACGCATTAGCTAAAGTAAGCTTAGTTTTGATTTCATGTACATATTTATGTCCATAACTGTACTTGCGAATACAAAAAAGCCTCGTCAAATAAATCATTTTTGTTTTTTACCAAAGAGTTTGCCGGTACCTTCGTTGGTTTGTACCTTACCTTTTTCCAACCCCTGTTGTTTTCGCCCTCCATTTTCGAGTGTTTTACCTCTTTAATCAAAAGTTGTGCGGTGATTACGGTGGAGTCATTGTTTTACGAAGGCAGGCGTACCTTAATGCGTGTGTATGTTAATTATTGTGTTTTTCATGTCGAGTCAAAGTTAACTTTGTGCGGTCGACCTTTCATATGTTGTTGAGGATACTTTTATGTTTATTTTGATGTCAGCTGAAAGAAAACCATCCCTTTATTTTATTGTACCTATACAACGTTTCGTTATAACCAAGCGACACGTGTCGCGTGCTTGTGCGAGTTTTTATTCGTGCCCGATCACATTAACGTAAACGTCAATTCGTATTGAAACTGGATAAGCGCCGTCAGGTGGCAGCAATGGAAAATCCCTTTTTGTTTACAAATTGACATAATAGAACGTTTACGTTAACGCGGTCGAGTATGTTGAAAAACTCGTACTAAGACCTTAGGTGCATAGCTGTTGTTCTCAATAACTATCCATGTTTATGCTCCTCTGAAGTCCACAAGCTAACTAACCCATGATTCTGTACTAAATTTGTAACATTATTCTAGATCAGGAATTCCCAAACTATTTTGGGCAACCTCGTCGACTCCTAAAAGCAGCTGGGCAACCGATTTCGTTCCCAAGGTGTTGATATTGACCATTTTGGGAATCCCTGTTCTAGATCATTCAAGTTACAGGGTCTATGTAGTGCAACGTTTAAAATGTCAATTTTCAACACCGCTAAGACTTTAGCCAAAGTATCTTTCTATCAGCGATGGCGATCGCCGAAATAAATTGTTAAATTATTGATATCAATCAACAATTCAATCATTTTACCCGCATGAGGCTTCAAAGCTATAGAACTCAACCATCGCTTACAATCAGGCATAAAATCATACGTTCAGATAACTATTCACTAACACAAACATAATAATACGTTTAAAATACTCTTACGTCCATCGAAAACATCTGATGAAATTGTTTATTAGGTACTTTTAGAATTAATTTCCAATGACCAACGGTTTATGATGTCTAGACTGTCTAAATGGCCATGGTCAATGGTCAATGGTCTTCTTGTATAAGTTTGTAAGTGGGCCATGAATAATTTTATTGTGGTGATGTTAATTGAAATTATGTTCCCACCGCTGAGACATAGACGTCGTCCCGGCCAAAAGTAGGCTGGAATCTTTGTTACAGAAGTTCTATAATTAAGTCCAATAATTATTATTTACTTTAATTAGGTCGTATCTTGCTTTACCAAAGTCTACGTCAAGAGACGAAGTGGGATGAGAAGGCAATTAAGTAGTATAAGAATAATCTTTAATTAACTGTTCGTAAATAAAAAAAGTGCCTACCTATTTTATTTTCAAAGCTTAAACCTAAAAATAAATCTGCGTTACAAATTATTACTGCGACTACATTATTACTACCCAAGTAGACAAGCAACATCTAGACAAATGTGGTTGATAGACCCAACGACATGAATGCATTGCTCCTGTTCAAACCATGTCCCATCTATTGGAGTGTCTGGCTGAAGTGTCCCTAACTTGCACTTCTGAGGAACGGGGTATTGCAATGGCAACCTGAGACTATCTCATGTTAACAAGTTTACGTAATATATACAGAGTAAATAACCATAGGCTCTGTGTAATTTTTACACATAATATTTTTGTGTAAAAGATCTGAAAAATCCAGCCATAGAAGAAGATTGCTCAAAGACCTCAGCTCCACAAAAGATAAGAAAAGAAAAACAGAAACATCAAAATAACAATAGTTTCTGCTCCCGTAGATTGTTTCGTGCAATATAGGGAGAAAAGGAAAATCCGAAGAAAGGCAAAATGGCGCTAATGAGGATGCCAAAGTTGCGTGCTGAGGTAAGTAGGTAGGGAAGTGACATGAAGATAGAAAATGCGGAAAATAATGTTGGGATACCATTATTGTTACAATAACATTGTCATGGTGAGTGTGACGTCACTGAAATGTTTCTCGTATGTTTTTATTTTGGACTATTAATTATTTATTTATAAATCAATAAAGGGATAAAACAGATAACGTATTATCACTGAAAGTTTTGATCTGGTTACAAAAATAATATCAATGATAGCTGGTTACACTATTGCGAATTGCCAAAGACATTATTTAATATTTTTTCAAAAAAATGCGCTGTCTCTGTGGGATGTCTAGGCAATGGCAGCCAAGTCGTAGGAAATATTAGAAGATAACACAATATTGCAGTCAGCAAAAACGTATTTTAGGAGACTAATCATTTACACTGTGTAAATTCATCAACTGTAAAACTTCACGTGTTACAAATTCAAACATAATTAGCCTAAATTTAGTTCATAAAAACTTGAAAAAGTATTTAATGAAACACTCGCAAGCTTTGTGATACTCATAACGAAACATAAAAAAAACTACAAACAGGTTAACTCTACACGGCCAGGCAAATCCCTGAATTGAATACGGATCCAGTTCTCACAAAACAATTGAAAATAAAACAGAAGAATGAAACAACGCGGGAAACGTTGTACTGTTAAAAGTACAAGGATTCGTTTGAATAAAATATAGTCCTACTCATTAAATATTATGAGTAGCAATAAAACTAGATAAGCATTTAATATAAACCAAGTTGCCTGTGAATATCGCAATTTACAAGTGTCTGCAGTGCACAAAACGCACATAAGTATACCCACAGAGCACTGAGACGCCTAAGTGGCCATTGCTAGAGAAAACGTCTAAACTTTACATACAAACCGAGCGTGTTGGTGATGTCTGATGAGTGTCACCATCTACTCATAAAAATTGATGCCCAGTGATAATTCTGGCTACGGCTATGACAGCCGAAACTTGTGTTCAGCGCAATGTTTTCGTCAAAATTCACTTGGCGCCACTTCGGCAAAAGGTATTCCTTTGAAAATGCAACTTATGACGACAGCGTAAGTAACAAATTTCAGAAAACATTAGCGTTTTGACGGGTGTTTGGACCTACTGACTCAGTACTGCCACCTAGTACACATCAAATCAGAAAACCTTAATTGCACGGGTACTAATTTTATTAGCAATGGCATTTCTAGTAGATGCCAAATTGCCAACACAGCACTCCGAGCTCTGTGACAAAACCGAACCGCGTTGGCAACCAGCCTTGAGAGATTTACCTCTAGCTTTATTAGAAAAGGCATTCCTTTTAAAGTGAGTACTTAATAGTTTTTATAAACCACTCGGCTACTGGGTTATAAAGTTTGTCTTCAACTGGGAGAGACGTTCCTGGTCTTGACAGAGCAAATTCTCAGACTGATGAGATTTACATCAACGTTTTTTGTTGACATGAAAATTGTTTTCTTACTCTTGGTTAAATTATAGAAATAAGGTTCATTGACTTCTGGCGTTTGAAAATATATGTTTTCTTTTGTGGTTTTTGAGAATATTTGTTCGTCTTGAGAAGGTATAGTTGTAGAAATAGAGCTGGCAGATTATATATCTTTTCTTTCTTTATATTATTTCTAGTTTATTTACAATACAATCCAAAGTTCAAAAGAACTATTCGTTTTGTCTACGAGAATATTTTATTCTCCTTTGCGGTTCTATATCGATTTGAATCATACACTCTCCATTATTCGTTTTTCATAACAGTCCTTAAGAAATTTGTATTAAATTATTAACGAATATTCAAACTTCGCCTCCGCAAAGCGTCACAAATTTAAAATTCAAGAAATTAAGTAAAAAGTTAACGTCACTCACAGGACTATGCCGTCATTTTCGTCATGTCTATTAAAATTTCCATAAGCAGCGCTTCTAATCAACGGTGTTTTGTGTTACGACCGTAGTTTTGTAAGTATGTTAGGTCCCGCAGACAAGTTACTTACGGTTTTCCCTTCCCTCCAAACAAATTAGGAGGCTAAAGATAATTAGAATATTACTACCTTTTATTTACAGAGAACCCATGTAGAAAATAATAATCAAAAGATAGCTCAAACGTATGTTTAACTTAATGAACAAGACTAGAGAGATTAATAGATTAGACATATCTTTTGGGCCTAATACGTCTGTATCGCCAGAAGGTGTAAGCAGGAATACTTGCAAATAATTCTCTGTGTGCAAAATTAATTATAGAATCTATTTTGGAATTTTCATAAATATTATCAAAACATTATTCCTTCCCCTCTTTAGAATAATACAATATAATAACAATAAGTTAATCAGAAATAGACCATTTTGTGTACGTTTTGATACAACGATAAAATAATTTAATATATTCGTTTCAACTTAATGCCTCCTCCTTAGAAGCTGTCTGTTAGAACTATTTTATAATACCTATCTTACTGTGGTCTAGACTAAGACCTGTCTTCAGTTACCAAAGTCGATTTAATGCCTTCACAACGATAGACAAGTTTAAATTAAATACTTACTTATATTACCATTTTAAAACAAAATGCAAAGCAATTTTTCTTAACATTTCTTCGGTATATTAAGTTTTTATTAAAGCCTATAGTTCTAATAGACGATGAATGGCTATCGAGCAAAGAATTATTTATTTAAGAATACATTCAGACTATGAAAAGAAATTAAACTTCAAATAGAAAGTTTAATACCAAAAGAAAGAAAAGATCACTTGATATCTTAAGTAGAAAACTTAAAATTATATACAAGTTTATTTTTGTTTACGATTCGCAATCAATCAAAATACAGGTAGCTAGAAACCTAATGATTTCTAGCTACCTGTATTTTGATTGATTATTATATTATTTTATTATATTGCCTGCAATTGTATATATTCATAAAGCTCAGCATTTAAAAAAATGTCGTTACCAAAATCGCCCAAACCATCGTTTTCGCGTCTTGAATAAGTTACGATGAAAAATTTAATTAAACAAGATTTCTTGTCTACACAAAAACAGTGAAAATACTTATGAGAATTAATAATGTTTGGGAACCGGAGACTCCGTGTTTCTTTTTCATTAAGGGCTGCTATCAATTTTCTAGGCAACCCTGATCTCGGGAAAGACAAAACAGTTCATACATTGAGAGAGATTTTTTTGGAGAAAAGAGAAAGTAAAAAGAATGAACTGGTAATTAAATTTTGCGGAGTGTCAAAAACAATTCATTATTGTATATTTGGGTAATATTTTTTTATTGATAGTAATCAGTACTATTCTTCCAGGAATTAGATATTGTTCTCGTTAATTTTTTTGGGTTTAGATTAGCTGCGTAGATTGTGCAAAGACTTGCATTTGATACCCTACTTATATGTTTATTATGATTCGATATTTCTTTATATTCCTGTTCTTATGTTTATGTTTATTTGTAGTAGTCTTTAATCTCTCATTCGCATTATTCAAGTCCTGGAGTTTGTAGGTGATTATGCAAGATGGGCAGGAAAAATAGATCGTATGCAATATGATACAAATAACTGAATACAATCATATTTATTACTTACTTCAAAAAAAGGAGGTAATCAATTCGATACATATGTATATAACTAGCTGACCCGGCAAACTTTGTTTTGCCATAAAAACACCTAATATGCATCTACCCTACCTACCCTACCCTACCCTACCTACCCTACCCTACCCTACCTACCCTACCCTACCTACCCTACCCTACCCTACCTACCCTACCCTACCCTACCTACCCTACTTACCCTACCTACCCTACCCTACCTACCCTACCCTACCCTACCTACCCTAACCTACCTACCCTACCCTACCTACCCTACCCTACCTACCCTACCCTACCTACCCTACCCTACCTACCCTACCCTACCTACCCTACCCTACCTACCCTACCCTACCTACCCTACCCTACCTACCCTACCCTACCTACCCTACCCTACCTACCCTACCCTAATTTTCCATTATTTTTTTTTTTGTAAGTTTAAACCATTCTCGAATCTCCACGAACACACACAAAAAATTTCATCAAAATCGGTCCAGTCGTTTAGGAGGAGTTCAGTCACATACACACGCACACAAGAAATATATATATTAAGATATTGTTAGAAATGCGCAATATTCACATAAGTTACTCTATGTGGGCTTCTAAACATGTGTGCCAAATTTCATTAGTGTATGTTAATATGTATGTATGTATTGTCCACGCATTTATCCGGAACTAGTAATCAGATCGTGATAATTATTTTTTATTGGATTAAATTTCTTTCAACTTAGGGTATAGTGCAAGTTTCATGTAAATCGGTTCAGCAGTTTTCAAGATATGGAACATAGAAACGAGTTCCTTAGCGACAAACAGCACGAATGTGTGAATTAAGTTATTATGGATATTTTGTTAATCCTTTAGACTTAACAAAATATCCATAATAGCCTTACCATAGAACTTGTTCACTTATTAGTGATGGTGTACCAAAACTCAAAAGAGAGAAATAAAAGCATTTTCACAAAAAAATAAACCGACTTAAAAAGCAAAATACAAAAAATTGCTGAATAACTTTTGTTTCGAAAGTCAGTGCTGCAAAACGATAAAAACAAAAGGTACTAAAGAAACCGACTTCCGACTTTCTTTTAGTGTTTTGCTTTGAAGTTGGTTTATGTTTTTTGTAAAAGTTTTTTTTAGATGTCCAACTTCTACTCCATAGCAAGTTCCTAGCAAGTGCTTCATACGAATGATTAATTAGACATCAGTAGGCATAATTATATAATTTCTATCAGAATATTTGATTCACGCTTACGTATGAAGCACGAGCGTATGACATAATATATTATGGCTTCTTAAGCCAATATCACTCAAGATAATCATCATTCAATCACACTGTGACGCAAACGTACTTATGTATGAACTTGTCTACTTAACTTATGTATGTAACGAAGTCAATTGTAGATACATGCTCATTTCATTTTAGTTAATGGATATAAAAATTTTCTAAAAAGAATTAGTTTAAAATTTGTTGGTGGTAAAACACAACATAGTGTACGATATAACAGTGTCAACTTAGGTAAGTTGAACAAAAATGTACTAACGTTTTATTGAAATTAAAGAATCCCTTATAAATGATTTAAACGTTGACAATATACAAATTGTCAACGGTTAGGTCGTATCAAAAGAAGAAAGGTCGGTTTAAATCGTTTAATTACAATAAAACGTTAGTACATTTTTGTTCAACTACGTGCTGGAATTTCCATCAACAAAACTTCTAATACAAACTTTTACCCTCTATAGTGGTCACCTTCGTTATAAAATTATGGAACTCAAAACTTCAAAATGTCATACTTCTAGCGGTTTGTGCTGTACGTAGTCTTACAGTAAATAAAGAGTGGACACTAAAAACAAGAAAAGTAACCCTTTTACCTTTAACTATAAAAAAATATTCTCAGACGTAATATCCAAAGGGAACGATAGACCCAGAGATAGAAAAGCAAAAAGTGATGTGACACGAATGTGAGAAAAATCGCAATATCATTTAGTCGCCACAGTGTAGGAAAGTTTTTCCCCTGTCACAGATGCATGTGATAAACGAGCGACCTCTCAAGATTTGCTCGGGTGTCAGTTCAATACGCTTACTCCCATTATGATACTGTGACTTCGCTTGTGATATTCGCGGGTCTTAAATTTCCCTTTTCAGATTCTGTATTAAGGGTACCTATTTAATTTAGGGAGAGCAGTGGTGTCCCAGTGGTAACGGCCGTGAATTAAAAGTTGAAGATCGTGGGTTCGAACCCAGGCAGGCGCTTTACTTTGTGTAAATTATTTCATTACCACTGCTCTCAAAACGGTGAAGGAAAACATCGTGACGACACCGGCCTAGTACCAAAAATTTGGACAAGACTTGTGACATCCACCAACCCGCACTGGGCCCGCTTGGTGGATTAAGGTCCATTTATATTATTTAAATTATACATAGCTTATTTCCATCTGGAATAACGTCAAATGATGCCATGATAGTTAATTTTTTGTTGATCCTGTGATTGCCCTAGGGACAGTGGGATTTTGTGACTTTATATAATAGATGTATATAAATATACAATTTCACAAAAATACCAATTTCTAACAATGATACTTATATAGATTTTTTTAAATAAATCACCTTTTCATTTTCCTTTTAGTACCTCAATGCTTTATGTTTAGCAGCAGCGCCATCGGTGCATGAAAACTGATTCCACCGTCACGAACTGATTCTACCGTCACGTACACGCTTCTTTCATGGTGACAAGCCATTATCCTTCTCTTGAAATGCCTTTGTCGGGCAGCAAACTGTGGTAGCAAGAATAACAGGAAAACTCATTCCTGGCAAATAATTATTTTTATTACAAGCTTTTATTTAACTTGCAGTGTGTGTACGTATGTACTTATGTATGTGTATGTATGTAAGTGTGTTCGGATCAAATATTGCAACTAAATTTCAAAGCAGTTATCCTCCACCGATTAAGATGAAATTTTCCATACATGTTTAGTTTGGATGACAATGCATGGTTAGATACGTGACTTCATTCTAAATTCAATATGGGGGACGACCCAAGATGTCGGACTAGTTATTTTTTGTGCACTGCCATGATAGTTTAATGTGAAGAATGCAAAACTATTTAGTGCGCAGGGTTAAAATGCGTGCTATATCAACCGACAACACGTGCGGAACACATAGATGCTGTTATGAGCAGTAAGAAGCTAGTACCTACGCGTACGAATACACACAATTTTGCAAATTTGTAGCGAAATGGATGATCATTTAGAACGAAAACGAGCTCGCGAAATTTTATAAACAGACCTTTGGGAGTCTGGATATCATAAAAAAACGACTGAATGAATCTTTTCAAAATATAATTATTTGGATTTTTGAACTACTGATCTATCCCTGTATGGAGGCCGTTTTACAATTTTCCTTCTTCTTATGGTACTTTATACCAAAGATGCGTTAAAATGAGTGTTAAAATACGGAACTTTCGAAGCTCATAACTTTCAAGTAATTTTTTTTTAACTTTTTTGCTTCCATACAGGGCTAGATAATGATGAGACAAATTGATATCATTTTTTATTTTGAACGTACATCGTCAAACAGTGGAGTAAAAGCCAGACTACGTTTGTATGGAAGAATTTTCGACTAGTGTACCCTTAACAAACTGAGTTTGTTACTAATCACAAGAATTTATTTTTCTAGGCTTATTTCTTACCATCGACATCGACAATAGACTCGCTTCGTTTAATGAAATCTGGAATTATTATTAACCTGTAAATACGGGCGTCTCCGTCTTGATATTTTGTCTACGAAAAAAAAACATTTTATTTACCAACAAAGAAAGGAAAAAGGAACGCAAAATTTAGACGTCACGACAAATAGAAATGGACGTATTTGTGCTTCAAATCAAATTAAAGGAAATATACTTAATAAATGAAAATGGAGTGATAAGTCAAAATTAGTAGGAGAAAGGAATTTCCATTAACAATATGGACAAATTCCTCGAAAATTCTATTGAATTCGGAGTTGAATAGATATCTTTTATCAAAGTTGGCTCCATTACATTGATTTACAAACCATTTTATTATAAGTTATTTTCAAATGGATACTTCATTTGGACATGATTTTACAAATGAGCAGTACAAAGTCTGGAGTTTACAAACACTTAGGTGAAACGAGGAAAATAAATTTATACGAATGTTTTACGGTTACGACATCGCCGCTCACCGCAGCTCGCAGGTCAGGTAGACCCCTCGGGTCGTGTGAGTTAGTATGGAAATTCTAACAAATCACAGCGTTTTTCGCAGCAACACAGAATTTGTCGTGAACCCACGCGTGTTAAGGTGAGGTCTTGATGGACGCGACTAAACGGATTTGGGTGCGTGAAATTTGTCGCTGTTACGTCACTTTAGCTTAGTGAAATTGAAACTTTTTCCGGTGAATGTACCCAACCAACTTACCCTACTACAAATTTTAAATTTTACTGAACCAATACAATTATTCCTGAAAGAGTTTGTCAAATACGATGTAAAAAATAATGATTAAACGTTGTTCAAAAAACGATGTTTAAAAAGCCCAATTGTGGCAACTCCAATCGAATTCTTCACAAGCCGCAATCATTTCGTCGCGCAAAAAATACCTATATTTTATCGATTTCGTTTTAAATGAAACCAGAGTTTTCTGTGGTTAATTTATTTGTGTGATACGTGAAGCGAACGTTTCACTGGGCTCGCGTTCATTTATCTTATTCACTTTACACAAGGGCATGACTTGGCTGAGTTTTACATTTTAATTTGGGTCGCGATTTAATATGTTGCTACAATCATGCCGACTGCTGCTTACATGAACATTTTTCATGAGAATTTAATATAAGCAGACGACGCTACTTGAATCCCTACTAATATTATAAATGCGAAAGTAACGCTGTCTATCTGTTACATTTTCAGGCTTAAACCGCTGAATCGATTTAGATAAAATTTGTTATGGAGATAGTTTGAGACCCTGGAAAGGACATAGGATAGTTTTTATCCCGGCAATCATCTTATAGAGTGTGGACATGGGAGTAAGAGTTTGTGTGGTGAACTAATGATTTCTCAAGTAAGGCTGCCCACACACCTATAATATTATGACGCCACATAAAAAAATGGCTATTCAAATTACTAATGCTACGCAGACGAAGTCGCGGCCAACAGCTAGTTAATTTAAATCTATAATTTTAGTCTGCATGTTATGTCGAGTTTTAATTTAAGAGTGTCACTTTGAGTGAAAGATGTTTTCACATTTAGTATGTGGTAAATGTTTATACTGTAGATTTTTTGTGGAACGTAAAGATATGTATTATAAAGAAAGCTAATAAGCAAGCGCAGCTAAGTAACTTTTGTCACTATTTTCGTATCAAAACATGCCCACAGTCAAACACAAGGTTAATTAAATCTACTTAAGAGATTGCTTATTGCACCTTAACTCATATCTTAATTTTTGCATGCCATCTTATGACGAAATGGATTATTGTGCTACGAATATACTTATACCAAATTTTGTCGAAAGAGATGGTATAAATAAATTCTAATAATAATTTTAATAAATGCCAATAAATAGCATTACTAGAATTATGTTTTTTTTTTATAAGGGGTTTGTAAATAATTTGGTGTACAATAGAGTTAGTTAGTTAGGTATTTAATATTCTATTGTACGTTATCAATTTCTCACGACCTATAACGAAGTACTAAAGTAGCAAGGTAATTAGGTACTCCCGAGAAAATACCTTATTATTCACAAATGCGATATTTATTTCTTCGGCTGTCGAACTTTCCCGAGGTATCCGTATTGTGGCAGCAGTTTCGGGTTAATTTCACGTTAGTCTTAAGCGGTTTACTTTGCGGATACGATGCGCAAGCTGGTATTTATATCCCAACTCCTCTAATGGTCTTTGTATTACCTAGAGCGGTACTGAACGTCTTGAAACTATGTCTTTTTGGTGTTCATTTTTCAAATAAGCTTGTTTTGGAAAAGGAAATGTTTGTTGTTTGCTATCTTTAGTGGTTTGTTGTTCATATGGCATCCGTGCCGTGTCTGGCGACATCATCTCCGCTAACTTCTTCAAAACCACGCAACGGATTGTGATATGGTTTATACTAATACTAAGAGCAATGAACGAGGAAGGTTTTTATATAATATAACTTATTCTTTCACCCGCCAAAATAGATCAAATTGGTGGATATTTGTGTTAATACAGCTAGGCTTATGTAAAAAATACAATTCATTGTATACTGCTACTTAATCAACCAAGAATATCTCTCTACCAGCTTTGTAAATAAATTTCAGGTTGTCGCTGACCGGGAAGCTGTTCAGAAAATCGTATTTTCTCTCCTAACTAAATGAAAACAATTCATAAAGTAATTGTCAAAATTTCATCTGAGCGCGCATGAAAAGTCCTAACCCGATATTCTCACTCAAACAATGCTTGAATGGAACCAAAAATAGGTAAAGTTTTGCTCAAGCGCACCGCACTGGCCTATTAGAGACGTTCTATAATGAAGCAAAGAACGTCAAAGGATCCGTACAAGAAAGAAAAGTAAATATTTTTCTGAATACAGTTTGTAAAACATCTCTTTGTTTTACCACACTAGCATAGGACTGAATTGTAAGGAAAAGGTAGAGTGGAGAGGCCTTTCCCCATCAGTGGGAAAAGATAGAATAAGCGGTAATGTGGTCAACGATGGAGCTCGCTTCATAATCATCATCATCAGCCTTTTAATGCTCCCACTGCTGGGACACAGGCCTCCTCTCTGTGAGAGAGGGAATGGACCATAATCTACCTCGCGGGCCCAGTGCGGTTTGGTGGATATCACATGGCTTAAAATTTTTGGTTCTAGGACATGCCGGTATCCTCACGATGTTTTCCTTCACCGTATTTAGCTCGCTTACCTAGAAATAAAATATTCATTCTTGATTCAAAGACCCCAAATTACCTATATCTATCAGTAAATACAGAAATACTCCGGCAGGAAATTCTTCCTGTTCGGTGTTGATAAAACTCTAATTCCTTTTAATTACTTTGCGTTTACTCTCATTTGAATGAATGGAAGTAACATTGTGTTTTGTCAAAAGATTTTACTTCTTTTGAAAACTGGTATCTCTTTATTTCGTTTACATTCTTGGAAACATCTTTTTCGGAAAGAAAGAAGGAACATGAAAGTAAAATACTTATTATTTAAACTCAGTTGCTATGGACTTAAGTGTGCGGTACCCACTTTTATTTTATAAAGAGGTAGGTAGGTAAATCGTGAGAGCTTTTCAGTGATCAAATATTACGAGTGCTTTGGATGTAGGTACGTCGATTTTCTCTTTGATTTCCATTCCTTTACTTGTACCTACATATGCTCATTATAGGTTAAATTCAGTTCACTTCTGAAAAGGTAAATATTTTTTATCAGTTTATATCCAATTCATTACGCAAAACTTTTAAACATAGTAAATAATAAATAACATTTTATTTATATTTTTGCTAGCCTAAATTATGTCACACTGCTGGGTAACGAACTTCTCTTCATCCTTCCACACCTCTCAGTCTTGCACGATTACAAGCCAAGTTTCATCTGCAAACATTATCTGAAAATTATCACACCAACTTTACCACGGTTGACCTTGATTGGCCAAGCCGCCCATATACTCACAATAACATTAAATAAATAAAATTAACCAAATAATCAACTTCAGAAAAAAAAAACTCTTCTTTTCACAAAACAAAATAAAATGTTAATCCAGTGTGTTATTTTCCACGCATAAAAATTATACAATTTAAAGCCCTATTTTAAACCCATTCTTTGCGCTGTCCGCTGGCGATTAAACGATTACTGTAATCTTTATAATTGATGGTCATAATCGGCATGCCCAGCCACTGGATTGATTATAAAATTATACAAAAATATGCATATTAAATAACGGGGAAAAGATCTTTCCGGACCCACATGTACAGTTAGGGACAAAAATATGGATACACACAGCTAACTTTCTAAAACTCTTATCTGTTAAAACAAATAGGAGATTCGAGGCTCAGCAGTAAGAACATTTTAAACTATTTATCAATAGTTTGTGATGTGTCTAGCTACATTATAAATTTTATAATGTAGCTAGACACATCACAAACTATTGTAGTTAGAATATTGATTCAGAATTTCAGTTAAATCTTTCAAGAACAATAAAAATTTTAGAACCCCCGACACATTTTTATTTCATGCTACATATTTTATCTAGTAGTATACATGCTTTGATCGACAATCTATTGATCACGTAATTATGACACGATATCTTGCGAGAACACCCCGAAACAAACAGTAAAACGCCCATAACTTTTGAACGGCTATACCGATTTTTATCAAACTTAGCTAAGAACACTCTCGATAAAGTCACCTTTCCAACAAAATCATCATCAATCAATAGGGTCATACATTTAGGAGCTATGATGCTACAGACACATACACAAACACACAGTTATACACGTCAAACTTATAACACCCCTGTTTATCCGTCGGGGGTTAAAAATACATTATCATTTACCTAGCGTTTCCAGTCTATCCACCCGCATTAGCTAAAGTAAGCTTAGCTTTGACTACATGTACATATTTTTGTCCATAACTGTACTTGCGAATACAGAAAAGCTTCGTCAAATAAATCATTTTTGTTTTTTACCAAAGAGTTTGCAGGTACCTTGGTTGGTTTGAACCTTTTCTTTTTCCAACCCCTGTTGTTTTTCGCCCTCCATTTTCGAGTGTTTTACCTCTTTAATCAAAAGTTGTGCGGTGATTACGGTGGAGTCATTGTTTTACGAAGGCAGGCGTACCTTAATGCGTGTGTATGTTAATTATTGTGTTTTTCATGTCGAGTCAAAGTTAACTTTGTGCGGTTGACCTTTCATATGTTGTTGAGGATACTTTTGTGTTTATTTTGATGTCAGCTGAAACCCATCCCTTTATTTTATTGTACCTATACAACGTTTCGTTATACCCAAGTTACACGTGTCGCGTGCTTGTGCGAGTTTTTACTCGAGCTCTATCACATTAACGTAAATGTCAATTTGTATTCATGATCATAACATCATCATCGAATTCCGCACAGCCCGTTTTATCATCGGACTACCAGACGTACGGCGATGCGCCATCGGTACATGGTGGACATCGCACCCATACGCACTAAACGTTTTGAGAATACTTTTATTATGCGTACAGCTAAGGAGTGGAATTCCCTGCCGGAGTCTGTGTTTCCCGATAGCTACAATCTAGGGGTCTTTAAGTCAAGAGTGAATAGGTTACTACTAGGCAAGCGTGCTCCATCGTAGACCACATCTTCGCTTACCATCAGGTGATATAGTGATGGTCAAGCGCGAGCCTATAATAGATAAATAATAATAATAATAATATTGAAACTGGATAGGCGCCTTCGGGTGGTAGTAATGGAAAATCCCTTTTTTGTTTACAAATTGACATAATATAACGTTTACGTTAACGCGGTCGAGTATTTTGAAAAACTCGTACTAAGACCTTAGGTGCATGCCTATTGTTCTCAATCTAAATATAATCAACCAACTCTAACAATTTATCTCAATCAACTATCCATGTTTATGCTCCTCTGAAGTCCACAACCTAAATAACCCATGATTTTGAACTAAATCTGTAAAATTATTCTAGATCAGGGATTACCAAACTATTTTGGGCAACCTCGTCGACTCCTAAAAGCAGTTTTCGTTTATGTCGACCCCTGGGCAACCGATTTCTTTCCCAAGGTGTTGATATTGACCATTTTGGGAATCCGTGTTCTAGATCATTCAAGTTGCAGGGTCTAAGTAATGCAACGTTTAAAATGTCAATCTTCAACACAGCTAAGACTTTAGCCAAAGTATCTTTCTTTCAGCGATGGCGATCGCCGAAATAAATTGTTAAATTGTTTATATCAATCTACAATTTAATAATTTATTTTTAAATTAAATTTCATTTTCACATGAAATTTTGATAGCACTTGCGCATATACATTTTTTACTTTTCCCAGTCGGTAACACGATGCGACGCTTTCGTTGCTAAATTGTCACTAATTGTCTTTGTCCATTAGATATTCTTATTCTTGTTCTTTACTAGCTGCGCTCACGGCTTAGCTCCCGTCAACTGCCTACCCTATCCTACTTACTAACCTATCCTACTTTCTGCCTCATGGATTTATGTGAATAAAATATAGGTCTACTCGTTAAATATTATGAGTAGCAATAAAACTAGATAAGCATTTAATATAAACCAAGTTTCCTGTGATTATCGCAATTCACAAGTGCCTGGAGTGCACAAAACGCACTTAAGTAAACCCTCAGAGCACTGAGACGCCTAAGTGGCCATTGCTAGAGACAGCAATGTTTAAACTTTACATGCAAACCGAGTGTGTTGCTGATGTCTGATGAGAGTCACAATTTACTCATAAAAATTGATGCCCAATGATAATTCTGGTAACAGCTGTAACAGCCGAAACTTGTGCTCAGCGCAAAGTTTTCGTGAAAATTCACTTGGCGCCACTTTGACAAGAGGTATTCCTTTGAACTTGAAAATGCAACTTATGATGACAACGTAAGTAACAAATTTCAGATAACATAACGTCTTGACGGGAGCCTGGAACTGCTGACTCAGTACTGCTACCTAGTACACATCAAATCAGAAAACCTTAATTGCACGGGTACTAATTTTATTAGCAATGGCATTTCTAGTAGATGCCAAATTGCCAACACAGCACTCCGAGCTCTGTGACAAAACCGAACCGCGTTGGTAACCAGCCTTGAGAGATTTACCTCTAGCTTTATTAGAAAAGGCATTCCTTTTAAAGTGAGTACTTAATAGTTTTTATAAACCACTCGGCTACTGGGTTGTAAAGTTTGTCTTCAACTGGGAGAGACGTTCCTGGTCTTGACAGAGCAAATTCTCAGACTGATGAGATTTACGTCAACGTTTTTTGCTAACATGAAAATTGTTTTCTTACTCTTGGTTAAATTATAGAAATAAGGTTCATTGACTTCTGGCGTTTGAAAATATATGTTTTCTTTTGTGTTTTTTGAGAATATTTGTTCGTCTTGAGAAGGTATAGTTGTAAAAATAGAGCTGGTGGATATATATATCTTTTCTTTCTATAATATTATTTCTAGTTTATTTACAATACAATCCAAAGTTCAAAAGAACTATTCGGTTTATCTACGAGAATATTTTATTCTCCTTTGCGGTTCTATATCGATTTGAATCCCATTGTTCGTTTTCCATAACAGTCCTTAAGAAATTCGTATTAAATTATTAACGAATATTAAAACTTCGCCTCCGCAAAGCGTCACAAATTTAAAATTCAAGAAATTAAGTAAAAAGTTAACGTCACTCACAGGACTATGCCGTCATTTTCGTCCTGTCTATTAAAATTTCCATAAGCAGCGCTTCCAATCAACGGTGTTTTGTGTTACGACCGTAGTTTTGTAAGTATGTTAGGTCCCGTAAACATTTACTTACGGTTTTCCCTTCCCTCCAAACAAACAAGGAGGCTAAAGATAATAAGTTAATTACTACCTTTTACTTACAGAGAACCCATGTAGAAAATAATAATCAAAAGATAGCTCAAACGTATATTTAACTTAATAAACAAGACGAGAGATTAATAGATTAGACATATCTCTTGGGCCATTAGTATACTTTTACATAACATAACATTACGTCTGTATCGCCAGAAGGTGTAAGCAGGAATACTTGCAAATAATTCTCTGTGTGCAAAATTAATTATAGAATCTATTTTGGAATTTTCATAAATAATATCAAAACATGATTTCTTCCTCTCCGTGTAACAATACAATATAAAAACAATTACTAAATCAGAAATAGACCATTTTATGTACGTTTTGATACAACGATAAAATAATTTTATATATTCGTTTCAACTTAATGCCTCCTCCTTAGAAGCTGTCTGTTAGAACTATTTTATAATACCTATCTCACTGTGGTCTAGACTAAGACCTGTCTTCAGTTACCAAAGTGGATTTAATGCCTTCACAACGTGAGACAAGTTTAAATTAAATACTTACTTATATTACCATTTTAAAACAAAATACAAAGCAATTTTTCTTAAAATTTCTTCGGTATATTAAGTTTTTATTAAAGCCTATAGTTCTAATAGACGATGAATGGCTATCGAGCAAAGAATTATTTATTTAAGAATACATTCAGACTATGAAAAGAAATTAAGCTTCAAATATAAAGTTTAATACCAAAAGAAAGAAAAGATCACTTGATATCTCAAGTAGAAAACTTAAATTTATATACAAGTTTATTTTTGTTTACGATTCGCAATCAATCAAAATACAGGTAACTAGAAACCTAATGATTTCTAGCTACCTGTATTTTGATTTATTATTATATTATTTTATTATATTGCCTGCAATTGTATATATTCATATTGCTCAGAATTTAAAAAAAAAACGTTACCAAAATCGCCCAAACCATCGTTTTCGCGTCTTGAATAAGTTACGATGAAAAAAAATTTGAAAAAAAATTAATTAAAAAAGATTTCTTGTCTACACAAAAACTGTGAAAATACTTATGAGAATTAATAATGTTTGGGAACCGGAGACTCCGTGTTACTTTTTCATTAAGGGCTGCTATCAATTTTCTAGACAACCCTGATCTCGGGAAAGACAAAACAGTTAATTCATTGAGAGAGATTTTTTGGAGAAAAGAGAAAGTTAAAAGAATGAACTGGTAATTAAATTATGCGGAGTGTCAAAAACAATTCAATTACTGTATATTTGGGTAAAAGATTTTTTTTTGATTGATTGAAATTAGTACTATTCTTCCAGGAATTAGACATTGTCCTCGTTACATTTTTTGGGTTTAGATTAGCTGCGTAGATTGTGCAAAGACTTCCATTTGATACCCTACTTAAATGTTTTCGATATTTCTTTATATTCCTGTTCTTCAGTTTATGTTTATTTGTGGTAGTATTTGCTCTCTCATTCGCATTATTCAAATCCTGGAGTTTGTAGGTGGTTATGCAAGATGGGCAGGAAAAATAGATAGTATGTAATATGATGCAACTGAATACAATCATATTTATTACCGACTTCAATGTATATAATATTGTTGGAAATGCGCAATATTCACATAAGTTACTCTATGTACCTTCTAAACAATTGTGCCAAATTTAATTAGTGTATGTAAATATATATGTATGTATTGTCCACGTATTTATCCGGAACTAGTAATCAGATCGTGATAATTCTTCTTTCAACTGAGGGAATAGTGCAAGTTTCATCAAAATCAGTTCAGCAGTTTTCAAGATATGGAACATAGAAACGAGTTCCTTAGCGACAAACAGCACGAATGTGTAAATTAAGTTATTATGGATATTTTGTTAATCCTTTAGGTGCCTTACCATAGAACTTGTTCACTTATTAGTGATGGTGTACCAAAACTAAAAAGAGAGAAATAAAAGCTTTATCACAAAAAAAAAATAAACCGACTTCAAAAGCAAAAAACAAAAAATTGCTGAATAACTTTTGTTTTGAAAGTCAGTGCTGCAAAACGATAAAAACAAAAGGTACTAAAGACACCGACTTCCGAAACGTAAGTTATTCAGAAATTTTTAGTGTTTTCTTTTGAAGTCGGTTTACAAAAGTTTATTTTAGATGTCCAACTTGTGCTTCATAGCAAGTTCCTAAGTGCTTCATACGAATGATTCAGTAGGCATAATTATATAATTGCTATCAGAATATTTGATTCACGCTTACGTATGTAGCACGAGCGTATGACATAATATATTATGGCTTCTTAAGCCAATATCACTCAAGATAATCATCATTCAACCACACTGTGACGCAAACGTGCTTATGTATGAACTTGCCTACTTAACTTAGGTATGTAACGAAGTCAGTTATAGATACATGCCCACTTCATTTTAGTTAATGGATATAAAATATTTCAAAAGAGAATTAGTTTAAAATTAGTTGGTGGTAAAACACAACATAGTGTACAATATATCAGCGTCAACTTTGGTAAGTTGAACAAAAATGTACTAACGTTTTATTGAAATTAAAGAATCCCTTATAAATGATTTGAACATTGACAATATACAAATTGTCAACGGTTAGGTCGTATCAAAAGAAGAAAGGTCGGTTTAAATCGTTTAATTACAATAAAACGTTAGTACAATTTTGTTCAACTTACGTGCCGGAATTTCCATCAACAAAACTTCTAATACAAACTTTTATCCTCTATAGTGGTCACCTTCGTTATAAAATTATGGAACTCAAAACTGCAAAATGTCATACTACTAGCGGTTTGTGCTGTACATTGTATTACAGTAAATAAAGAGTGAACACTAAAAATAAGAAAAGTAACCCTTTTCCCTATAACTATAAAAAAAATATTCTCAGACGTAATATCCAAAGGGAACGATAGACCCAGAGATAGAAAAGCAAAAAGTGATGTGACACGAATGTGAGAAAAATCGCAATATCATTTAGTCGCCACAGTGTAGGAAAGTTTTTCCCCTGTCACAGATGCATGTGATAAACGAGCGACCTTTCAAGATTTGCTCGGGTGTCAGTTCAATACGCTTACTCCCATTATGATACTGTGACTTCGCTTGTGATATTCGCGGGTCTTAAATTTCCCTTTTCAGATTCTGTATTAAGGGTACCTATTTAATTAAGGGAGAGCAGTGGTGGCCCAGTGGTAACGGCCGTGACTTAAAAGTTGAAGATCGTGGGTTCCAACCTAGGCAGGCGCTTTACTTTGTGTAAATTATTTCATTACCACTGCTCTCAAAACGGTGAAGGAAAACATCGTGACGACACCGGCCTAGTACCAAAAATATGGACAAGACTTGTGACATCCACCAACCCGCACTGGGCCCGCTTGGTGGTGCGATGTGGAGGGAAGGAGGGGTTAAGTAAATACCATGTCGTGTGCTTGTCCATGAGTCAACTGGAGACTGAAAACTCAAGACTCCCTTTATTAGTGTAATATATACCTAGTCCGTGCGTGACATATATTATAATATAACTATGGACATAGCTTATCTACCTTAACTTAAACTAAGATCTAAACGTGACGTACGTGACACACCACATCACCCACACATCTATCTTATTTTTATATTTAACTATTACATTTGGTGACTCGTCCTTTACAACTACAAATGGTCCATTATAAATACACTCCAACTTATTGCCTACTTCGTTTTTTACCAAAATCAAGTCACCTTCCTTATAAGTTATAGAATTAAGATTCTTATCATAACAATGTTTCCTTGATAACTTACTTGATACCAAATTTTCTTTTGCATCATTTTGAGCCCTTTGTAACCTGTATTTAAATTCTAAAGGATAATCATCAAAATTATACAAAGGTTCAACACTTTCACCTTGAAGATTACTTGGTAACCTACAAATTTTACCATAAACTAATTCATAAGGCGTATACTTAGTCACAGTATTAACTGTTGTGTTATAAGAAAAACACCAATATGGAATCCAAGAACTCCACGATGATGGATTATTATCTGTTTGTATCCTTAAATAAGCACCTAAAGTTTTATGAACGTTTTCCAAAGACCCTATACTTTCATGATGATATGACGTTGATAAGATTTTATTGATGCCCAAGACATTACATAGCTCTACCATTACTTTCGTAATGAACTCAGAACCCCTATCCGTAGCAATTGTTCCCGGTATCCCATATCTCAACACAAAATTTTCCGCCAACGCTTTTGCCACCTCATTTGCGGATTTATTTTTTAGTGGATAAGCCTCCACAAACTTCGTAAGTTCACATTGAAGAGTTAATATGTAAACATTACCATTTTCGTCCCTATCAAGTGGCCCCACTATATCTAAATAAATCTTTTCAAAAGATGAAGATGCAGTGGTAGTAACTGTCATTGGTTCTTTAGTATGTTTGGAAAACTTTTGTTTTTTACACTTATCACATTTACCAACGTACTCCGCTACATCTTTCTCAATTGACGGCCAATAATAATATTTCTTTATATTATTCACCATCCTGCGTATTCCTGAATGACCACTCGTAGGTAAAATATGAAAATCATTTAAAACAATTCTCTTCTCATCTGCCCCTTCTATTTTCCGTACACCCTTCACTACACATATTCTAAAATCTCCACATATCGAATTACTATTTTCCTTCAAATATTTGGCCATTTTTGTAATAAAATTAACGTTATAACGATTTTTCAAAATAATAACTTCTTTTATGCCCTTTTCAATACAAAAAGTGACTATGTCTCTCGACAACTCGTCTCGCGATGATGCCGATAAAGATTCATAGTTTACGTAAATACTCGAGTTTTCTGGCATATACATTAAATTGCGCGACTTTGAAAATATTTTTTCACCATTAGTGTTACGTAACATCTTCTCCCACTCATTCAAACATATCTCAATGTCATTTCAAACAAGTCAAGTTCCGTGCCGTAATAATTGTACCAAGACGCTGATTACGAAGTCCGTCAGCAAACTTTTTAACCGCATACTTCTCATTTAAAGGCCGCAAAATTTTATAAGCTTCCGAATTTTCCCCGGCTTGAGAAATAGTCAAATCTACCATTAACTTCTCTATCTCTGCCCCGAAATCCGTGACCGACCTATCATTTTGCCTAGCGCGAGCAAATTTGGCTTGCACTGCAACGTCTGACTTAACCGTCAACAAATGCTTCTTCATGTCCGTTAAAAGACTGTCTACAGTCGTATAAGTAGAGGACAATCGCATCTTAGCCCCCTGGGTAAGTCGCGTAGTTAGCACGAATCTAATTAAATGAGCACTATCAGCCGCTTCCAACATAGAGCTGTATAAATCTATGGCATCAATCAAATCTTGGGTTACCTGCTCATCCCCATTCATTTTCGGGAGTAAGCTAACCGCCGTTTTCAATGAAAACCTTTCGAACGCCATCTCTGTATCGGTTCCGGTACCGTTTTCAAACTTAATAGTGTCTACATACAAATTTTCTATTTTACCCACTAGCTGTGCTAATTCCTCCGAAAATTTGCTACACTTAGAAACTACACACTTAAATTTACAATACAGGGCTTTTACCTCGCTTATCTTCCCATCAAAATGTTTGCCTTTCCGCCTACTGGGACCTAACTTGACAATTGATTCCCTCAATAACTTAAGCTGTACAAACAGTGACGTTAACTCCACTTCCATTTAAAATTAATGTCTCTAACTGATAGATGACCGAAAACACTCGTCACTACACTTAAGTTCAAATCACATCACTTACTCCTCTTGTCGCTCCGCCAGCTCCCGGTCAGGCCATCTGCACAGCTCGCTGCACCTCACGCTGATTGATCTTCTCTTCGATCCAATTCTGATGACACCTCCTGTACAGCCGGACTGCCACGCCAATGATGACAACCGCCAAACACACGGCGATAAACAACAGCATCGCGTTGATGGTGGATATCTGCTCTTGTGTTATTGTCGCGGTACTTGAACCACCCGCTGCTGTCTGGGCTATAATAACCTCTTCCTTGGATGACGTGCTCCCCATGGCCTGTGACTAACCAACTGTCGAGAAACTGACTGAAGCCGACTGAAGTGACTCCGACGAGATCCCGGTCGGGCAACTATAACGCCGACCAGTCGACTGGCAGGGTCGCCATGCGATGTGGAGGGAAGGAGGGGTTAAGTAAATACCATGTCGTGTGCTTGTCCATGAGTCAACTGGAGACTGAAAACTCAAGACTCCCTTTATTAGTGTAATATATACCTAGTCCGTGCGTGACATATATTATAATATAACTATGGACATAGCTTATCTACCTTAACTTAAACTAAGATCTAAACGTGACGTACGTGACACACCACAGTGGATTAAGGTCCATTTATATTATTTAAATTATACATAGCTTATTTCCATCTGGAATAACGTCAAATGATGCCATGATAGTTTTTGTTTTGTTGATCCTGTGATTGCTATGGTAGCAAGAATAATAGAAAAACTCATTCCTGGCAAATGATTATTTTATTACAAATTTTTATTTAAGTTGCAGTGTGTGTACGTATGTTGGTATGTATGTAAGTGTGTTCGGATGACAATGCATGGTTAGATAAGTGACGTCATTCTAAATCCAATATGGCGGACGACCCAAGATGTTGGACTAGTTATTTTTTGTGCACTGCCATGATACGGGTATCAAATGAAAGAGTTTAATGAGGAGAATGCGAAAAAAGCTTGTTTTAAAAAAATCTTTTTTCTTGAATAATTTTATTTATATATAATATCAGTTCTTAACAAACTAAGTTTGTTACTAATCACAAGAATTTATTTTTCTTGGCTTCTTTCTAACCATTGACATCGACAATAGACTCGCTTCGTTTAATTAAATCTGGAATTGTAACCAACCTGTAAATACGGGCGTCTCCGTCTTGATATTTTGTCTAAGAAAAATACATTTTATTTACCAACAAAGAAAGGAAAAAGGAACGCAAAATTTAGACGTCACTACAAATAGAAATGGACGTATTTGTGCTTCAAATCAAATTAAAGGAAAAATACTTAATAAATGAAAATGGAGTAATAAGTCAAAATTAGTACGAGAAAGGAATTTCCGTTGACAATATGGACAAATTCCTCGAAAATTCTATTGAATTCGGAGTTGAATAGATATCCTTTATCAAAGTTGGCTCCATTACATTGATTTACAAACCATTTTATTATAAGTTAATTTCAAATGGATACTTCATTTGGACATGATTTTACAAATGAGCAGTGCAAAGTCTGGAGTTTACAAACACTTAGGTGAAACGAGGAAAATAAATTTATACGAATGTTTTACGGTTACGACATCGCCGCTCACCGCAGCTCGCAGGTCAGGTAGACCCCTCGGGTCGTGTGAGTTAGTATGGAAATTCTAACAAATCACAGCGTTTTTCACAGCAACACAGAATTTGTCGTGAACCCACGTGTGTTAAGGTGAGGTCTTGATGGACGCGACTAAACGGATTTGGGTGCGTGAAATTTGTCGCTGTTACGTCACTTCAGCTTAGTGAAATTGAAACTTTTTCTGTGAATGTAGACAACTAACTTACCCTACTAGAAAGTTTAAATTTTACTGAACCATTACAATTATTCCTGAAAGAGTTTGTCAAATACGATGTAAAAAATAATGATAAAACGTTGTTCAAAAAACGATGTTTAAAAAGTCCAATTGTGGCAACTCCAATCGAATTCTTCGCAAGCCGCAATCGTTTCGTCGCGCAAAAAAGACCTACACTTTATCGATTTCGTTTTAAATGAAACCAGAGTTTCGTGTGGTTAATTTATTTGTGTGATACGTGAAACGAACGTTTCACTGGGCCGGCGTTCATTTATCTTATTCACTTTACACAAGGGCATGACTTGGCTGAGTTTTACATTTTAATTTGGGTCGCGATTTAATATGTTGCTACAATCATGCCGACTGCTGCTTACATGAACATTTTTCATTAGAATTTAATATAAGCAGACGACGCTACTTGAATCCCTACTAATATTATAAATGCGAAAGTAACGCTGTCTATCTGTTACCTTTTCACGCTTAAACCGCTGAATCGATTTAGATGAAATTTGTTATGGAGATAGTTTGAGACCCTGGAAAGGACATAGGATGGTTTTTATCCAGGCAATCATCTTATAGAGTGTGGACATGGGGGCAAGAGTTTGTGTGGTGAACTAATAATTTCTCAAGTAAGGCTGCCCACACACCTATAATATTATGACGCCACATAAAAAAATGGCTATTCAAATTACTAATGCTACGCAGACGAAGTCGCGGGCAACAGCTAGTTAATTTATATCTATAATTTTAGTCTGCATGTTATGTCGAGTTTTAATTTAAGAGTGTCACTTTGAGTGAAAGATGTTTTCACATTTAGTATGTGGTAAATGTTTATACTGTAGATTTTTTGTGGAACGTAAAGATATGTATTATAAAGAAAGCTAATAAGCAAGCGCAGCTAAGTAACTTTTGTCACTATTTTCGTATCAAAACATGCCCACAGTCAAACACAAGGTTAATTAAATCTACTTAAGAGATTGCTTATTGCACCTTATCTCATATCTTAATATTTGCATGCCATCTTATGACGAAATGGATTATTGTGTTACGAATTTACTTATACCAAATTTTGTCGAAAGAGATGGTATAAATAAATTCTAATAATAATTTTAATAAATGCCAATAAATAGCATTACTAGAATTATGTTTTTTTTTTATAAGGGTTTTGTAAATAATTTGGTGTACAATAAAGTTAGTTAGTTAGGTATTTAATATTCTATTGTACGTTACCAATTTCTCACTACCTATAACGAAATACCAAAGTAGCTAGGTAATTAGGTACTCCCGAGAAAATACCTTATTATTCACAAATGCGATATTTATTTCTTCGGCAGTCGAACTTTCCCGAGGTATCCGTGTTGTGGCAGCAGTTTCGGGTTAATTTCACGTTAGTCTTAAGCGGTTTACTTTGCGGATACGATGCGCAAGCTGGTATTTATATCCCAACTCCTCTAATGGTCTTTGTATTACCTAGAGCGGTACTGAACGTCTTGAAACTATGTCTCTTTGGTATTCTTTTTTCAAATAAGCTTGTTTTGGAAAAGGAAATCTTCGTTGTTTGCTGTCTTTAGTGGTTTGTTGTTTATATGGCATCCGTACCGTGTCTGGCGACATCATCTCCGCTAACTTCTTCAAAACCACGCAACGGATTGTGATATGGTTTATACTAATAGTAAGAGCGATGAACGAGGAAGGTTTTTATATAATATAACTTATTCTTTCGCCCGCCAAAATAGATCAAATTGGTGGATATTTGTATTTAGCTTATGTAAAAAATACAAGTCATAGTATACTGCTACTTAATCAACCAAGAAAATCTCTCTACCAGCTTTGTAAATAAATTTCAGGTTGTCGCTGACCGAGGAGCTGTTCAGAAAATCTTATTTTCTCTCCTAACTAAATGAAAACAATTCATAAAGAAATTGTCAAAATTTCATCTGAGCGCGCATGAAAAGTCCTAACCCGATATTCTCACTCAAACAATGCTTGAATGGAACCAAAAATAGGTAAAGTTTTGCTCAAGCGCACCGCACTGGCCTATTAGAGACGTTCTATAATGAAGCAAAGAACGTCAAAGGATCCGTACAAGAAAGAAAAGTAAATAATTTTCTGAATACAGTTTGTAAAACATCTCTTTGTTTTACCACACTAGCATAGGACTGAATTGTAAGGAAAAGGTAGAGTGGGGAGGACTTTCCCCAGCAGTTGGAAAAGATAAGATAAGCGGTAATGTGGTCAACGATGGAGCTCACTTCATCATCATCATCAGCCTGCTGGGACGACACAGGCCTTCTCTCTGTGAGAGAGGGAAATGACCATAATCTACCTCGCGGGCCCAGTGCGGGTTGGTGGATATCACATGGCTTCAAAATTTTGGTTCTAGGACATGCCGGTATCCTCACGATGTTTTCCTTCACCATTTTTAGCTCGTTTACCTAGAAGTAAAATATTCATTCTTGATTCAAAGACCTCTCTATATGGTCTCTCTCTATATCTTTTATTAAATACAAACTCCGATAGGAAATTCTTCCTGTTCGGTGTTGATAAAACTGTAATTCCTTTTAATTACTTTGCGTTTACTCTCATTTGAATGAATGGAAGTAACATTGTGTTTTGTCAAAAGATTTTACTTCTGATCTTTTGAAAACTGGTATCTCTTTATTTCGTTAACATTCTTGGAAACATCTTTTTCGGAAAGAAAGAAGGAACATGAAAGTAAAATACTTGTTATTTAAACTCAGTTGCTATGGACTTAAGTGTGCGGTACCCACTTTTATTTTTCAAAGAGGTAGGTAGGTGAATTGTGAGAGCTTTTCAATGATCAAATATTACGAGTGCTTTGGATGTAAGTACGTCGATTTTCTCTTTGATTTCCATTCCTTTACTTGTACCTACATATGCTCGTTAGGTATAGATTAAAATCAGTTTACTTGTGAAAAGGTATTTTTTTTTTCAGTTTATATCCAATTCATTTCGCAAAAGGTAGTTATTTGTATCTCTGTATTTAGCCGCTCAATGGCTTATAAATAATATTTTATTTATATTTTGCTAGCCTACATTATGTCACACGGCTGGGTAACGACCTTCTCTTCATCCTTCCACACCTCTCAGTCTTGCACGATTACAAGCCAAGTTTCGTCTGCAAACATTATCTGACAATTATCACACCAACTATACCACGGTACACCTTGATTGGCCAGGCCGCCCATATACTCACAACAACATTAAATAAATAAAATTAACCAAATAATCAACTTCAGAAAAAAAACTCTTCTTTTCACAAAACAAAATAAAATGTGCTTATATCCAGTGTGTTATTTTCCGCGCAAAATAACATACAAATGTAAAACCCTATTTTAATCCTATTCTTTGCGCTGTCCGCTGGCGATTAAACGATTACTGTAATCCTTATAATTGATGTTCATAATCGGCATGCCCAGGCACTGGATTGATTATAAAATTATACAAAAATATGCATATTAAATAACGGGGAAAAAATCTTTCCGGACCCACATGTACAGTTAGGGACAAAAATATGGATACACACAGCTAACTTTCTAAAACTCTTATCTGTTAAAACAAATAGGAGACTCGAGGCTCGGCAGTAAGAACATTTTAAACTATTTATATTTGCAATGTAGCTAGACACATCACAAACTATTGTAGTTAGAATATTGATTCAGAATTTCAGTTAAAACTTTCAAGAACAATAAAAATTTTAGAACCCCCGACACATTTTTATTTCATGCTACATATTTTATCTAGTAGTATACACGCTTTGATCGACAATCTATTGATCACGTAATTATGACACGATATCTTGCTTAAACACCCCGAAACAAACAGTAAAACGCCCATAACTTTTGAACGGCTACACCGATTTTCATCAAACATAGCTAAGAACACTCTCGATAAATTCACCTTTCAAACAAAATCATCATCAATCAAAAGGGTCATACATTTAGGAGCTATGATACCACAGACAGATACACAAATACACAGTTATACACGTCAAACTTTTAACACCCCTGTTTATCCGTCGGGGGTTAAAAATACATTATCATTTACCTAGCGTTTTCAGTCTATCCACCCGCATTAGCTAAAGTAAGCTTAGCTTTGACTACATGTACATATTTTTGTCCATAACTGTACTTGCGAATACAGAAAAGCTTCGTCAAATAAATCATTTTTGTTTTTTACCAAAGAGTTTGCAGGTACCTTGGTTGGTTTGTACCTTACCTTTTTCCAACCCCTGTTGTTTTCGCCCTCCATTTTCGAGTGTTTTACCTCTTTAATCAAAAGTTGTGCGGTGATTACGGTGGAGTCATTGTTTTACGAAG
Organism: Anorthoa munda; assembly: GCA_945859665.1. Lineage (NCBI taxonomy): Eukaryota > Metazoa > Arthropoda > Insecta > Lepidoptera > Noctuidae > Anorthoa > Anorthoa munda. Next base: position 18,668,161 of record OX243908.1, read on the forward strand.
GCAGGCGTACCTTAATGCGTGTGTATGTTAATTATTGTATTTTTCATGTCGAGTCAAAGTTAACTTTGTGCGGTCGACCTTTCATATGTTGTTGAGGATACTTTTGTGTTTATTTTGATGTCAGCTGAAAGAAAACCATCCCTTTATTGTATTGTACCTATACAACGTTTCGTTATACCCAAGCGACACGTGTCGCGTGCTTGTGCGAGTTTTTATTCGTGCCTGATCACATTAACGTAAACGTCAATTTGTATTGAAACTGGATAAGCACCGTCAGGTGGCAGTAATGGAAAATCCCTTTTTGTTTACAAATTGACATAATATAACGTTTACGTAAGCGCGGTCGAGTATGTTGAAAAACTCGTACTAAGATCTTAGGTGCATGCCTATTGTTCTCAATAACTATCCGTGTTTATGCTCCTCTGAAGTCCACAACCTAACTAACCCATGATTTTGTACTAAATCTGTAACATTATCTAGATCACGGATTCCCAAACTATTTTGGGCAACCTCGTCGACTCCTAAAAGCAGTTTTCGTTTATGTCGCCCCGGGCAACCGATTTCGTTCCCAAGGTGTTGATATTGACCATTTTGGGAATCCCTGTTCTAGATCATTCAAGTTGCAGGGTCTAGGTAGTGCAACGTTTAAAATGTCAATCTTCAACACAGCTAAGACTTTAGCCAAAGTATCTTTCTTCAGCGATGGCGATCGCCGAAATAAATGGTTAAATTATTGATATCAATCAACAATTTAATAATTTATTTTTAAATTAAATTTCATTTTCACACGACATTTTGATAGCACTTGCGCATATACGTTTTTTACTTTTCCCAGTCGGTATCACGATGCGACGCTTTGGTTGCTAAAATGTCACTTTTTTTTTTTTTACTATGTATAGGCCTGTGTTTGACTACAATCTCACCGTGGTCAGTGATAATGTGGCCGATGGTGGTAAGCACACAAAGCCTAGAACGGAACTAATTCACTTATTGTCTTTGTCCATTAGATATTCTTATTCTTGTTCTTTACTAGCTGCGCTCACGGCTTAGCTCCCGTCAACAGCCTACCCTATCCTACTTACTAACCTATTCTACTTTCTGCCAATCTACCAATATTTTCTAGGGTCATTCTTTCGCGGAGAATCTTAACACCACCATTCAGAAAATGACGTCAAACACACAACGCTATCTATCGAATATGGAGTTCAACTGTCCGAGTATCTGAATTGCGTGTTGTATATTTAAATTTATTCTTCAACACTGTAAATTCGTCTTACTTTTGATAGAGTGAATCGATTACGATGAAACAAAAACTAAATAATACTTCAAGTTACGCACTCAGTTTTATGTATAAAAGTTATCTACATTTGTTTCATACATTTTACGTGATACGTGCACAATTAAACAGACAAATATGTCAAAAATGGGTGTGTGGTACGTTGCGGAGATGAGCAGTAGTGTGCTTTTGTTTGATTTGTTGGGTTTTTTTGACTTATGCATACTGCAATACCATGGGGAGATAGACCAGTTAAGTGGACTCCAACCCACTAAAATTCCACGGTGTCAACCTGTGCCGCGTCGGCACTCACCGCGAACTCGCAACGGCAGTCCATCACCGGACCCTCCTTTGGGGAGTACCCCCATCACCAGAACACATTGTACGCCGTGACCACCCCACAACACATGGGCGCCAGACGACCTCGTGTATGCACCGTTGATCCTTCTGTGACGGACAGGTCCTTCCAGTAATCCACACTGTAGTCTCTTTAAGAATGGCTTAAGAAAATACGATCTTGCTGCACTTGACGCAGTGAAACTCAGAGCAAAAAGGTCACCACCATGAGTCTTAGCTTAAGTGAACAGGCATCTTCTGAGCCCACTTGTTTCATCATAGAACACAACCATCGCTTACCATCAGGCAAGATTGACATCAAAAGATGGTCCGGTGTTAAAGTCTTACGATTAGATAACTATTCACTAACACACACACACAAACACTTTTAAAATACACTTACGTCCATCGAAAACATCTGATGAAATTGTTTATGAGGTACCTACTTTTAGGATTAATTTCCAATGACCAACAGTTTATGATGTCTAGACTGTCTAAAGGGCCATAATAATCAAAATGACCAAGATTCTAGGCTGTATGGCGAATGTCTTCTTGTATAAGTTTATAAGTGGGCCATGAATAATTTTATTGTGGTGACGTTAATTGAAATTATGTTCCCACCACTGAGACATAGACGCCGTCTCGGCCAAAAGTAGGCTGGAATCTTTGTTATAGAAGTTCTATAATTTAGTCGAATAATTATTATTCAGTTTAATTAGGTCGTATCTTGCTTTACCAAAGTCTACGTCAAGAGACGAAGTGGGATGAGAAGGCAATTAAGTAGTATAAGAATGATCTTTAATTAACTGTTCGTAAATAAAAAAAGTGCCTACCTATTTTATTTTCAAAGCTTAAACCTAAAAATAAATCTGCGTTACAAATTATTACTGCGACTACATTAATACTACCCAAGTAGTCAAGCAACATCTAGACAAATGTGGTTTATAGACCCAACGACATGAATGCATTGCTCCTGTTCAAACCATGTTCCATCTATTGGAGTGTCTGGCTGAAGTGTCCCGAACTTGCACTTCTGAGGAACGGGGTATTGGCATGGCAACGTGAGACTATCTCATGTTATCAAGTATATGTAATATATATAGAGTAAATAACCATAGGCTCTGAGTAATTATTACACAAAATATTTGAGTTTAAAATATCTGAAAAATCCAGCCATAGAAAAAGATTGCTCAAAGATCAAAGCCCCACAAAAGATAAGAAAATAATAATAGAAACATCAAAATTACAATAGTTTCTGCTCTCGTAGATTGTTTCGAGCAATATAGAGAGAAAAGGAAAACTCGAAGAAAGGCAAAATGTTGCTAATGAGGATGCCAAAGTTGCGTGCTGAGGTAAGTAGATAGGGAAGTGACACGAAGATAGAAAAGGCGGAAAATAATGTTGGGATACCATTATTGTTACAATAAGATTGTCATGGTGAGTGTGACGTCACTGCAATGTTTCTCGTATCTTTTTGTTTTGGACTGTTAATTATTTATTTATACATCAATAAAGGGGTAAAACAGATAACATATTACCACTGAAAGTTCTGATCTGATTACAAAAATAATTTCACACATTTTCAAAAAAATGCGCTGGGAGTGTAGGATTTCTAGGCAATGGCAACAAGCCGTGGGAAATATTAGTAGATAACACAATATTGCAGTCAGCAAAAGCGTCTTTTAGGAGACTCATTATCTACACTGAGTAAATTCATCAACTGTAAAACTTCACATGTTACAAATTTAAACATAATTACCCTAATTTATTTAGTTCACAAAAACTTGAAAAAGTATTTAATGAAACACTCGCAAGCTTTGTGATATTCATAACGAAACATAAAAAACTACAAACAGGTTAACTTTACACGGCTAGGAAAATGCCTGCATTGAATACGGATCCAGTTCTCACAAAACAATTGAAAAAATAAAACAAAAGATTGAAGCAACGCGAGTAACGTTGTACTGTTAAAAGTACAAGGTTTCATTTGAATAAAATATAGTCCTACTCGTTAAATATTATGAGTAGCAATAAAACTAGATAAGCATTTAATATAAACCAAGTTGCCTGTGAATATCGCAATTTACAAGTGTCTGCAGTGCACAAAACGCACATAAGTATACCCACAGAGCACTGAGTCGCCTAAGTGGCCATTGCTAGAGAAAACGTCTAAACTTTACATACAAACCGAGCGTGTTGGTGATGTCTGATGAGTGTCACCATCTACTCATAAAAATTGATGCCCAGTGATAATTCTGGCTACGGCTATGACAGCCGAAACTTGTGTTCAGCGCAATGTTTTCGTGAAAATTCACTTGGCGCCACTTTGGCAAAAGGTATTCCTTTGAAAATGCTACTTATGATGACAGCGTAAGTAACAAATTTCAGAAAACATTAGCGATTTGACGGGTGTTTGGACCTACTGACTCAGTACTGCCACCTACCACATCAAATCAGAAAACCTTAATTGCACGGGCACTAATTTTATTAGCTTTGGCATTTCTAGTAGATGCCAAATTGCCAACACAGCACTCCGAGCTCTGTGACAAAACCGAACCGCGTTTGCAACCAGCCTTGAGAGATTTACCTCCAGCTTTATTAGAAAAGGCATTCCTTTTAAAGTGAGTACTTAATAGTTTTTATAAACCACTCGGCTACTGGGTTATAAAGTTTGTCTTCAACTGGGAGAGACGTTCCTGGTCTTGACAGAGCAAATTCTCAGACTGATGAGATTTACGTCAACGTTTTTTGCTGACATGAAAATTGTTTTCTTACTCTTGGTTAAATTATAGAAATAAGGTTCATTGACTTCTGGCGTTTGAAAATATATGTTTTCTTTCGTGTTTTTTGAGAATATTTGTTCGTCTCGAGAAGGTATAGTTGTAGAAATAGAGCTGGCGGATTATATATCTTTTCTTTCTATTATATTATTTCTAGTTTATTTACAATACAATCCAAAGTTCAAAAGAACTATTCGGTTTATCTACGAGAATATTTTATTCTCCTTTGCGGTTCTATATCGATTTGAATCATACACTCTCCATTGTTCGTTTTCCATAACAGTCCTTAAGAAATTCGTATTAAATTATTAACGAATATTCAAACTTCGCCTCCGCAAAGCGTCACAAATTTAAAATTCAAGAAATTAAGTAAAAAGTTAACGTCACTCACAGGACTATGCCGTCATTTTCGTCCTGTCTATTAAAATTTCCATAAGCAGCGCTTCCAATCAACGGTGTTTTGTGTTACGACCGTAGTTTTGTAAGTATGTTAGGTCCCGCAAACATTTCCTTACGGTTTTCTCTTCCCTCCAAACAAACTAGGAGGCTAAAGATAATTAGAATATTACTACCTTTTACTTACAGAGAACCCATGTAGAAAATAATAATCAAAAGATAGCTCAAACGTATGTTTAACTTAATAAACAAGACTAGATAGATTAATAGATTAGACATATCTCTTGGGCCATTAGTATACGTTTACATAACATAACATTACGTCTGTATCGCCAGAAGGTGTAAGCAGGAATACTTGCAAATAATTCTCTGGTTGCAAAATAAATTATAGAATATATTTTGGAATTTCCAAAAATTTTATCAAAACATTATTCCTTCCTCTCTTCAGAATAATACAATATAATAACAATAAGTTAATCAGAAATAGACCACTTTGTGTACGTTTTGATACAACGATAAAATAATTTTATATATTCGTTTCAACTTAATGCCTCCTCCTTAGAAGCTGTCTGTTAGAACTATTTTATAATACCTATCTCACTGTGGTCTAGACTAAGACCTGTCTTCAGTTACCAAAGTGGATTTAATGCCTTCACAACGCTAGACAAGTTTAAATTAAATACTTACTTATATTACCATTTTAAAACAAAATGCAAAGCAATTTTTCTTAACATTTCTTCGGTATATTAAGTTTTTATTAAAGTCTATAGTTCTAATGAACGATGAATAGGTGCCGCGAAGAATTATTTATTTTAGAATATGTTCAGACGATGAAAAGAAATTAAGCTTCAAAAAGAAAGTTTAATACTAAAACAAAAAAAGATCACTTGATATCTGAAATAAAAAACTTAATATTGTATACTAGTTTATTTTTGTTCACGATTCACAATTGATCAAAATACAGGTAGCTAGAAATCATTAATATTGTCAGCAATTGTATATATTTATATTGCTCAGAATTTAAAAAAATGTCGTTACCAAAATCGCGCAAGCCATCGTTTTCGCGTCTTGAATAAGTTACGATGAAAAATTTAATTAAAAAAGATTTCTTGTCTACACAAAAACAGTGAAAATACTTATGAGAATTAATAATGTTTGGGAACCGGAGACTCCGTGTTTCTTTTTCATTAAGGGCTGCTATCAATTTTCTAGACAACCCTGATCTCGGGAAAGACAAAACAGTTAATTCATTGAGAGAGATTTTTTGGAGAAAAGAGAAAGTTAAAAGAATGAACTGGTAATTAAATTATGCGGAGTGTCAAAACAATTCAATTACTGTATATTTGGGTAAAATATTTTTTTTTTGCTTGATAGATATCAGTACTATTCTTCCAGGAATTAGACATTGTCCTCGTTACATTTTTTGGGTTTAGATTAGCTGCGTAGATTGTGCAAAGACTTCCATTTGATACCCTACTTAAATGTTTTCGATATTTCTTTATATTCCTGTTCTTCAGTTTATGTTTATTTGTGGTAGTATTTGCTCTCTCATTCGCATTATTAAAATCCTGGAGTTTGTTGGTGGTTATGCAAGATGGGCAGAAAATATAGATAGTATGTAATATGATGCAAATAACTGAATACAATCATATTTATTACCGACTTCAATGTATATAATATTGTTGGAAATGCGCAATATTCACATAAGTTACTCTATGTAGGCTTCTAAACATTTGTGCCAAATTTCATTAGTGTATGTAAATATGTATGTATGTATTGTCCACGCATTTATCCGGAACTAGTAATCAGATCGTGATAATTCTTCTTTCAACTTAGGGAATAGTGCAAGTTTCATCAAAATCAGATCAGCAGTTTTCAAGATATGGAACATAGAAACGAGTTCCTTAGCGACAAACAGCACGAATGTGTAAATTAAGTTATTATGGATATTTTGTTAATCCTTTAGGTGCCTTACCATAGCACTTGTTCACTTATTAGTGATGGTGTACCAAAACCAAAAAGAGAGAAAAAAAAGATTTTTCACAAAAAAATAAACCGACTTCAAAAGCAAAAAACAAAAAATTGCTGAATAACTATTGTTTTGAAAGTCAGTGCTGCAAAACGATAAAAACAAAAGCTACTAAAGACACCTACATCCGAAACGTAAGTTATTTAGAAATTTTTAGTATTTTGCTTTTAAAGTCGGTTAATTTTTTTTGTAAAAGTTTTTTTTAGATGTCCAACTTGTACTTCATAGCAAGTTCCTAAGTGCTTCATACGAATGATTAATTAGACATCAGTAGGCATAATTATATAATTGCTATTAGAATATTTGATTCACGCTTACGTATGTAGCGCGAGCGTATGGCATAATATATTATGGCGTCTTAAGCCAATATCATTCAAGATAATCATCACTCAACCACACTGTGACACAAACGTGCTTATGTATGAACTTGTCTACTTAACTTAGGTATGTAACGAAGTCAATTGTAAATACATGCCCACTTAATTTTAGTTAATGGATATAAAATATTTCTATAAAGAATTCGTTTAAAATTAGTTGCTGGTAAAACACAACATCGTGTACGATATATCAGTGTCAATTTAGGTAAGTTGAACAAAAATGTACTAACGTTTTATTGAAATTAAACGAATCCCTTAAATATGATCTAAACGTTGACAATATACAAATTGTCAACGGTTAGGTCGTATCAAAAGAAGAAAGATCGGTTTAAATGGTTTAATTTCAATAAAACGTTAGTACAATTTTGTTCAACTTACGTGCATTTCCATCAACAAAACTTCTAATACAAACTTTTATCCTCTATAGTGGTCACCTTCGTTATAAAATTATGGAACTCAAAACTGCTATATGTCATACTACTAGCGGTTTGTGCTGTACGTAGTCTTACAGTAAATAAAGAGTGAACACTAAAAATAAGAAAGTAACCCTTTTACATTTAGCTATAAAAAAATATTCTCAGACGTAATATCCAAAGGGAACGATAGACCCAGAGATAGAAAAGCAAAAAGTGATGTGACACGAATGTGAGAAAAATCGCAATATAATTTAGTCGCCACAGTGTAGGAAAGTTTTTCCCCTGTCACAGATGCATGTGATAAACGAGCGACCTCTCAAGATTTGCTCGGGTGTCAGTTCAATACGCTTACGCCCATTATGATACTGTGACTTCGCTTGTGATATTCGCGGGTCTTAAATTTCCCTTTTCAGATTCTGTATTAAGGGTACCTATTTAATTTAGACAGAGCAGTGGTGGCCTGTGGTAACGGCCGTGACTTAAAAGTTCGAACCCAGGTAGGTGCTTTACTTTGAGTAAATTATTTCATTACCACTGCTCTCAATACGGTAATGGAAAACATCGTGACGACACCGGCATGTCTTAGTAACAAAAATTCGAAGAAGACATGTGAAATCCTCCAACCCGCACTGGGCCCGCGTGGTGGATTAAGGCAAATTCCCTCTCCCATAGAGAGGCCTGTGTTCCATCAGCGGAAACATCAAACGGCTAATGATGATGTTGTTATTTAGGTATTGCTGAGGAAAAATAGAATAATTGACACGAAAACTGACCAGTTATGAAGCAAATCTCCGTAGTTTCAGTGCAAAATTTGAGCGATAAATAAACAAAGGCTTTGTTTTTATTTCATTAACAACTAGAGTGGACCGCGCCAACCTTTCCCAGGTATTTAAATTATACATAGCTTATTTTCATATGAAATAATGTCAAATGATGCCATTCTTTGTTTTTTTTTCAAATTGAAGATGCAGTTGATCCGGAGATTGCACTAGAGAGAGTGGGATGTTTGTGACTTTATATACAGATGTTTATACATATACAAACTCACAAAAATCCCAAACTCTCTTAATGATACTTATATAGATTTTTTTAAATAAATTGCCTTTTCATTTTCCTTTAGGACCTCAATGCTTTATGTATAGCAGCAGCGCCATCGATGCAAGAAAACTGATTCCACCGTCACGAACTGATTCTACCGTCACGTACACGCTTCTTTCATGGTGTCAAGCCATTATCCGCCTCTTTATATGCCTTTGTCGGGCAGCAAACTATGGTAGCAAGAATAACAGGAAAATTCATTCCTGGCAAATAATTCTTTTTATTTACATATAATATCAGTTCTAAACAAACTAAGTTTATTACTAATCACATGAATTTGTTTTTCTAGGCTTCTTTCTTACCATCGACATCGACAATAGACTCACTTCGTTTAGTGAAATCTGGAATTGTTATTAACCTGTAAATACGGGCGTCTCCATCTTGATATTTTGTCTACGAAAAATACATTTTATTTACCAACAGAGAAAGGAAAAAAGAACGCAAAATTTAGACGTCACTACAAATAGAAATAGACGTATTTGTGCTTCAAATCAAATTAAAGGAAAAATACTTAATAAATGAAAATGGAGTAATAAGTCAAAATTTGTAGGAGAAAGGAATTTCCGTTGACAATATGGACAAATTCCTCGAAAATCCAATTGAATTCGGAGTTGAATAGATATCTTTTATCAAAGTTGGCTCCATTACATTTATTTACAAACCATTTTATTATAAGTTAATTTCAAATGGATACTTCATTTGGACATGATTTTACAAATGAGCAGTGCAAAGTCTGGAGTTTACAAACACTGAGGTGAAACGAGGAAAATAAATTTATACGAATGTTTTACGGTTACGACATCGCCGCTCACCGCAGCTCGCAGGTCAGGTAGACCCCTCGGGTCGTGTGAGTTAGTATGGAAATTCTAACAAATCACAGCGTTTTTCGCAGCAACACAGAATTTGTCGTGAACCCACGCGTGTTAAGGTGAGGTCTTGATGGACGCGACTAAACGGATTCGGGTGCGTGAAATTTGTCGCTGTTACGTCACTTCAGCTTAGTGAAATTGAAACTTTTTTCGGTAAATGTACGCAACTAACTTACCTTACTAGAAAGTTTAAATTTTACTGAACCAATACAATTATTCCTGAAAGAGTTTGTCAAATACGATGTAAAAAATAATGATTAAACATTGTTCAAAAAACGATGTTTAAAAAGCCCAATTGTGGCAACTCCAATCGAATTCTTTGCAAGCCGCAATCGTTTCGTCGCGCAAAAAAGACCTATACTTTATCGATTTCGTTTTAAATGAAACCAGAGTTTCGTGTGGTTAATTTATTTGTGTGATACGTGAAACGAACGTTTCACTGGGCCCGCTTTCATTTATCTTATTCACTTTACACAAGGGCATGACTTGGCTGAGTTTTACATTTTAATTTGGGTCGCGATTTAATATGTTGCTACAATCATGCCGACTGCTGCTTACATGAACATTTTTCATGAGAATTTAATATAAGCAGACGACGCTACTTGAATCCCTACTAATATTATAAATGCGAAAGTAACGCTGTATATCTGTTACATTTTCACGCTTAAACCGCTGAATCGATTTAGATAAAATTTGTTATGGAGATAGTTTGAGACCCTGGAAAGGACATAGGATAGTTTTTATCCCGGCAATCATCTTATAGAGTGTGGACAACAAACTCTTACTCCCAGTAAGAGTTTGTGTGGTGAACTAATGATTTCTCAAGTAAGGCTGCCCACACACCTATAATATTATGACGCCACATAAAAAAATGGCTATTCAAATTACTAATGCTACGCAGACGAAGTCGCGGCCAACAGCTAGTTAATTTATATCTATAATTTTAGTCTGCATGTTATGTCGAGTTTTAATTTAAGAGTGTCACTTTGAGTGAAAGATGTTTTCACATTTAGTATGTGGTAAATGTTTATACTGTAGATTTTTTGTGAAAAGTAAAGATATGTATTATAAAGAAAGCTAATAAGCAAGCGCAGCTAAGTAACTTTTGTCACTATTTTCGTATCAAAACATGCCCACAGTCAAACACAAGGTTAATTAAATCTACTTAAGAGATTGCTTATTGCACCTTATCTCATTTCTTAATTTTTGCATGCCATCTTATGACGAAATGGATTATTGTGCTACGAATTTACTTATACCAAATTTTGTCGAAAGAGATGGTATAAATAAATTCTAATAATAATTTTAATAAATGCCAATAAATAGCATTACTAGAATTATGTATTTTTTTTATAATGGTTTTGTAAATAATTTGGTGTACAATAAAGTTAGTTAGTTAGGTATTTAATATTCTATTGTACGTTATCAATTTCTCACGTCCTATAACGAAGTACTAAAGTAGCTAGGTAATTAGGTACTCCCGAGAAAATACCTTATTATTCACAAATGCGATATTTATTTCTTCGGCAGTCGAACTTTCCCGAGGTATCCGTGTTGTGGCAGCAGTTTCGGGTTAATTTCACGTTAGTCTTAAGCGGTTTACTTTGCGGATACGATGCGCAAGCTGGTATTTATATCCCAACTCCTCTAATGGTCTTTGTATTACCTAGAGCGGTACTGAACGTCTTGAAACTATGTCTTTTTGGTGTTCATTTTTCAAATAAGCTTGTTTTGGAAAAGGAAATGTTTGTTGTTTGCTGTCTTTAGTGGTTTGTTGTTTATATGGCATCCGTGCCGTGTCTGGCGACATCATCTCCGCTAACTTCTTCAAAACCACGCAACGGATTGTGATATGGTTTATACTAATAGTAAGAGCGATGAACGAGGAAGGTTTTTATATATTTTCACCCGCCAAAATAGATCAAATTGGTGGATATTTGTATTAATACAGCTATGCTTATGTAAAAAATACAATTCATTGTATACTGCTACTTAATCAACCAAGAATATCTCTCTACCAGCTTTGTAAATAAATTTCAGGTTGTCGCTGACCGGGAAGCTGTTCAGAAAATCTTATTTTCTCTCCTAACTAAATGAAAACAATTCATAAAGAAATTGTCAAAATTTCATCTGAGCGCGCATGAAAAGTCCTAACCCGATATTCTCACCCAAACAATGCTTGAATGGAACCAAAAATAGGTAAAGTTTTGCTCAAGCGCACCGCACTGGCCTATTAGAGACGTTCTATAATGAAGCAAAGAACGTCAAAGGATCCGTACAAGAAAGAACAGTAAATATTTTTCTGAATACAGTTTGTAAAACATCTCTTTGTTTTACCACACTAGCATAGGACTGAATTGTAAGGAAAAGGTAGAGTGGGGAGGACTTTCCCCATCAGTGGGAAAAGATAGAATAAGCGGTAATGTGGTCAACGATGGAGCTCGCTTCATAATCATCATCATCAGCCTTTTAATGCTCCCACTGCTGGGACACAGGCCTCCTCTGTGTGAGAGAGGGAATGGACCATAATCTACCACGCGGGCCCAGTGCGGTTTGGTGGATATCACATGGCTTAAAATTTTTGGTTCTAGGATATGCCGGTATCCTCACGATGTTTTCCTTCACCGTATTTAGCTCGCTTACCTAGAAATAAAATATTCATTCTTGATTCAAAGACCCCCAAGTTACCTATATCTATCAGTAAATACAGACTCCGGCAGGAAATTCTTCCTGTTCGGTGTTGATAAAACTGTAATTCCTTTTAATTACTTTGCGTTTACTCTCATTTGCATGAATGGAAGTAACATTGTGTTTTGTCAAAAGATTTTGCTTCTTTTGAAAACTGGTATCTCTTTATTTCGTTTACATTCTTGGAAAAATCTTTTTCGGAAAGAAAGAAGGAACATGAAAGTAAAATACTTGTTATTTAAACACAGTTGCTATGGACTTAAGTGTGCGGTACCCACTTTTATTTTTCAAAGAGGTAGGTAGGTAAATCATGAGAGCTTTTCAATGATCAAATATTACGCTTTGGATGTAAGTACGTCGATTTTCTCTTTGATTTCCATTCCTTTACTCGTACATATATATTATGCTCATTAGGTATAGATTAAAATCAGTTTACTTGTGAAAAGGTAAATATTTTTTTCAGTTTATATCCAATTCATTTCGCAAAAGGTAATTATTTATATCTCTGTACTTAGCCGCTCAATGTCTAATAAATTTTATTTTATATTTTGCTAGCCCAAATTATGTCATACAGCTGGGTAACGAAGGGAAGTTGGAGCTCACTGGCGCGTTGGGCCTAGAAACAGTAGTCAACTTTACCTACCTGGGGTCCAGCATTAGTAATGATGGTTCATGCGAGAAGGAGGTGCGCAGGAGAATCGGCATGGCTAAGAGCGCCATGTCTCAGCTTGAAAAAATCTGGAGAGATCGTAACATTTCTGTAAAAATCAAAACCAAACTGGTACGGACTTTGGTCTTCTCGATGTTTTTGTATAGCGCTGAGACTTGGACACTGAAAGCTGCAGACCGCAAACGCATCGACGCCTTCGAGATGTGGTGCTGGAGAAAAATGCTCCGTATCCGGACAGCATTTCGGACTAACGTCTCCATATTGCGAGAACTCAAAATCTCCTCGCGGCTGTCATCCGAGTGTCTGCGCAGAGTTCTAGAATACTTCGGCCACGTTGCAAGCAAAACGGTGGCAACCTCGAGAGGCTCACCGTGACCGGCAAAGTGGACGGGAAAAGGCCACGTGGACGCAGCCCAATACGTTGGTCTGACCAGATCCGGACCGCTCTTGACTCTACAGTTTACAACGCCCTCCACACCGCCAGTGACAGAAACAGATGGAGAAAGATCATCCGAGAGAATGTGATGCAGAAGAGTGGTCACGACCCTCAATACTGAGGAATACGACGCAAGGAGGAAGGAGGCTGTGTAACGAACTTCCCTTCATCCTTCCACACCTCTCAGTCTTGCACGATTACAAGCCAAGTTTCATCTGCAAACATTATCTGACAATTATCACACCAACTATACCACGGTAGACCTTGATTTTGGCCAGACCACCCATATACTCGCAATAACATTAAATAAATAAAATTAACCAAATAATCAACTTCAGAAAAAAAAACTTATTTTCACAAAACAAAATAAAATGTAAATCCAGTGTGTTATTTTCCACGCAAAAAATTATACAATTTAAAGCCCTATTTTAATCCCATTCTTTGCGCTGTCCGCTGGCGATTAAACGATTACTGTAATCCTTATAATTGATGGTCATAATCGTCATGCCCAGGCACTGGATTGATTATAAAATTATACAAAAATATGCATATTAAATAACGGGGAAAAATTCTTTCCGGACCCACATGTACAGTTAGGGACAAAAATATGGATACACACAGCTAACTTTCTAAAATTCTTATCTGTTAAAACAAATAGGAGGCTCGAGGCTCGGCAGTAAGAACATTTTAAACTATTTATATTTGTAATGTAGCTAGACACATCACAAACTATTGTATTTAGAATATTGATTTAGAATTTCAGTTAAAGAACAATTAAAATTTTAGAAACTCCCGACACATTTTTATTTCATGCTACATAATTTATCTAGTAGTAGACTAGACTCGCTTTGATCAACAATCTATTGATCACGTAATTATGACACGATATCTTGCGAGAACACCGCAAAACAAACAGTAAATCGCCCATAACTTTTGAACGGCTATACCGATTTTCATCAAACATAGCTAAGAACATTCTCGATAAAGTCACATTTCAAACAAAATCATCATCAATCAATAGGGTCACACATTTAGGAGCTATGATGCCACAGACAGATACACAAATACGTCGGGGGTTAAAAATACATTATCATTTACCTAGCGTTTTCAGTATATCCACCCACATTAGCTAAAGTAAGCTTAGCTTTGACTACATGTACATATTTTTGTCCATAACTGTACTTGCGAATACAGAAAAGCTTCGTCAAATAAATCATTTTTGTTTTTTACCAAAGAGTTTGCAGGTACCTTGGTTGGTTTGAACCTTACCTTTTTCCAACCCCTGTTGTTTTTCGCCCTCCATTTTCGAGTGTTTTACCTCTTTAATCAAAAGTTGTGCGGTGATTACGGTGGAGTCATTGTTTTACGAAGGCAGGCGTACCTTAATGCGTGTGTATGTTAATTATTGTGTTTTTCATGTCGAGTCAAAGTTAACTTTGTGCGGTCGACCTTTCATATGTTGTTGAGGATACTTTTGTGTTTATTTTGATGTCAGCTGAAAGAAAACCATCCCTTTATTGTATTGTACCTATACAACGTTTCGTTATACCCAAGCGACACGTGTCGCGTGCTTGTGCGAGTTTTTATTCGTGCCTGATCACATTAACGTAAACGTCAATTTGTATTGAAACTGGATAAGCGCCGTCAGGTGGCAGTAATGGAAAATCCCTTTTTGTTTACAAATTGACATAATATAACGTTTACGTTAGCGCGGCCGAGTATGTTGAAAAACTCGTACTAAGATCTTAGGTGCATGCCTATTGTTCTCAATAACTATCCATGTTTATGCTCCTCTGAAGTCCACAACCTAACTAACCCATGATTTTGAACTAAATCTGTAACATTATTCTAGATCAGGGATTACTTATATTACCATTTTAAAACAAAATGCAAAGCAATTTTTCTTAACATTTCTTTGGTATATTAAGTTTTTATTAAAGTCTATAGTTCTAATGAACGATGAATAGCTGCCGCGAAGAATTATTTATTTTAGAATATGTTCAGACGATGAAAAGAAATTAAGCTTCAAAAAGAAAGTGTAATACTAAAACAAAAAAAGATCACTTGATATCTGAAATAGAAAACTTAATATTGTATACTAGTTTATTTTTGTTTACGATTCACAATTGTAGCTAGAAATCATTAATATTGTCAGCAATTGTATATATTCATATTGCACAGGATTTAAAAAAAAATGTCGTTACCAAAATCGCCCAAACCATCGTTTTCGCATCTTGAATAAGTTACGATGAAAAATTTAATTAAAAAAGATTTCTTGTCTACACAAAAACAGTGAAAATACTTATGAGAATTAATAATGTTTGGGAACCGGAGACTCCGTGTTTCTTTTTCATTAAGGGCTGCTATCAATTTTCTAGACAACCCTGATCTCGGGAAAGACAAAACAGTTAATTCATTGAGAGAGATTTTTTGGAGAAAAGAGAAAGTTAAAAGAATGAACTGGTAATTAAATTATGCGGAGTGTCAAAAACAATTCAATTACTGTATATTTGGGTAAAAGATTTTTTTTTGATTGATAGAAATCAGTACTATTCTTCCAGGAATTAGACATTGTCCTCGTTACATTTTTTGGGTTTAGATTAGCTGCGTAGATTGTGCAAAGACTTCCATTTGATACCCTACTTAAATGATTTCGATATTTCTTTATATTCCTGTTCTTCAGTTTATGTTTATTTGTGGTAGTATTTGCTCTCTCATTCGCATTATTCAAATCCTGGAGTTTGTAGGTGGTTATGCAAGATGGGCAGGAAATATAAATAGTATGTAATATGATGCAAATAACTGAATACAATCATATTTATTATCGACTTCAATGTATATAATATTGTTGGAAATGCGCAATATTCACATAAGTTACTCTATGTAGGCTTCTAAACATTTGTGACAAATTTCATTAGTGTATGTAAATATGTATGTATGTATTGTCCACGCATTTATCCGGAACTAGTAATCAGATCGTGATAATTCTTCTTTCAACTTAGGGAATAGTGCAAGTTTCATCAAAATCAGTTCAGCAGTTTTCAAGATATGGAACATAGAAACGAGTTCCTTAGCGACAAACAGCACGAATGTGTAAATTAAGTTATTATGGATATTTTGTTAATCCTTTATGTGCCTTACCATAGAACTTGTTCACTTATTAGTGATGGTGTACCAAAACCAAAAAGAGAGAAAAAAAAGATTTTTCACAAAAAAATAAACCGACTTCAAAAGCAAAAAACAAAAAATTGCTGAATAACTATTGTTTTGAAAGTCAGTGCTGCAAAACGATAAAAACAAAAGCTACTAAAGACACCGACATCCGAAACGTAAGTTATTTAGAAATTTTTAGTATTTTGCTTTTAAAGTCGGATAATTATTTTTGTAAAAGTTTTTTTTAGATGTCCAACTCGTACTTCATAGCAAGTTCCTAAGTGCTTCATACGAATGATTAATTAGACATCAGTAGGCATAATTATATAATTGCTATCAGAATATTTGATTCACGCTTACGTATGTAGCGCGAGCGTATGACATAATATATTATGGCGTCTTAAGCCAATATCATTCAAGATAATCATCACTCAACCACACTGTGACGCACACGTGCTTATGTATGAACTTGTCTACTTAACTTAGGTATGTACCTAAGTCAATTGTATATACATGCCCACTTCATTTTAGTTAATGGATATAAAATATTTCTAAAAAGAATTAGTTAAAAATTAGTTGGTGGTAAAACACAACATAGTGTACGATATATCAGTGTCAGTTTAGGTAAGTTGAACAAAAATGTACTAACGTTTTATTGAAATTAAACGAATCCCTTAAAAATGATCTAAACATTGACAATATACAAATTGTCAACGGTTAGGTCGTATCAAAAGAAGAAAGATCGGTTTAAATCGTTTAATTTCAATAAAACGTTAGTACAATTTTGTTCAACTTACGTGCATTTCCATCAACAAAACTTCTAATACAAACTTTTATCCTCTATAGTGGTCCCCTTCTTTATAAAATTATGGAACTCAAAACTGCAAAATGTCATACTACAAGCGGTTTGTGCTGTACGTAGTCTTACAGTAAATAAAGAGTGAACACTAAAAATAAGAAAAGTAACCCTTTTACCTTTAACTATAAAAAAAATATTCTCAGACGTAATATCCAAAGGGAAAGATAGACCCAGAGATAGAAAAGCAAAAAGTGATGTGACACGAATGTGAGAAAAATCGCAATATCATTTAGTCGCCACAGTGTAGGAAAGTTTTTCCCCTGTCACAGATGCATGTGATAAACGAGCGACCTCTCAAGATTTGCTCGGGTGTCAGTTCAATACGCTTACGCCCATTATGATACTGTCGCTTGTGATATTCGCGGGTCTTAAATTTCCCTTTTCAGATTCTGTATAAAGGGTACCTATTTAATTTAGGGAGAGCAGTGGTGGCCCAGTGGTAACGGCCGTGACTTAAAAGTTCGAACCCAGGTAGGCGCTTTACTTTGTGTAAATTATTTCATTACCACTGCTCTCAAAACGGTGAAGGAAAACATCGTGTGTCGGATGTCTTAGTTACAAAAATTCGGACAAGACTTGTGACATCCACCAACCCGCACTGGGCCCGCTTGGTGGATTAAGGTCCATTTATATTATTTAAATTATACATAGCTTATTTCCATCTGGAATAACGTCAAATGATGCCATGATAGTTATTTTTTTGTTGATCCTGTGATTGCCCTAGAGAGAGTGGGATTTTGTGACTTTATATAATCTTATATATAAAATTCTCGTGTCACAATGTTCGTTCCCGTACTCCTCCGAAACGACTTGACCGATTCTCATGAAATTTTGTGAGCATATTGAGTAGGTCTGAGAATCGGCTAACATCTATTTTTCATACCCCTAAGTGGGTAGGGTAGGGTAAGTAGGTAGGGTAGGGTTGGGTAGGTAGGGTAGGGTAGGTAGGGAAGGGTAGGGTAGGTAGGGTAGGGTAGGTAGGGTAGGGTAGGGTAGGTAGTTAGGGTAGGGTAGGTAGTGTAGGGTTGTTAAGGTAGGGTAGGTAGTGTAGGGTTGTTAAGGTAGGGTAGGTAGGGTAGATGAATGTTTGGTGTTTTTATGGCAAAACAAAGTTTGCCGGGTCAGCTAGTAGATGTATATAAATATACAATTTCACAAAAATACCAATTTCTAACAATAATACTTATATAGATTTTTTGAAATAAATCGCCTTTTCATTTTCCTTTTAGTACCTCAATGCTTTATGTTTAGCAGCAGCGCCATCGATGCATGAAAACTGATTCCACCGTCACGAACTGATTCTACCGTCACGTACACGCTTCTTTCATGGTGACAAGCCATTATCCTCCTCTTGAAATGCCTTTGTCAAACAGCAGCAAACTATGGTAGCAAGAATAACAGGAAAACTCATTCCTGGCAAATAATTATTTTTATTACAAGCTTTTATTTAACTTGCAGTGTGTGTACGTATGTTGGTCTGTATGTATGTAAGTGTGTTCGGATCAAATATTGCAACTAAATTTCAAAGCAGTTATCCTCCACCGATTAAGATGAAATTTTCCATACATGTTTAATTTGGATGACAATGCATGGTTAGATACGTGAAGTCATTCTAAATCCAATATGGCGGACGACCCAAGATGTATGACTAGAATAATGCAAAACAAAATGGTTCTAAAAAAAAAAAAAATATGAATAATTTTATTTACATTATCAGTTCTTAACGGTACACTAGTCGACGCGACGGCGCTAACTATTTTGTGCGCGGGGTTAAAATGCGTGATATATCAACCGACAACACGTGCGGAACACATAGATGCTGTTATGAGCAGTATGAAGCTAGTACGCGTACGAATACACACAATTTTACAAATTTAAAGCGAAATGGATGATGATTTAGAACGAAAACGAGCTCGTGAAATTTTATAAACAGACCTTTGGGAGTCTGGATATCATAAAAAAACGACTGAATGAATCTTTTCAAAATATAATTATTTGCATTGTTGAACTACTAATCTATCCCTGTATGGAGGCCGTTTTTCAATGTTTCCTTCTTCTTATGGTACTTATTTGCGCCCAAAGATGCGTTAAAATGAGTGTTAAAATACGGAACTTTCATAACTTTCAAGTAATTTTTTTCAATAAATCTGGAATTGTTATTAACCTGTAAATACGGACGTCTCCGTCTTGATATTTTGTCTACGAAAAATACATTTTATTTACCAACAAAGAAAGGAAAAAGGAACGCAAAATTTAGACGTCACTACAAATAGAAATGGACGTATTTGTGCTTCAAATCAAATTAAAGGAAACATACTTAATAAATGAAAATGGAGTAATAAGTCAAAATTAGTAGGAGAAAGGAATTTCCGTTGACAATATGGACAAATTCCTCGAAAATTCTATTGAATTCGGAGTTGAATAGATATCTTTTATCAAAGTTGGCTCCATTACATTGATTTACAAACCATTTTATTATAAGTTATTTTCAAATGGATACTTCATTTGGACATGATTTTACAAATGAGCAGTGCAAAGTCTGGAGTTTACAAACACTTAGGTGAAACGAGGAAAATAAATTTATACGAATGTTTTACGGTTACGACATCGCCGCTCACCGCAGCTCGCAGGTCAGGTAGACCCCTCGGGTTGTGTGAGTTAGTATGGAAATTCTAACAAATCACAGCGTTTTTCGCAGCAACACAGAATTTGTCGTGAACCCACGCATGTTAAGGTGAGGTCTTGATGGACGCGACTAAACGGATTTGGGTGCGTGAAATTTGTCGCTGTTACGTCACTTCAGCTTAGTGAAATTGAAACTTTTTCCGGTGAATGTACCCAACTAACTTACCCTACTAGAAAGTTTAAATTTTACTGAACCAACACAATTATTCCTGAAAGAGTTTGTCAAGACGTAAAAAATAATGATTAAACGTTGTTCAAAAAACGATGTTTAAAAAGCCCAATTGTGGCAACTCCAATCGAATTCTTCGCAAGCCGCAATCGTTTCGTCGCGCAAAAAAGACCTATACTTTATCGATTTCGTTTTAAATGAAACCAGAGTTTCGTGTGGTTAATTTATTTGTGTGATACGTGAAACGAACGTTTCACGGGGCCCGCGTTCATTTATCTTATTCACTTTACACAAGGGCATGACTTGGCTGAGTTTTACATTTTAATTTGGGTCGCGATTTAATATGTTGCTACAATCATGCCGACTGCTGCTTACATGAACATTTTTCATGAGAATTTAATATAAGCAGACGACGCTACTTGAATCCCTACTAATATTATAAATGCGAAAGAAACGCTGTCTATCTGTTACCTTTTCACGCTTAAACCGCTGAATCGATTTAGATGAAATTTGTTATGGAGATAGTTTGATACCCTGGAAAGGATATAGGATAGTTTTTATCCCGGCAATTATCCTATAGAGTGTGGACAGGGGGGTAGAAATTTATGTGGTGAACAAAGTGTTTTTCAGGTAAGGCCCCGCACACCTATAATATTATGGCGCGATATTAAAATTTTGGCTATTGAAATTACTAATGCCACGCAGACGAAGTCGCGGGCAACAGCTAGTAGATTTTTTTTTACAAATTTTTGTCTGCATGTTATGTCGAGTTTTAATTTAAGAGTCTAGTCTTTGAGTGAAAGATGTTTTCACATTATTGTATGGTAAATGTTTATACTGTAGATTTTTTGTGGAACGTAAATATATGTATAATAAGGGAAGCTAATAAGCAAGCCTCTGGCAGCAAAATGTTTTAATTAATTTCTAATTAAGTAACTTTTGTCATTATTTTAAAACCAAAACATGCCCACAGTCAAACGCAAGGTTAATTTACTAATCTACTTAAGAGATTGCTTATTGCACCTTATCTCATATCTAAATATTTGCATGCCATCTTATGACGAAATGGATCATTATGCTACAAATTTATTTATACCATCTCTTGTCGAAAGAGATGGTATAAATAAATTCTAATAATAATTTTAATAAAACCATTCATTTTCATTAGAAACATGGCATTATTAGAATTGTGTTGTGTTTTTTAAATGAGGTGTGTAAATAATTTGGTGTACAATAAAGTAGGTATTTAATATTCTATTCTACGTTATCAATTTCTCACGACCTATAACGAAGTACTGAAGTAGCTAGGTAATTAGGTACTCCCGAGAAAATACCTTATTATTCACAAATGCGATATTTATTTCTTCGGCAGTCGAACTTTCCCGAGGTATCCGTGTTGTGGCAGCAGTTTCGGGTTAATTTCACGTTAGTCTTAAGCGGTTTACTTTGCGGATACGATGCGCAAGCTGGTATTTATATCCCTACTCCTCTAATGGTCTTTGTATTACCTAGAGCGGTACTGAACGTCTTGAACTATGTCTTTTTGGTATTATTTTTTCAAATAAGCTTGTTTTGGAAAAGGAAATCTTTGTTGTTTGCTGTCTTTAGTGGTTTGTTGTTTATATGGCATAGAACAAAGTCGCTGTCCTTGTCTGGCGACGTCATCTCTGCTAATTTATTCAAACCCACGCAACGGATTGTGATATGGTTTATACTAATAGTAAGAGCGATGAACGAGGAAGGTTTTTATATAATGTAACTTATCCTTTCACCCGCCAAAATAGATCAAATTGCTGGATTTTTGTATTTATACAGCTAGGCTTATGTAAAAATTACAAGTCATAGTATACTGCTACTTAATCAACCAAGAATATATCTCTACCAGGTTTGTAAATAAATTTTAGGTTGTCGATGACCGGGGAGCTATTCAAAAAATACTATATTCTCTTCTAACTAAATGAAAACAATTCATAAACAAAGTGTCAAAATTTCATCTGAGCGCGCATGAAAACCCGCAACTCGAAACATTCTCACTCAAACAATGGTTGAATGGAACCAAAAATAGGTAAAGTTTTTGCTCAAGCGCACCGCACTGGCCTATTAGAGACGTTCTATAATGATGCAAAGAACGTCAAAGGATCCGTACAAAAAGTAAAAGTAAATAATTTTCTGAATACAGTTTGTAAAACATCTCTTTGTTTTACCACACTAGCATAGGACTGAATTGTAAGGAAAAGGTAGAGTGGGGAGGCCTTTCCCCAGCGGTGGGAAAAGATTAGATAATCGGTAATGTGGTCATTGTGGTCAACGATGGAGCCTTTTAATGCTCCCACTGCTGGGACACAGGCCTCCTCTCTGTGAGAGACGGAATGGACCATAATCTACCTCGCGGGCCCAGTGCGGGTTGGTGGATATCACATGGCTTCAAATTTTTGGTTCTAGGACATGCCGGTATCCTCACGATGTTTTCCTTCACCGTATTTAGCTCGCTTACCTAGAAATAAAATATTCATTCTTGATTCAAAGATCCCCAGGTTACCTATATCTATCAGTAAATATAGACTCCGGCAGGAAATTCTTCCTGTTCGGTGTTGATAAAACTGTAATTCCTTTTAATTACTTTGCGTTTACTCTCATTTGAATGAATGGAAGTAACATTGTGTTTTGTCAAAAGATTTTACTTCTTTTGAAAACTGGTATCTCTTTATTTCGTTTACATTCTTGGAAAAATCTTTTCCGGAAAGAAAGAAGGAACATGAAAGTAAAATACTTATTATTTAAACTCAGTTGCTATGGACTTAAGTGTGCGGTACCCACTTTTATTTTTCAAAGAGGTAGGTAGGTAAACTGTGAGAGCTTTTCAATGATCAAATATTACGAGTGCTTTGGATGTAGGTACGTCGATTTTCTCTTTGATTCTCATTCCTTTACTCGTACCTATATATGCTTATTAGGTATAGATTAAAATCAGTTTACTTGTGAAAAGGTAAATATTTTTTTCAGTTTATATCCAATTCATTTCGCAAAAGGTAGTTTTTTGTATCTCTGTATTTATATTTTGCTAGCCTAAATTATGTCACACTGCTGGGTAACGAACTTCTCTTCATCCTTCCACACCTGTCAGTCTTGCACGATTACAAGTCAAGTTTCGTCTGCAAACATTATCTGACAATTATCACACCAACTATACCACGGTAGACCTTGACTGGCCAGGCCGCACATATACTCGCAATTACATTAAATAAATAAAATTAACCAAATAATCATCAATATTAAGCAAAGCTTGACGAGGTCGGTCCGTGGATGGGTGACCATTTCAACATACCGAGTTTCCTCCGTGCCTCGGAAAGCACGTAAAGCTGTTGGTCCCGGCTGTCATTTGAAGATCTTTGACAGTCGTTACGGGTAGTCAGAAGCTTGAGGTTTACCGTGTTACCCAGTTACTGGGTTGTGGAGGTCAGATAGGCAGTCGCTCCAAGTAAAGCACTGGTACTCAGCCGAATCCGGTAAGATTGGGAACCGACCCCAATAAAGTTGGGAAAAGGCTAGGCAGATGATGATGAAAAAAACTCTTCTTTTCACAAAACAAAATAAAATGTGCTTATATCCAGTGTGTTATTTTCCTCGCAAAAAAACATACAAATATAAAGCCCTATTTTAATCCCATTTTTTGCGCTGTCCGCTAGCGATTAAACGATTACTGTAATCCTTATAATTGATGGTCATAATCGGCACGCCCGGGCACTGGATTGATTATAAAATTATACAAAAATATGCATATTAAATAACGGGAAAAAATCTTTCCGGACCCACATGTACAGTTAGGGATAAAAATATGGATACACACAGCTAACTTTCTAAAACTCTCATCTGTTAAAACAAATAGGAGACTCGAGGCTCGGCAGTAAGAACATTTTATACTATTTATATTTGTAATGTAGCTAGACACATCACAAACTATTGTAGTTAGAATATTGATTCAGAATTTCAGTTAAAACTTTCAAGAACAATAAAAAATTTAGAAACCCCCGACACATTTTTATTTCATGCTACATAATTTATCTAGTAGTAGACACGCTTTGATCGACAATCTATTGATCACGTAATTATGACACGATATCTTGCGAGAACACCCCGAAACAAACAGTAAAACGCCCATAACTTTTGAACGGCTATACCGATTTTCATCAAACATAGCTAAGAACACTCTCGATAAATTCACCTTTCAAACAAAATCATCACCAATCAATAGGGTCATACATTTAGGAGCTGTGATGCCACAGACAGATACACAAATACACAGTTATACACGTCAAACTTATAACACCCCTGTTTATCCGTCGGGGGTTAAAAATACATTATCATTTACCCGCATTAGCTGAAGTAAGCTTAGCTTTGACTACATGTACATATTTTTGTCCATAACTGTACTTGCGAATACAGAAAAGCTTCGTCAAATAAATCATTTTTGTTTTTTACCAAAGAGTTTGCAAGTACCTTGGTTGGTTTGTACCTTACCTTTTTCCAACCCCTGTTGTTTTCGCCCTCCATTTTCGAGTGTTTTACCTCTTTAATCAAAAGTTGTGCGGTGATTACGGTAGAGTCATTGTTTTACGAAGGCAGGCGTACCTTAATGCGTGTGTATGTTAATTATTGTGTTTTTCATGTCGAGTCAGAGTTAACTTTGTGCGGTCGACCTTTCATATGTTGTTGAGGATACTTTTATGTTTATTTTGATGTCAGCTGAAAGAAAACCATCCCTTTATTTTATTGTACCTATACAACGTTTCGTTTTACCCAAGTTACACGTGTCGCGTGTTTGTTCGAGTTTTTACTCGAGCTCTATCACATTAACGTAAACGTCAATTTGTATTGAAACTGGATAAGCGCCGTCACAGTAATGGAAAATCCGTTTTTCGTTTACATATTGACATAAGAGAAAGTTAACGTTAACGCAGTCTTCACTTAGGTGAGTGGAGTGATGTTTATGCTCATCTGAACTCCACAACCTAGTTAGGGTAGGTTACCCATGATTCTTTACTAAATCTGTAACATATTCTAGATCAGGGATTCTCAAACTATTTTGGGCAAGAGACCCTTTTCCAAAATGAACAAATACCTCAGACCCCCATAGCCAAATTACTTTAAAAAAACGCTTATTGACTTGCCGAGTTTTTCATCTTGTACGAAATTGTGCACGCTTATCGACTTGTTGAGTTTTTTAAAAGTACAACAATGATACTTCCTACTAAAATATTAGACATCCTTATAACATGTTGGTACACGTAACACAACTTATACAGTATTTTGAAAGTGTCAAACAAGAACTTGTATTTATTACTAAAGGTCGATTTTTAGACCTCGTTGACCAATCTCAGATCAGTTTTGGTTTTTGTCAAGCACGGGAAACCGATTTCGTTCTAGATCATTCAAGTTGCAGGGTCTATGCAGTGCAACGTTTAAGATTCAATCTTCAACACAGCTAAGACTTTAGACAAAATATACTTATTTCAGCGATGGCGATCGCCAAAATGTTAAATATTTGATTGATCATGCGACATTTTGATAGCGCTTGGTAATCACATACAGTTTTGACATTTCCCAGTCTTGATCATTACTAGCTGTGTCCGCGGCTTCGCTCCCGTCAACTGCCTACCCTACTTTACTTACCTACCAATTATTTTTCTAGGGTCATTCTTTCGCGGAGAATCTTAACACTGCCATTCAGAAAATGACGTCAAATGCAGAACGCCATCTATCGAGTATGGAGTTCAACTGTCCGAGTATCTGAATTGCGTGTGTTGTGTGATATTTTACTTCATGAACACTTTAAATTCATCTAACTTTTAATAGAGTGAACCGATTGCAATGAAACAAAAACTAAGTATTGTTACTCTTGTAAAACCTCACTTGGACAATCTAATAGAAGTATGCACAGCGGCCAAAACTAATATTGAAACATTGCAAATATCACAAAATAAGTTAATTAAAGAGACTTTTCCATTAAGTATTATTACAATACACAAACACAAAAAATATACAATGAAACTAAGTTAATGAATATATCACGGACCTACTTGTATAATACTTGCATCTTAATAAGAAAAATACTTACTAAAAACATTCACACACAAATACATTTTATAAATAAACATCAAATATACAAAATTAGGCTCAGAAATGCAAATGACATATAATTATACTCATCACGCACGAACTATGGCAAAAAAATGTGATGTGATGTACAAAGGTGCTGCATTGAACAATAAACTATCAAACAACATTAAAAATGCTAAATCCAAGAAACACTTAAAATTATATATCCTTAAAAAAGCGAGCGCACCTTATTACATTACTTACCACTTCTAGTTGCGCGGGCTCTGTGTATGTTTACGTTTTGGCTGTGTTAATTTTTTTTCGATTTTCCTTCATTTTTATAATATTTTTGTATATCATAATTTTTTTTTGCCGAAACTGTACGTAAATCAATAATGTATATTTAAATTAGTTAATTATTTCATGTTATGAATGGTATGTTTACATTCTGACTGTGTTAATTTTTTTTCGATTACCTGCCCTTCACTTTTAGAATATTTTTGTATATCGTAATTTCTTTTTGCCAAAATTGTACGTAAATCAAAAATGTATATTTATATTAGTTAAACATTTCTCATGTAAGTGAAATAATTTATTATGGGAAATAAAGACATCTCAAATAATACTTCAAGTTACGCACAATTTTTATGTACAAAAGTTATCTACATTTGTTTCGTACAGTTTAAATAAAATGTTTGTTGGGTATCTTTTACACCCTGGCTACATTTTTAGGCAATTGTTTTCAATGAACAAAAACGACTTTTCTATAGATTTATTATATTGATCTGTACAAAAACATAAAAACATACAAATACAATAGGACAGTTTATGTACAAAGGCGAGCGTAACCCATAATTGGGTTATCTTACAGGAAACCTCAATTACTTAGAGAAATTTTCATATGAAGAAAGTACATCCCAGTATACAATTAAAGCTTTAGAAAAAAAACTTAATAATTATAAATTCTTACTTACTAAATAAAAAAACAAATACATACTTAATAATATGTAACTTAAATCTTAAATTTATCTTACTAATATACTAAATGTGAAAGTTTGGATGGATGTGTGTGTGTGGATGTATGTTTGTTACTCAATCACGCCAGAACGGCTGAACGGATCTGGAAGAAATTTGGCACAGAGATATATTATAGTCTGGAATAACACATAGACTTTTCATCCCTGTAAAATGTTCCCCTAGGATAAAAATAACACTTTTCACGAAGGGCGAAGACGCTGGCAGAAACAGAAACGCTGGCGCAGCGTTATTTACTTTTTTGGATATCGCTGCACATGCTGAAATAGGAGCCTTTTTGGTCTCGACGGGGTTTTTTATTTTTATTATTGTTTAATTCTTATACTTATTTCTCGAGTCTCCGTGCGGGTCACAAATTTTTTTTTTTCTTTTTTTTTTCTTTCTTTCAGTAACAAGTAAATACAAACATAACTGATAGATTCAAATTAAATGTATTGTATCCATAATGTACATACAGGTGGTAAATATAAGTTACAGAAACAATTGTGGACCCTGTCGGGCACAGCAACATTCTAGATACAGTCAGTGTCTAGGAGAGAGGAATAGCCCTTAATAATTTGCCTTATTATTTAACATTTTATTAATGTATTTGCCATCTACTTGCTCATATGTGGTTAAATGTATTAATTTGTTTTCTATCTCAAAAAGTATGACCATGTTTCAGGCTTTCGCAAAATGCTCAAGTGGCTCCCTATTCGACTTCGCAGGAACTCTCGGATTTTGTGTTTGCTATTTAACGTCCTTCACAACCCTAAAATGCCTTCTTACCTCCGCGAACGCTACTCCTACTCCCGTCCTTCTGATGCGCTTTGCAGGTCGCATCTTAAGCATCTCCTTGAAACACCTTCCCACACTACCGACTTTTACTCCTACTCCTTTACTGTGCATGCGGTGCGGTTGTGGAACTCGTTACCGCCTGATATTAGGGACTGCCAAACTCTTGCAGTTTTTAAAAAGAGAGTGAAAGAGCATTATCTTTCCATTCCGTCTTAGTTGCATATAATTATGTATTATTATTTAAGTATTTATGATATTAGTTAGTATTTATTATTGTA
This sequence comes from Anorthoa munda, assembly GCA_945859665.1. Taxonomy (NCBI): domain Eukaryota; kingdom Metazoa; phylum Arthropoda; class Insecta; order Lepidoptera; family Noctuidae; genus Anorthoa; species Anorthoa munda. The sequence continues at coordinate 18,696,584 of OX243908.1, forward strand.
ACATTTAATTTAATAATATGCATGTATATAAGAGTATATATTAATAATCTATACAGTATTCTTCTTTATTGTGAATTGTTTAATATATTTTTCTTTTTATCGTTCTACACACGGTGTCTACATATCTTTTTTTGCAATTCTCCTCTCGCAGGTATGCTGGAAGAGATTTCGTTAGAAATAAGCATACCTTTGTACCTATTTTCTGTTCCTTCTTCTTGTCTATTTATTATGTGTGTGTACATTAATGGTTAAATAAATAAATAAAAAATATGTGTGTGTCTTTCTGTGTATATGTTAAATGATAATGATATTAGTTTATTTGATATTCATAGATTATATTTAATAAAATTAATACTTAAAATGATAATGATGATAATGATGAATACATTGTGAGTCAATTAATTATTAATGTAATTTTACTTAATTAAAAATTAAATTAAAAATTAGAATTCATTTATTTCAGAACCAGTCCATATCATACCAAGTGACATTAAAAATATTAGATTCAATAATAATAATTTAAAATTAGGAAAACATTACAAAAGTCATTAAAATACATAAAAAATTTACAATAACAAAAAATATTAAATACTCTATTTTATCTAATTCTAAATGTAGGTAATGAGTTAACACAAAACTTTATAAATAAAAAAAATATTATTCATTTATGTAATTTTACTTATAAAGTTAACATCAGCTAGTTATCCGGCCATTCTAAATATTGTTTAAGCATACCTACCTAATAACTAGCTATTTTAAAGAGTGCCATTATCCTCCATATTAGGCGGAATATTTATTTAATACTTGTTCAGCATCGACCATTTACGGGCCGATAACGATGAAAAGAAAGCGAATGAATGATCTGGTCAGGGTAGAGTTCCGGTTGCTGAGGGAATTTCAATGGATATTTATATTATATCAAAAGTTCCGTGGATTTATTTAACCTTTTCCTTTTTGTACCTTTGACATTTAGGACTTTTATATCCCACCTTCAGATTTTATTCATGAAAAGGATAAACTACCCTACCCTTAGATTATTTTCATATGCATAGTTCGTGAAATAAAAAAAGTTTCCCTAAAGGTGCTCACTTTTAGGTAACGTCCTACAAGAAACTAAGTTAGAAAACATTTCCTTTTTAGGGTTCCGTACCCAAAGAGTAAAAAAGGGACCCTAGTACTAAGACTCCGCGGTCCGTCTGTCTGTCTGTCCGTCTGTCACCAGGCTGTATCTCATGAACCGTGATAGCTGGATAGTGAAATTTTCACATATGATGTATTTCTGTTGCCGCTATAACAACAAATACTATAAACGACTCGCACTTGGCCGGTTTTTTTATCAAACAGCACGTTCACGTAGTTAATTTGAAGAATAGAAAAAAAAAAATATATATATATATATGTATAAATAAAAAATAATAAAAAATAAATTAATATAAATTATCAACATTAAAAAATAGTTCTTATCGATTTGAACTTGAGTATCATCGTGATTTTCGGTAAAATTATGATATACACTCCGAGTGCCACTGTGCAAAACGAATCTTGACATAAAATATGAGTTCTCATTTAAAACCTTTATTAACATTATCAAGAATAGAATAGAATAGAAAACATTTATTCGACATAGACACAACACAACAACAATAATCACAAAGAAACAGAGAAGAATAGTAAAAAAGTACAAACAGGATTTCAGAATCATTGTGCCGGGCGTGCTGTGGTGTTCATTCCACATGTTTTAGTTTACTTACGTTTTATAATATATTTTACAAATTTCATCACCGTTACTTTTGAAATTGTCATCATCTCATGTTTTCCATTTTTATTTATGCTTTACATTGGTTTAAACCTGAAAATCATAAGATTTGTTTTAACATCCAAAACTATTATATTATTTTTAACTCTTGACATTTTTATTTGACGTGACATTGTCATTATTTTATTTTCTTAAACCATAGACATAAGATACCATTCTCTATAGCTTATTAAGCTCGTTGTACATTATATTTTCATTATAAGGGCAGCGGCAGACTGCGCCTCTGTAAACCGTTTTTATTCGTTCATGATTTCTTAATTCATATTTGAATTTAAAATTGAGAAGACATATCGGAACGAAGAAAAACGGGTGTCACTTTTTTTAGTCTTGAATCTGCTCTGAACGCTAGAGTCCGTTTTTCTGAATACTATGAAGTATACGATTGAATCTAAAACTCTTAAAAACTATAATTAATACGGCATGTGATTGTGTTAAAATCTTAGAAGTGCAATAAATATAAATATATAGTGTGTGGAACCTTAATTTCATTGACCTTGTCAGACACCACTTCATGTTTAAAGGGCTCTTTTGATCGGCATAGTAAGCCACAGCCCGACCTCCACACTCCACATCTGCCTGTTCTTGCACCTGTGCTACTGTCTGTTAGCCTGACAATTGGTTGAAGCCTTGACCATCTAACTGTGTGCCAGCCCATTCGTCCTGCTGGCTACCCTACTGCTTATCCACGAGTAAGCGATTCATCTGCGAGCTCATCTGCCTACCTCGGGCATTCCACGCCTTCGTGTCCGTCCAGCTGCTTAACCTGACTGTCTGCTAAGAAATACCTGCCCACGTCGTGCGAAGCCGGATCTTCGTAGCTGCCCACGTCGTGTGAAGTCCGGATCTTCCTAGCTGCCCACGTCGTGTCAAGCCGGACCTTAATTTGTTATTTTTATCCTTTTCTTAGTTTTAATTTATAGTTACTTTTAATTTTATTAACGTGGCTTACGTATAGTTCAACTGAGCTATACGTAACGCTACAGTTTGGCGCCCAACTTTTCTAGAACTCACCCCATCACCCACAATCTACCTTTATTTTTACTACACTTTTTTTTAACGTGGGCTCGATTTTCTCAAAATTCAAAAACAATACTTACACAAGTACGTTAACTAACTTTTGGTATCTATTTCAGGCCATCAATCACCTCATTCTTCATTTCTTTTGCTAGCACCAATTTTTTTTTATATCTTCACTTGTATACCAAACCTATTAGGCAATTTTCTTTATTCCCCTCTTTTTATTTTATTTCCTTTTTTAGAGCGGTTGGCAACTCTTTAAATAAGCCCCTAATGCCTTATAAATATATATTTTTCTTCCCTCTTGTAAATATGTCCCTCCCCCTCCTCCCCCTCCAAGTTTGAGTCCCTCTTTAACTTGAGTTCCCTCCCCCTCCTTCCCCTCCTAGACTTGAGTCCCTCTTTAACTTGAGTTCCCTCCCCCTCCTCCCCTCCTAGACTTGAGTCCCTCTTTAACTTGAGTTCCCTCCCCCTCCTTCCCCTCTTAGACTTAAAAGCCCTCCTAGATTTTATTATTTTATTACTAACACATCTTTTATCTTATTCTTAAACTTCTTCTCACTTGTATCTTAATAAAGATGAGGTGTTTTAGAGCGGTGTGCACAACTCCGAAAGCCTTATGTGCAAAGAGCGGTCCCGTAACTCTTTAAAAATAAGCCAAATGCGTGGGCTCTCTTAAATATTTTAATTTTCTTTTCTTCGGGTTTTCAAACAGGTGCGGGTAACGACACCTATAAAAAATAAATAAGCCTTCGTTATCTAATTAAATATTTCCTTGTGGAGTATGCGTCATTGAATGTGAACCATATCCCCTACGTGTGATTGAATGAGAGTGTTTGACGAAAGCATGAAAGATGTTGTGTGAAAGATCAAGGTTAATATTTCAACCTTCAAAATTTTCCTTAAGTTTGAAAATTTTTCTGGGGTTTCGGGGAAATGTGGTGTTCATTCCACATGTTTTAGTTTACTTACGTTTTATAATATATTTTACAAATTTCATCACCGTTACTTTTGAAATTGTCATCATCTCATGTTTTCCATTTTTATTTATGCTTTACATTGGTTTAAACCTGAAAATCATAAGATTTGTTTTAACATCCAAAACTATTATATTATTTTTAACTCTTGACATTTTTATTTGACGTGACATTGTCATTATTTTATTTTCTTAAACCATAGACATAAGATACCATTCTCTATAGCTTATTAAGCTCGTTGTACATTATATTTTCATTATAAGGGCAGCGGCAGACTGCGCCTCTGTAAACCGTTTTTATTCGTTCATGATTTCTTAATTCATATTTGAATTTAAAATTGAGAAGACATATCGGAACGAAGAAAAACGGGTGTCACTTTTTTTAGTCTTGAATCTGCTCTGAACGCTAGAGTCCGTTTTTCTGAATACTATGAAGTATACGATTGAATCTAAAACTCTTAAAAACTATAATTAATACGGCATGTGATTGTGTTAAAATCTTAGAAGTGCAATAAATATAAATATATAGTGTGTGGAACCTTAATTTCATTGACCTTGTCAGACACCACTTCATGTTTAAAGGGCTCTTTTGATCGGCATAGTAAGCCACAGCCCGACCTCCACACTCCACATCTGCCTGTTCTTGCACCTGTGCTACTGTCTGTTAGCCTGACAATTGGTTGAAGCCTTGACCATCTAACTGTGTGCCAGCCCATTCGTCCTGCTGGCTACCCTACTGCTTATCCACGAGTAAGCGATTCATCTGCGAGCTCATCTGCCTACCTCGGGCATTCCACGCCTTCGTGTCCGTCCAGCTGCTTAACCTGACTGTCTGCTAAGAAATACCTGCCCACGTCGTGCGAAGCCGGATCTTCGTAGCTGCCCACGTCGTGTGAAGTCCGGATCTTCCTAGCTGCCCACGTCGTGTCAAGCCGGACCTTAATTTGTTATTTTTATCCTTTTCTTAGTTTTAATTTATAGTTACTTTTAATTTTATTAACGTGGCTTACGTATAGTTCAACTGAGCTATACGTAACGCTACAGTGCCCACACCGAAAGGGTTACCAACTCAGCATTTGCTGGGATGGAAAATAAAGTAACTACTATATTTTAACCTACATTGATCAAACTTCAAATACCGCCGCTCAAAAATTGTGTACCAAATTTTGATCTCAAACTGCCCTTTAAAGCACAAACCGGAATCATTTTAAGCCCTCGGAGCCGATTAAGATGCCAAGAAGTGGACAGACAGTCTTCAGAGGACGACCCTCGAGCCCTCTTCCCATTAGGACACCCTCCTGCATTGCTTCGAGGGCCCTTGATTCTTCACAAACCCGGATTTTTACGGGCTAGTGAATTTCAACCGAGTGGATACTTGAATATCAGTGCTCTGCTTGTTATTTGGCGACTTTTTTATCATTTTTTATGTTGATGTTGCTGTTGTCATATCGGATTAAATTGGAGCCTATGATGATGGTCAAGGAGGTGATTTTGTTTTATCGTTATGTACCTACAGTTTGTACTGTCGCATTGTTTTTAGTATCATTAAAATTAAGTAGGATGCAAGTAGATACCTAAATACTTATCGTAAATGAAGTTTACTTGTTAGTGTTACCAAACCGTAGGCCTTTTAATTACATTTTATATGTAATTTGCATGTTGCTTCATGCACACAAACGAACAGAGGCGGAATTAATGCCTAAGGCATTTTCTACTAGCCTTGATTCGATCTCAATATTATTCCTTTGTTTTTAGGGTTCCGTAGCCAAATGGCAAAAAACGGAACCCTTATGGATTCGTCATGTCTGTCTGTCTGTCCGTCCGCATGTCACAGCCACTTTTTTCCGAAACTATAAGAACTATGCTGGGAAACTTCGTAAGTAGATGTATTCTGTGAACCGCATTAAGATTTTCACACAAAAATAGAAAAATAAAATTTTGGGATTCCCCATACTTAGAACTGAAACTCATATTTTTTTTTAATTTTTTTTTTAATTTGTGATGGGTTTGCTCTTGACTCTAGTCTAGGTCAGAGGTGACAGAGACAGAGTCGACGATGGAGTGAGTTTACCCAGAAGAAGCCTGTTCACTCTAACTTTGAAGAGATTCGGGTTGTAGGCGTTCGGAAACACAGACGCAGGTAGTGAGTTCCATTCATTCGCTGTGCGCATTATGAAGGATGTCTGGAAGCGCTTAGTGCGAATTGGTGGAATGGCAACAAGGTATGGATGGTAACTTGCAGTGCGTCTAGATGTCCGATGGTAGAAGGGGGCTGGTGGGATGAGGTCGTGGAGTTCTTGAGCACACTCACCGAAGTACAGTCTGTAGAAGACCGACAAGCAGGCAACTTTGCGGCGATGAACCAAGCAATGTAGCTTGGCATCCGCCAATTCAACGTCGCCAATGAGCCTCTTGGCTCTGCGTTCCACCGAGTCAAGCGCGGCAAGCTGATACTTAGCTGAGCCATCCCAAAGGTGGCTGCAACACTCCATGCAGGATCGGACTTGCGCTTTGTAAAGGGTTAAAAGCTGTCCAGGCGTAAAGTATCGCTTCACTCTATTCAGGATGCCCAGTTTTTTGGCCGCAATTTGGGCTTTGTACTCAATGGAGGCGCCGAAGTTGAGATTGGATGTCAACTCCATGCCTAGGAGCTCGAGCCGATCAGTCACAGGAACAGATGCACCCCGAAAAGTAGGAGTATCATCGAAAAGACTCCTTTTAGCGGTAAAAAGACACGCCTGTGTTTTGGTGGCGTTAAAGGAGACCAGATTGTCATCACCCCACTGGGAGACAAGGCTTAAGGTCAAATCTGTCCGCTCCACCATAGCCTCTCTCAACGAACGAACTTCATCCACGCTGGTTTTTGCGCTGGACAGGTATCTCTCTGAAACAGTACTGTCATCTGCATACCCAACAATACCAGGCAGAAGTAGGTCATTGATGTGCAGCAGGAAAAGAGTTGCAGAGAGAACAGACCCCTGAGGAACTCGCAACAGGATCAATAGCCATAAGGTCAGAGGAGCAGCCGTCAATGACTACTCGGATCGACCGTTCACTGAGGAAGTCTGATATCCAGCTACAAAAACCAGCGGGGATGCCATACGCAGGAAGCTTACTGAGTAGACTCGCGTGCCAGACCCTGTCAAAGGCCTTCGAGATATCAACACAACACACTGCCTCAGCACTCTCGCTGGAATGCCGTCAGGCCCGCTGGCCTTGTTCACGTCTAGACTGCACAATACTCTCCGGACCTCTTTAGTGTGCACAGCAATCTCCGGCATCGGAGAGTCACAATGAGGTAGAGTGGGTGGTTGCTTGGAGCCAGCGTCCAGACGTGAATTGCTAGCAAAGAGAGATGCAAATAAATTTGCTTTCTCACTCGCAGAGTGAGCCAGCGACCCATCAGGTTTCAGCAGTGGAGGTAATGTGGGACGACAGAAATTCGTTTCAACCGCTTTAGACAGGGACCAAAACTGTTTACTACCCGGAGGGTGTGATGCCAGCTTGGCCCCAATACGTCCAATATGGTCAAAACGTGCCCGACGCAGAACCCGCTTGCAGAACTTGGCGGCAAAATTAAAGGCTCTTTTCCTCGCGCGAACCCTACGTGCTCCAAGTTTGCGGGCGCGGGCCCCGACCCAGGCTTTGTAGGCAGACTCTTTTCGGGCCTCTGCGTGGGCGCATTCTGCATTATACCAAGGTCGGGATTTGTGACCAAGCGGAATGTCGGAGAATGGAATGAAATACTCCATTCCCTGTCGAATCACATCCCCAACCGCGTCTGCACAGCTCGAGGGGTCACCCGAGGAGAAGCACACATGCCGCCAAGGATAAGACGCAAAAAAGTGCCGCATCTCGTCCCAATCTGCTGACTCGTATCGCCATACTCGTCTCGTGCCTCTAGGACTGTCATCTGGAGGAGAGCAAGTCGACACGGATTTCACCAGACAGTGGTCAGACGTTCCCAGCGGGGCTGAGACCGACACCGAATGACTGACCGGATCAGTTGTCAGCAGAAGGTCTAAGCAATTGGGTGTATGGCCGTCAACATCCGGTACCCTCGTTGCCACATTCACCAGCTGGGTTAGATCTAGCGATAGAGAAAACTTGCGCGCCTCCAACCCGGCATGGTCAGTTTTCCGGTACGGGTACAACCACTCTTTATGATGGGCGTTAAAGTCCCCCAGAAAATTAAGCTTCGCTGTTGGGTACCGTTGCTGGGCCATGTCAGCCGACTCCACGAGGAAATTAAAAAGCGCTGTCGTCTCCTGGTCACCGGTGTGCGATCGATAGACGCCGATGTAGAGAGACTTCTCCACGCCAGTGTCCACAAGTAGCCATATGGCAGAAAACCCCGATTTCTCAAAGCAACGGAGACGACGACAACAAATGTCATCGCGGACGTACACACAGACCCCAGCTTGCTTCTTGAACTTGTGTTCAAGAGAGTAACCCGGGTAGTTGAGGTACGCCACGTCCGACGTAATTAATTATAAAGGAAAATATTAAGCGCTATTCCTCTCTCCTAGACACTTAACTGTATCTAGAATGTTGCTGTGCCCGACAGGGTCCATAATTGTTTCTGTAACTAATATACCACCTGTATGTACATTATGGATGCAATAAATTTAATTTGAATTTGAATTTGAATTTGACGGGGTTGTTATCTTCGTCTCCGTTAGGAAAAACAGGTGCGGCTTCTCGGTCTCAAGGTGGTGGTGGACCGGATCGAGATTAGAGTGCTGATGTTAGTGAGGTGCACTTTTATATTATTATATTTTTTTTCATCTACCCATACATACGTGTGGGGTATCTGTGGATAGGTCTTCAAAAATGATATTGAGTTTACTAATATATGTTTTTTCTAAACTGAATAATTTGTGCGAGAGACACTTCCAAAGTGGTAAAATGTATGTGTCCTCTGAAACTTCTAAAATAAGAGAATGATAAAACTAAAAAAAATATATGATATACCATGTAAACTTCCACCGAAAATTGGTTTGAACGAGATCTAGTAAGTAGTTTTTTTTTTAATACGTCATAAATCGTAAACCGCAATTTACCAAGTATGGAACCCTTCGTGCGCGAATCCGACTCGCACTTGGCCTTTTTTTTTTTATAAACATAATACTTGTTCTATTCAGAAAACTTACACTTACATCCATTACTGTTATCCTAAATCCGGAACCCATCAGTTAAGAACTAGTCCTAAAGTAAACTCAAAACAGTAGACATTGGGTATTAACGATGATCATCTCAATCTAACTTCTCGATAGACTTGCCCCGAACTAATCATAGTTAGGATATTGTTTAGAACTTCCGTCACTTGCATAATGGTTATATTAAAATTACTGATAGTTACAACTTATTTGAATTTGTATGAAGTATTTCCTGGGTGTAATTTAAATACTGTTCTTGCTTGTACCCGCTGCTTCACTCCTGTAGCCAATCCGATACGAACCGTATAATTAACGGGATAAAAAAAACATTTAACAAAAAAAATAAACCGACTTCCAAAGCAGCAAAAAATAACTTTCTTTGCCGAAGACCTTTTACAGGATTGAGTCATCTGAAACATCATAATAACAGTAATACCAGCCCGTTACGGTTCCACTGCAGGTAGCAGCTGCAGGTAGGTAGGTAGGTGGGTCGTAGCTCACTTACACGACCCCGCTCGAACACCGCTTCCCCACAACACCGCCTTAAACGAAGATGACTGCTCGTTGCCCACGCGCCGACAGCTAGCATGCAACCAGCTGTCCACGCGGTTACAGCTAGTGCCGACCGCCTTTTTTTTTACAAGCTAGCCACGTGATTCAAGCGAGGAGTCTGCGTGTTTACACGGCGCAGGCCGCCCGCTTGTAGCGCGTGGTAAGCATGCTGTAAACGAGACGTCAGCTGTCAAGTGGTACGATGGCGGTAGGCTCGCTGTCGCAAAGTATTTCTACAGGGGACGCCTTGAAGCTCACATTTTAATGAACATTATTTTGCCGGGTGGGAGCGGTGTCGTCTACGAACTTTAGGCCTCTTCTTATACGAAGAAAGCATCATCATCTGCCTAGCCTTTTCCCAACTATATTGGGGTCGGCTTCCAATCTTACCGGATTCAGCTGAGTACCAGTGTTTTACATGGAGTGACTGCCTATCTGACCTCTACAACCCAGTAACTGGGTAACACGGTACCCCTTGGCAAGACTGGTGTCAGATCTCAAGCTTATACGTAGAAAGCACGAGCATTAGCTAACACGCTTGCTCAATGCAGGTTGGCGATTTCTAACTTATATTATTTACTATAAGTCCAGGTTTCCTCACGATGTTTTCCTTCACCGTTCACCTTCAGCGATGTCCAAGATAAACTTAGAATGTACGTATGAATTTGAAAAAGTCACATTGGTGACATTTGATTTTTGCTCGGATTTGAACCGACGATATCAAGCATGAGAGGCGAGGTCCACGAAGATATTTGAAACATAAAAAAAACAAACCGACTTCCAAAACAAAATACTACAAAGCGAAAAATAACTTTCTTTTCCGAAGTCGGTGTCTTTTGTACCCATTGTTTTTCGTTTTTCGACACCGTTAATAAAAAAAAAATTAACAAAAAATCAAACCGACTTTTTGATTTTTTATTTTCTCTTTTTAGTTTTGGTAGGGACCTCCAATTAACATGAAAACATTTATAGCCAAAGTACATCTCATGACGATGTCAATAAGCCCAAACACGACTAGGATACATTGTTTTATTTCGGAGTTCCAGTGCCTACCTGCCGGCTTCATCATCAGATCTATTCGGTGGTGCCATTTTTATCAGTACCATTTATTTATAACTATTTGCTTCATCATAGTCGGTTAACTATTCAAGATATCTTATACCCGTGACATACTTAGCATTAAGGATTTCCAGTGGTCATCTGTGGCCTTCTTCTTCAGTTCCACTTCACCAAATGATACTTTCTGAGTGCAAATGATTGCATTGTTGATGAAGATACCAAAATCGCAATGTACGCCTATAATATTTGAGAAGTTCCCACGATTTCTCTAATATCCCATCATCAGATCCTGACCTGATGACCATGGAACCACCAGTGAAGAATATACCCTTTCAAACGAAAGAAGAATTTTCCAAATCGACCTAGGCGTTTTTGAGTAATCGGGGAACAAACATAAAAAAAATCCGACGAATTGAGAACCTACTCCTTTTTTTGAAGTCGGTTAAAAAGAAAGAAAATTAAACACATACGACGTAACAACCATCATCGCTAACCATCCCGTGAGATAGTAACACCAGCTTATCAGTCTTTCTCAATATATGGCAAGCACAAGACATTGTACATGTCTATTTATATCTTCAACTATTCCCATCGGCTAGTTGACAGGAGTTTCCTTTATTGACAACTATCGCGGCTCGATGGGCATGAGATACAATCTGTTTTATCTTTTATACCTAGAAGAGTCCGATAGCCCGAGACGAGATACAGTATGCTTTAGTTAACGGAGGCCGTACAGAGAAATTCTAAACTAGAAGACCTGTAGGAAGAATTTCTTCATAGACCTGGTTTTATTCAAGCAATTATGGATATTGTTAAAGCACAAAATTTCTATGAAACAAGTTTTAACAATAATATGGCACTTATTATTGGGATATAAGTAATCATAATCCCGTTTATAATCTATCAGTGTGCCAAGTTTTGTTTCAACATGAAAAAGCAACACAGGCACCCTTTCGCAGTATGATTTTTATAGATGGTTCTTTTATTGAAATATATATATTTCCAAATATAAAATGGATTTCAAAAAAAGAACGAAAATAATTTAAATTTAGAACAACGTTTTAACGTTGACAGTTATGGCCTATGTTAATGAATAAGCAGAAAATTGCATAAAGGAAAATGATTAAAAGAGCCATAACGAATCGTCCTGGCCGAAAATATATTTTTGGGGCAGAAGGAAAAAATGGTAATTGAATTAAGTCGTATGGCCTTCGTGTTTGAATATCATTTGAATTGCAATAGGCGGACAACGAGGGCGTTTGTGGAGATCGTTACAAAAAGTCTGCGTGAGTTATAGGTTGGAGTAATCTGAAATTGAGAGTAACTGTAAAGGACTTAAGGCTTAGACTAAAAAACTGGTCAAGTGCTGGTCGGACTCGCGCACGAAGGGTTCCGTACCATTATCGCAAAAACGGCAAAAAAATCACGTTTGTTGTATGGGAGCCCCACTTGAATATTTATTTTATTCTGTTTATAGTATTTGTCTAGCTATCACGGTTCATAAGATACAGCCTGCTGACAGACGGACAGGCAGACGGATCGTGAAATCTTAATAATAGGGTCCCGTTTTTACCCTTTGAGTACGGAACCCTAAAAACTATCAGCACAAAATAATTTATTTGCCAGTTATGTCATTAATTCTTCTCAAAGTGTTATAGATAAGTGTTTTGTAAATTATGTGTCATCATCATTCCAGTCAAAAAACTTCCACAGCCAGACACAGTCAGAAGCATCGTTTTATCGACCGTCTCTTGCTTCTAACATCCAGCAGACCCCCGCCGTCCTTACCATGTGGTCTACCTCGTGGTAGCCCTTCAAACTATAGTACCTGGGCTACCGAGCTTTGCTCGGGTGAAAATATAGAAAACGAAGTTTTCTAAAAATAAAACCTGTCTAGATCGAGTTATTGCCCCCGAAACTCCCTGCATACTAAATTTCATGAAAATCGTTGTAGCCGTTTCCGAGATTCAGATTATAAATACAAGTATTGATCGTTTAAAGGTATTAGTTAGATATATATATCTGTCAATGCTCTTTTTTGAAGGGCCACTGCTTGACATAGATTATTTCCACGTTCTGTGACAAACTCGGACCTTTTCAAAAATAGAATATCGTGCATCAACAAATTGCGGCCATTTCTTCATAAACACACCCCAAAATTATATATTCCAAGTTTAAACAGTGAAAAACCTTTTTTAAAAGCCCACCGCAGAATTTAAGTGCTATCAACCCACTTTGTGATGTACCCACCCCAAATTCAACACAAAGTGAACACAAATACCGTTACATAAAAAGAGGGGTACACACAGTTTGAAAGCCTAACCTAACCCGTACCTAACAAAAATAGCGTACCCTTAGCCGTAATAAATAAAAAGGGAACGGGACCAACGCTGGGTGGTCCGTTTTTCATCATCCTATAACGTTCTGTCACTAGGTGCGAGGTTGTGATCCCACCCTTATTGATGCCCTCGTTTTTGTCAGCAATTCACTCTGCTACCGAATTAAAAACTTTCAAATGATCTACGTACTTTAACCATACATTTTGTGGTATAAAAGTTTTTTTATGAGCTTGAATTATGAGATCGACACGAACAAGTTTTTAATGTTAAGAAAACAGATAACAAACTTATAACTATCAGTTATATCCTATAGTATACAAAGCTATGTATCCAAAGGTTTGATGATGAGGCAACCCCTGGTGTCAGAGTTAAATAAGCTGCCTCTGGGAACCCCACAGGCCTCTGACTTGGCTATTTCAGACCTACATTAAGGTTTCCTCACGATGTTTTCCTTCACCGTTGCCTGTGATGTCCAAGATAAACTTAGAAAGTACATATGAATTTGAAAAAGTCCATTGGTACTTGCCTGGATTTGAACGATCAAGCACGAGAGGCGAGGTAATATCTTTTTTTTTTAACTTTGCTCCGCAATAGGAGTTTCTTCCTGTATCGTGGGTGCGTTTACAAACATATAAACTCACATACACAACATATAGAGCCGGAACAACTATCTGTAGATCATACAAATATTCATCCATGCGGGAATCGAACCCGCGAAACGCAGCGCAGCAGTCAATAGAATAGAAACCATTTATTCAACATAGACACAACACAACAACAACAATCACAAAGTAACAGAGAAGAATAGTAAAAAAAGTACAAACAATGTTAAATAATTATTGCGCCGGGCGTGCCCACACTGAAAGGGTTACCAACTCAGCATTTGCTGGGCGTCAGACACCCAGCGCTGATTTTCAGTTGGCACCCCGCTAGTGACACACGGACGTGGGTCAATAAAATAGATACTTAAAATAATGTCATAATGTTAATATGTAGGTGCTTAACTTATACATTTTAAAAAATCAATCGCTCAACCACTGCGCCAACCGTGCCCCCAATTGTTGTTGAGATTACTGTAGGCCGGAGACATGAGTGCCTTAACTGTCAATCAACTCGCCTATCAACCATGCCACTGAGTTCCACCAAGCAGCATCATAACACTGGGTCCTCCACCAACCGCATTCGATATTTTTTTAATAATTAAATTAATTATTCTAAATGAAAACTCGAGGGACTACACCTGTAATAGTACAAGGTGAAACTTGAAAAACTGTTACCCTTAGATAAAGTAATAGATTTCGCCATAAAATGAGCTTGATTGATAGAGCGAGATCGCTAGTTGGCAGCCCCATGTAATTAAGAAGGAAAAAATTTTTTTTATTCTTTGTCACCATGGCCGGTTTTTGTTGTTTGTCAAACTCTAATATAATGGCAGGTTTGACAAACAAACTCGGTTTTGTTTGATTTTCTGTGATTTCGTGGTATTATGTGTTAATTGAGACAAGGAATTGTTTCTTTATAGATAATAAGTGTCAGTGCGATGGTGAGTTGTAGTGTTCTTATTCTTGTTGTAACACCAGAACTAACTATTGTTGTCTCATGTACGGCCACGCCATGGCGAAATCTATAGGTACTTTATCTAAGCTGTTACCAGTCCGTAAGTCTATGGACGTGAATACCCCGGTATAATCACTCAACGTCTCATGATATTGTCGCCAGTATTACTCCCGGTCATTCTTAATTTCTTAGTAACTTCAAGGGAATTATGAAACTCAATATTGCTTTTGAAACAAAAGCTTTTGGATTGCGCCAGACTCATAATAAATTAACATAAATTCAACCGTAAGCGCATTAATAATAAACATTATCCATGTAGGTAGTAGACAAACAATATTATACTTTATAAAAGATAGCTTGATCTCTGCGACAGCTGTCAGTATCAATACGGTAACAATAGCGCTTGACAGGCTAACATTAACGTATATTTCAGTTTGACATATGTCGCAGAGATCAAGCTATATTTTATGAAGTATAGTTTTTTTTAAATAAATTAATTTAAGATGTTGCCAAGTAATAATGGTATAGCTATCCAGAGAAGTTTCTTGTTTTATAAAAAAAACATGTTCTATTCCACCTAAGTCGTATAATAAGGGCTTACAAGACGCTCATCCAGTCTTTGTGCGGCGTTAGATCAGCTTACACTGCTCGGGAATGTAGACATCATAAACTTACGTACGTGAAATGCTCAGAAGATTAAGGTCTTGAATTTTCCAGACAATAGACTACAGAATACCCACGCGAGGTAGTGTACACCTGCGGACATTATTAGGGCTGCACTCAGAGCAGGTTTATTTTTAATGCAGAAAATCTTGCGGGAACGTTCAACTCCATAATTCCCTGCAACCTATTTAATTAAATTTAAGATTAAAAAATACACACACACACGAAAACACCACACAGAATATGGCTTGTATTATCTCGTTGGTCTAAACCTTGTGGTTGCCTATTTAAGGTGTTTGGAATTTTGAAAGTTTAATATTTAGTATAAAGTTAATTAAACAATCGTTCTTAAAATTTTCTTATCTATGTAAACTCAAGAAACAAATTGAATTAAATTTAAAAAAAAACTGCTCATCCAAACCCAACCAATCCAAACAAATCAGTCGGATAAAGAAAATAAAACATTTACCGAACGAATTGCCATAAGCGTTTCACTTAATATGTCCGACAGTGTAAAATATATGAGACAGTTGTTCGAAAATTGTCACAATGGCGGAGGACGGCGCGAATTTGCGAATGCAAATAATAAAGCAGTAGGCCTGGCATTCTGCCCAACCACGGCCGCAGTTGCACTTCTAATCATCTTAATATTGTTGCCGACACTAATGTAATATACCTGATGTACGATTATGCATTCGTGGACCGCAGCAACTTTGAATTGGGAGTTGTAACAGGGGAATTGAATTACAAAAGGCAATTTGCTGTGCCAGGTCGTGTGGGTGCATTTGTTGATTGTTTGTAATGGGAACGGGTTTGTACGGGAAAATGTTATATGCATGAGTTTATGGTATCTTCTGTTATTTCACATCACATCACATCATCAGCCTATTAATGTTCCCACTGCTGGGACACAGGCCTCCTCTCTGTGAGAGGGAATGGGCCGTAATCCACAACGCGGGCCCAGTGCGGGTTGGCGGATGTCACATGTCTTCGAATTTTTATTCTAGGACATGCCGGTTGCCTCACGATGTTTTCCTTCACCGTTTTGAGAGCAGTGGTGATGAAATAATTTACACAAAGTTAAGCGCCTGTCTGGGCTCGAACCCACGACCTACAACTTGTAAGTCGCGGCCGATACCACTGGGCCACCACTGCTTCTGTTATTTAATTCCATCTATTCAAAGTCAGCGTCGATTTGCCACAGGGTCACCTTTCTGCTAGCCCTCTTGCCCAGTCACCTGTATCCATGAAGACTTAATGAATAAGTCACGCACACAGTATATAACCATAGCTAGAGATATTTGGCCAAAAAGACAATTTAATATATACTCTATGAAAAAGAAAGTCAATTTAGCCCCCAAATGTCACGATGACTACTATTCTGAAACCTGTCCCAGTTATTTTCCCTACCACTGTAAAACTTCACTTGGCAAAGAAAGTGAGCAAGCTAATTCTGCTCTCACTGGTGTACATTGGCAGATATTATACTTTATCACAAAATGCCCTTCTCGGTAACCACTCATTACTCTGATTGGTCAAGTCCTTAAAACACTTTTCTCCTCGTTGGTAACAATTCCTAAGTACAATACCTTATTGGGGTCCAAGTAACATAAAAGGCAATAAAGTTGGGAAACAATTTCTGAGCATTTCCGCTTACTTGATGTATTTTGCGGGATTAGGATTTCTTTCGAGGAAATTACGATTATGTCACTGTACTCTGCTCTGTTTTTTTTTATCTTTAGTTAACTCAACCAATGGATAAATATGCTTACCAATGATATCAAATTAAGCTAAAATACGATTTCGTTCATTTGCTAGCTTCATAAATGGTCTAATAAGTTCAAGTAAGAATTATATACATGACCATTTGTGAGGCTAACAATTGATGAAAAATTCCATTTTGGCCAAACTTAAAAACTGGACCTTAGTATACAGCTCTAATATGAACAGAATCGAGGTTTCCAGACTAAGTTGGGATTGAAAGTATCACGTTAACCGCATGCACGATGACCGTTGGGCAAGAGTCACCACGCAATGGTTTCCAAAAGGTAGAAGGTGTCAAGGCTGGCTAGAAAGAGGTGGTGAGATAGCTTAGACACGTCGTTTTATCTTTACAAAAATAACTGAAGTACTGTTAATACCATTGTAACGGCACCAACGCCGCCACTTATGATATGACGTCACACAAATCCTGCATCGCGCAAGCAAAGTTTTCAGCGTGATTTGAACGTATACAACAGTCCGTCTGTTCGGAGGATCCTCCCTTTTCTATGGAGGTTTGTAGGACTTTACACTCTGTTCTACCTGGTCATGATAAATAGGCATGTCAGTTTCTATCACAATAGACTAGTTTGAAACGGCACGTGTAAAAGTATCAGATTAAAACTCGGAGCCTTTACCAACCAGTAGATAGCAACTGCTAAAATCGACAGTAAAATTGTTTGGAGACAAAATATCATCAACGTCGAATATAATAAATCTTTTTGATGAACCATTTCCTTGAAAACAGATAACATCATACCCTAATCGTCAATCTGCCTGTCAACGATGGTAATTGGGGACTCCCCCAAATTCATTTCTTGGAGTGGTTTATCGGGTAGATCCGTTTAATGGACACTTTCGGCCGGAGATGTTGATGCATAAAGTGAATTTACACCAGCATTAATACTGTGGGAATTGTACCCACTATATGCCTATAGTGGGCGTTCATACTATAAGCTATGTAAGTGCCCTTACATAGCTTATAGGATGAAGTGGTTAGGTAGGGGATGGTTTACCTTTAGTTTGTGTAAATATTTTATGACCATGACCAAATGCTTCTATGAAACAAAGGCTCAAATGTTACGGAATTAAATTCCCATAAAATAGAATCATCATCATCAGCATATCAACCGAAAGACGTCCACTGCTGGACATAGGCCTCCCCAAAGCGTCGCCACATTGACCGGTTCCGTGAGTCCCGCATCCAGCGGATCCCCGCAACTTTCGCCAGGTCATCGGTCCACCTGGTGAGAGGCCCTAAAATAGAATACTTATCTGGAATCACTGCCATTGGAGAAGAGTTTAGCCGTTTTTGTATATCATAAAAACCATCGTTTAAAATAATAATCGGAAAAATCCTATATCATTATTATATTACATTATATATATCGGAGATAGGAGGGCTATCTTCAATAATACCCTCGGTCTGTGGGCATATCGTGGGTATGCAATGCACAAAGCAGGTAACTTATGCCGTTTTAGAGATAGTTCTTGTTCCAATTTTATCAAAGCAGCGGATTCGGCCACCAATCGTTTCGCTTTTTCCCAACTAAAACACACTTGTTCAAGTTCACACACGCCACTTTAGGCTACTTCTCAACTCTTTTTCTCTCAACTCCTTTTTAACTCCCAAAACGCGCGTCCGCGCGTATCTTTTTCTAACTTCACGACCCAATATGGCGGGAGAACCCACTCAGAGTGCCTCTATGACACCCCTGCTTTTTATTGGCTAAGAGAATCTCTTCCGGCAAATTACTGCTTGTATTATCCAATCCAAATCGAGTATTTTGACATAAGAAAAATAAAGTGTTGTCAATCGAATAAAATCGAACTGAGAATTGATCAGAAGCTAAATGTTGCCAATTAAACAAACCTGAAGTAATAAGTTTACAAGCGATATACCTTCCTCCGATATATATAATATATATATGTGAGAATACCAACTTAGAAAACTCACTTAGATATAAAAAATGTCTGAAATCTCAACCCGATTGAACTTCGGTGAACTTCGGAACTTCGGTGTTTAATGTTCGTACCTTATTTTATGAAAAGTCCTCTACCCTGCAATATGACAGTTACAGGCTGATATTAATAGAATAGACTATGCAAACAATTCTTAAATCTTTATTGTACACCAAAAAAACAACATTACATATGTATGTCGTTCGTGACTTGTGTGTACCAGCCGGCGGGCGAGCACGGCCTACCGTGACAGGCTTGAGTCACACATTTTTATCACAGTTTGGGAGCAAAATCCGTGATAAAATGCGTGACTCAAGCCTGTCACAGACGCCGTGCTCGCCCGGCAGTTGAGAATAAGTCATACTCTCTCTAATTCGGTTCCCTTCATGATGGTTGAGCTGAGTGGTGCCAATCCATGCTTCTTGTTTGTGTACGGGTGCTATCAGTTGGGATTAGTCATAGCTTAGCTCTTCGGCCTGTTATAATGACTTATTGTATTTTTGAATTGTTACTTTTACTTAAGGAATCTAGATGCTTTCACGTCTTTTCACATCGTTCTCACATATATGGTAAATTTTCAACAACAATGATGTAGCCAAATGCTTGTAATTAAAACTGATGGAAAAGAGTCTCCGTGACGTTTCTTGCACATTCTTCTCCATAGAAACCTGACGCTTGCGAATGTGTAATTTGATTAAGCTTTTGTTTGACAATTCAAAAGTACCTTAAAATGGTTTATTTGAAATAAAGTATTTTGATTTGATATCACATCACACTATCACACTATTAAATTATGTGTGTGTTTGTTACTTTTTCACGCTCAAACGGTTGGACGAATCTTATCCCGGATCCCGGCTTTTATCCCGGGAATATGATCCCTCGGGATAATTTTCAACTTTTACTCGGGCAAAGCCGCTGGCAGATGCTAGTATAATAATAAAGTACATGTACAAAGGCGAGCTTAACTCAATGTTGAGTTCTCTTACAGAAACTCTTGTATGCTGTGAATAACGCTGTTATTACGTAATTGTTAATTTTAAGTTTTATGTCTTTATGCTTTATTATGAAATTGTTTGTTGTTCCAAATAAAATAAAATAAATAAAAACCCTAGAGTGACAGAGAAAGATGACAATAGAGGGCAGGATCCAGTGACAATAATATTTTCTCATTTAACGTACACATTTGTAGTACTTAACACTAGAATTCAGTCATACTTCATAACAGCTGAACCACACTCCTTCACTTGTCGCACTGTGTCCGTCTTTACCCTTTGTATGTTCCTTTACAACAACGCAATAGAGAAACCTTAGTACTGAAACTACTCAATGTTTTCCTTTTGAGGCATTTACCTACGTTGGAATATAATATATAAACTAGTTTAGAGAGTCGAGAGTCAGCAAATGTACAGGTCTTTTTAAAAAATGGATGGATTTTCTTCTTGTTTACGTCTTTTTAGTTCGCTTTTTAAGCAGGCGGGTTTTTTTAACTACGGAATCCTAAAAACCGGCCAAGTCAAATCAAATATATTTATTGGAACAAAAACCAGTTTACAAAAGTTATACATATGTTTTCGACTTTGTGGATTAACAATATAAAAATATACAAACGACTTAGAATACACTAATAAATTATAAAAAAACATAAAAAAAATCTTAGGCACTAAAAATTATATTACTTTTGCATGTGAGTGTGAGTATATTAGCGTGAATGTAAGTGTAGTGTGTATGTGTATGAGCGTGAGTGAATGTGTATGTTTATCTGTTTATGTGATTTGGAAGGCAGTGGGAATGAAAGGTTTCTTTTTCTTCTGCATTTTTTTCTTTTTAGGGTTCCAAAGGACCTATTACTAAGGCTCCACGATCCATCTGTCTGTCTGTTCGTCTGTCACCAGGCTGTATCTCATGAACCTTGATAGCTAGACAGTTGACATTTTCACAGATAATGTATTTCTGTTGCCGCTATAACAACAAATACTAAAAACAGAATAAAATAAATATTTAAGTGGGGCTCCCATACAACAAACGTGATTTTTTTTGCTGTTTTTTGTGATAATGGTACGGAACCCTTCGTGCGCGAGTCCGACTCGCACTTGGCCGGTTTTTTTAGATGTTTACAAAATGTTCAAGCTCAACATAATTCAGGGAACTGAACCACAAAGTAATTGATTTACACTAACGTGAAGTAAGGGGGTAAATGTTCTAAATCCCATTTATTTTATTAAATAATGTTGGGCTTATAAATTAGTATTGTCTTCTAACAATTACGATACTAGCTGGTGCTACAGAGCAGACAGTAACAGGTCTACGTAGACCTGCTACTGTCTACCCTGAAGCACCAGCTAGTGCGAGTATAAAACCTGTCTTTATTAATTCTGTGTATGTTATCTAGCTAATTATTACTACGAAAATAACGGGACATACATAGAGCTACAAATACATAATCGAATTCCACTTTCCAAAGCTGCCATATAACAGTTCGCACGAACTACTCTATATAATAATAGCTACCTACTACAGCACTTTTCCAACTTGGGGAAAGGCTTGCGGTACCCTTTAATCGAATTTCTACAAACTTCTTTGTGGGAACTTGTATAACTGGTGTGTTCTAGTTTTTCGTTGTTGTCTCTGAAACATAAACGTCTGCTTGCGTTTCATATACCAATCACACTATAATATTATAAAGGTGAAAGTTTGTGAGTGTGTTTGTATGTTTGTTACTTTTTTACACAAAAACTACTGAACAGATCTGGATGAAATTTGGCACAGAGATAGATTATAGTCTGGAATAGCACATAGATACGGAATAGCACTTTTTAAATAGGACTATGTTCCCTTGCCCTTGGGATAAACTTCGACATTTACGTGGGCGAAGCCGCTGGCAGAAGCTAGTGATTTGTATGAAGTTTTGTCTTTATCGTCATCATTTGCCTAGCCCTTTTCCCAACTATGTTGAGATTAGCTTCCACTTTAATAGAATTCAGCTGAATAAAGCGACATTTTTTAGGGTTCCGAAGTCAACAAGGAACCCTTATAGTTTCGCTCTGTCCGTCTGTCCGTCCGCAGTTTAACTCAGAGAATCTAAGTACTAGAAAGCTATAATTTGGCATGTATATAAATATTAATAATTCCAACAAAGTGGTAACATAAAATCATGAAAAATATTTTTTTTTCGGGTACCTCCCATAGACGTAAAGTGGGGATGTATTTTTTTTTCTCATCTATCCCATGGTGTGGGGTATCGTTGGATAGGCCTTTCAAAAATATTAGCACTTGGGTTTGTTAACACCATTTTTCGATTCAGAGATTCGTTTGCGTAAAATTAAGCTTTAAGTTGCAAATTTATGTTAGAGTCAAGTGTCCCCCCCCCCCTGCCAGCGAATTGGTTGCTCTTGGCTATGTGAAAAAATTCACGACAGTAGTAAATATAACGAAATTAAAAGGAAAATTATCACGGATAACAAGGCTTTACAAGTTTACGAGTAATAGTCGACCAACTTATAAAATGTACTTGGAACAGTAAAAATTTTGTACAAATGCCATTGAAAAATTACATAAATAAAGTTGATAGCTGTGTAAAACAGAGTAAATATAATGCTTACGAACCATGTAAAAATATACAAAAATGAAATCATAACAGGCTTTACAAGTTTAGGAGTAATAGTCGACCAACTTATAAAATGTACTTGGCACAGTAAAATTTTTGTACAAATGCCATTAAAAATTACTTAAATAACGTTGTTAGCTGTGTAAAACAGATAGTAAATATATGCTTATGAACTATGTAAAAATATACAAAAATAAAATCATAACATCCTTACTATTAATGATTTCTAAATTAATAATGTTTAAGCTCGAATAACGCATTGGAGTGGAGTGGCCGGAGTCGGCAGTACGAGTCCGTAGTCCATACGGCGCATGCGCGCGGTATACCGTAGACCACATCATCGCTTACCATCAGGCGAGATAGTGGTCAAACGCGAGAATATAGATTAAAAAAAAACATCATCCTATGTGGGCCCGTTTTTAGACTTTGTGAGCCGCTGAAACCGTTCTAATGTTCATGTAACAACAACAAAACCCTCTTTTTAGTCCGTATTATTATGCAACTTCGGAACCCTATTACTGCGCGTGGCCCGACACGCACTTGGCCGGTTTTTTTCATTATGGGGACATTTTTATTATGCGTACAGCTAAGGAGTGGAATTCCCTGCCGGAGTCTGTATTTCCCGATAGCTACCATCTAGGGGTCTTTAAGTCAAGAGTGAATGGGTATTTTCTAGGCGAGCGTGCTTCACCGTCGATCACATCATTGCTTAACATCAAGTGAGATAGTGGTCAAGCGCAAGCCTATAGACAATAAAAAAAAAGTCAATGTAGTTTATTTGAATGTAATGTTCGCAAGTTTTTGTAAGATTTTTACCCATTAAATTAAATTTTTATTCTTTATTGCACACAAAACATAACAGCTTATGTACAAAGGTGAGCTTAACCCATAATTGGGTTCTCTAACAGCAAACCCAGTTGTTAAAGGAAATTGCATATTACGAGGACAGTGTACAACAAAATTCCAATTTTAAAAACATTTAATAATTAAAATTCTTACAGACTAAATAATCTAAATAGATATGTGTAAACATAATACTAAATTACAATTCAATACATGACTAAAATCTTACATTTAAAAATTTATATTAATGCGTCATGTTGAAAGGAAATGTTCCTTTATTTTTCTCTTGTAAAACTTCAACGATACTATCCCGTATAGAGTGTGGAAGAGTATTCCAGGCGGAATACTCTTCCACAGGCGGACAGCACGAACAGTAAATGATCCACCGTGATGACTTGAGGAGTGGGGAGGAAAACTAAGGAGAACAGTTGATGAGGAACGGCAAGGTTTTCTTCTCGGAACAAGATACTCAAATAAATAACCCCCAATAAGGAAATCCTACGGAAAAAGAGGGGTGTTATAAGTTTGACGTGTGTACCTGTGTATCTGTCTGTGGCATCATAGCTCCTAAACGGATGAACCGATATTGATTTTGTTTGAAAGATGTATCGAGAGTTCTTAGCTGTGTTTGATGAAAATCGGTTCAGCCGTTCTAAAGTTATCGGCGTTTTACTGTTTGAATCGGGGTGTTTTAGCAAGATATCGTTTCATAATATCGTGTTCAATAGAGTGTCGATCGAAGCGTGTCTACTACTAAATAAATTGTGTAGCATGAAATCAAAATGTATAGGGGTTTTTTTTTTTATTCTACTTGTTTTACATTATATCATAACGTGTCTAAGACCTATTACCGCCTGACAATAATTTGATATTTTATTATTCCAAATTTGCATGACACTTCAATGGAATCAGTTTCTTTGCCTGCATTTTTGAACATTTTCAGTAATTATTTTCTCGGACATCTAGTACCTCAATTTTTTTATTGTGTGCAATCGTTATAAAAGTAATATAATTGAGACATACTTCAGAAACTCTAAAATATTCAAAAAATCATTTCAAAATAACAGACCACTGACTCCGAGTGCCAGTAATAAATAATATATTTTCCAATTAAAAATATATTTGTTTAAACAAGTTTTTTAGCTTACCATGCATTGTCATCCAAACTAGACGTATATACAAAATTTCATTCTTAATTCTTTATTGTACACCAAAAAAAACAACATTACATACAGTGTGATAATAAAGTACATGTACAAAGGCGAGCTTAACTTATTGTTGAGTTCTCTTACAGCAAACCCTATGGTGACAGAGAAAGATGACAATATAGAGGGCAGGATCCAGTGTACAATATTAAAATAACCTATGACGAATTAAATTAAAACATAAATATACTTACTTAAATACATATACCTATATATATAAATACATATACTAATACTATGTCATTGTGCAAGGAAATGATCTTTAATCTTCCTCTTGAAGACCTCCAGAGAAGGGCTGTCGCGGAGGGAGTGTGGGAGAGAGTTCCAGAGACGCACTGCTGTAACAGAGAAGGAGCCATCATACCGGCTGGAAGTGTGTCGCGGAGGACGAAGGAGAAGAGAGGTGGCAGTGCGACAGGTTTTACCTCTCGGCACGAGGTATTCAAAGCGTTCACGAAGGTATTGAGGAGAATTAGGATTATGTAGGATGGTATAGAGAAGGGATAGGATATGAGTATCTCGACGACGCCGAATCGGCAGCCACCTTAATCGGTTCCGAAACTCCGACACATGGTCGTATTTGCGGAGGCCAAAAATAAAGCGGATGCATAAATTCTGCAGTCGCTCGAGTTTATTAAGGAGTACCTCCGTTGCATCTAGAAAACAGACATCCGCATAGTCTATGAGTGGTAGAAGAAGGGATTGCGCAAGAGTAACCTTAGTGTGAAATGGTAAGAATTTTTGGAGACGTTTAAGGGACTGAAAGGAGTAAAAGACCCTCTTACTCACATTTGCAATATGGACCTCCCAAGAGAGGTTAGTGTCCATATGAACGCCTAGATTTTTTGCGGTTTTGGAGTAATCTATGGGCACTGAATCATACACTATCGACGGGAGAGACTAGTGATCCAATAGGTTGAGCATGTATCTACCACCAACAATGAGCGCTTGCGATTTGTTTGGGTTCAGTAAGAGTCCGTAGGATTTAGCCCACTTGTTAATATTTTCAAGATCACTGTTGATGGCAGCCACAGCCCCATCGAGTTCACCTACTTTAAAATGGCGATACAACTGCAAGTCGTCTGCATAGAGATGATAGTTAGAAGAAAGGACCTTAGTGATAGCATTTATAAAAATTGAGAAGAGAAGAGGAGAGAGAACGCCACCCTGAGGGACGCCCTTAGTCAATTCACACCATTTAGAGGAACACTCATCGGATTGAACAGACTGCGAGCGCCCCCGAAGACAAGATTTGAACCACTCAATTACTGATGCAGAGACATTAAGGGTGGAAAGGATTCCTAAAAGAATGTCAAAGTCAACTGAGTTGAAGGCACTGCTGAAGTCCAGTAAAACCAATACAATTAGAGATTTATTTTCCATAGCCAGTCTTATGTCGTCAGTTACTTTAACAAAGGTTGTTACAGTACTATGGCCAGGTCTGAAACCAGATTGGTAAGGACTCAGCAGGCCATTAGAGGACAAATAACAAGACAGTTGCTTCTGGACAATACTCTCGAGGACTTTGGAGAGGATTGGGAGGATGGAAATTGGACGGAAGTGGGATGGTAATGAGGGATTTGAAACTTTAGGAAGCGGCAGGACGTGAGCCTTCTTCCAGGCTGTAGGAAAAGAGTTTGTGAAAAGTGAAAAATTTACAATGTTAGTTACAACAGGAACTATTTCAGTCAAAATAGGCAAGAACATTTGGAGTTGAAGGCCATCATCTCCTACCGCCTTAGTGGAGATGGATAGGATACATTTCATAATGTCTAGTTCAGCAATTGGGTGGAAAGAGAAAGAAGTATTTGCTGGCAAAGGAAGATTAGAGAGTTCTTTGAGAGTGGAGGAGTTAACATGGTTGTTGAGGGTGATAGGTGACTTACAAAAATGCGCATTAAGTGCATTGAGGTCCATCTTTAAGGGAGCACTCTCGCTAGAGGCTTTGCTAATACCAAGAGTTTTTAAAAATTGCCATACTTGTGTTGGGTTGAAGTTATCAATGGAGTTATGAATGTGGCGCCTTTTTGCATTCCTACACAGACGACCGCAGCGATTCCGCAACCTCTTATAAATTTCCCAGTTCTCTTCGTTGGGCTGCTTTCTGTTCAGGCATGTTCATCTTAATCGGTTGAGGATATCTTCTTTAAAATTCAGTTACAAGATTTCACCCGAACATACATAGGTACTATAAGGGTCAAAAGTGCAGTCACACTCTACCAAAACAAAAAAAGAATTTTTTTTTGTAGGCAGCAGAATTTCAACTTTTAGCGGTTAGTAGTAATAATCTATACAAAATATTAAATCAGTTGTGGATAATTTAACTTCTTCTACAAAAACTAGCCATTTGAGTTTTGGAAGAGTATGACTGCACTTTTGACCCTTGACTGTACATACATTGCAAGTTAATAAAAAGCTTGTAACAAAGGAGAATGCTCATGGATGTATGGAATCCCGTACCATGATGCATCAAAATCAATCTTTGTTTTTTATAGTGTACACTGATCATGTTAACTCCTACAAAAGTTATTTTTGAAAACAAAACCCGGGTTTCGGAATTATTTTATAAAAACGAAAATAACCTAAAAACTAGGTATATTTTATTCGACGCTACCAACGAGGTAATTTATATAGAAACGTTATACACGGACGTAATAGTTATTTATTACACAAAAGAAACGATTACTGGTTAGTATTTTTATCAAAAATCGATTCTATTGCATTCTACATCTTTATGACCGGCTGTGAACGGCTAAGTAACCATAGAAAAATAATGATAATCTTTTAAATAAAGGTTCTATTCTATACTAGTTTTTTTAAATTAATGTAAAATCGGCTAATTATATTTTTTTTACAGTGATCATGACATTCATGACACTTTAAAGTATCAATATCAAGTTAATTATAATAATGTAGGCTATCTCTATCCATTTAAGCCTAGGTTACCTGAAAGAGATCGCAGAGCGCGATAAGGCCGCCTGTTGTATGTTTGTTTTAATTTTTATGTTTTTTTTTGTATTGTTTTATCTTGGTGTACAATAAAGTATATATAAATATAAATAAATGTAAAACGGAACGTCATTTATATGGAGCAAAGCAATATCCATACTTTTATACTCAAAATTAAATTCCCTATTCAAAAATCAAATCCCCGATGTGTAATGTCGTAAAAAAATATGAAACTTATTACTATAAAATTTTAGTCTTGATGCGTGAGACTTTTTGGTACCACTTTTGGTCATTCTCCTTTACAGAGAGCATTGCAAGTCCTCATAACGGTTTGTGACATTAAACTGCACTACCATTTGGTAATATAATAGCATCGCAAATTCTCTAAATGTATTCCCAACATGTTATATTACCTATTCATTACTAAAATGTGGTTTACATCAGTGCGGTAACGAAATCCATTAAAACACAGAACCAGTAAAAGACTTACTACCAGTCTAACAAGTATAGTTTTAAAGTAAAATGGGGAAGAAGCTTTTTAAAAGGAGAATACAATTTTCTTCAGATTTCATTTAATGCAAAGTTGGTAAAGATCCAATTTGAACTTGACCAGATCCCACTAATTGCATTTCTGCCAGCGAATTCAGGGACTGCCTTTTTTTGAAAATTACACTGTGTAGTCATAGCGTTCTTGGAAGACCGCGAAGTTTAAATACTGCGTTCTTTGTACGCTGTCGAGCCAAAGTAGAAAACTCTTTGGTACAAGAAATTATTCATTAGCTTTTGCGGCGCGCAGCGAGACGAGCCTGCTACGATACGACCATATTCTTTGTAATTACCCCTCATTGTAGCTGCTATGTTTTGCGCAAACAATGTTTTGTTAATGATAATTTGAAACAACATTTTAGTAGATGAACTTCCTTGTTTTTCAGTTAAACGGTTGTAATTATTGCTTTCCCATGATACTTTAACTATGTGTAGTGGCGTTCTGTCTACCTCTATCGGAAAAATAAACGCGAGATACATACGTACCTTTTTTTTTTGTGTGGGAAATCAATCAAGCGGGAGGGCGTGTCAGACTTTTACTGACTAAAACCCACCCGTGTTCCTTCAGTTGCTTGTACCAGGGCCGCGGTAACTCTCTTTCAAATTTATCCGCGACCCAGACAGTCATCGGCCCTAGCGGACCCCGTCAACTTTTGCTGACATCTCTCTGAGGCGCGCGTGGAACACTACGCGCCGTCGACTCGGGCCTGGTCCTTATCAGACGACGAGCTACCCATTACTCGCCGTCCGCAAGCCCACGCCTACGGTGGCCGGGAATCGGGAGATACATACGTACCTAAGTATGTATATTTATATTGCCTGTTTGAGATTCTTTCATTTATTTATCGACTAAAATACAACAGTTTTCACATAAAATTCATTCATACATTTCTTCGGCGCTACATCCCTGTGTGGGTCCTTTCACATACAATACCTACGCCAAATCCTTAATCTATTCATCAATATCATCTATTTAGCTACATAGCTTCCACGGAACCCGTTATCAAAAACTCTGAACACGCGCAAAATGTATTGCCAATATTCATGGTGTTCTCATGATTCATCGCCAAGCCATGATATACGACATCATATTTTATAGTAGAAAAATAATGAGATCGATAAGTTTTCATTGTTGGATTCGTAGCATGGCCCGTATACACACAACACGACGCCATAACGGAAATTGGATAATAAATCTTTCTGTTTTACTTTGTAATTTAAACATAATTATTTCACAATCTTGCAATTCAAACAACGGTTCGTCCCGAAACAATTTCGAAATATTTTATCTTCAATTCTTGGGAATATATTTTTTAATTTGGATTGGCTTTGTTTTAGGGAGTTCACCTGATTTGCCCGAAAATTGGCCTTGTGAATGGACTGCCGGCGAAATACCGTTCATCTTCAATTTTTATTCAATAGGTGAGTAATTTATACATCAATCGTTGAATGGTATATTTTTTCTAACAATATTATTATTAAGGTATGTTGTATACATATTTTGTGTATCAGTTTTTCCGTAGTTTTGTTTAAGCCAAAGATAAATATTACTTTTTCTATAATCGTCACTGTGTTTATAAACAGCTTTCATAGAAAGTTTTTCTTGTCTTCATTACGTTAATTCATTGCTTACGTTTAAGGATAAATATAAACCAAACATAGTTGATGCGTACTCAAGTACTCATCCATCAACAGTTATGTACATTACTCTTTTATATATCCTACCTACAGTTAGTATACAGTAGGATAAGATAGATGGACCCCTTTGCCGCACTTAGACTCGCTTTTATTCCGTTCTGCGTGCAGGCCTCCGCCTGTGATTGGGAATGGGCCGTAGTCCACAACGCGGGCCCAGTGCATGTTGGTAGACGACACATGTCTTCGAACTTTTGGTTCTAAGACATGCCGGTTACCTCACGATGTTTTCCTTCACTGTTTTGAGAGCAGTGGAGATGAAATAATTTACACAAAGCAAAGCGCCTGCCTGGGTTCAAACCCACGCCCTACAACTTGTAAGTCGCGGCCGTTACCAATGGGCCAACACTGCTCTAGTATACAGTATCTCCCACAGTTTTTACATCTAACTCACAAACACTAACACATATACTTCTTTTACTTTTATATTTTCTTTAGTTCCGCCAGTAGTACCTACAATACCGACACTCCTACAAGTATTTTACGTACAAACAGAGTCTATTCCCCGTAGATTTGCGGTAAGACCTACATCCAGTAAACTAGAAATGGGAAGGTTAGGTTTAACAATTACCCGATTGTTTGATTCGTTTCGCCTGAACCTATATGAATATTTCAAACTGCCTGCGGGCATACTGAAACTGAAGGTATACACACAGTGAGGGAACTCCTTTGTATGTGTTTTATAGGAAATCTGATATTGTTCTATATGTATCCTTTTCTTTTGGTACCTACTGTAACGTTTTTTATCCCACGGGGAAATTATACCGGGATGAAAAGCTATTCCAGACTATAATCTATCCCTGTGCCAAATTTCATCCAGATTCGTTCAGCCGTTCTGATTGAGTAACAAACAAACATCCATCCATCCAATTTAATCTTGGCTTAAGCATTCAGTTTGAAGCGATTCCTTAATGAAATATAACTAAATTACTTAACTGATACAACAATAACTATATTAATTCTAATACGAGAGAGATAGGTAAATGAATTCCATACTACAATCGTTTGCCGTAGTTACCACTTTAGACAAAACGGTTAACTGTTGGAATTAATGCTCTGATGCTGATTTACAAGCTGAATAAGACCAGCATAACTCGAAGGAGAGCCCAGAGAGTCATTCTGAATCCTGGGAGCCGGCAGTCGCAGAAAGACCAAAGCCCTTAGCACGTACGAATTAACAACGGGATAAAGTAGCTCACGTAGACCCTAGCACTTTTCCCTTACCCTGAAGCCATTTGTCGGCTTTTATCGAATGGTATCTACAGACAAAAAGACGGACAATCAAAATCATGAGTCATTTTTCCACAATTAACAGACTGCAGATTCAGTTTAGTCGCCTGTCACGCTCACCTGTAGTGGATATTGATATGTCTTACTCTTTACATAAAGTTAAATCTCCCTTGCTAGGAGAAAATAATATTGTATTGTATTTTATCTTTTGTCTTTTTCACTTACATAATTATATAAACATAAAGAATTGGAATACGTTTGTTCTAATTTTTCATTCTTTATTTTGCTGGTTGGCACAACGTTGAACAAAATTAATTGGATTAATCGAGCAAAACCAGCATTAAGTCATGAGCTTTCATTTATATTTGTATGTCGGCTTTATGATACAAATAAAACTGTATTTATGTAACAATCTATCTATAAAGTAAAATCTGTTTTATAACTATTCTACATTGCCTACTCCTTTGTTTAATGCATGCCGTGGCAGCCTTTAATTAAGGCTACACTATAAAATGTTAAAATATAAGTACTTTAACATGTATTTTTTGGTGTATGCTTTGTTGGTTGTCCTGAATTAAATAAATAAATAAAACAATAAGGTCTGAGAATAACGCCGAAAGCGACAATCCCAAGAAAAAATAGGAATAGGCAACAATACGTACCAGTTTTCATCTTATAGCCCTAAGCTGGTCACCAG
Source organism: Anorthoa munda (assembly GCA_945859665.1). Classification (NCBI taxonomy): domain Eukaryota; kingdom Metazoa; phylum Arthropoda; class Insecta; order Lepidoptera; family Noctuidae; genus Anorthoa; species Anorthoa munda. The sequence goes on from OX243908.1 coordinate 18,728,214, forward strand.
TCTATTTGAAACGAAAGGTCGGACTTAGCCTTGGGAAACAGACGTCATCTCACTTTATGGAAATTTCACTGTCTCTTTTTAACAACCGAAATCTTGACGGTACGACATGATTGTACACCAGAAGACTATTGAGCAGGCCTAGGCCTAGTTTTTTGATCCCTAGTTAACTCAATCTATGGTTAAATAAGCTAATGAATGGTTTCAAAATTCGGTAAAATACGTTTTATCATTAATTGTTAGTTTTACAAATGATCAAATAATTAACTCTCCAACTTATTTGACAATTTGTGAGGCTAACGACTGAAAAAAAATGTTGTATTACCGAAATTTGCAACCATTGGTTAGCAAATTTAACCTACACACATCACATATCATCAGCCTATTAATGTTCCCACTGCTGGGACACAGGCCTCCTCTCTGTGAAAGGGAATGGGCCGTAATCCACCACGCGGGCCCAGTGCGGGTTGGTGAATGTCACAAGTCTTCGAATTTTTGGTTCTAGGACATGCCGGTTTCCTCACGATGTTTTCCTTCGCCGTTTTGGGAGTAGTGGTGATTAAATAATTTATACAAAGTAAAGCGCTTACCTGGGCTCGAACCCACGACCTACAACTTGTAAATTGCGGCTGATACCACAGGGCCACCACTGCTCCATTCATTGCTCTATTTAACCTATGGTCGCGTTAAATACAAATAAATAACCCTTTTCTTGCAGCCGGGTAAAAACAAGGCCTTAGTCAATGATATTATAGTAAACAGATACGTTACTCACAAAATGACCGAAAAAAGTGCTCCGCACAGCAGCGGCAGCACACATACACACTTCTTATTCATCTGACATTTCACTACAAGTCGAAATGATGCAAAAGGGATGGCTTGATAAAATCAACAAGAAAAAAAACCGGCCAAGTGCGAGTCGGACTCGCGCACGAAGGGTTCCGTACCATTATCACAAAAAACGGCAAAAAAAAACACGTTTGTTGTATGGGAGCCCTACTTAAATATTTATTTTATTCTGTTTTTAGTATTTGTTGTTATAGCGGCAACAGAAATACTCTGTAAAAATAATAAATAAAATAATAATAATCTGTAAAAATTTCAACTGTGTAGCTATCACGGTTCATGAGATACAGCCTGGTGACAGACAGACAGACAGACAGCGAAGTCTCAGTAATAGGGTCCCGTTTTTACCCTTTGGGTACGGAACCCTAAAAAAGAGACAGCTAGTGTTTGTCACTTGCGCGTGAATGTAAACAAACATTATTCTGGCCACCAATTACAGGGAACCAATCACCTTACCGATTTATTTTTGATTGATTTTTTATTTTACCGAAAACTATTGACAGACGTCTTTTTTAGGGTTCCGTACCCAAAGGGTAAAAACGGGACCCTATTACTGAGACTTCGCTGTCCGTCTGTCTGTCTGTCTGTCTGTCTGTCTGTCTGTCACCAGGCTGTATCTAATGAACCGTGATAGTTAGACAGTTGAAATTTTCACAGATGATGTATTCCTGTTGCCGCTATAACAACAAATACTAAAAACAGTATATAATTAATATATAAGGGGGGCTCCCATACAACAAACGTGATATTTTTGCCGTTTTTGCTCGATATTAATAACGGCAACAGGTAGACGCTTGAAATATTCACAGAATATTTAGTTGTATATTCTCTTCCAAAAATAATAATTATTAAAATAAAATAAAATAAATTAACACTGCAAAAAAATCACGTTTTTTGTATGGGAGCCCCATACAAAAAACGTGATTTTTATGCAGTGTTTTGCGATAATGGTACGGAACCCTTCGTGTGCGAGTCCGACTCGCACTTGGCCGGTTTTTGCTATATGCATTATTTGATATATTTTCAGATCATCGAAGTTTCATGTGGCATATTTATTATTTTACCGAACTACTAGATATCAGCATTTAAAAAAGATTTTGAATATTACATTTCACTTTCGCACTTACAATATTAGTAATATTACATAATATACAAAATGATTAAGTAATGAACAAGTCTAGAAAAAAGGAAACAGAACTGTGGTGTAACTGTGACTTTACTGCTTAAGATATTCGCATCTGTACTTATAATCTATGTCCGAAGTGCACACGTCCTTGTCATCCTCGCGGAAAAAAATGTATTATCTCTTTCTTTTTCTAAACTCCAAATATCAGAACGTTGGGAAAAAAAAAAGAAATATATTAGTCAATTGAGGTGTATTGCGTATTTACATATGGTATGAGATCCACAAGGGATGTTTTATTAACTTTGGTATCTTAATATGGTACATTTTCTGAATACACACGACGTCATATTTTTTATTTTGTTTTTGTTTCAACAAACAGTCGCAACGCTTGACATAGACTAAGACAATACGTCCTAATTAGGACGTATTCAAGTCTTCAAAATGCGCGCGCTCATAATATATATATATTTACTAGAATATCATTGGCCTTAGACAGTAAAAAAATTGGCAACTATATTTAAGTAAAGGAAAAAGGAAGATTGTTCCTTAACGGCGGCGGCGGCGGCTTAAAATTGACAACCTGTCAAAACGAAATTATCATCTCAGTATTTTTAATAATCGAAATATTAAATTTCAAAAATATGTAAGCAGCCAGTGACAAATCAACAAAAAAGGATAAACCAATGAAGTTTGTGGCGCAATGCCAAACTACATACTGTAGGTACGAAGGAAGGTCCAAAAATTCGCGAAATATTTTTGTTAAAATACGTCTTCTTTTGCAAGGGGCATCGTTGTGTACCCTTGGCTACATTTGATCTCGAAAAACACGTGGTTCCTGTGGAATTACCCACGGAAATATAGCTGGGGGCCTTATAATTAATTATTATTGTATCCGATACGTGATTTTTATTTAGATTTATAGATAACTATTATATTTTGTGGTTTGGATTCAGTATTGTATTTCGTTTTTGTTTATTCTATGCAAGTGGGTTATAGGTAAATGGTACTGTGAGGACTCTTCGCCTATTAAAAGGCGAACTCCTTGCCTATAGAGAAGATGTTTTTGTTTAGCTTTTGGTTGTCACTTTTGGGTTAAAGCCGCCTGAAGACAGGCGCGTTGTGGATTCAATATAATATTTCAAAGTGATTTCTGCTTATTATTATAATTATTATAGCTCTCTGAGCTACCCCTCTCACAGTACTTTATTTAATGAAGCAACTTTTAGAAGAAATAACACACAGCTACCAGGAAAAGCATAGGTTAGGTGGTATACTAAATATGCAAACAAAATCAAATTTACATAGTTTATAACTTTTTTTTTCTTTCAGGTCTGAAACGTTTAATGAGCCTTGTGAAAAAAGGCCATACTTACCTAGAAAGGCGATCCTGTTTGAAGTTCATAGAACACGATCCGGAAGTGGTGACGAAAAAGAAGAATTTCACATACCTTTTCTATAATTTTTCTGGGGTACTTGAGAATTGCTGCTTGCGATTTTTCAAGAAACCTGTTGGGCGACGCGTATGTGTGTTTATTTATTTATTTGTTGCGTCTTCAATATTTTTAATCTCTCTACAAGGTTCATAATCCTATGGACAATTTTGAGGAATGAAAGAACTCATGAAAATAAACTATTGTACTACGGGATCAACACCAAAACATAAAAAAATCTGCTATCCATTCTGTTTTTCATACAGAATGGATAGCAAGAAACCCTTTATTATGTAACTATATTCTCGTCATGTTAACAACTCATGCTACGCACAAAGAAAGAAACACCGTGCCGAGTCACCATCCTCTATAGATGAAGAGTGTCGAAGAAATTTATAAAAATTGTGGCGCCTAAATCACGTTGCGCACACAAAACCGCCAATTTATATACGACATTTGTTTTTGTTTTTTGACGTGGTGTTATGCTCTGGCATAAAGCGCTACCACGGAGATATAGCGCAGTTATGTGGGACTCCAACCCACTAAAACTCCACGGTGTCCTCCTGTGCCACTTATGGTAGGAACATGGACACGCGTTAGTACTCACCGCGAAAGCGCCGCGGCTGTCCGTTATTGGACCCTCCTCTGGGGAGTATCCCCATCACCGGCACACCAGAACACACTGTGCACCGTGACCACCCTAGGGAACGAACCAGCACATGGGTGCCAGACGACCCCGTGTATGGCACCCTTAGTCCCCTTGTAACGGGTCAAGGTCAATGGCCTCGCCACCTACCATTTTTCGGCCGTAGGGAATAGGGAAAGCGGCCAACGCTATACCGACACTCCTCCTTCCCTGCGGCCCCACCGTGTCCACCATCAGACGGTGACGACCCCGTCTAGACCGCGGAAGTTAGGGAGAGCGGCGCACCGCAATATCATATGGCCTCCAACCCTCAGCCGCGATATCGTATGAGAGGCCCCATACAACAATGCGGCTCGCCTCAGTTGCGATGTCGCCCAGCAGCACCGCAACCTACATGTTGGCCGCAACGTCATCGGCTTATCGGCAAAAGCCCTGACGAGCGGCCCCTACTCGGGTTCCTCTTCGCTTCACCGTGGGTGACCAATCCACGGTTACTGAGCCCCCCACCTCGACAATGCGGGAACCCACCGGGGGGGACGTCATTTCATCATCATCATCAGCCTATTAAAGATCCCACTGCTGGGACACAGGCCGCCTCTCTGCGAGAGAGAATGGGCCGTGATCCACCTCGCGGGCCCTGTGCGGGTTGGTGGATGTCACATGACTTCGAATTTTTGGTTCTAGGACATGCCGGTTTTCTCACGATGTTTTCCTTCACTGTTTTGAGAGCAGTGGTGATGAAATAATTTACACAAAGTAAAGCGCCTGTCTGGGTTCGAACCTAAGACCTACAATTTTTTAAGTAACGGCCGATACCAATGGGCCACCACTGCTCCCGGACGTAATTTGTGTCCGATTAAAAAAACATCAACACGCTAGATTTGTATGGAACTGTTGAGTTGACAATGCCGCCTCTAGCAGAGCAGCATTCGCCGAGGCATCTCCGTGTTCTTTGATGACGATAGACCTAAAGTAATATTAACATAAAAACCGGCGGCCTCGCGCACGAAGGGTTCCGTACCATTATCGCAAAAAAAACGGCAAAAAATCACGTTTATTGTATGGGGGCTCCCATGATATTTTTATGTCCGTAAGGATTGAGGAGCCACTTTTTGTATCTTAATGAAATTAATATACTTATTTAGTAGTAAGTTTAAAAATTTTGTAGGTTCGATCCTCGATTTTGTAGTATAATACTTCAAAAGTTATATGGACATAAAGGTGGCTCCTCAATCTAAATGTTTGGATTGAGGAGCCACGTCAGAACTAGGAACATCATGGATCAATATTTATCATAATTTGGTATGATTTAGTAGCACTTGAGAGTATTTAGTAGACAAAATCTGCGCTCGGTTGCATTAAAATTAAAAAAGTTACCATACATTATATGTGGCTCCTCAGACCATACATAGGACTCGTCATTTTTCAAAGAAGCAGTAATTCAATAAATGCGAAATTTCTTCATCATTTAGTAGTAAGTGTGTTCGAATTTGTAGCATATGGACAAAGTAGTAAAACTGAGTGAATTTAGTAACAAACCCAATTTTATTTGGCTCCTCAATCCTGACGTTACTGTCGATCACAACGTTACTGTATCTACCTGAGATTACAACGGAATCAAAAACCAGAGACACTTACATTTAGTATGAATGTCTATTAAATACTTAAGTAGAGATCAACATTGTATACATTCGGTATCTGAAAAACAAATTACTTTTGATAATCCTTAAGAATTCGCTATTAAGGGTGACCATGTTATATGAATGAAACCAGGATGACAAGTTTTTGAAATTCAATTTTTAACAAATCGACAATATAGAAATATAGGTAGGTATGTACAGATATGTTATAGGTATTTAAAACAATTTCTATATAAGTTAAAGAATTAATTAATATTGGTTGGTTGGTGCTTTTACGAATTTTACAGTGAGAATCATAGTCGTCGTAACAAAACATCTCATCCTTCATTGGGTAGTGACATTTATAGTGGCCCATGCCAGCGTCGCTAATTCCAGGTATAAATTCTATAACGCCTATTAATGTATATGATCTACTTGTAATCATTATAGATTCTGGTACCTCGTTTACTCGAAACTTGGTACTAACATTTAGTTCAAATTAAACTGGGTTTGATACGAGTATATTTGCACATTGTTTTGTGGTTAAAAGCCGTACAAACGTTTTTTTCTTCTGCAATACAAATTGCATCATCTAAACTTTGGATGCCAAAAACATAAATTATATTTAGAAAATATAAATTAAATAATAGTAAAATAATAATATAATTTTAAATACAATTTATCCGTCGCTTTTTTGTAGTCATTTGAATTTGGTCGGATAACAGCCGTTGTTTACATGTTTAGTTTTTCGTTTAAATCTACTTAATGCGAAACATCCAAGTTGATTATTTTCACTATATATTTTTGACTAAACGTTCTTATTTGTGCTATACACCTACCTATCTTGGGTTGGGCCGGTTTCTTGTATTTTGCTGTCAAAGTTATGACACCGTCGTTTTGACTTTTAGCCAATATTATTCGATAACGCAAGCATGTATACTTTTGAAACTTTTTATGGTCAATACAAGCGTCAAGATGGACTGAATACAGTTTTCAGCGAGTTTATACGTTTTCTCATTTAATCACCGCGAATTTATTTCGCGATTTAAAAAAAGCGCGATTATATGCAAATTATAAATATTTCCTAAAATATAATTCCGGCACAAATATGCACATATCAAGAGCTACTCGCGTATGTTTATCCTACAGGCGCATATACAATGGTTTTAGAGATAAACGATTCTGTAAAACGTTACTCCAGCAGGAAATGCAATATCTCGAAAACCTGATGACGTACGAATTATGTTTTCGGCGCACATTCTTGCACAACTATAAGCTCTCTGCTCATGCACAATATTTCTCACTCTGATCATTCGTTTAGAATTTTCCTGCTGGAACAGCTTTACTCCGGCAGGAAACGTTTTTTTCTATTTTTTTCTAAAACGACGGCACACACAATTTTTTTATGTGGCGCACATTCACAACAGATTACGCACTAATTATACGTTCCGCTCTTATCACTGTAGGAGCCACTTTCCTGTTGGGGTAACGTACTCGGGTATCTATCGATATCGATAATGTAATTAAAAATGCAATGTGTTATACTGCACTGATGTGGCTTGGGAGATATTTCGACCTATGAGGCGAATGTCAACTTTACGGCAAACGCAATTAAGTCTATAATTGCGACCACTGAGAATACCACTATCTATGGTCGGGTAGCGGAATTTGCTTGGCAATCGAATATACTTTGACTTTAGATTACAAAACATCGAAAATATCAATACTTACTGCACTAAGAACAAAATAGACACCCCCGCGTATGCGCCGTACGCGCCGGTACTGCAAACCATCCACCCACTCCAATGCGTCATTCGAGCGTAAACATTAGAAAAAAAAATACTATGGATGTTATGATTTTATTAATGTATATTTTTACATGGTTCATAAACTTATTAAGTAATTTTTCAATGGCTTTAGAAAATATTTACTTTTCCAAGTTCATTTTATAAGTTGGTCGACTATTATTTGTAAAGTTATAAAGCTTACTTAGCTGTGATAGTTTCCCTTTTAATTCCGTTATACTCTATGATATATATGATATAAGGTATATCTATATGATTTTTTTCACATATCCATACACTTGACTCTAACAAAAATTAGCAATTAAAAGCTTAACTTTAGGTAAACGGATCCACTTAAGGAAAAGACGAGAAAAAAAATCCTTTTGTCGAAGTGATTAATATATTTAACCATGCCAAATTATAGCTTTTTAGTACTAAGAGTCTCTGAGCTAAACTACGGACGGACAGACGCACAAAGCGAAACTATAAGGATTCCGTGTTGGCTACAGAACCCTAAAAAGGCATTGGCATGAAATCTTTAGAACCTTTTATTAATCTTTTTTTTTTCTTATTACAAATAGAATTGGTCACCGTATTTTTTTTTATATTTTATATCTAGTGAGAATGGAGACCCTTATTTGTAAATGGAATAGACAGGAAAATAAATGATATTCAATCTGTTGGACCGTCAAGGATTTCAATAACGAGTTGAAATAAAATTAAAAAACACAAAAAGATTTCTATTTGTGTTTTTAAAAGCCAGGAAACGGAAAAAAAATTGTTTATTCATGGACACCCTACAAAAGAATTTGATAGGAAATTAAAGGATTGCTAATAACTTCGTAGATATTTACTTTTTTATGGCAGGATTATACGTACATTTAGTATAAATTTATACAAAATAAGATGTTTTTTTTCCAAATTTCGTCACAAGTATCAGTAGATTAGAGGCAAATCTATTTACCGAAGCATCTCAATTGAGGAGCCAGTTAAAATGTGCCATATCTCCCAATGCACTCATTTTTAATTACTGATTCTTGTCCTACAAATCTAATATACTTACTGAATGTGCTTACGTCCAACCAAGGACGTGGCTTGAGGTAATTTTTCCTACAAAAACAGGCTAAAGGATATAATGAGGTATTAAGGTACTTACAGGATACTTGGAACACTGCCTGGAGTCGGGTGATCACCACACTTGTCCACTTAATCCTATTTCACGATAGTTTTTCTTCGCGCACGCGAATTTGAGCCGGCCGGCATTGCAATCGAGTTTTTAACTGAATGGTTCTGTTGCCCGCCGTAAGATGGCGGGGTGGATAGATTGTCTTTGCTGCACTCAGAGATGAATGAGTGCGTTTTGGCGGCGAATTTGAATTTTATAGATAAAGGAAAGGATGGGACTAGGAAATTCATCCCAAAGCCTGTTCATATCCCCCCCTTTGAAATCGACCAGGGATTTCATAAGATAAGATAGATAAAGTTCGAGACTTACAGCCTATGCGGATTCATAAGTCACTATGCTGACAAGATATATTCTAAAGTTATGTTTAAGTAAAGGACTTGAGAACTAAATAAGTTTGTGAATGTAATAAATAAATGTGAAATAAATATATATAACTGTAAAGATATAAGTAGATAATTAATTATTTAGTTCGATTGGAAGTGGGCAAACTTTGACGACAGGTCTCACTAGTAAGCCTTTAGATGTTTTGACTGTCACAACACGAATAATATTATCCTTACCCGGATGGAGCTGTACAACGCGACCTAGTCTCCATTCGTTAGCGGGTAAGTTAGGTTCAAAAATGGTTACAAGATCGTTCAGTTTTGGCTGACGGTTGCCGTGTTTGAACCACTTCATTCGCTGTTGCAATGTATGCAAATAGTCCCTTTGCCAGGTGCGCCAGAAGCTCTGTGACAGGCGCTGTAATAGCTGCCAACGAGTACGTAAAGACTCGTTTTCAGCAAAAACTGGTTCAGGTAGAGAGATTAAAGGTCGACCGATGAGGAAGTGACCAGCTGTAAGAGCGTCAACCTCGCCGGGATCAGAAGATAATTCCACTAACGGTCTAGAATTTAACATGGCTTCCACCTTTGTTAGAATAGTATAAAATTCTTCAAAAGTAAGAATCTGCGATCCGATGACACGCTTGAGATGGTATTTTGTTGATTTTATACCGCTTTCGAAGATGCCTCCGAAGTGAGGACCGGACGGAGGATTAAGCTTCCACGTGATACCTCGAGAAGCGAGCTGTCTGGAAATGCTATCGCTGTCACGGTTGAGCATTTCGCTAACTTCCGACAAATAACGCTTGGCACCCACGAAGTTAGTACCACCATCTGTCACTATGGAGTGGCAAAGCCCTCTCCGCGATACGAAACGATCTAAGGCTGCTATGAAAGCTTCAGATGTGAGCTCAGTGACTAGCTCGAGATGAACGGCCTTAGTAGCGTGGCAGATTATGAGGCAAAGATAAGCTTTGTAAGTTTTAGCGTTACGACGTCTACTTTCTTTTATGAAATAAGGACCTCCAAAATCGATGCCGATTGTTTGAAAACAATGACCCAGTTGTGTACGGGAAGGTGGAAGGTCACCTTGTATAGGTTGAAGTGGAATAGGTTTAGTTTTAAAACAGGTCACGCATTTCGATAACCGCGATCTGATAAGATTTCTAACGCCGAGTATCCAGAATCGACGCATAATTAAAGATTGGAGTAGGCGAGGCCCACAGTGAAGATAAGTTGAGTGAAAGTGGTCAATGAGAAGGGTACTCAATCGAGAAGTTTTAGGTAAGAGGTATGGATATTTGACGCGACATGGTAACGACGCGTGCTTTAAACGTCCCCCCACTCGCAAGATTCCGCGAGTGTCAAGATAGGGAGAGAGTTTAGATAAATGTTTGGATAAAGGTTTATTGGAAGTTATTAAAGATATGACATCAATAAAATTTTGATGTTGAACATATTTTGTTAAATGATCTAAAGATTGGCTTAATTCAGTGGCTGTCAGGTAAGGTAATAAATTACGCTCCGAACATTTAGCTTTCGCGTTTTTAATGAAACGGGTGATCCATGCAACCACTCTTTTCACTTGAAAAAGAGTGGAGTGGCGTTCCATGAGGGATTCAAGCACGTCAGCTTCGGGTGTCACACTAGCATGACACGCGCGTGAAGTTGGCTTGAGTTCGGGAACGTTATCTGACACTTCTACTGCTGAAACAGGCCAGTTGAAGAGTTCGGTAGACAACCACTGAGGACCAGACCACCAGATTTTGGAGGAAGATAAAGATAAGCAAGATAAGCCACGACTACAGATGTCGGCTGGATTGTCATGAGTGGACACCTGTTGCCACTCAATGGGCACAGAGCTGTCGCTGATTAGAAACAGTCTGTGCACAATAAATGACATAAGTGTATATGGCTTTATATTCAACCACGACAAAACAGTCGAGCTGTCCGTGAATAAGATAGATTTATTTAAGATGAGTTTTGAACTAAGCAAGGAGTGAATGCGTTTTATTACTTTGGATAGTAATACAGCATTGCACAGCTCTAAAAGGTTAACTGTCACCTTTAGAGGTGCTACCTTGGACTTAGAAAATAAAAGATAAAAACGCCATAAATCTTGAAGGAGCAATTTGGCTTTTAAGATACAAGGTGTAAGCCACCCAAGAGGGTCGAAAATACTAGCGATGCTGGATAAGATGGAACGCTTGGTAAATTCATCGTCCTTGATTGGGGACTGTGAGTAACTGAGATTGTCACTCACAGCATCATATTGGACTCCCTAAGATATTTAACGTTGATTTATCATTTTCTTCGGAGAAAAGTTTAATGTTTTGACAATGATCTACTGGCAAAGTTTTAAGAAAGGATTGTGAGTTGCTACTCCATTTTCGGAGCTCAAGTTGAGCACAACCTAACAAGTGAATAAGTTGATCTTTTAGTTCCATGGCTTCACGTACAGAGGGCGCCCCTGTCGTAATGTCGTCGACATATGTCTCGTGAAGAAGCGCTTCAGCTGCGCGTGGATACGCGGCACCATGATCAGCAGCTAATTGATGGAGGGTGCGGATAGCTAGATAAGGTGAGCTACTAACTCCGTAGGTGACAGTCGCAAGTTCGTACTCTTTAACTGGATCACTAGGAGATTCTCGCCATAGAATATGTTGAAAGCCCCGATCCTCCGGCCTAATCAAGATTCCTCTATACATTTTTGAGATATCACACGTCAGAACTACTTTATGTAGTCTGAAGCCGGTTATGATATCTATAATATCCACCTGAAGCTTAGGGCCAGTAAATACAATATTGTTTAACGATAGACCGTTAGTGGTTTTAGAACTGGCATCGAATACCACTCTCAATTTAGTGGTCGTGCTCTCCGGGCGAACGACGCAACTGTGAGGGATAAGATAACGATTGAGAGTAGGTACGACGCGGTTAGGTACGGTATACATGTGATTTAAATTCTCGTACTCACGCATAAAATTAATATAATCGGATTTAAGTTCAGTCTGACGATTAAGTTTCTTTTCAAGATGAGTCAAACGCGACAAAGTACTATTATAAGATTCACCTAAAGAACAATCGCCATTCTTTAAGAGGATAGGTACGACGTACCGTCCGTTAGGTTCACGATAGGTTAAATCGGTGTACATGCGTTCGCAGATATCATTCTCAGGGACAGTGATATCCACGCGCGGTGGTTCCTCCACTTCCCAATTTTTTTTAATTTGTTCATCTAACGTGAATGTGGTGGCCACTAAAGAGCACGCGGTGTTTAAAGGCACAGAGTATGCGTTTACTGTCCCGGTGAGAATCCACCCGAAAACACTACGCAGAGCGGTAGGTAAACCGGGCCCCAGATTGATACGTTGACCGTCATAGATTTCGGGGAATAACTCCGCCCCTATTAATAAATCGATTTTCGCGGGTACATCGTAGTCGCGATCAGCTAACACTAGATGGTTGCAACATTCTCGAACTACTGATGGTACCTTAACGCTAGGTATTAGAGCAGTAATGTTATCTAATACGACTGGCCATATATTAAAATTCGGAGCTTCACCGTGTACGGGTCGTATAGTGCATTCCGTCACACCCCTTACTTGAGTGACTGAGTTTTGTCCTAGTCCGGCTATACTAAGCTTACACCGGCGGATTTTTAACCCGAGCGACCGCGCGCACGCCGAAGTGATAAAACAATCCTGCGCCCCACTATCTACGAGTGCACGGACGGTACATTGAGTGCCGGCGGCAGTATTGAACGCGCGCGCCTGACATGTGCCTAGTAGTACCATATCGCAGTGGGGAACAGCGGCGTGCGCATGAGCAGTAACGTTCGCTCCAGTGGTCGCGCTGGCGCTGGATAGCGCTGGGTCAATATGCAATAGGGTATGGTGACGTAATCCACATAACGTGCAAGCCATTTTAGATAGGCATTTATCTATGACGTGATTTGTACGCAAACAATTTGTACACATATTATTTTTACCTTGTACTAACGCGAGTCTAGCACGAGAATCTAATGATTGAAAGGTAGGGCACCGATAAATCGAGTGCGCATCACTGTAATGAGCACAAGTTACATTTGCAGGTGGGTTTGATTTAGCGAGATAAGATGAGCGTTTTGATCCGCTGCTATTTTGCCTGCTAGCCGCAGGCGGAGATTTTTTCCCCTCAAGATTACGAGGGTTAGATATAAAAGATTTAGAAGATAACTGACTAGTTTCTAAGACTTTTACGTAGTCTTGAAGAAACTTTAACAATTCACAAAAAGTGGGTATTTGTGAAATGTTTTGAGATTCGAACCGATTACGCGTATCCGAGTCTAGCATGCGCGAAGTTAAACAAAATAAAATAAAATCACCCAAATTTTCAATGTTCAAAGTTTGGAGTGCATGGTATGCCTCATAAATTACGTTTGTTAAAATTTGTAAATCTTGGAAGTTACCCGATTTTAAAGCTGGCTGATCTAAGAATTTATCTAGATATGTTAAAGCTATAATACGCTTGTTTTGATAACGCTCGATCAAACTATTAAAAACAACTTCGTAATTATCCGCGGTCATCGGGACCCCTTTGACAATAGACAAAGCCGGGCCTTGTAAACAAGACGCTAAATAGTGATATTTTTCTATTTGAGAAATCGAATCGTTATCATGAATCAAGGTTTTATAAATATCATAAAACGTTTGCCAATTTTCGATTTTACTATCAAATTTAGGTAACTCAAGTTTAGGAAGCCGTGCGTTACGTCCCGTTTGTGCGGAGTTGTGGGCACCCGCAAGCGCGGGCGTCTCCCGCGAGGCCGCGGCGACGTTCTCGCTCCTATCAGTAATCTGCAACTCAGCCGCTGCACTGATTACGGCATAGTACAAATCATCAAACGAACTCAAAGACTCTTGGCACACCCGGGCATCGGGTTTCATGGCTAACTCCAAAGTCTGTATTTTACCACATATCAAAACAAATTCTTCGCGAATTGAATGTATTCGAGTATATCTCGCCTTGAACGACGATACCTTTGAACGATCTTGAATCATAGTTTTTGATAAGTCATAAAGGATTTGGATATCACGGTAAACATATTCGCGTTGAGATTGAAGAAGTTTAAGTTTGCCTTCCTCCATTTTGTTTTGTGTGTGAAAAATAGGTATGAAAATACGAACCTAAGTTGAGATATTACTAGGTGTTTTTCGATACCTTTAGGTGAAATAGTTGTGAAATAATGTATATAAGTTAATAAATACCTCAAACAGTTATATATAATAAGATTACTTACAATAAATTACGTAAAATACATAAATTATTGCAATATAATACGGATAAAATTAAGATGACCTCTGAATCCGTATAGGTTACATGGAAAGTATAACCAACGTAATTTTTGTAGGATAATACTTGCAAAATGCAAATATCTAGCAAATCTCAGAGTTTTTTATTGAAATTGAACCTGAGAATGCCTGAAAAAACTGTAATCTACAGGTATTCGCGCTCGAAATGGACCAAAAATATGAATGTGCTTACGTCCAACCAAGGACGTGGCTTGAGGTAATTTTTCCTACAAAAACAGGCTAAAGGATATAATGAGGTATTAAGGTACTTACAGGATACTTGGAACACTGCCTGGAGTCGGGTGATCACCACACTTGTCCACTTAATCCTATTTCACGATAGTTTTTCTTCGCGCACGCGAATTTGAGCCGGCCGGCATTGCAATCGAGTTTTTAACTGAATGGTTCTGTTGCCCGCCGTAAGATGGCGGGGTGGATAGATTGTCTTTGCTGCACTCAGAGATGAATGAGTGCGTTTTGGCGGCGAATTTGAATTTTATAGATAAAGGAAAGGATGGGACTAGGAAATTCATCCCAAAGCCTGTTCACTTACTACTAAATGACGAAGAAATTGCGCATTATTTGACCTACTGCTTCTTTGAAAAATTACGAGTCGTATGTATGGTCTGAGGAGCCACTTATAATGTATGATAACTTTTTTTAATTTTAATGCAACCGAGCTCAGATTTTGTATACTAAATACTCTCAAATGCTACTAAATCATACCAAATTATGATAAATATTAATCCATGATCTTCCTAGTTCTGACGTGGCTCCTCAATTCAAACATTTAGATTGAGGAGCCACCTTGATGTTAATATAACTTTTGAAGTATTATACTACAAAATCAAGGAATGAACCTACAAAATTTTTAAACTTACTACTAAATAAGTTTATTAATTTCATTAAGATACAAAAAATGGCTCCTCAATCCTTACGGACATATATTTTTGCCACTTGAATATTTATTTTATTTTGTTTTTAGTTTTTGTTGTTATAGCGGCACAACAGAAATACATCATTTGTTAAAATTTCAACTGTCTAGCTATCACGTTTAATGAGATACAGCCTAGTGATAGACGGACAGACAGACTGACCGCGGAGTCTTAGTAATAGGGTCCCGTTTTTACCCTTTGGGTACGGAACCCTAAAAAATACAAGAATTCCTTTCTCTTCGTGTCGAAGGTTAAACACTTTAAATAATTTGAACCCAGAAGGTAATCGTAGCCATGTTAATTGCCGCTTCGGTGACATTCATTAAATCCTCAAGTGCAGGTTTGGGTACTTAAGGCACTCCAATGTGTGATTCATGTTTTGAACTGGGGCACCACACTCATATTTGGTTTCCGGCAGGTCCATAAAACCCCAAGAATAATAAAAATCCAATTTGCTTTATTTACAACTGTATTTAAGTCATCTGCCTAGCCTTTTTCCCAATCATTGTTGGGGTCGGCTTCCAGTCTTACCGGATTCAGCTGAGTACCAGTGTTTTACATGGAGCGACTGCCTATCAGACCTTCACAACCCAGTAACTGGGTAACACGGTACCCCTTGGCAAGACTGGTGTCAGATCTCAGGCTTCTGACTACCCGTAACGACTGTCAAAGATCTTCAAATGACAGCCGGGATCAACAGCTTAACGTTGTTTCCGAGGCACGGCAGAAACTCGGTATGTTGAAATGGTCACCCATCCACGGACCGACCTCGTCAAGCGTTGTTTAACCTTGAAGATCGACCAGTGCGGCTGTTATTATTTAGCCACGACCACCATAACTGTATTTAAGTAGATTACTAAAATATTATATTATGACCAACGCTTACAGATTAATTATAACAATGTACAAACGTGTACAGCTTTCTTTCTGGAAGAGTGAAAGTAATCAATGGACATAAAAAAATCGTACATATCACTGCCAATGGGAAAAGTGCCCAGAACGCTGACAGCATTGCCATGTTTAGTGGCAAATTATTTCGGGACACCGGTAAACATTTAGTCGACTCTTTACGTGAACTGAGGCCTTCGACTAGTAACATTATATCAGCGAAAATGTGGCGATAGCGATATAAATATGTCTTAAATATAGGGTGGCCAAAAAGTCGTAGATCAAACGCAACTATAATAGGGGTTATCGTACCAATCTATCAATACCAATCTACCAGTACATATCAGTACCAATCTAGTGAAAATTATAAAAAAGATACAGCATGCAGACATTTTCGAATTTAAATAAGATTTAGTAAAAAAAAGTCAATTTTCTTATAAAAACACAAAATAAATTATAACTCTGCAGGGGTTGACCTTAAGGATCTCCCGTAGAACAAGTTTTTGCAGCTGATGGCCCCATCTAACCCCTGGTTGCGTTTGGTACACGACTTTTTGTCTACCCTGTATATGGGAATTCAAACGCAATTATAAAAATAAAAATCTTAATCTAAACTCATAACGTAATGTTCCAAATATGAATTAAAAAAATATTGTATAAACACGTACTTTTTTTCGTAGATAGATACAATTTTAAAAAAGAACCATTACATTGCAACATCTTCATCATCTCATCAGCTGAATCCGGTAAGACTGGAAGCCGACCCCAACAATAATTGAGAAAAAGGCTAGGGATGATAATGATGATGACATTGTAACATCTTCCTTCGATTATCAAACAACTGAATCATAAAATAACTTTTTAATTTTTATAGCACACTTTGACTTTATAATTTATTGACTCGTATTTTGAATTAATGTAGAAAAATTGTGTGATTGCCTATGGATGCCTGCGCTGCGGAGTCATTAGCAATGACAATCTAATTTGCCCGCCATACCACACATTTTTTCGGTTTGACTTTTGTTTTATTTCAACTGTATGTGTGAAGATAACTAAAAAATAATTAGGTATTAAAACACTCGTGTGATACTAAATTATCACACTCGTGTTTTAATAATCTCTATTATATGACCGTTGTATAAACTACTATTATTCCGTTCATTTTTACACTATTAATATAATATAATAATCCCATGACCAATCACTTTGGCTTTTCGAGCATTGCTATCGCTGTCATCCAATGACGCTTGTCTAGAGCCTTAGAAGACTGGCCTTTTCTTCGCTCAAAAAATTAGCATTGCCATTCAACGTGGCAACACAAGAATTGATTATTCTTTTATTTTCCAGATGATACTTATAACTCCAACATGTTCGCTACCCTCTGAGGTGGCGCACGCAACCCTGCATGGTATGGGCGTGACGCATAAGAAACGTGAACCCTTCAGCGAAACGATAGTAAGAACAGTATTGTTCCCTGCTCATTGCCGCATTAATGCGCTCCAGAAGATGATGTTCTTTGATAAGAAAAGCATCTAGCTTGTCTTTAGTGTACTATGCACTAAACACATTTACGATGAAACATAGGCAATAATAAAATATATTGCCTTATTATTCATTTTTTTTTATATATTTTCGTAGGAAGCTGCAAAGCCAATAAATATACATTAACTAAATTGTGACCAATTTTTTTATACAGAGCTGTTCTAATAACATTTTATTATTATGGAAATACGCCTTTTTAGTTCCGATAAATCGGGGTCACTTCCGTGACTTTACCTGTAGAATTCAGGAAACATTTCATTTTTATAAATAAACAAATAGAAGAACCAATACACCGCCAAAATGGGGACAAAGTGAATGTAAAGCCTCCCATTACTCTATAAAACATTTATTTACATTTCAACCCACTGGAATAAATTCAGGTTCCGAACAAACGAATGGTTTATGTCCCTCTTAAAATCTCGAAAAACAAACGTTATTTTTTAAAAGTGTTATTCATTGAAAAGGTCGGGCCAATGTAATAGGAAAGCATGAATTAACGATACTAATCCCTTTCCACGAATTTACACTTCGACGGTTTTTAGGATTCCGTACCCAAAGGGTAAAAACGGGACCCTATTACTGAGACTTCGCTGTCCGTCTGTCTGTCTGTCTGTCTGTCTGTCTGTCTGGCACCAGGCTGTATCTCATGAACCGTGATAGTTAGACAGTTGAAATTTTCACAGATGATGTATTCCTGTTGCCGCTATAACAACAAATACTAAAAACAATATAAAATTAATATTTAATGGGGGCTCCCATACAAAAAACGTGATATTTTTGCCGTTTTTTGCTCGATATTAATAACGGCAACAGGTAGACGCTTGAAATATTCAAAGAATATTTAGTTGTATATTCTCTTCAAAAAATAATAATTATTAAATTAAAATAAAATTAATTAAGGGGGGCTCCCATACAACAAACGTGTTTTTTTTGCAGCGTTTTGCGATAATGGTACGGAACCCTTCGTGTGCGAGTCCGACTCGCACTTGGCCGGTTTTTTGTTATCTGGACTGTAGAGCTCATGCATCCTAACGAAGTATTATTTTTTATCCGGTCTTTATTTTTTTCTATATTGTGGTTGGTTCCTTCTCAAGTTCAAGCAAAAGTTGAAAAGATCCTGCCAAGTGGCGTTCTAGTCGAGGATGACAAATATAGAAAACGGTACATCATCAAGAAATCCACTGCTCTATGCGTACACGCTAAAATATATATGCGCCCTCTCCAAGCTTCACTACACCGACCAAAGTTGTGCTTCTCTCATCCAGCTAACTATCGTGGCCCTCATCTAATGGGAGGACATTTTCTGGAACGCAGTTATTACTCCAGAACCTTTCGACCTGATGGCCGTTAGTCATCCGTTTTTTTCATCGAGAAATGTGTCCTACCTTCTGCCACTTAAGTTTGGAAATTTTTCATGTGTTGTTGGTATCTTCTTCATGTCTAATTTCACCACGCAAGGAAACTTTAGGACTTCCCGGATTGTTGCCCTTTCATAGAAAACGATACAAATAGAAGTTTGAGACTGAAGTTATAACTTGTAAAACAAAAGTTCAGCAGAGATAAGATAACAAAACAATACACACAGACCTTCTCATCAACGACTTGAATATGTAATTTGAGACACGTCCGAAGTCTCTTGTGCACTTGCAGTGACTTCGTTCATTAGCCAGTCGGGAATAAGTCGCGAAGTTTCGCTAACTTGATTACTCCGAGTCGGGAATTAACACGCTTGCCGAAACAACGCGCCTAGTAGTGCGTATATTTCGCAGTCCTCGAGATGAAGCGCTCTCGAGTTACGGGATACGGAATAGTAGGGCTTTGGAGTACGTATGATGGAAGTTTTCCTTGATGAGATTGGGCAACAAAAAATAAACAAAAACAGGAATGTATTGTTCGTCCTTTTTCACGTAAAGTTTAGCTAATGAGCGCCTCTGTACGGGGAGATAGAGTAGCTTACTTTTCACATTACACATTCTATTTTATCAGAAATCACAGTGCCCGCTCCAAATATATATATTGTACCCAGACGACAAGCATATGCTACTTACAAATGTTACTGCGCCATTCCTAGATGAAAAGTCTCCACGAGAACTTTCCCAAGAAAAAAAGCACATCTAAACGAACTACAGTAAAACTTATTCTTATAACTTGCCTTTAAAAGTTTTCCTACTTCAGTCTAGCCAGTAACTTTACTGCAGTCACTCTACTTGAGTCGACGGCTGATGTATTCCAGTTAACGATTGCCGCGACAATATCCGAAGTCGGGGAGACAGATTTGTTTTACTTCTTTTACCCTGGATCTATTACTCCTTTTGTTACCTATTCCGTGGCTCAAGGTGAATACTGCGAATTGGGATGTTTTACATCGTAATTAAGGAGTATTGATTTGGTAGCAATTTGCTCCTTGTTTCAAACACTATGGGCGGCAATTTAGAACATTGGTTAGACTTGAAGCAAGCTATATTGTGCTCAAGTAAGGTAATCGCTAGTGTAGCAATCAAATTGGCTCACTACAAAATAGAAAGATTGAGACTGAGTACCAAAAGTTAGAGTAAAATCCAGGGCCAGAAGTTCCCCTGGTAATAATTTGAAAGTGGAAAGGACAAGCTAAAAAAAAAAAAAAAAAAAAAATATTTTTTTTTAGTATGCTCTCTCCCTCAAATGGACGGACGACTTTGTTATCATCAAGCGGCTTAGTAGGCGTTACGGCCGATGAGTTTCGCCCGATCCGGCCGAAACAGGAATTTCAGGAATTCTTATTCATATTTTTGAGTGGTGTTTCGGACGAATCCTTTTTTAGAGGCAAAGTAACATCAGAAACATAAAATCGGTAGAGAGTTTAATAACATGATAAAAATATAACTTCCTAATTTGCTTTTTTAGTTAGATGTTGAACATTATAAGCAATTATAACTGAACTACAAGGAGGCCAGAATCATGAAGAAGTCTTAATATTTGCGGGGCTGGAATCTTTACCGGTAAAGACTAACTTAAATACCAGGAGATTATAATCATGAGGAAGTATTACTGAGGCTGGAAATCATGAGATGTAAAAAGAGTACCGGAAGATTTTAGATTCTGATCTCCTGGTACTCCGTTAGTCTCTACCGCTTATGATTCTAGGCCCGCAAATACTTCTTTATGATTCTGGCCTCCTGGTAGTTTGTACATAAATGTTCAACATGTTAAAAGAGGAAGTTACTTATATTTTTATCATGTTATTAAATTCTCAACTGATTTTAATCAAAATTTGGATTTTGACATCTAAAAAATTAACGTCCCAACACTGGTACCTACTGATCCGTAGGTGCCAAATGTGAAATAATATTTTAAATAATGAGTTATTTCACTTATGGCACCTGCAAAATATCGATAGGTGCCGAATGTGGAATACCTCTGGTGCCATTTTGAACGTTTTTTAATGGATGTATAAGACTGATTATTGTGATTTATCATGTTTACTGTTGATTGATGTAATGGTAAAATTATCTTTTCCAAAAAATTTAGTGACTTTTATTTCAATAATATAACTCTACCTAAGGTTTTATTCTGACTGTACAAAGTTTGCTTAAAAAAAGTATAGTCCGAAACACCACTCAAAAATATTAATAATAATGATATTCCTGTTTCGGCCGGATCGGGCGAAACTTATCGGCCGAAACGCCTACTAAGCCGATCAAGCGTAGAACCTGGATAAGAGTGGCACAGGAGCGCGGTTTATACCAGTGCGCAAAATCAGGCTGTGGATGAAGATGAAGGCCTCTCTTCATTTTTTCCGTCTTTCGCAAGCCACTTTGTCGTTCTTTTAAACTAACCATAAAATAAAAAATAAATCTTCTAAATTCTTGAACGTACTCACTAAGATATGAACAAAAGAGAAGTAAAGGCCGCTGCCATTGACCTGGTGGTCCAATATTGAAAGAGGCCTCAAGCAAACCCAATTTCTGTAGCAGACAACCAAAGATAGAACAACAAGAGATGCAGGAAAGCGATTAGACTCGTTCCCAAATAATGGGACCATTGCAGGAATAAGAAAAAATCCTACAAAGATATAATACTGTTCATATTCAGCAAACAATAAACACACACTCTTCCAAAGCCTAAAGAAATATACAAGAGCATTTAAATTCAATAAAAAACACATATCAGTTACTAGAAACGTATAATAAGTACCTACTTATTAAGAGAAACAATAAATATCATACACGTACTCAGATACAACAACTTTCATTTCATTGAGAATAAGGCCGTTTCTGAGTAGAATATTATCGCAATTTGAGTGTCAATTTGTCAAACGTGTGTTAGTTGCTGTAATTGATTGAATGTACGTTCAACAGCTAATCGCATCACTTGACTTGTGTTTATTACAGCGGTGTGGTGTCGCGTATTAAAATGGTGCGGTTTCAATCTACTAAGAAATATACTGTTTATATTTAGCGAGTAATAGACGCACACTCTTTCAAAGCCTTGAGAATATTCAGGAGCATTTAAATTCAATAACAACACACTTAACTGCTACTAGAAACGTATTATAGGTACTTACTAAGAGAAACAATGAATACCATACACGTGCCGGTACTCAGACACAACAACTTGATAATAAGGTCGTAGAAACTACTAATTTTTTAATTCAAATCCGCCTGTCAGCCAACAGCAGTCTTTCTAAACTCTTCTTAATCTAAAATGTAATTTATAAACAACCATAAATATCACTAACATTAACATTAGAAACGGGATATTTACCATGTTTACTGTTTGTTGCGAGTTTCCGATATTTAACGGATCAGTTTATCCGAATCAGAAAAAAAGAATCATGAATGGAACTATATAAAAGTATTGATATCTACTAAGATAGCAAGCTTTGAATGTCAAGATGGTTGTTGGTTATTTACTGTGTACCAGAGTTCCAATGTGTGTGGTGTATAAGGAAAGAGTTTTATGAATAAAAGCACAGAAAGACAAGACTAGGTATTTGTTTAAATAAGGCTTGTCAATTAATTCATATTTAGAAGGCTCATTGAGCTTACCGCCCGATCGCTAAACCTAGTTCTCGTGGGAAAGAAGGGCAACAAAACCCACGGAAGCTCTTTCATAGTATTTATCGATATCTTTTACAACCACATAAAGTAATTACAATATTATATAACCAAAATAACAAGGATAAGGCAAAGGACATAGACCAGCCCTTAAATCAATATAACATATTAGGAATAAAGGTCATAATATGATATAGATACAGTTTCAACACACCCATAAACAATAATAAAATTATAATATCAAATAACTTACTTTAGCCTTGTGTAGTCGATCTTACACCAATTAAACGGATCAGTTTATCCGTGATCATGGTGCTTGCAACAGCACCGAAATATCGAAAACTCGCAACAAACAGTAAACATGGTAAATATCCCGTTTCTAATGTTAATGTTAGTGTTAGTGACCATGACAGTTTAAAAACTTATAACCATAAATATGCATAGATGCCAGTTAGCGCGCCTTCAAAAGTAAAACTTCTATATTGAAAAGAAACAATAGTACCTACAACTGAGTTCAATGTCCGAATACAAGTTGCATATAAACTACTCCTTCACCGGGGCAATTCATAATATTTGACTTGGAACTACGCTTCCTTTGAAAAACAGTCGCAATTTACCCCAGTCGATCAGTCGTCAGAGGGGCGAAGTACCCCTCTAACGACTGATTAGATATTTTCCTATTGCTCTTTATATAATAACACAAAATCACTCAGTAGCAATCCACTAAGTTACTCCGTGAAAGAAATGTAATTTTCTCAACGTTGCTGTTCACTGATTTTCCAATTTAACGCAATTTTTTGTTGTGAATAGACTCGTTATTCGAGAAAACTTATGTAAGTACGGCGCTTGAGTAAATGTTTAGTATTTAGTTAGATGTTGAGCATTTAATTTTGTTGTATTTATTTTACGAGCGGTGATAAAGTTCGTAACGATGCTAAGGCTTTTTACACATTATGGTTGAGTGGGTATCGACGTTTCTATGCAACAAATGGCATGTCTATTATGTGCTAGCTTATGCCAGTGGCTTCGCCCACATGAAAATTATCTAAAAAAAACATATTTATATCATTGTAGTCCATGTGGTCTACTCGTTACTAAGTTTAATCATAATTCGTTCAGCCATTAAGACATGAAAAGTTTATAGAGTCATCATCATCAATACATATAATAAATCTGTAGAAAAATCGTTTTTGTACTTACATCAAAAATATTTACAGAAAAATAGCCAGGGTGTTAAAGGATAACCAACAGAACCCATTACCAGCATTTTTGTTTATTTTTCTGTTTGTCGGTTTGTCTGTTTAGTTGTGCACGCATCACGTAAAATGTACGAAACAATTGTAGATTACTTGTGTACATAAAAATTGCGCGTAACTTGAAATATTACTTAGTTTTTGTTTTATTGCAATCGGTCCACTCTATCAAAAGTTAGACGAATTTAAAGTGTTCAAGAAGTAAAATATCACAACACACG
The DNA here is from genome assembly GCA_945859665.1 of Anorthoa munda. Classification (NCBI taxonomy): domain Eukaryota; kingdom Metazoa; phylum Arthropoda; class Insecta; order Lepidoptera; family Noctuidae; genus Anorthoa; species Anorthoa munda. The sequence continues at coordinate 18,752,379 of OX243908.1, forward strand.
CAATTCAGATACTCGGACTGTTGAAATTCATATTCGGAATATGGCGTTGTGCATTTGACGTAATTTTCTGAATGGCAGTGTTAAGATTCTCCATGAAAGAATGACACTAGAAAAAAATTGGTAGGTAGGTTAACCTAATTAAATGCCTGCAGTTCCTAATTAAATTCCTGCACTTTTTTACTTCGAGTACAAACACAACAATATTTCTCTTATTTTACTAACCAAAATATGAATAATACTGCTCCCTGCCTCCCGGTTGGCAGTACGTGACATCAAACAGAGTGTACTGTTCTTACATTACTAAAGAAATTCTTCCGTTGATAGCTCCCATTCTCTTGCCAAACTAATATAAAGATATGAGATGCATTCAAATATTCACATATCTTTCGCAAACGGCAAACATTTCCATCAAACATAGCTATTTCATAATAAAATGAAAGAATATGAGCATTGTCTGGCTACATACATTTAATAGGTGCACGATACAATACATCATCGTTTGAAACAGTGAAGATAGAAGTGCAAACAAAGCGATCTTATCGACCCAGCAGACGCAATGCGATCAGACAACAACGAAACCAAGAAGATAGACCTCTATTTTTACTCTTTTTAACCCCTCTCATAAATACGTGGAACAACATAAAGGGGGAGCAGGAGATCATCTTACATTAGCCGCTTGCACTTAGTATTGCCGGAGGCATTCTAATAGTACCTCTTAAAAAGAAAACTAAGAAACAATATAGCCATACACCACATTGTTTACTCCAGTTATACAATACCGATACTATCTTAGTCTACGAAATTGAATTTCAGTTTCAATTTAATTTACGGAACTGTTGGGAGTATACTTCAAAATAAATATTAGTTCCTTTATTTCTGCGCTATGAGTAATCCCAAGGAAATTGATGAGATGTTTTTGTTTTGTTTAATATTGGTGAAGAATATTGATTTGTGTTTACGTCTAATAGAAGGGGGAAATTTGTGTTTTCTTTACCCTTCGAAAATGAACTAAAAAGAATGCAATGTTTTGTCGGGTTATTGGACGATTCGATATCGAAAATCGTCCGTTACTCTTTTACCGCTCATGGTTCTTTTAATTCATTGGCGACAAAACACTAAGAAGGAGACACCAATAATCTACCAAAGCAAAATTTAAAAAAAAAAATATTAGTAGACGATTCGCCCAAATTTTATTTTAGAGAACAAAAAATAAAAAACATTTTTTGGGCGATTTTCGATTCTGAAGTCCTAGTACTCCGTTAGTCTCTACCGCTAATGATTCTAGCCCTGCAAATACTTCTTCATGATTCTGGTCTCCTGGTAATTTGGGTAATAAAATATCTATTAACTTCGATTAATTCTTCATATTATTTCCGAGTCGGGTGAGCACTGTACTTTTTTATTTTTTGTTCTCTAAAATTAAATTCGGGCGAATCGACACAGAAAAATGAATATTTTTAATAGTGGTCGATTCGCCCGATTCCGGCGAGTTAAATTCGGGCGAATCGTCCAATAACCCGTTTTGTCGTCATCACAAGTCTTACTAACAATGATGATAGTAAAAAAAAAAGTTAAGAAACTAAAATCCGACTACTGAAAAATCACACTATAAAAAGTATGAAACAAGAAAATGTTCTCATCTGAATTTTTTATGTACAAACTATTCGATATGTAACGGGTATTAAATAAACATAATACATGTAATAAATATTTTATTGTATTTCATACATATTATATTATATTATATATATTTTGTTATATTTTTTTTAAAAACGTTCATATTATTCATATTGTTCGTTGTTATTCATAGTAGTACTCAGAGGACCATGTTTGTATGTAACCTACTACTAACAAATCAATACATTCTGCAAAGTAGCAAGTTAACCACAATATAGCCTATAACCAGGGATAAACAAGACGCTGCCAACGGCACCTCATGTGTCAAATAATGATAAGTAGTTTAGAAGTTATGAGGGAACAGATGAATATACATACATACACATATACCGGTCAAAAACATAACCCTCTCTTTTGCTTCGCCGTAGTCGGGTAAAAAGTCAGGCTATTTTGAAAGTACAGTTTTACACGAATCCAAATGCCAATTGTTTATAGGTGAGATACAGCTGAGAGGCAAATACCTCCTCTTCTTTTTCGAAATGATTCTGCTTCTGAATCCATTTATTATTTCGAAAACATGTCCTTTATCACACAACAACAACAATCCTACCTTAGGTATTTGTCGACGACACTCAATTACCGACTCAAATCACATATCACAAAAATATTACGAAAAACTATCACGTATGCAGACTTATATTAAGCCGAAAACAGCCCAGAGGTCCTCTGTGATTTTGGCAAGCGTGCATCCATGGAGACACTAAATAGATAGGAACAGAAGGTCAGCTCTATACAATGAGGGAAAATAGGCGATCGCACATATACCTCTGAGTTCTTACTTAAGGATCTTAAGATAAAGATATATTTATTGCATAACTCTGTACATTAAGTTCTTATTAATAAACATTACATTTTTAGTTTGAACAGTCTACCCATGTCGGATAGGCAATAGTATTTAGAAATTAGGTACTTACAAATATTATTTTTTATCAAAAAACTCATGCAGATTATAAAATACATTATCAATTAACATTTTTTTAAATTTATTTTTAAACATATTTCCATTTAATTGTTTAATTGCTGGCGGTAACTTATTGTACACACGAATAGCAGTAACATAGGTACTTTTATCATATTGTTAATAGGCGGTTTTTTTTTTTTTTGTTTTTTTTTTTTTTTTTTTTTTTTTTTTTTTTTTTAATACGTGGCGTCTCGCAACTCAGTCATAGTGACTGGTTAGCTGCTTAACCGGGCTTTCCTACGGAGACTAAACTATTAGCCTCCAGCTAGGCAAAAATTTACTAAACCTAAGCGACAACGCTGAGGGCTACCCCAGTTGGGGTCGAACCTCGGCTCAGGGCGTCGCTGGGGGGACAACTAAGGCTGGATCTAATAAAGTGATTCTACCATCCGTTCGGAATAAGCCTACGTGGAGAAGAACGGACAAGAAACTCCAATTAACTAATTAGAATTAACTATGGCACAGCTATTCGCGGGCTGGCTACATAAATAATGACTGTGACTTCGCGGCGGGGCCTCGGCGGCGAGGGCGGACCAATCGGTATGTATGCTACGTTTGACTAGGTGTTCGTACTATTTACGAACCCATTGACCGTCCTTGTAGACAAGGCTGTCAAGTTCCCTGGTAATGCACTCGTACCTCGAGAAGAGGGCACTGCATGAAGCGGGGGTGAGAGGGCCTGCATTCCGGATTTCTGCATCCAGAGCACGGGCCTGAGGGGTCATCCATATGGAATACGCGCTGATTATATTCTCAGCGACGCTCAAATATGGCTTGTGCCCGGAGGGGGCTACAGGGGGCGGGCACATGGCGTCGGTGGTGGTGGAAGCCACCTTCCGGTTTTGCGCGGGCATGGGGGCAGCTGGGGCCACTGGGTCGGGGATTGGATTTGGAGCTGTAATGGGGTGGGCCATCAGCGCTGGGATAGGCTGGGAGTAAGTCTGAGGAGCCACACTTTGGTGGTTCAGCTTACCCCATGGTGAAGTCCTCTGAGGGGCTAGACGGGGGGGTGGTTGGGAAGAGGGAGCCATGCGCATTATGTGCGCATTGTATCGCTTGGCCATTTTAGGCGCAAGCTTGGGGGCTTTTGGGCAACCCCGGTAATTAGCCGGGTGCCCGACTTGGCCACAGAGCACGCAGCTGGGAGGCTCCGTGCACTGTGTGCGGTCTTTGGGACGGGGACAATCCTTAGTGCCATGATCACCCATGCACTTAACGCACCTGGGTGTTGCATAGCAATGGGCCTGAGAATGGCCATAAAGTTGACAGTTGTGACACTGTCCTACAAGATGGGGGCGGTAGGGTTTTTCGATCGAAATGCCCGACAGGGAGCACACGGTCTTTATATTGAAGATCGGGTTGTAACCCTCAGTAGGGCTACAGACAACTAATACTATATCGTACTGTTGTCCGCCTCTCGCTTTATGCAAGCGGTGGACTTCAGTGACGGGGACATTCTGGTCAAGAAGGTCCTTACGGATTTCCTCCGTAGGGATCTCTTTTGGGATTCGCCTAATAACTACTCGGACGGGCTTTTCCTCTGGGAGGGAGTAAGTATGGAACGAGATGTTCCTATCTTTGAGGTACCGGGTTAGATTCCGGAAATCAGTGGGACTGGGGAGTTGGATTCTGATGCCTTGTTGGCATGCAGTGGCTTTCGTGTAGTTGATTTTCCGCTCAACACAAGCGTTTGAAACATCGTTCCACTTGACTTTATCCTGAAGATAAACAGGTGGAGGGGGACGGAGCTTCTTGTTGGTAACTATTACCATGGGACTGGGGCTGCGGTTGGACCGCTGAGAAGAAGCAATGTCAGGGGTGGGGGTGATTTGCCTTACGGGCGAGGCCGGTGGCAGAACAGACTGAGGAGAGGTTTTTGGTACCGCCTTTTTGGCCTTGGTAGCATTTATGGGACTACTCCTCTTTTTCCTCTTTCCTCCAGAGCAAACTACGGAGTCACCGTCGGAGGAGACGGTGTCGTAGTCGTCTGACCTATCGGGGACATTTGGGTCTAATGGGTCGTCAGCGACTGAGTTAGCTTGGTCAGCCAAAGCTTCCCATTCCTCGTCAGTGCTGAGGGTTGCTCCCTCTTCCATGGGGGAGTCATCATCGTCCGCCCAGATGGTCTTGGACTTGGACTTGGGTCTGGATTTATGGAGGGCGGCTATGCGCTCTTTATAGCTTTTATAAGCTTTAACTTGAGTAGCTATGGGAGAAGGAGGATCTCTCCATGATCGGGTTTTCTTAGGCTCGACGGCCGGTTGAGAAGAAGTTTTAGGAGAAGGAGGATCTCTCCATGAACGGACAGTAGCTTTAGGCTCGACGGCCGGAGCTGGGGGCTTAGGTAGAGTTGGCTCACCAGTCCCAGAAGTGGGCCTGGCTGCCGGGGAGGGCGACCTGGGCGAGACCTGGGCTTCGCTCGGCACAGGTGCCTGGCTAGGCCCAGGGGCCCCGGTCGGGCCCGAAGCGGGCACATAAGAGGCTAAAGCCTGACTTACAGCATGGCTGTATTTTTTGGAGAGTTTCTCCTTCTCGAGAATCTCGTGAAGGAGTTCAATTACTGCCGCGAGCGACATAATTGAGAATAATAGATCCGGTGAAGCCGGGAGAGGGTATCTTCCCCGGGTGGAGGGGCCCGGGGATGTGTGCAATCCTACCCTCCCAGTCGGGTTAGACTGGGAGGTGAGTATCTGGTGAGCCCTAAGCTTGTCTACCTGCCACCAATCTTATTGGGTGACAGGGCCCTAAGGTACCGGTAAACCCACCGAAGGTGGGCCACCCACCAATGTGTACCGAAGAAGTCTGGCACGTCGGGGTAAACACACCCGACCGTGCCAGGTGAATGCTGTGGGACGAAGCGGGGGTTGACTAGGCTATCTACCAAGGCCAACTGATCCCGCTCCCGACTCCAATGACTGCCGTGTCCTTAAGGGACTTGGCGGGTGCTTGGGGCACACCCCACTGGCTTGTTAACACCGCTAGGTTTCCCGCCAGGGACCACAAAGAGTGGATTTGCCCGGAAGGGCCAAAATAGCTGCCACTACTAGTAACCAAAGTTACTAGTAGCGACACCTTTGGAGCGGCGTGCGGAGACGCGACGGCCGCAGTGACGTCACGCAGAGGGGCGCGACGAGGCGGAGAGTGGGGGCGCCGGAGAGCGCGGTGGGGCGACGAGCAGCGAGACGTCCGCACGGAGCGACGGCTGGCGAGCTACTGTTAATAGGCGGTAAATTAATGTCATATTTATATTGTTTCCAAATGTTTCTTTTTGGATTCGATTTCAAATTAAAATATTGCATATAAACAAACATAATTCCAGTATATAAATACCAGTCAGTGTCAGGAGTCAGTGTAACTTGAGTGTTATTATTGTCAAGCTCTACATTAGTCCGAAAACATGTAAAACTGACATTCAAATAGGGTTTGACACATTCATTACTTCAAATATTCAATTCAGAAACCGACCCATAGACGCGTAGGCGCGTCTCCGTCAAACAGTGTGTCGTATTAGATCAATTGACAAGTAACAAACTATCATCCATTTTTTGTTCTGTGCACATGCGATGCACTGGCTGGTAAGCGAATGAGTCTCCTAGGGGTTGGATATCCAAAACCAGAAGACTATAGGCTCATATTTCCTAGTCTCGTTGTAAAACTCATGAAAAGAGTTTTCAACGAGATTGGGGAGGAGTAAGTTATCTAGGGGACCACAATAGATCCCAATGGGTCGAAGTGTCCGAGTTACTTCTCAGCCCCTCTATAAGATAAGATAAGATCATCCGTCAGAAATAAATTGTTAAACTATACTTAAGTGAAGTACAGTACAACTATTTTCTTAATGCTACGTCCATCAATTCAATCAATCATCAATCCATGTCCATCAATTATTAGATTTATCGTGTATATTGATTTGAATTCAGAACTAAGTATTTTATTGTTGTTTTGTTTTGTTTGCCGCGTGAAATATATAGAGCTGTAAAAACGCACGGACGTGACGCAACACGAAGTTTGCCGAGAGACATTAAAAAAATGTTTGTACTGTAATGCCATTGGCTGTTGACATTTATTTAAACAATCACAATAGTCTTATTAGTAGTGTCTTATTAGTAGTTTCTGATAATCTACGTTCCAGAAACAGGTTCCTAATGCGACAAAGTTCTAAGGGCAAAACGTTTTTGGTAAAGCCGACTTGCAAATATGTGGATCACTTTGGACCTTAGGAAGGAATCTACAAAATAATGCCAATCGTAAGTACCTACTCGTACGCATGCACTCGCTATATATAGACTCGTGTCTATATGCCTTCTGTATTTATCTATTTAGTATAGGTACGTTGTATATAGGTACGTATATGTATGTTAGTGATCACATTAACATCTACCCTCTCATAAAAGCCAATGGACTCGGTTGCGCAATATGAGAACTGTATCGTTTTATTTTACTGTTATTTCACTTTCTATTTCTTCTCAGTTCAATCTGGTTGGTATTTAAAATATATTGGCTAACTGGGGATTTATATAATAGTATCAAACTATCTGAAATTAAAGAGAGTGGCTTTTCCTAGTTTTTAACCGAATGCCCAAAAAGGAGGAGGTTATCAATTCGACTGTATATGGTTTTTTTATGTGTGTTATCTCAGAACTTTTTACTATGTGAACCGACTTTGATGATTCTCGATTTTTTTTATTTGAAAGCTTGTTAAGTAGTCCCATTAAAATTTCATCAAGATTTGATAAAGAACTTTGAAGATATACATCAGAACTCTTCAATAAATGACGGCAAATCACTCGGGATAGTTGCAATCGCTTGTCTGTTGTATTTTTTACACTATTTCATAACATAACATCACACTGGTACGCTCTAAAGGGGCATGCAGGTGTGAACAGTTCACCCTGGTATACTCTCATTCCCCGGTTTTGTTTGAGTTTCATGTTAATGGGTTAATTTATTCTAGCATCACTTTGGGCATTACCTAATTTGCTCAAAGAGCATTATTTGGGCATTATTTCTCTACTGGTACATAATGAGTACCACAACTAAAAAGTGAAAAATAAATAACTTTTTTACAAAAAAATACAACCGACTTCCAAATAACAAACACAAAAAAGTGAAAAATAACTTCAATTTCGAAAGACGGTGTCAATGAACGAAGAAACGAAAACAGCAACACCGAATGCCAAAATTGAAGTTATTTTTCACTTTGTAGTGTTTTGCAAAATCAAATAGGTTTAGTGATCCAAAGTAGCACATTGTTATTATTCCATGCAGATATACTTACTTAAACTCACGCCTATTTTCCCATGAGGGTGGGCAGCAACTATAAATAGTCCATTTGCTTCATTTAATTTTATATAACTAGTCATATACTCACGCCGATAATGCGTACTGCGTACTTGGCCTTTCTAAAGAACTTCACCTATAAGATCTGTATAAATGTCCTACAAGGGCATAATCCAATGATAAAAGAAAACATCATCATCATCATCAGCCTATTAATATTCCCACTGCTGGGATACAGACCTCCTCTCTGTGAGAGGGAAGGGGCCGTAATCCACCACGCGGGCCCAGTGCGGGTTGGTGGATGACACAATGTCTTCGGTTTTTTGGTTCTAGGACATGCCGGTTTCCTCACGATGTTTTCCTTCACCGTTTTGAGAGCAGTTTTGATGAAATAGTTTACACAAAGTAAAGTGCCTGCCTGGGCTCGAACCCACGACCTACAACTTGTAAGTCGCGGCCAATACCACTGGGCCACCACTGCTCCCAAAAACATACAAAGAAAACATACATAGGATATAAGAAGTAACTTTAAAGACTGGAATCACAAATGTTCATCAATAGCCATTTCCATTCTAAATAAAAAGATATCTCGGCCCTGCAGCCAAGAGGAACATTGCAGGCAGCATTCGAGCAATTATTGTATGTATATGTATATATATATATATATATATATATATAATCTGAATCTCGGAAACGGCTCCAACGATTTTCATGAAATTTAGTATGCAGGACCTTTTGGGGGCGATAAATCGATCTAGCTTGGTTTAATTTTTAGAAAACGTCGTTTTATCCGTGTTTTCAGGCAATGAAAAACTGCTACAATATCATTAGAATACGAAGGTAAATTTCGCCAACGTCTACAAGGTTGTAATAGCTCAGGTGAGAAATCGGGCGGTCCCGAAACCAGAAGACCCGGGTTCGAGACCAGATGATTATGTTTTTCCTTTTTTTCTCTTTTTAATTTAAGTTCTTTCTTTTGTGAGAATATCTATTATTTTTTAAACCTTTTATTGTGTAAATAGAAATTCTTTTGGTGACTCTTGTTTGCATGAACGAATTTTAATAGTGCAACCAAAATTTTCAAGTAAATTAGTACGTCTCTTTTTAAACCGTCACCCACATTCGGAAGAATTTCATAAAAAAATAAAAAAACATAAACGCATCTTTTGCTCTAGCATCCTTCAATGCAGAAGATGACAGAACAATAAATAGCCATGGCATTTATTCTTGTCTTCTTATATTTCATTAAACCTACTAAACTTTGCCATTTGTATATCTTATGTGTTATTTATTATGATAAAATGTATCTCCAGTGAGAAATGAGACGTTTTGCATACAGGAAGATTACCTTACGGAAAAGAGACTCAAGTCAAGACTCTGATATAAGTTACTCCATGCACAAATAATAACACATTCATAAATATGCAAATATTATTTCCGTTCTCATTTCGCACTACCTACTACAACTGGAATAATTTTATTCGTAACTGTGGACTGATTAAAATAACGGATGAACATTTTTCTGTGACTAGTTGGAATTACTGAGTGTTTACTCAGCAAAGAGAACTTTAACAAAAATGTAAATCATTATGAGATTTACTAAAACATTTGATGGTTTATTTTTTGAAGTCCGGATAAATGTTGGAGATTATTGTGAAACATTCAAAATAATTCTGGGCTTATCGCTCGCCATTTTTAGGGTTTCGTACCCAAAGGGTAAAAACGGGACCCTATTACTAAGCCTCCGCGGTCCGTCTGTCTGTCTGTCCGTCTGTCACTAGGCTGTATCTCATGAACCGTGATAGCTAGACAGTTGAAATGAATAAAATGAATATTTAAGTGGGGCTCGCATACAACAAACGTGATTTATTTGCCGGTTTTTGCGATAATTGTACGGAACCCTTCGTGCGCGAGTCCGACTCGCACTTAGCTGGTTTTTTTATTTTAAAACATCGGTTACATTTTATTCCCGAGCATAACCCTAAACGTGGCGCTCGGCTGCCATTTGCGGACTTCCGTGCCAACCTAAATTTAGCATACTGCGCTGACCCCACAATCAGATCCCGTATTGAATAAAACCTCGTATTTGCACATAAACGGCGCGATCCACAAATACACGGGTTGGGTATCGGCGGGTTGACCTCTTTGAATCAATGATGAATCCAATTTCACCCTACCTTTACGAACGACAGTCTCATTTGGTCACAGGTAAAAACATTTACGTGAAACACGAACCAGCGGACCACTTTGTCACAGAGATTTACAGCTCGGAAATAGATTTATTATTCTTTTTTGTGAACAACTATTGTCCCTCCCCCTCGGGTATAAAAAGTACTCGAGTGAGGAAAATGACCGAACTTTTGTCTTTAAATTATATCTGCCCTTCAGAGAGGCAGTGCGCCACATTCCCTCCCTGTACAAGAAGAAACAGAAATTCTCGTTCTGTATTTATAATAGGTATATTACCTACAATAAAAAAGTTTGAATCTCTTCTGAAACACTGGAGTATCTTTATTTTAATCTATGGCAAAGCAATTACCTCGGGCGACACATAAAATCTGAAGTGGTCGTAAAAATTCTGGAATCATTCGTAAAACTGCTATCTAAAATCTTTTGAATCGAATTTTCGCCTAATTTGACAAATAGTAATTTATTCATTCGCATTTTGATCTAGTCTTGCGAAAATAAAAATTATGGTTATAAAGTTTTATTTAATTTATCCTTAAATCACACTAATATTATAAAGGCGAAAAACTGTGAGTGTGTATGTTTGTTACTTCTTCACGCTCAAACGGCTGGACAGATCTGGATGAAATTTGGCACAGAGATAGATTATAGTCAGGAATAGCACATAGGATACTTTTTATCCCGGGCATATGTTCCTTCGGGATAACTTTTGATTTTGCGCGGGGGAAGCCGCTAGCAGAAGCTAGTAGAGAATAATTTCGAAATATTTCAATCATTTGAAATATAATAAGCTAGCTACCGAATAACCGTTGTGGGTAGGTTACACTCGTACCTTTATCCTCTATCTTTAGTCCAGGATTAGAACATTATAAGCTTGTATTAAACATAATCTAACATAGCTATTATGACCAACTAATAGCCTGTTCAAACACCTAATCCAGATCCCACTTAACATATCAAAACAGTGTAGTTATAGTAATCGCCTCACTACAAACTTACGCTATACGCACCTGAATCCCTACAAAATATACCAAGTGGCGTAGTTAGGCAACTACAAACAAAGGCAGTTTGCATTACAACACCAGTCTACATTATGTACGTGTGTGTTTATATGTGTGTATGTGTTCGGACATTCTCTGTCTCCCTCATTAATTCAAGTATGAATAGCGCAGAAATTAGTGTCAGAGTAAACTCTTGTGTCTCTGTTTGTGTTGGCTGTGGACTGGGGCTTAAGATGGATTTACTGCGCAGACGGAATTCAGACACCTTGTCGTAACTTCTTAGTGCTGGGAATTTGAGGTTTTGGATGGTCGCTTGTATTATCGTTACAAATACAATAAGTAAAATGATATTTCTTTTTTTAAATAGATTACGATTATCGTCAAGGGAGAAACCATAGAGACTTCTGTTTGGATGTTTGAAATTGAATTAGACGTGTATATAATTGTACAATAATAGAATGTATATATTTTTTATACACCGTCCAAAAACACTGCCATATACATTAACGAGAAATGAAAAAGTTCCAGTGACATAGCACCAAATTACTCCTAAACGGCAAAGGCTAGCTTAATGACGCCGTCTGCAATATTGAAGTACATTTAACAGCGCATCAGAATATTACCAACTAAAAACGTAAATATTGTGTTCCAATTTTAAATTAAATGTGAAAAAATTAAATTAAGGTGTTTGTCGGCATTTTGTGGGTGGAACTTTTTCATTGCTCGGCAGTTTATATAAAGATACATAAACACATTAAAATCACATATATTTCATAAATCCAAAGATAAACATGTTAATATCCCACATAAAATATATTTTACAGCACAGATGTACGATGCTGGTTTGTTACCAGCATCGAACATCGTAAAACATTTGTATAAAGAAACAATTTCCGATATCCGTGTAAACTTAATAAAAAAATACAACAAAAACGATATCGAAGGATGGCTTTCCTATCCATTGGAAGGGCAAACTGCCGCAAACTGTGATAAACAACTAGTTTATGAAGGTATTATATAAAACGGTTGTATTAAAAATCAGTTGCAAACGTTGCTTTGTATTCAGCCGTCGCCCGCAGCCGTATCGGGGCACACTAAAATTTATTTTGCACTCAAAAGGGAAATGAGATTATGTTTCAATAACAAACATATCCGGGGCTACACGTCGCAGGAATAAAAAGTCACACCCCGGGAATTTATTTACCGCTGTCGAACGAACTATTCAGTTCGGGGGAGTTTTATACCAGCCCCGGCGTCACTCGCTGAATATCTTATTTTTTACAAAAAAACGTGACACGCCGGAAAGTTTTCAATTTCCTCGTGCCACTGAAAATAATTTGGTAGTTATCAATTTTGTACGGGAGGTTAATATTAAGTTGGCGCTTTTGAATTTTTTGCTGGAGAAGAAAATTTTCACAGGGCGATCATTTAAATTGTTATCTAAAAAAAAACCTAAACCAAAAGTCCATTAGTCGTAAATAAACTGGTAATAATTCCAAAAGAGAAATATTTCTTTCTCCTCCCATCGAAATAGACGATAACTTTGTATGACACAGGTACCCGGAAAACGACAAAAAAAACTCATAAAAACTTTTGCAAACTAACCCGAAACTCCCATTAAACCATACTAATCTGGCAATTAAACTTGTTACAGTATTATAATACAACATAAACGGTGTGCTGTCCCACCCTTCCCTTTCGAAATGCCTCAGTATGTCATTTGCTTTATTACTACGAGCTACGCTTGCTACGGCGTAGACTTCGTAGCAACTAATGCTACGCGATAATAGCAAATAACCAGTCTCGTGGGTCTACGCACAGCCAACGCTATTATTACAAGCTTTATTTAATGTATTTATTTCATGTATGTAAGTGTTCGGGTTAAATCTTACAACTCAATTTTAAATCAGTTATCCTCCACCGATTAACATGAAATTTTGCTTACACGTTTAGTTTGGATGACAATGCATGGTTAGCTAAGTGACGTCATTCTAAATCCAATATGGTGGATGGCCCAAGATGGCGGATTAGTTATTTTTTGTGCACTGCCATGATATGGGTATCAAATGAAAGGGCTTGCTGAGAAGAATATGAAAAAAGCTAGTTTAAAAAAATATTTTTAAGGAATAATTTTATTTTTATTTAACCGTACATTTTACTAGTAGAGAGTTACTTTTTGATTGTAGCAGGTAATCTCTGGAAAGTACTGATCCGATTAGGGAAATTTGTTAATAGGAAGCAACACATCACTGAGTGCCATAAGCTTTTATACCGGCAAAATGTACGGTCCTTGTTGGATAAGCCACGAGCAAAAGCTATACTGTGATTTTTTATTTCGTAGACTAAACTGACAGCTGCCAATGACCCTATTTTTTTAAATGTTACAAGCGTGGAACATAGTATTGTAAGTAAGGCTCAATCATAAATGATTCATCGAATCGATGTGACATGACTCCTCAATTTATTTTACTTATTGGTCTAAATAAATGTTTTATGAATATAAAAGTAATATTTTTAATTGTAATAATAAAAAATCAACAATAAAATAAATGCGATCGATAAAATGAAGTCTGACATAAATGAAAATAAATTTTATAAAGGCCGCTAGTTTCTTAACAAATGTAGTTTTTGTGCCGTGAAATAGTTCAAATTTCGATCAACTTTCGATACGACACTATTTTTATGTAAGGATAAAGTGTGTGTGCCCCCAAATGTCAGTTTAGTCTAAGAAAATAACAAGTAAAATTTAAAAATTTAGAAAACCCCTGACATATATTTAATTCATGATACATAATTTGTTAAGTATTAGACACGCTTCGATCGACAATCTATTAAACAAATAATTATGACACGATATTTTGCGGAAAAACCCGAATTCTAAGAGTGAACTGCGAATAACTTTTGAACGGCTGAACCGATTTTATTCAAACATAACTAAGAACACTCTCGATAAAGTCACCTTTCAAACAAAAAAACTAAATCAAAATCGGTTCATCCGTTTAGGAGCTATGATGCCACAGACAGACAAACAGATACACAGCAACACACGTCAAACTTATAACTCCCCTCTTTTTACGTCGGAGGTTAAAAATCAGAGGTGAATATATTTATAATTATTTTGTATGTGTTTATTATGTAAATCAATTGTTACATAAACAAATAAATCAAATTATCGAGTGATTTCACACATAATGAGGGTAAAAAAACCGGCCAAGTGCGAGTCGGACTAGCGCACGAAGGGTTCCGTACCATTATCGTAAAAAACGTCAAAAATATCACGTTTGTTGTATGGGAGCCCCACCTAAATCTCTATGTTATTCTGTTTTAGTATTTGTTGTTATAGCGGCAACAGAAATACATCATCTGTGGAAATTTCAACTGTCTAACTATTACGGTTCATGAGATACAGCCTGGTGACAGACAGACAGACAGACAGACAGACGGACAGCGAAGTCTCAGTAATAGGGTCCCGTTTTTACCCTTTGGGTACGGAACCCTAAAAACAGACTTCCTTTTATTTCATTTTCATGTACTTGATTCTTCTCAAAAAGTTTAGGTAACAAAGACTCAATTTTCTTCCGGACATTGAACAGTATTAGAACAATCGTTTGTTCAGAGAGTCCTTTCCTGCAAAGTTAACGAGTCATTTATTAATATTAATTAATGGGTAACAAGTTCTTTGAAAACGAATTAGTTATGTTTTCCAATTTAGGATCTTGTTTATTATGAACAGTTTAATAGTGATGTTTCCTGGGTAGAAAAATGATAATTCTATTTAGTCCATCAGTGAGATTATCATATAATATTCGACACGTATTTTCTGCTTTACCAAATCAATAAAAATGTACAAAGATAAAGCGCTTCAAACGAGTATACTAGCACCGAGACGTCACACAATATTTCAACGCATAGTATGGTCGTCACTTTACGTTTACGAGTCAAAAGAAAAATACGTGTCGAATATTTTTTAGTAATCTATCTGATGGACAAAAAACAAATTTTCGGTCAACTACCCAAAAAAAATTGTCTTGTTATTGGCCTTTCTTAAAGTAAAGCAGTATCTAGTACATAAAAGCCTGTATTGCCTGTAGGGATAGGCACCTTATTTGTGAATTTTAATTTTGTACAGCTGACAGCTGCCAAGTTTTAGGTAAGCCTCAATCATAAGTGATTCATCGAATCGAAGTGACATGACTGCTCATTTTAATATTACTAATTGGTGCAAATAAACGTAATATATTTAAATATTAAAGTATTAATACACATGGTTCTACTTTTATTGTAATATACATGGTTATACTTTTATTGTAATAAATAAGAAATCAACTATAAAACAAATGCGATAGATAAATCGAAGCGACGCTTTAAAAGAGTAGAAATTAAATAAGAGTCACAAGTTTCTTAACAAAATGTAGTATTTTTGCCGAGAAATAGTTATATTTTCGATCTACTTCGATTTTCGATCACCCAGGTTACGTCACTATTTTTATGTAACGATAAAGTGGCAACACCTCAAATGTCAGTTTAGTCAGCTAAATAAAAAAACAGAGAACAGATATAAAGTACGCCCACATTTCGCCAGATATGTTTAGGTAAGTCCCATGCCATAGGGGGCGTTTGTACTGCCATCCATCGGGCACAAATCCTGTCACCGGGCCATTACTGAGAAATTCCCATGATAAAAACCCAATACCATTTCGCTCCACCCGGAAATCGAACCGAAGACGCAACAGCATGAGGCTCATTAATAGATTGGTACTTTCATAATTTCAGCCGAAAGATATTTACTGCTGGACATAAGCCTCCCTCAAGCGTCGCCACACTGATCAGTCCTGTGCGTTTTGCATCCACCGGACTCCCGCAACCTTGACCAGGTCGTCGCTGCACCTAGAGAAAAGCCTTCCAAAGCTGCGTCTTCTAGTACGCGGTTACCACACCAGAACTTTTCGGCCCAAGGGCCATACGTTCAGCGAGCAATGTACACTGCCACTTAAGTTTGGCAATTCTTCAAGCTACGTCGGTAAACTTAATACTTGGTACTTTAATAAGTATTATTAATCTTAAGCACTAGTGTTCCTTCATCATAATACATTTGTGACATCACTTCATGCATTACAAATTCGGGTCTACCTTTTATAGCAGTACTTTTTATATCATAATATTATTATGCATATCAACGGATAGCTTAAACTTCATTTCGCAGAAAATCGTTTGGTATACACTCATTTCATTGAAAACTCATAATTTTGGAAGTCAGAATAATCTTTAGGCATACATTTGATATCATAGTCATTAAAAGGCAGAACCATCATATCGCAGAAAGTTCACAGTAAGTATGATTTTTTGGCGTACATTGCAAATCCATATTAATTGAAATACTCATATATCACATTACAGAAAATTCATACTTAGAATAATTTTGTATGTTTTACCATAATAATAAAATTGATTGAATACATTTTTTTTTTGGATTTTATTTCGCTGTATGAAGCATGCAAACAAGCATACACCATGCATGCGAGCGAGGTTTTCTGTCATTAACTTTTGTACCACAACATATGAGACAATAAGACAATCTTTTATTTCAAATTTAAGGTTAAAATGCTATTTCATAAAAATTCCTAATTAAATTATTCAAGATTCAAGATTATTTATTTGTGGAAACATGAGTACACATACAAAGCATGCAAGTTATTAAATTACAACATAGATTAGGATCAGTCATGTTTGGCCTTAGTGGCGTACAAAATTCAAAATTCGAAATGAATTTCTACCATCTTCATAATTCATCTTGACATTCGGCCAAATAATAATTATATAAATTAAAAATTATGTCTTGAATATATTCCTTTAAAGAAGATTATGCTAAGTGTGTAAAGTTATGCCAAATAATTTTCGGAACATTAAGATTCTGCCAGATAGAGGGAACCCTACAAATTCATTTCAGAATTTGCTCATTACTACTACTCTAAACACATTCACAGTCATAAATGTCTGGGCAATTTTAACGATGTAAAAGATTCTATCATTAAGCTACAAGACTTACGGTTATGTTCCATCGTTACATGGGCATCCCGCTCATATGCACTAAACATTTTGTTGATACTTTCATTGTGCGGGCAGCTAAGGAATTAATTATCCTGCCAGAGTGTGTTTTTCCAAATAGCAACAACTTGGGGGTTTGTGGTGAAACGCTATCATATCAAAAATTTAAAAAAAAAATTACAGGAATAAAAAAACGTTCTGAAAGATAAAAGTTTAAATACCTAACTACCGTCAGAGCTTCCTTTTGAAGGCAATCGAAGTTTAAAACGGTATCGGTACACACGGAATACTTAAAAGTTTAAAGAGTGCAGGACCCGCTTTTACAACTGCGACCGATAAAAAGTTGATTTAAAAAGAGTTCGTCTCTTTCTAAATTCACTACTTTGTGGAAATGTTGAGTTTTCTCGTGTTCCTACTTTAGTTTTCTAGTGGGAAGTTTAGGCTTACTTGTGTGTAGTGGTTTTGGTCGTACTTTATTGCAAATGTGTTTCAAACTAATGCAAATAGCTCAACCAAAAACCTACACTGATCTAAATCAGGACACACATCCGTTGTATTCTTATCCTACCTTTTGTATTTTGGTTTATTAATTCAGATGTCTGCACTTGAGTTAATAAGTTACAAGTTTTCATTTCGGGCATACAAACACTGTTAAATCTTAACCCTCCTTTTGGCTTTGCCGTAGTCGGTTAAAAAGATCTTAATAATTACATCACTTGTATCTTTGCTTTATGGGGACCAAAATGTAGCCCTGAAAAAAGTATTTGGCAATTGAGACAATCAATTCTCGAAAAACAATAATACTGTTAATAAACAATTTTTTTTTTTAAATAATAGACATTTTTATTATACATACTATAACCAACGCTCTACATCGCTTAGTTATCCACGATAATAAATGATTTACACTCGCCACCAAAACTGCCCACCCGCGTTCGTTAGATCGATGTCTATTAGTGACGTCATAAATTAGCACATATTATGCTAAAATGGGCTACACGCGTCGCGATCGTCGCGCAAAGTGAAGTCTCATTTGTCATGATAATGCGCAGGAAGTTTGTAGCCGGCCTAATTATTCGATGCGCTGACAGTAAGTACTAATTATCCATAATAGATTGTGCGGTTAGCGGTATTGAAAAAGTTTTAGTTTGAAATGGGTTGTTAACATTGGCTAACTACATCATCACATCACCAGCCTATAAATGTTCCTACTGCTGGGACACAGGCCTCCTCTCTGTGAGAGGGGATGGGCCGTAATGCACCACGCTGGCCCAGTGCGGATTGGTGGTTGTCACAGTTATTCGAATTTTTGGTTCTAGGACATGCCGTTCCCTCACGATGCTTTTGAGAGAGAGCAGTGGTAATGAAATAATTCACACAAAGTAAAGGGCCTGCCTGGGTTCAAAATCACGACCTACACTTGTAAGTTGCGGCCGATACCACTAAGCCACCACTGATCTAACTAATTCTATTGAAATTAAGTCGTACCATTAACGTCCTTTAATTTTCCCAATACTGAGATAGAGGCCTCTTCTCTGTGAGAAGGAGTGGGCTGTAATTCATCACGCGGGTGCAGATTGGTGGGCGTCGGGAGTCGCAAGCCGACTCCCGGCCACCGTAGGCGCGGGCTTGCGGACGGCAAGTAATGGGTAGCTCGCCGTCCGATAAGGACGAGTCGACGGCGCGTAGTGTTCCACGCGCGCCTCAAAGAGATGTCAACAAAATTGACGGGGCCCGAGAGGGCCGATGTCTGTCTGAGTCGCGGATAAATTTAAATGAGTGTTACCGAGGCCCTGGCACAAACAACTGAAGGAACTGATTTCCCACCCAAAAAAAAAAGCGTAAAGTAAAGGTCACATGTCTTCGAATTTTTGGTTCTAGGACTTTATTTTTATTTTTTTATTAGTGATGGGTTTGCTCTTGATTCTAGTCTAGGTCAGAGGTGGCAGAGACAGAGTCGACGATGGAGTGAGCTTACCCAGAAGAAGCCTGTTCACTCTAACTTTAAAGATATTCGGGTTGAAGGCGTTTGTAAACACGGACGCAGGTAGTGAGTTCCATTCACGCTGTGCGCATTATGAAGGATGTTTGGAAGCGCTTGGTGCGAATTGGTGGAATGGTACACTATCACACTAATATTATAAAGGTGAAAGTTATGAGTGTGTGTGTGTGTGTTTGTATGTTTGTTACTTCTTCACGCTTAAACGGCTGGATGAAATTTGGCACAGAGATAGATTATAGTCAGGAATAGCACATAAGATACTTTTTATCCCGGGAATAAGTTCCCTCGGGATAATTTTTGACTTTCACGCGTGCGAAGCCGCTGGCTGAAGATAGTTCTTCATAATTGGTAACAGACTTTTTTTCTTTTTTTTTGTAAACTATGCCCCTCACTACGAATTTCTTCCTGTATCGTGGGTGCGTTTACAAACATATAATCTCACATACACAAACACCCAGTGCCGGAACCATACTTGACTCCAGAATAGAGACATTCTTCTAACACAATCGCCACTTAAAAACATCCAACCGCTATAAAAATTCAAACATCTTATTACACATACATTTTTACAATGAAAGCATTTGTATTTCCATACAAACATTCACGTGATTTACTACAGCCAGTACTAGCAATCTTGCATTGTTTTATTGTTTACCGCGTTATTGTGTAAACGAACACAATAGGGTTGTTGACAACTCGGTTATATTTATATAAAAATCAGAACACAATTTTTTGACGGACAGGCCTTCCGGTGTGTTCCGACAGCAGCACTTGAGAGCCAGTTCCCTTCTAGGCTTTGTGTGCTTACCACCATCGGCCACATCATCACTGACCACGGTGAGATAGTGGTCAAACACAGGCCTATACATAGTAAAAAAAAAAAAAAAAAAACAGGCCGTTATACAAAATTAATGAATTGTAAATTGGTTGTCTCATATCGTAAATTTAAATTCTAATAGATACAGTAACTGGCTTTAAATGTGTTAGATTCAACAGTTTCTACGTTCACCTTGCCTTCGTGATACATAAAAAGAATATTGTTCGAAAGTAAAATTGTTTGTAGAAGGTAATCTCTAGAGGTGCTGAGCCTCTATCAGCGATGGACTAACGACTCCATTGAACACCTGGTGGTGCAGGGCAGACTGGATGGTAACAGGCCACATGGGAAGTCACCGTTGAGGTGGACTGATCAAATTAAATGCGGTTGAAAGTCCTGGAAATGAATGCACCAAACTTTCATCTAACAGAGCCAAATGGAGGCAGATCGTGAGGCGAATGACAAGAACAACAGCGATCGGACAAATGCATCCTAACCACGACCGCTCAGTCAAGAGCGAAACGAAGTAGAAGAAGAGATCAGCGATGGCGATTGTGGAAATGCCAAAATGTAAGAGATCGGTCACGTGACATTTTTATAGCTCTTAGCAATCTCATATATTTGTGTAATTTTACCCATCGCTCGTGCATCGGTTTCATTGCTCGAATGTCACTTGACTAGTGCCTCTGATTGGATTACGAATGCTTCTACTGATTGAAAGCTACAATATCGCTGAGTGGTTACTTAATATTCCGGAAAATGCACGATTATTGGTGAATAAGCTACGGGAGCCAAGCCCGCAGGCAAAAGCTGATCGATGATAGAATGTCTATTTGTGTAGGCACGAAGAAAAGAAAGAAAGAAAGAAAAACCGGCCAAGTGCGAGTCGGACTCGCGCACGAAGGGTTCCGTAACATTATCGCAAAAAAAAAACGGAAAAAAAAACACGTTTGTTTATTACTTATATATTTATTTTATTTTGTTTTTAGTATTTGTTGTTATAGCGGCAATATAAATGCTTCATCTGTGAAAATTTCAACTGTGTAGCTATCACGGTTCATGAGATACAGCCTGGTGACAGACAGACGGACCGCGAAGTCTCAGTAATAGGGTCCCGTTTTTACCCTTTGGGTACGGAACCCTAAAAAGTATTTCAGTGTCACAAAAGGACCTACAATATAAAAACAAGCTTATGCTTAACCCTTAACCGTATTAGTAGTACTTAAATTAAGTTAGTAAAGACGAGAAATAAATAAAACAATAATATCATTGTATGAAACAGAAAAGAAATAAGGTGAAAAAGATGCCAGGCAGATGTATGTCGTGATTGTGGCAAGAAGATTTCCACTCAGCATAATGCATGCACGCCATGCAGTGGGTCCCCCAAGGCACAGCAGTGCCTTGGGGGACCCACTGCATGGCGCTGATTTTCAGTAAGAACAGATAATGAAGTTGGTAAATAAACTTATGTACCAGGGGCAGGTCATGCCAGAAAGCACGTAAAAAGCGCTATTCACCTCCGTTTCGGTGTCAATTTTATTATATTTTAAATTATTATTATTCATTGTAATTCAACCCTTGTTCCATGTTACTTAGGGTCAGTGTTACCCGTTTTCTTCTTCTACTCCGTTCGTTCAACTGTAAAGCTATCACTCTCTCTTCTTTCATATCACATGCTTGCCCAAAGCATTGGGCCGAAAAATTCTGGAATGGCGATCGCGAGCCAGAAGACGGAAATCCACGGGAATCCACGGGACCGGTCTCGGTATTTTACTTACTGCTTATTATTTTTTCAAAATTATATTTTATTTGCAGTAGACTACCCTATATATACTTGGCAGTAATGGAAAATGAATTGAACACTCATAATGTCGTACTTGTGCCATAAATATGATTTGCAATACAATTTACGTAATCCAGGAAAATATGGCACAGGTTTTTATTTTACGTTACACAAAGTATTATGTTCAACGGGGAATGTTATTTACCTTGTATAGTAGTTACGTATTTTTCGTCGATAAAAAATGCTGACATAAATATCAAATTAAATTACCTTCTATGAGATGGTTAACTTAACACAAACGAAACAAGGTGAAACTTAGACATTGATTACTAATTTCTAATACAAATGTAAAATTTAAATAACAGCAACATTCAATAGAATTTTTCTCATGACCATGACCCAGTCACGGCACCAGATGTCGGAGGCAGTCGGAGGATACATCTGGTTTTGGTCCACCAGCTCGCGAATATGTATCCTCCGACTGCACATCATGATTTTCTTCTTGTTTACGTCTTTTTAGTTTGCTTTTTAAGCAGTCGGGTTTTTTGTTTTTTTTTATTATTTTTTTTTATTTACAACTTTTTAGTTATATTTTTTTAGAATTAGGTACATTTATATATATAAGTGTTATATATTTTTAAAATCGCCTCTTAAAATCCTTAATTTTTTTACCTTAATTGATACCCCACACGATGGGTTTGGAAGAATTTTTTTTCCCACAAAATTGCGCCCAATAGCCGCCATTTTTGTATTTTCCAATTTTAATGTAGCCAGTGACACTCGCAGGATTAAGACGAATCGATTGACGTAAGAATCATCAAAATCGCCCAACGCGTTTGGTTTCTAGAACGCCACATAGGAACAAACATACATACATACATAGACTGATAAACTTATTACCCTCCTTCGGCAGTCGGGTAAAAAATAGGTCTTGTGCTTTCCTTTCGTGAATAACAAAATACATCCAAAGTTATACATAGAGGGCGCTCTATGTACAGCATTGGACGACGATTGTGTTGTCGTGGCAGTTTTTAGGGGGAGCCTTAAAATCCGCCACAACGAGCATCTCGACTCCAACAATACAAAGTGGAAACATTGGAAAAACACTGTTCCGTAATTGATTCTTAATCCCCCCATTTAAAACAAATCGTTTTGAAACGTTTTAATATCGTTCAGTAATAAAAAGGGGCCAAAATTTTCGTAAATGTAAAAAATAATGCCCACTTAAATTATTAAAATTGTCTGAACTGTAATGGCTTTTGTTAAGCGATATTTTGTAAGAAAGCTGGAGAATTATCTTGGATAGAAAAAAACTGTTACAATCTATTTTGATAGCGGCCTTCTTTCATTACTATAGAGAACAAATGCACTACGCAGAAATGTCACAGGACTGACATAATATGGATCTGTCTTTTATTCATTTTTAATTTAATATTTTATTACTTTCTTTAGATAGACAAGGTTCACTAGCTTAATAGTCTAGTCTAGTCAACAAATGCTTTTTTGTTTAACGTTTTTAAGCAGTTTCGGGAAAATATGAACAAGGTGTCATTCAATTCGGAATAACATACAGATAATTTAAAAAAATCATCTGCATGCTATTCAAAATCCCAAAGAATTTGCAAAAGTAACAGTAAGTAACAATTTACTGAAAAATAAAAAAGGCTTTTTGTAAATAATAAGGATTTTTCTAATCTGAAAAAAGATTCAAATTTTCTTAACCGTTTTTTTTTTACTGCCCATTGACCTACGAACTTGAAATTTGGTGATAATGTTTATTATTACGTATACTTTACTAACAAATACATTATATTAATAAACATGTATATTTTTTTTTCCAATTTATTTTCTATTTGGTACAGAACCATAAATGTGCGAAGTCCGACACGCACTTGGACAGTTTTTTTATTAATTATGCAATGGTTAATTAACTAGTTTTTTCTGCTTGAACATAAACGTTACATGTGTGATAATTGTTAAACAATGAGATGAGATGATTCTCTGAAAGGCTTCAAAATATATTACCAATGAAAAAAAACAGTTTTTTTATTAACAATTTACGTAGTTACTAAATTAAAAATTTTAACTAATAATATTTACGTCATATTTTCAAAGACAAAAATATGAGTAAAAATGTATTTGCCTATAACAATTTATTTATTAAATAAACAATAAATAATTAAATAAAAACCATTTTTATTAATCATAAAGCAAGATACATGATTATGATTCTTAAATAAATTTCTCCTTAATATTAATTAAATGGTAGAAAAAAAATGTTAATTATAAAATACCGTTTTTAGCAAGAATTGTTTTCATAAGGTAGTTTTTTGAATCTTTATTTGTATAAAATACTTAAACAACTAAATCTACAAAACTATACACTTTAACCAAAAACTACTCACTAACTTAAACTAAAAATATACTTAACTAAAATATGGCGTTCCCCACTGGTAATGTACCCAAAAGGCTGGCAGCATTGCCACATTGTATGGCAATGCTTATTCTCTGTATATACTTTTATCTATGTAAATAAAGAAACCCCTATGAGGTTTAGATCTTTATTTTCATCAAATATTAGGATTCCAAAAGAAAAATCAATTTTCTTATAAAAAACGCAATTGTTGTTTTTTTTTTAAATTGTAGATAATAAAAATAAATATTTCCATGAAGCTTACTGGGTAGAAGCCAGTTGTGAAGACCCAAACACAGAAAAAGAGCAAAAGAATGAGAATGAAATATAAATGGATGAGATTATAAAAGCTCTGAGTGGGATGAAGATTAGTAAAGCTGCATGGTATGACCGAGTATCTGCTGAAATGCTTAAGGACAGTGACGGGGTGGTAGCAAGCCCACTCTGCCGGATCTTTAATATGTGTTGGAGATACGGCCGCGTGCCGGATGACTGGTGCAAGGCTGTAATCGTACCACTATATAAACTGTAAACTACCGCGGTATTAGTCTTTTGAGTGTTGTCGGCAAATTATGCGAAAGTTCTAAGAAATAGAGTGGTAAAAGTGCAAGCACGATTTAGAGAGGGACTGGGCTGTATGGATCAGATCATCTCCTTGAGGTGCATAGCCGAAAAACATTTAGCAAAGCACAAAAAAGTCTACTGTGCTTTCTTTGACTTGGAGAAGGCCTATGACAGTGTGTGGAGGGATGAACTGTGGTCGACGCTATCCGGGTACGGTGTGGACTGGCGCTTGGTACGGGCACCGAAATCTCTATTTAAGAATTCAAGTGCTTGTGTTAGGATTAATGGGCCGTCTACGGATTAGTTTTCCATCTCATGGGTGTTAGCGCTGTACAGGGCTGTAAAGCGTCACCGTGGCTGTTCAACTTGTACATGAATCGTCTGATAGGTTTGAAAGAACATGAGTGCGGATTGAGGATGAATGAGTTGCTCTATCAAAAGCCTTCTCTATGTAGATGATCAAGTTCTACTTGCGTCGTCAGCGGAACAGTTGCAGGGCATGGTGACTGTGATGAATGAAACGTTTTAGTTAAAAGGGATGAGTATAAATGAGATCTAGACTAAAGAAACCATGCCGACGTACTTTACTGATTATACTGATTATTTTTTGTACATCGATCGCGTTCGGTTCCGTGTCACGGATATAGATGGTGATCTATCTATCGCCGTGGAACGGAAGCGAACGCGATCGATTTACAAAAAAAATTGGTATAATCAGATGAAAAACGCTAGTTACATCGGCACGGTTTCTTTTTATGGGATGAGGCATCTGTATTACACTATTATATTATCTGTGACTAAGGTAATGGTGTTTAAAAGAGAAGACGATGTATTGGAGTGTGATGTCGAAATAAATTACTAGACTGAGGAGCTAGTGAACGAGTTTGTATATTTGGAAAGTAACTTCACAAGAAAGAAAAAGAAGAGGGAAAAGAAGAGGGATGGAAAGATTAAGAAGGTTGTGGAAGAGAGAGTAAATGCAGAAAATAAAGTATATTTAATACATGCGGTAGTGACCAGCCATGTCTCAGGAGGCTCGACTCACTGTTCACAACAGCGAGCTGGTGCCTTCACTTATGTATGAAAGTGAAAGTTGGGTATGGCAAAAAAGGCATAAATGTAGGATTAATGCAGTAGACATCTGTTCCTTGCGAAGTATGTGTGGTGTAAGTTTAAATGATAGATTGAGGAATGATGTAATATGAGAACATTGAGATTTACAAGAATATGTAATGACTAAAATTGAGAAGAGTACGCTAAGATGGTTTGGCCATGTTGAGAGGATGAATGTAAGGCGACCAACGAAAGGTATTTACAAGGCAGACGTGAATGCAAACGCCAGGGACGTCCTAGCAAAATATACATACCTTATAGGTGATGTTCTTCAGAAAGGCCAGGTGTGCAGAACTCATAACCGGCGAGTGTGTATTACTAGATGTATGAACGTGAGTGAAGCAAAACAAGTATGTAAGGATTTTAGCAGGTGGCGTTCTGTAGTTTCTGCCTACCCCCATGGGAAAATGACGTGAGTTTATGTTTGTATGTATGTTCCAAGCAACTTCTGAAATAAAAAAAACGGATAGTTAAATATTAAATAAAATTAACATATAAACATTTTTATTGATTAATTAAAATCTTTAATTTTACAACTATGTAAATTGTTAGCAAAAAACTGTAAAATATATATTTTTTATTGGGTATCTATTCTGAAGCCTTTCAAGAATAATATTAACTTTAAAACTTTCGCGTTTATAATGGAAAACAAAATATCACGGACATTTAGATTATTTATTTACCTATTTAACCCGAAGTTTCTACCGTGTTGCAACGATCGTGGTCCCGGGTAGACTGGTGTCTCGGTGTACTGGCTCCGTTGGGGCAGAAAATAATCTAAATCATCGCGTTAAATTCCCGTGATATATTGTTTTCTTTCAAGGGTAACTCCAAGGAAGGAAAAAAATCTCAAATATATAGTTAAACAATTATCACACTTGTAATATTCATGCACGTTGCCTCGCCATTATGTCAGTGTTGTACATTTGACTGCGAATATGTACAATCTGCACATCATATCTTATGGGAGTGTATTTTTTGGCAGAATGAACGCAATACTATGTTGAATAATGTACAGGCTGCATGAGGAGTTGTTTACTATACAGACCTTGTGAAAACTAGAACAAATTTCCGTGCGTTCAAGCGTTTTTGCCATATCGCACGCTTAATAATAAACTGGAATAAGACAAAACTTCACATTTTTGGGAAATAGCTGTCAAAGTTTTGAGTCTCTACCTTGTTGAAAACATTTTGATGGTTTTCACGTGTTTATGGTGTTATTTTGATTTTGTTGGTCTTATATTGTAGACAGATGTATAGTGAATATAACTGACATACTAGTTTAATTATATTATTTATACCAAATTAATAAATGAAGTTTATTTTCTAAAGTTTCGACTTAGGTCAGTTTAGTATAAAAATCAATGAACAATGTTTAAAATTTTTGCATACTAATGTTTAATAATTCAGTTTATTATTAATAAATAATATAATATATTTAAATGTTTAATACTTATTACAATTTAAAAGTAAAACGGAAATAAAAATACAGAAATATTTCGCAATAAACCTTTATATTTGTTAATGTAAAAAAACAGTTTATATTTAAGTATTATCGTAACTACTTTCTTGCCCTAATAACAACAGTAGTTATAATAATCAGTCGTAATAGGAACTTATAATCAGTTTTACTTAGTAATTAACGTTATTTTTTGACAATCACAAAATAGTAATTAAAGTTATTCATCACAAAATGCTTAAAAGATCGAGCTTTACGTAATTATGCTAAAGAACAATAAACATTGTTATACAAAAGAATAAAAGCTGTACAGCTTTGACCGGCCACGGTTTGGCGCCGAATGTCATCGTCCCGACGCGCTTAAGCATGAGGCGTACCTGGCATGGGTCGATGCTCGATCGCGCAAAGCGAGTGATGTGGATCAGAAGAAGAAGGCCTTCAACAAGGCTGCCAAGTCCTACAAGATGGTTTTGCGAAGGACTTGGTTCGACCACATTGGCCGAACAGGGAACACACTTACTCTTACCCAGCAGGTAAAGCGTTTTGGTCCCTGGCTAAGTTACCACCACTGCTGAAACCCGATGGGTCGCTGGCTCACTCCGCTGAGGAGAAGGCAAATTTATTTGCCTCTCTTTTTGTGGAATCTTCGCGCCTGAATCCTGGTGACGCGCGGCCCCCTTCTTCTCCTGATGGATGCGAGATGAGAATATCAGACATTCGCATCCATCAAAAGAACATCCGTAGGGTGCTGCGCTACCTCAACGTGAACAAAGCTAGCGGTCCTGACGGAATACCAGCAATAGTTCTTAGAACCTGTGCGCCTGAACTGTATCCGATCTTGACACGCCTATTCCGCTTATCGTATGAGACTGGAAAAGTGCCGAATGCTTGGAAGCAAGCTAACGTACAGCCCGTGCCCAAGAAGGGCTGTCGAGCTGACCCGGCCAACTACAGACCCATCTCAGTAACGTCCATACTCTGTAAGAGTATGGAACGTGTACTTAATACAAAGCTCCTGGCATACCTAGAAACTAACGATATCCTTAGTAACTGTCAATACGGCTTCCGCCGAAATCGGCCTACTGGGGATCTTCTAGCGTATGCCATTCACATATGGAGTGAGGCCATCGAGAGGCATGGGGAAGCGCTTGCCGTCTCCCTCGACATCTCGAGGGCTTTTGATAGGGTCTGGCACGAAAGCCTTATTGGTAAGCTTCCTGCATTCGGTCTGCCCAGTGGTATGTGTGATTGGATAGCAGATTTCCTGAGAGATCGGTCTATTCGAGTTGTTATCGATGGCTGCTCGTCGGACCAATTGGATATCAATGCCGGGGTTCCTCAGGGGTCGGTACTCTCAGCAACATTATTCTTGCTGCACATTAACGATCTGCTAAAACCTTTGGGTATGCAGATGACAGCACTGTTGCTGAGAGATACTTGTCCAACGTATGGGCTACCGGGTCGCAGATCCAGTCTCTCCGTGAGGCCATGGTGGAGCATTTAAAACTGTCCTTGCAGGCAGTCTCCGAATGGGGCGATGGCAATCTGGTCAGGTTTAATCCTACTAAAACCCAGGCGTGCCTTTTTTCCCCTAAAAAGAGCCAATTTCACCCGGCTCCAACATTCCGAGATGTGACCGTGCCAATAACGGACAATCTTGAGCTTCTTGGCGTAACGTTGACATCGACTCTCAATTTTGCCCATAAATTGAGGCAAAGGCTCAGCTGGCTGCCAAAAAGTTGGGGATCCTTGCAAAAAAGTACTTCACGCCGGCACAGCTGCACAATTTCTATCAAGCGCAAGTTCGATCATGCATGAAGTACTGTTCTCATCTCTGGGATGGATCTGCCAAATACCAGCTTGATGCACTAGAGCCGATCGAAAAGCGGGCCAAGAGGCTAATCGGCGATGAAACACTGGTCAAGACAAAGCTTTAGAGCCTTGAACATTGTCGCCGAGTTGCCAGCTTGTCTGTTTTATATCGGTTACGTTTCGGCGAGTATGCGATGGAATTGCATGATCTAATAAAATTCCACCTAGCCCGTTTCATCATCGGACTACCAGACGTACGGCGATGTGGCATCGGTACCTGGTGGACATCCCACCCATACGCACAAAACGTTTTGGGAATAATTTTATTGTGCGTACAGCTAAGGAGTGGCCCTGCCGGAGTCTGTGTTTCCCAACAGCTACAATCTAGGGGTCTTTAAGTCAAGAGTGAATAGGATTTTTTCCAGTCAAGCGTGATTCACCGTCGACCACATTCATCGCTTACCATCAGGTGGAATAGTGGTCAAGCGCGAGCCTAGAGGTTATAAAAAAAAAAAAAAAACACTTGGACATTTTAAAACAGCTTGCAAGTTTTAAATTACGACTTTGTTACTTTCAGTAATATTTTTCAGTCTAGTTTTTTTTTCATCT
Source organism: Anorthoa munda (assembly GCA_945859665.1). NCBI lineage: Eukaryota > Metazoa > Arthropoda > Insecta > Lepidoptera > Noctuidae > Anorthoa > Anorthoa munda. The sequence continues at coordinate 18,782,102 of OX243908.1, forward strand.
CTACTCAGTATCTTTTCCTCATGATGTTGGTCATATTTTACTTACGCCAACGAATAATACCATCATCAAAACATTTTTAAACGCTTTTTCCAAAATCGAGTTCAGCCAAGTGATTATTTAAAATGGTACGGGCCGATTCGTGAGATACAGAAAATTCGGCGGCTATCTCTCTCAAACTCGAATGACGATTTTCATCCACCTGGACTTTCTGAATGGTGGTGATCTGTATGTTCTACGTGGTGACCTTGATTTCCTGCATGGTTAGCTGGAGACCTTGTCTTCCTGTATGCTGTGCTGGACTTTATCGTCTGATTCATTGAACGAAAAAATAAATAAAATAAACAATACACAACATTAAATAAAAGGTAAACCCCTCAATTAATTCAGAGAATATTACGTAAAATGTGTTATGGATACTGTACAGCAAATAAATAATTTCTTTCTTGCTTTCTTCTTTCTTTATACCCCAAGTGTAAGTTTGCAAGAGAGTAAACATAACTTTTTGTTTGCGTTAAAAATTGACTATTAGATCATAATGCTAAGAATATAAGGGTGAGAATAAAAATCTTAACGCAAACGCAATAGTTACGATTACTCACTTGCAAATTTACAGTCGGGGTACTGCACTTAAACGTAAACACGACGTTATTTACTTACTTTTATTTCGACTGGCTTACAATTATCCGTATTATAATGCAGTATTATTACTCATAATGAGAAATTTTATTTGCTGACGTCATCTTTAGGATTAAAACTATGGCATTAGAAAATTAATACTTTTTATTAATCAGTATTTAAAAGAAATTGAAAAGACATTTTGTAATAAACTACAGCAATTGCTAGAGCAATTTTAAACTTTAGGGTCATTTAAAACGTAAACAGAAATAAACACAAGTATTATTTAAATCTACAGATAGTTTTAGTTATAAAATGATTTAAAATGAATTGCTTCTCGAATAAAAGTAATAATTTTATATTAAAACGCACTAATACGCAATCTTTCTTATCTATACAATTATAATTTAATGATAAACTGCAACATTTCTAAATAGTACATGCTGTATTATAACGCCGTTTTCTACTAAAATGAAGTAAATCGAAACATGCTAGTTTAGAAAAAAAAATAAGTAGAATAGTCTCACATGCGTTTGAAAATAAATCGAATTATTTCACCTTACTCCACCGTTGTCGCAAAACAACGACACCTATCTCACATCAGGGTCGACGCATCACTGAATGATTCTTTATTGCGTGAAATGCATTGTCGCGCGCTTTTGTAGAAAAGAGAGGGGTGAACTAATAATCGGCCATTTTGGTTAGTTTCGCATGGCGGGATCGTACCTATAGATTCTTCAATCGGAGTTAGTTCGTTTTAATAACAAAAGTGGGAATCCTTAATTTTTGACATATTCCGGTTTATTATTAAGTGTGCGATATCTATTATTGGAAACAAATATAGCAGCTCACAATGTTAGGACCCATTTATATTAATGCTGATTTTTATCCGTGGTGATAGGCAATTGGGCTTATCCCATATGTAAACTACCCTTTGTGCCTATTGGCCTTGTTTGTTCTGTCTCCTGCTTGATATGGAGGGAAGTGGAAATTTGTATATTTTTTACTCCTTCGTTATTCTTTTCTGATTAATTTCGTTGCGGGATCCAAGAGAGTTAAATTCATTCTCCGGGACTTCGTCGAGCTTCATTGCCTCGGCGCTTTTCTGGTGGTCGCTACTGTTGATTCTGGCTTTCAGGAGTTGCAGTTTGGGAATTGTGCGGTGGGATTGTCCCAAATTTTATTCATGTACAAGCATGAAAACCTAGTTAGTTAACTAATGCATAAATAATAGAAAAATCGCGATAGTAAAAATTTCAAGTATTTAAATTCAGCCAAAATCATTTTTCTGCCAGCCTGCTTCAAGGAAGGTTGCCAAGGCAATCTTGACAGTAATACCAACATAACAAAAAAAATACACTATAGGTATCTCCTGTTAAAGTATTTTTTCTCCGGCGTCGTTTATTTCTGAACAGCGTCACTCCTAATATTAGGGTGTCTCCCGACGTATAAAATGTCACATAAAAAAGAGAGGGCCTTAAAAAAACAAGGGTCACGTCTCGAATGCCTAAGGCAGTTTTTTGTCATGGCAACCCCGTATAATACCGGTGTTGTCATGCTCGTTTAATCCTTAACTAAGAAGAGGCCATAACCCTTTAAATACCCGCAGGTGACGGAGGAAACCGCCACCAGATTAAGCTTGTTAGAAAAATATTCGTCGAGTGTGTTTGTCGATCTATAATTTGTCTACAATCTTGTTATTGTTTTAAATTGATCTGTTCACAATAATATATCATGAATTTATAATGTCACAAGTTTAATTAAAATTTTACGATCTGCAATGATCCTGTGACATGTTCAATATCAAGAAATCTGCTGAAAGTAGTAAATAGGTACATGATATTTCATACTGTTATCTATGTAGTGTTTGACGTCTAAAACAAGCGAATAAAGAAATTAATGTGCTCCGTGTAGAATATTTTTGATCTGCAATACATATTTTTTCTGTAACAAAAAATAGAGAAAACTTTTCCTGCAAAGTTGAGGCAAAACTAACACAATATTTCACTGTGGGTGTCAAAGTTAATATTCTATATGATTTGTATAAAGTTACGTAATTTTTGCTATTTTTACAACAATGAGTAGTTTTACAAATCTGTATTGAATAGTGTTTTTTTTTACATACGTACATACATTAACTCACGCTTTTTTCCCATGGGGGTAGGCAGAAACTACAGAATGCCACCTGCTACGATCCTTACATACTTTTTTGCTTCACTCACATTCATACATCTAGTCATACACACACGCCGGTTATGAGATTTTTTATAAAAAATAAATATAAAGCTGCATTTTTATGCCTCTTCAAGGCTTTGCTATAAACTGAAATAAAAAGCATAGTAGAAATAACAAATAATAGAGGAAATAGAATACTGTATTTCAAGAGAAAAGATCCACATTAAGATATACGAATGAATCGTAACTTATGGTGAGAAAAATACGGCTGTCTTCTCGCGCCAGGATTATTAATCATAAAGTATTTGATACGAGAAAAATATGAATTTCCGTCGGTCGCCCGGCTGCTTAAGTGATACCTACCCGCTGATATCAAAGAAATAATTTATTTTTCACCGCTAACAGCATTTCCTACAAACATTAATTGGTTTTTACTAACTTAAGAGAGTTATTAAAATATCTGCTTTTGACAACTTTGAAAAAAAAGGATCTAAGATTTTCTTGTTGGTAATTGGGTGATGGTAGACAGTACGAAAAGAATTCGAAACATAAATCTTGGTCGAGTTCGCGTCTTGTCCTTCAATATTGAGGACGAAGCTAAAAATGTGATGAATCCGTACAATGTAGTTTTTTTAGGCCATTTGTAACACGTTCTATGAATCTGGTAAAATCCTTTCACCATTTTGTTTTTTTGCCTTGATAAAATACTGACAGTAAATTATTTATTCTTCTTCTGTATCGTAGTTACTTAAGAATAGCTTATGGCTCAAGTTGTTATGGAGCTATTAAGTAGGCAATTCAATTATTGGTTTTAAGAAAACAATTTCTCGTTTTTAACCGACTGCCGAAGGAGGGTAATGTGTTTATCAGTCTATGTAGGTATGTATGTATGTATGTATGTTTGTTCCTATGTGGCGTTCTAGAGACCAAACGCGTTGGCCGATTTTGATGATTCTTAAGTTAATCGATTTGTCTTAATCCTGCGAGTGTCACTGGCTACATTAAAATTGGAAAAACAAAAATGGCGGATTTTGGGCGCCATTTTGTGGGGTAAAATTTTTTTTTTTCTTCCAAAAAAAAAATTGGGTAGGGGTATGGTGTGGGGTATCAAAATAAAGGATTTTAAGAGGCAATTTCAAAAATATATAACACTTATATGGTTAAATGTACCTAATTCTAAAAAAAAATAACTAAAAAGTTGTAAATAAAAAAAGCTAATTAAAAAATCAAAAAACCCGACTGCTTAAAAAGCAAACTAAAAAGACGTAAACAAGAAGAAAATCATGCTGTGCAGTCGGAGGATACATCTAGTTTTGGTCCGCCAGCTCGCGAATATGTATCCTCCGACTGCACAGCATGATTTTTTCTTGTTTACGTCTTTTTAGTTTACTTTTTAAGCAGTCGGGTTTTTTGATTTTTTAATTAACTTTTTTTATTCAACCATGAACTTTCAAGCTTACTTATTACTCCCTCTGTTAGTAAACGCTTTACATTCCTAAATGACTTCTGAACATAATAAATTAACTACATAATCAGTTTGACAGATCAAACATCGAAATTAAAGCCTCTTTTGGCAGTATAACAATTTTTTTTTGATAATCCTTAGTATACACTACAGAGTTTATAGAGCCATAATGAATGTTATCACAAAAACTATTGTATAAATTCAAAAAAATAGAAAGATTGTTTAGGTTCAATATACCAACTAGAAAAGGGAGACATAGCTCCACATTCAAAACATTAATACGCATATTTATGCTATTTCATTGTTTTAATTTATCATAGTAACAGCGGTCATTGCCGTTTCCGTAATATCGTAGAAACCTGAACAATATGAAGGTGACACTTTAGTGATATGTTAGATATTACACCCTGTAGAATAGGTGGAAGCAATTACAGGTATTCAGGCAGGATCTACTCTTACAACCCATGATAACTGACACCCAAGGGGAAAATGAAGTGTTCCATATACAAACAGAATCCTTACGGCACAATATTTTGCCAAAACATTATCAGATAATTAACTTGCAAAATATTCCCCATATATTTTGGCAATAAATTATTATATTTGTAATTAGTTTGCAAGCACGTAGCAAGCGGTCCCTTCCGAATCCTTCTGTTTGTGCCACAATTGTACCTACTCAATTTTAATTATACTTAATGAAACATAGCTACGGGAAAATAAATGGGTTCTGAAATAAATTATACCAACTCTAGAAAAGTTCTGAAATCTGATTGATAAAGTTTATTCATAAACAAACCCTGGGCACAGGTGTTTTGTGATTGATAAGGGGAACCTTTAACTTAGTTCGAGTTTAAAATGGTTGAATCTAATATTTCCTTAACTTGGACTGTGTGTACGGAATTGATAGGGAAACCTATAAATGCTCCTGGAGAGACACGACGCGACAATGAGACAACCATTTTTCGTAGAAATTGATATATGGAAATTACTTAGTTGGGATTAAATACTTGAGATTTTGATAAAGCATTTCAATCTCATACATTTTTAACTATTAGAAAGCTATTATCGCTGGCAAAATACCACTTAGTCGATTGCTCAGTGCTCAATACAAATACAAATAAATACAAATAATTTATTATTCCTTCATAAGTATGTACAAACATACATAATATAGAATATATAGATTTTGATGTATTACTGTTGTGCTACCACAGTAGGACATCAAAATTTATGTGTTATCAGTGACCAGTGTGTGTTGCCAGTGATTACTTACGGGGCAGAGACGTGGTTGCTCATATGGGCCTCATTTGAAGGCTTAAATTCACCCAAAGGGCAATGGAGAGGGATATGCTCGGAGTTTCCTTGCGTGATCGAATCAGAAATGAAGACATCCGCAAGAGAACCAAGGTTACCGACATAGCCCGAAGAATGGACAAACTTAAGTGGCAGTGGGCAGGGCACATTGCTCGCAGAACGGATGGCGATGGAAGGCCTCCCTCTTGTTGCAGCGACCTGATCAAGCCTGCGGGCGTCCGGTGGATGCGAAACGCATAGGACCTATCAGTGTGACGACGCTTGGGAGAGGCCTATGTCCAGCAATGGACGTCTTTCAGCTAAAATGATGATGATGACTGTTGCGCTACGTAATGTCTTAATATTATTTTGTTTGAAACAAAAATTAACAAAATGTACACGGAAAGAAAATCTAAACGAAAATGTAACTGTATACCAAGCTATCGATCAACACAAAATCTTCAAACAAAAAACAATCCGTGACTAAACTCGTAATCGGCAAGTGCACAGCTAAGCTCGGGATGACGCGTTGTCATCCCTTCCCTTCCCTTCGTTTGCACACTCTGAGCCCCCAGCCCTTGTTGACCCCTTATAAGATAACTGTGTTTGCTTTTTATGGCGGAGACGTTGTGTGTACTTTTGTTTTTAGACCTATGTGGATATAATACGATGTTGTATGGAGAGCTTTAGGTGCATAATTTCAAAAGCGCAAAATAGTGACAAATATTAGCAACTGACCTCTGCCAGCGGCTTCGCCCACGTGAATGTCGCAAATTATCCCAAGGGATCATATTCCCGGAATAAAAAGTATCCTATGTGCTATTCCAGACTATTAAATCTATCTCTGTGCTAAATTTCAGTCAGATCCGTTCAGTAGTTTTTGCTTGAAAGAGTAACAAATATACAAACACTCTTATATACTTACATAATATTAGTAGGATAGGAATTAGGATTAACTAGATTTATTATCCTTTGACGTTTTGCACTTTGATCATTCTGCCAGTTTGCGCTTTTGAAATTATAGGTTTAAGCATAGGTTAGGTCTGGCGATTTGACTGAAACAAAAAAAATACTTTCATTTTTCAAATTCAATATCTTTTAGTTCACATAGACTTACAAATCGACTCTTTTCTCGCTGCAGAAACGTACAAAATATCTTTTGTACGTTTCTGCAGCGAGAAAAGAGTCGATAAGATACCCGTGTCAATAAAAGAGATACATATAGCAATAGTTGATTGCTTGCTGTTCACACTGCCGGTGAGTAAACTCTCACCACAAATTTGTCGCAGGGACAAGAGCTATCAAAGTTACACTCGCTCAGCGATGCTGGCTTGCTCGCTTGGCGGTCAGAACTCACGCCGATAGACCAACCAGCGGTCATTTCTACCTACAGTGCGGCCACCTCGAGCGAGTGGTGCGAGTAATCGCCCGTCACCCAAGAACACTCGCTTATACACTCTATTCTCGCTGCTCACCAACTCGTTTTTAGTTTTTAGCTTTACTCGCTACTCGCTGATCGTCAGCGGCGGGACAAGTGCCTAAAGTGAACAACCGACTCGTGTTGTTGTGCCTCAAACAATAATATAAACCTTAAATACAATACACTAAAACACACCTATTATACCAACCATAGAAGAACTTGGATTTTAAATTTTCCGACTAATCATAAAAAACGTTTTTCCAAAAAAAAACAAAACTTATACACAAAATAGTAGCACAGTCTTCGTAACATTAGAATCTTTATTAACAATGTCTTCTAATTTCACCTCTTAAACTTGACAGCTCGTTTCGCCCACTTAAGCCCAAGGCTTCCAAAGCCTATCAAATCCCTTAGTCAGGTACCTACTAAGATTTACTAAATTTCTAGACCCTTTCTGAGTCTCTGGCCATTATCCCTGTATTTCGGCGCGAGAGCTGTTTAATAATCCTTTACTTTAGTAAGTCGGCTCTTACATGCATATTCATGTAAAGTTGTATAACTAAAAATTCAAGCTGAAAGTACAAAATGTTAATGAGTCTCCAAAAAAATATTCAAAGAATTTGTTGCCTTTATTCATGAGCTATTCAAGAAAATTACTTATGCCTCAATAAGTGCCTCGTTTTACTTCCAATTACAAACGCCTACAAATTATTCCAATTTCAATCAAACTTAATTAACTAATAATAACGAAGGTCACTTTATTGTAATTAAAAGTTGCGTCCAAAATGTAACTTCCTACCCCCTATAATTTACACTTACCCCTTTAGATCTGCCTTACGTTTCTCATTAAGGTAAAGTTCCAAATGAACTCCGCGATAATCTTAAAAAATATGGAACGAAAACTCTCAGATTCAATGAGCAAAAAACGTGAAAAGATCTGTTTAACTTGGAAATGGATTTTTGCGGTAAGAACGCAAAGTTTTTTATCTTATTTTCGCGTTGATACTCGTGCATTAATCTGATGAGAATAATAAAGTTGTTCCAGACGAGGCTGGAGTTTGTAGGTAAGTCGTAACGGATGATAAGCATTAGTAACCGGCACACGTGTAAATACTCCACAGCCGTGTGATTACACGACATCACGAGTTCAAACATGTGAAATTGGAGCACTCACGGCAATACGATGGTAATATACTTTGTGATAAATTGAATAAAAGATCTAATTTCGTCTAATACAACATACAGGTAAAAAACACATAAAATAATTGAAAACGAACGAAATTGTTAATCTAATAAAGTATCAAACAATTGCCCTTTGTATTGATGACGTATCGAGCTCACTCAGTTTATATCAAACAAAGCTTGAGAACAATAAAAACGTAGAACAATAGGCTAAGCGTAGCTTGAATATTTTTATCATTTTCATTAAACTCGACCCAAATGAAACATAACAGATGAGTAGAAATAAGTTGGTGAACATTGCGGGATTTTCAGTCCAAGTTTCAGTGGAACGGGCCCGAGGGAGCATTTGTCATCGCGTTCTTCGCCGCTACAAAACACCATTTGTTAAATTCTTTTGATTTTTTTCTTATTATTAGTACGCCGGAGAGATCCAGTCTCTTCTTACTGAACCTCGTTATAAGGATCTTGTTTCATGAAACACGGCGTTTGTACTTAAGCTAAATTATATGGCTTGCGTATTTAATTCTATTTTGAAGTTCCGAAGTGGAAAGTCGGTTGTTTAAGTACGGCTTAATGAAGATCATTAAATAAAAGTATTACAATCTTTTTAAGAACTGATTTCGGAGTTTTTTTTTCACTCCAAATGAGGGTTGTTTTAAGTTTTTGCTTTGTTCTCATCTTTTGTGGCATTGTTGATGCCAAATGGATTGGATTTTAAGTGACACATTTACTAAACAAGTCTCATCGTATTAAAGGAACGAAAATACCTAGAAAAACTGATTTTATTTCAGAATTTACGAGATCTTGAGTTTTCTATTTGAGAATCTAAGAACTCATTAGTCAGACTACATAACAAGCATATATATGTATTGAAACATAATTATATACCTCGTCATATTCCACATCGTCAAACACAGATATACCCGAGTGATTCAAGTAAGTACGGCCATTAAGGTAAATCTTTGATACACGATATCTCTTAATTGAACCACTGACGTATACGACTATACAGACATGGAAACACTACACCAATTAAATAATTGAAGACATACTGATTTAATGGCTTCTTGTTAGACATTTGCGTGGGTTTTAAGGAGAATTGTGAAATTATTTGGAACATAAAGACGTAAGATCAGGCTTGTATACTCTGAAATGGTAGGTACCGGTGCCTCACGCCTTATCATCATCATCTCAGCTGAAAGACGTCCACTGCTGAACATAGGCCTCCCCCAAGTGTCACCACATTGACCGGTCACGTGCGGCTCGTATCCAGCGGATCCCCAGAACCTTCACCACGACATCGGTCCAACTAGTGGGAGGCCTTCCAACGCAAAGTCTTCCGGTTCGCGATCGCCACTCCAGAACTTTTCGGTCCCATCAACCATCTTTCTGCGAGCAATGTGCCCTGCCTATTGTCACTTAAGGTTGGCAATTGTTCGGGCTATGTCGATAACCTTAGTTCTCTTGCCTCACGGCTGTATACACTGAGAGGTTAGGCAGCGGTGCTCCAATCATATACAACCAGCTATGTTTAACTGCCATGTAATGTTCCATGTAGGGGGTCGGCCTATTCCTATCAATCCAACCCCCAGGCTTTTTCTAAGTATTTCTAGATGGAAAACCCAATAATATTATGCACGTCCTAGGATAGATCTTAGGAACTCATAGCGAAAGTTGATATGAATCAACAAAAAAACCTTCAAAGTGCGTGTAGGACTTCACTCCACATTTAGGGTTCCGTGCCAAATGTAGAATAGGTTGGTGTTTGTTGACTTACGTGTCGTAGGTCATGGGTTCGAACCCAGGCAGGCGCTTTACTTTGTGTAAATTATATTATTACCACTGGTCTAAAAACGGTGAAGGAAAACATCGTGAGGTAACCGGCATATTCTAGATCTCAAAATTCGAAGACAAAATGTGACATTCACAAATCCGCACTGGGCCTGCGTGGTGAATTAAGGCCCAGTCCCTCACTCACAGAGAGAAGGTCTGTGTCCCAGCAATGGGAATATAAAAAATTTCAAGTTCGTCGGTCAATGGAAAGTTAAAAAATTCTTCGAAACAATATTTTGTGACAGATGACGGACAGACAGACGGACACGTGAATGACAGCTTCGTTTGGTTACCGAACCCTAAAAACGAAATTTGTTTAACTTTAGGATATTAATAATTAAGTCTTTCTTTGGTTACAATTAGGCAGTATGAGTCTTAACAGTAACAAAGCAGATTTGTGGCAATTTGGTCTTACATAATAATAAATAACAGTATTTACCGTATCAAGCATACATAGATACGATAAAACAAAATTCCAGAGCTTATTTTTAAGATCAAAATTTCTGAAGGTATTCGCTTGATTGTAAAACCAAAGTCTTATTTTAAGGCTTTTTTCATTTGATACCATAGCATAAAAAATTTAAAACGTTGTAAATATTAAAGCTGCAGAGCACCCATACGCCTCAATAAATACCACAAGCTTGCAATGTAAGCAAACTACATACATTGTAGTTATAATAAAACTTGCAAACCTAATACGTTTCCTAATAAATCCTAGTTCAGAAAACTAAAATAAACTTCTTAATTCTTGGGCCAGCGGCCACATTGTAAATCACTTTAATCGCCTGGGTGACACAGGAGACACGGCCTCAGCGGGCACACCGCCCGACGCGACGCCCGGGATTACATACCCATGGTCACAAAAGAAGTAGACACAGAAGGCCAATGAGCGAAAACGCACGCACACTTAGACACGCTTCACGTACAGCGAGTGCAAGCGCATTCGCGACTGTCATTTGTTTGAAATCGCCGCCGTACGTACGCGTCTAAGTGTGCGTGCGATTGCTTTCGCTCGCCGTATGGAGTTGGTCTTCTGAAACTATGTTTTATGTACGCATGCTGAAGGAAACCGTAAAATCCAGCCTTGTGTCCGACAAAATGTGAAATCTGACAGTTTTTCTCAAATAAACAGCGGTAAAGCGCTTTTAATGCGCAAAATAGAGCTTCTAACGTTATGGTTTGAAACTGTATTTTGTTTCGTTATTAAGTTATGTTTGTGAATTTCCAAGCGATTTATGTTGACGTGTTCAGGAGAGTCTTCATAATAAAATAAAAATTGTATTAAGTTAGTGAATTTTAAAATAGGACATCTATTTTCAAACTAAACGTAGATAGTCAAAGAATTTTTTTATTAATACACTCACTGAAAATGTGTCTAAATAAAATTAAGGCTCAGCATATTTTTATACAAATTCAATAAACTCAGTGTTAGAAGTCACTCGAGTCCTTAGTACACAAAATTACAAGGGGACTGACACAAAATGCCTCCGAGAATTGAAACTTTATTAAGGGTAGCAATTTTATTCGCCCGACCAACCGTAACATAACTCCGAAATTGCTGAAACAATTGAAGAGAAATTTTCCGTCATTTCTTATAAAATAAGAGCATTGTTATCAGAATATTCCATCATGAAACATAGTTCTTTCTATTGTGATATTTCCTAGACTTTTCAGAAAATAGGTTGGGGTCGGTTTACAGTCGAACTGGATGCAGCCTTATACCATTATCTTCATAGAGCAACTGCCAATCTGAGCCTTATAGCTATAACTAGATAATACGATATCCCTTGGCAGTACTTGTGTCCATTTTCCTGGCTAGAAACGACTGTCAAAGACCTACGACTCTCCTATGAAGATAACCAAAGAACGATAATGGTTTCTCACATAGTTTAACAAAAGTATAACCAATTCTTCATTTTACTGCAATGCATGTCGATTGATCATTGCCATTGAAAATAATGATTATGGACACATACAGCGAATTAATTGAGAAAAAAAAATAATGGGTTACAATTTCCGCGATTCACTCACTATATTTTGTAAATTGAATGATTAAATAAAGTATGTGCAAACCTACAATTCAAATAAATAATTGACAGGAGATATAAAAGCCGATATTATTTCAAGGAACCGACGATACAATTTATATTAAAGCTTCATTAACGTTTTATCTCTCATGCTGACGAGCTGGTGTTAAATAAAAAATATTGCAACATTTATATGTGCAAATTTTCTTGGAATCCTCCATTATGAGAATATTATAAATGTGTAAGTTTGTGTGGTTGTGTTTTAATCATGCACAACGGCCAAAGTATTTATATGAAATTAGACCACCGGTGTTTTTTTTTTTTGATCTCTCTGGGAAGAAGTGCATTACGCATCAAATCAAATCAAATGTATTTATTTCAACTAGGCCATTATGCGGCACTTTTGAACGTTAAAAAATTTACATGTTATAAAAAATTGATCCTACCGTGCATACCCGCCCATTGGGGGAATGGGGGACTCCCCGGGTTGACTGACCCGGTATACCCACTAAAATAACCCAGCGGCACTCCCGCATCGTCTGAGTGGAGGAGGACTGGGAAACCGGCACAGCCTTTACTTCCAGTCCTCCTTCGACGACCGCCCGCCTTTACAGCGGGGCCTACACACCCTTACCACTTTTTACTCTGAGTTAACCCATAAGATAGTTTTTATCCGGATAATATCCGTAAGTGTGTCCGTGGCATCAACAGTGGCATCAACGCTGCACATGCTGAGAAAGGAACCTTTTTGGTCTCACACGGGGTTTTTATTTTTGTTATTAATTTTATGCTTATTTCTTGTGTCTCCTGTGCGGGTCACAAATAATTATTTTTTCTTTCTTTCTTTCAATATCAATATAATGATCACTTGGGATAACAAAAAAACTTTTAACGGAGGCGATTCCGTGGGCAGAAGCTAGTTTACAATATAAATGCATCATCCCACAACCGCCATTTCAGATAACTAGCATAACCAACGCTAAACTTAATAATTACGTCACGGCTTCATAACAAAGTTATCTTACTATTATAACTAAATGAAAAGTTAGCAAAATACAAATTGCCTGCTTAACTTGACTCCTACTCGAGTAATATTGTATTTCCACAAGTATTTCATTATGCAAACTTGAGAGTAAAGACGAGTGTCTTCAGCAATTTTCCCGCGAGATTTTATGTCATCACTTTGCCTTCCAACTCATTATTATTTAATCTTTGCCTTAAGTAGAGTGATGACATTTGCCTTAGTTAGAATAATTCAATTGACGCACTTTGAATGTTCACTTTTGCTTTGATTGTTCAAGTGTTTTTGTAAGACAAGGAAGATTAGATGTAATGGCAACCTGTTTGAGGACTCGGGCATTTACTACTGGGTTTTTAATTATTGGGTAACTAATTACTTTGATCAATTTTAAATAATAAACTTCTGACGAATCCACCAAGTCATCATCTGCCTAGCCTTTTTCCCAATTATTGTTGGGGTCGGCTTCCAGTCTTACCGGATTCAGCTGAGTACCAGTGTTTTACATGGAGCGACTGGCTATCAGACCTCCACAACCCAGTAACTGGGTAACACGATACCCCTTGGCAAGACTGGTGTCAGATCTCAAGCTTCTGACTACTCGTAACGACTGTCAAAGATCTTCAAATGACAGCCGGGACCAACGGCTTAACGTGCTTTCCGAGGCACGGAGGAAACTCGGTATGTTGAAATGGTCACCCATCCACGGACCGACCTCGTCAAGCGTTGTTTAACCTTGAAGATCGACCCGTGCGGCTGTTATTATTTAGCCACGAGCTCGAATCCACCACTGTAGATTAAAGCAAATACGCAGCTAATGTACCTGGTGCGTTAAAAAATGTAAGGGAGGAGAGAAAATCAACTATTCATATTTATTTTCGTCACATCCTACCGAAAAGCGATCGTATTATGTGGTATGCTGCAGTTTTTGCCTATCTTCATTATAAAAATGTCACCTTTTGTATCTTTGAAAATATTAATTTAAACACATGAAAATAGAGAAAAGAGCGCTATACTCGGAGTTTCCTTGCGCGATCGAATCAGAAATGAAGACATCCGCAAGAGAACCAAGGTTATCGAAATAGCCTGAAGAATTGCCAAACTTAAGTGGCAGTGGGCAGGGCATATTGCTAGCAGAACGGATGGTTGATGGGGCAGAAAAGTTCTGGAGTGTCGATCGCGAACTGGAAGACGTTGCGTTGGAAGGACTCCCGCTAGGTGGACCGATGACTTGGTGAAGGTTGCGGGGATCCGATGCCAGACGCACGGGATGGGTTAATATGGCGACACTTGGGGGAGGCTTATGTCCAGCAGTGGACGTGTTTCAGCTGAAATCATGATAAAATGATGACGTGAAAATAAACAGCACCTTCAAACGTAACAACGACCTGTTCACATTATAGCTCCGTCGAGAAGTATCGCACAGAAAAAATATGCATCATTAAGGTTTTAAGAGACCACGAACACCGATTTTTATTTCTAGAAATACATTTCAATAATGTTGCCAAAAGAGATGTTCTTGGAAAAAAGTTCTTTTAGTAACAAAATAAAATGAAATGAGCCTCGGAAATCACATACAAAACACGCAGGGTCTAGACATTTTATCTCCGGAAGATAAAATCCAGAGGTCTAAACCTGACCTGAGCACGGTAGAATCATTTTGATGTAACGTTCAAAAGTGCCGCTTGGTGGCCTAGTTGAAATAAAATATCTTTGTATTATCTTGTCTAGACTTTTTAGAGAAATCTAGTGAGTGCTTTTAGTATATAAATATGTTGTAGGTCTCGAGACCTTGTAATAGAATAGAATACATTTTTTTGCAGTGTAACATAATTCCTTAATATCCTTATTTATTTACCTCTGATATTGTCTCTCAATATTCATATTTCTATACCTCGTTGCAGTTGTTATCGGGGCCCATTTGCTATGAAAACTGTACTCAAAGAACATATCTATATCAGCGATAATATAATAATTGCCAAAAGGTCCAAACGATATGATGGGCAACCCCAAACAATTTGAACACGCAATCAAGAAGCTTCAGATAAGTGTCATTCTAGTGACTTTCAAAATTGCAATTTCTCTTTAACTGTAAAAGTCAGAGTTTTGACATAAAAATGTTTTATAGAAAATTTCATAAACTTCCTTTGAAATTATAGTTTATTATACATTAGCGTTTTTAACTTAAAAAAAGATGGAAACCAATAAATCGCCATTTTTTACTTACTGGCAAAAACTTAAACAAAATTTATAAGTTTAACGCCATTACATGTTTGTAATTGAAATTGCCTCCTCGGGCTCTAATTACAGCTTCGAGCCGGTTTGACTTACTAAAGACGAAGTTTCGGAGGCGATGTAGGGGAATATCTTTTTTTAATATAAAAACGTTACTAATGTATAATAAAATATAATTTCAAAGGAAGTTAATGCAATCTTGCTATAATATTATAAATGCGAAAGTTTAGATGGATAAGTGTATGATTGTTAGTCAATCACGCTAAAACGGCTGATCGGATCTGGATGAAAATTAGCACAGAGATAGATTAAAGTCTGAAATAGCACATAGGCTACTTTTCATCCCGGTATAACACTTTCACTCAGGTGAAGCCGCTGGTAGAAGAAAGTTTTCTATAAAACTATTTTATTTCAAAACTGACTTCTATAGTTTAGGAGAAATTGCATTTTTTTAAAGTGTGGTACTAAGTTTTGTAGGCCAGTGTACGTATATTCTAATAATGGATAATATTTTCCAAACTGGACTTTAAAAGAGACTGTGACCTCTGAGTTTGTTTCGGTCTTTCTTCTCAGAGTAGTCAGACAGAAAACGCCGACCTCATCTAGTTTTAAAAATATGATCAACATGTAAAAGTGTTTGTACAAACCAACTTACAGAAATAAAATCATTTATCAAAGATAAAATCATTTATCAAAGTTCCAAATGTTTTTGATGGACCTCGTCGCATTGCAGTTAATGCCTTTCATTTTTAACATTTTGACAATCGTTGACTAGAGTCTAAGGTAGGTCACCTGCCTATTAGCTATTTAATACCAGAAAAATGGTGGTCCTAAGAAAACAGAGATCAATACTACATTATAATAATTCTGTAGAAAAGTCGTTTTTGGACATAGAAAATATTTCCAAAAAAAATTGCTACGGTATTATAAGATAACCAACAGAATCCATTTCCAGCATTTTTGGAAATGTTGTCTGTTTATCTGCTTGTCTGTTTAGTTGTGCATACATCACGTAAAATGTACGAAACCAATGTAGATAACTTTTTATACATAAAAATTATGAGTAACTTGAAGTATTATTAAATTTTTGTTTCATCACAAAAGGTTCACTCTATCAAAAATTAAATGAATTTTAAAGTTGTCAAGAAGTAATATATCACAATACACGCAATTTAGATACTCGGACAGTTGAGCTCCGTATTCGATAGATGGCATTGTGCATATGCCGTCATTTTCTGAATAGCAGTGTTAAGATTCTCCGCGAAAGAATAAACCTAGAAAAAAAAATTGGTGGGTATGTAGGCAGAGTAGGCAGTTGACAGAAGCGAAACCGCGGGCACAGCTAGTATGAAATAAGATGTTGTAAAGGTATGTCGCTTCATGAATTTATTCCGCGACCGTGTAAAACTAGGTTGTATCCAGCCAGCAATACGTTCATGAAGCTTTTATATTAATAATTCAACGACTGGTACAGCGCCTGGCATCATATTGAATTCAGTTAACATAACGTTGTCGCAAGTTGCTCGCAGAACGGATGGCCGATGGGCCCGAAAAGTACTGAAAATCGGAAGATAATGCGTTGGAAGGCCTTACACTAGGTGGACTGATGACCTGGATTAAGATTGCGGGAATCCACGGGATGCAAGACGCACTGGACTGGTCATTGTGGCGACGTCTGGGGGAGGCCTATGTCCAGCAGTTTCGGCTGAAATGATGATGATGATAAACGTTGCCGTAGACACATGGGTTTTAAAATAATGATTTTATAAAAATATAGGTAGGTTTGATTTTGGTTTCTATCATCTGCCCAGATTTTTCCCGACAACGTTGGCTACCAGCATAACTGTATAGCCTAATAAGAGAAAAAGAAAGTGATTTTGAGTTTCTCATTAGGGATTTCTTAGTACCATCTTAGAAAAACCGGAAGTGCGAGACCGCCGATCTAATTTAAATAAAAAAAAAAAAAAATAAATAACAATTTTTTTTTTAAATCTTGATGATGTGAATAAGTCTATTCATCAGGTCCAAACTTGGTTCACGGCAAACAATTTGGTACTAAATGAAAAAAAACCAAATGTATTAGATTCACATTGCCGAATGTCAATAGTAGCGAATGCGACATCATATTGAATGGGAAAAAGCTGGACTATGTTAATCAAACAGTTTTCCTGGGAATCACTCTGGACGATAAATTGCAATGGGGGCCTCACATAACATCTCTTGCGGGTCGGCTGAGCTCGGCCGCGTATGCTGTTAGAAAGATAAGACAGTTGACGGATGTGGAGACCGCGCGTTTGGTATATTTTAGTTACTTTCACAGCATTATGTCATACGGTATTTTACTGTGGGGTCGGGCGGCTGACATTGAATCAATATTTATATTGCAAAAGAGAGCTGTGAGAGCCATTTATAAGTTAAGTCATCGAGAATCTCTTAGGGAGCTATTTAAAAAGATTAATATTATGACAGTTTCTTGCCAATTCATTTATGAAAATATTATGTATGTAAGGAAAAAATTAAATCTCTTTAGTAAAATTAGTGATAGACACAATTGTAATACTAGAAATAAAGATAAGTTAGATCAGCCATCTTATAGATTAGCGATAGTACACACATCTTTCATGGGGTACTGTGTTAAATTCTATAACAAAATACCTTGTGAGATATTAAAACTTAATGAAAGAAAATTTAAAACAATAATTAAAAGCACACTTTGTAAACAAGCATATTACAAATTAGATGATTATATTCAAGATAAGAATGCTTGGAAACATGCTGGTCCTGCTCCGTAGGACAATCTTAAGTATAGAAACTATCAAAATGGTTAATTTGTGTACGGTATATTCATAATTATTATAGTAACGCTTTATTTTCTTCTCTATTTGTTTAAAAAATTATCTCGCACACTGTTCCGTTGTTGTTGAATTAGGTAATTTATCTATGTTTACATTATACTTGCGCCTCGTCCTCTTAGATATAAGTATTAAACACATGTAGTAACACATAAGTGACACCACTCTTCACTGTAGTTGAGTTTTTTTTTTTTTTTGCGGGTATATTTGAACCCTGGCTGATATTATAACTAGCCGTGGACCGCGCACACCTCATTCACATTTTAGTGCTGAACCACTCAAGACGTGTAGTATTCTCCAGTATTTCCAGTTACAAATTGTACCTTTCTTTACATCATAATGTCAAAAAGGAAGCAAGAGGACGATTACAAACACCTATTAAGTAAAATAAAAAAGTTAGAACGGAAAGTCAGTCGAAAACGAATAATATCATCGTCGTCGTCAGAAGATTCGGAGGATGATTCACCACGACATTTGTCTGAAAGGGAATCGACAAACTCGGGTAAATATTTCCATGGTTTTTTATTTTCAATAAATAGGTTACGTAACGATGTTCATGTACAATCATGAACCTCACCATATATACCAATACAACGTAAAAAGTTACGTAATATTAATCTTTATTTCGTATAGTGATTTAAATCTCATTACAAGTATATCGCGGTATTTCACATGTACCCGCTTGTCAAAAAAAAAAAAAAAAAAAATTGCCTCGTAAAACCATGGTGCAAAACGTATTTACGTTTAATATCAGAGCGTGTAACCTGAGCTGTCAATGGGGCTGACTCGACACACACTATGTATGCACTATAAAGGGTCTTGAACAAAAATACTTTCTTGTGAAACCATGGTGCAAAACGTATTTACGTTTAATATCATAGCGTGTAACCTGAGCTGTCAATGGGGCTGACTCGACACACACTATGTATGCACAAAAGGGTCTTGTATTTACATGTTTACCCTCTTGGTACACCGTAATGTTCATTTACTAGGTATTGACCTATTCTATACACAATTAAACTGCGCGGTTCCTAGAAATAAAACTTGCCATTATAGCATATGTTTTTATTTCTTATTACAGCTTTGGCGGCTTTAGGCCCACAAGATTGGTTAACTACACACGATAACGTGGAGTTAGATAATAACGGCAATGTTACACTTGAAACGAACCCCGAAGTAGTTACGGAACTGGCTTCCGAAGCCGTAACAAATACAGTCGTGGATCCAAACGAACCAAGTACATCTTCAACTGCCGGGCCTAGTACTCAAGTTGAAAGTGTTGTAATTTCACTAGAAAACGATGTGCTTGAAATTTTGGGTGAAGATCCGTCCGCTACAAAAAAGTATGCCTCTGACGTACATACTGAAATTGCAACACGCTTCCAGCATATTGTTACCAATGGCCTTAGCAAGGAAATGCGTAAGGAATTACTGGCCAAATATTTAACGCCAGAGAACTGTTGTCATATTGCTGCACCCGGATTAAACCCGGAGATAAAAGCCGCACTCTCCGAGGCTTTCGTAAAGCGAGACGCAGGCATTGAGTCTAAACAGTCTCATCTGGCAAGTGCTATTTCTTGCTTATCCGAAGTATTATCGTCTCAGCTAAACAGCAAAACAAAGAACAACGAGATGCTCGCCAAACTGATGGACATGGGGCGTCTACTTTGCGATATCCAGTACGGGGATTCCATAACCCGACGAAATTTCATTTTCTTTAATTTGAAAAAAGAAATGAAGGAACACTTATCGAATACAAAAATTGATAAATATTTATTTAGCGAAAGTTTACCTGACACACTGAAATCTGCAAAAGCAGTATCTAAGTCGGGTACTGAGCTGAAGCCGGGGCAAAAGAAGGCTCCTAAGGCTGTAACACTGAGGCCTTTAAACCGCCGAGCTCCCGCCCCCGCGCGCAGGCCGCCGGGGCCGCCACCGAGGAGCCGCGAGCCTGCTGCGCCTCGGGCGCCATTTCCCCCGCCGCCGCCGCCGCACTACTCGAGGACGTCGTCGCATCATCATCCACCGCCGACCGGCAAATGGCGCCGCTAAATACAGTTAAGTACGCAGGTAGATTGTCTGATTTCTATAAACAATGGGCACGCATTACTGATGACCGCACAATTCTTTCATGGATTAAGGGTTATAAAATCCAATTTGCATACCCAGTTATACAACACTCAGTACCGATACCACCTAATTACACGGAAACTGAAAAGTTACAATTTCAGGAGGCTATTGATAAACTTATAGAAATCGGTGCAGTTTCAGAATGCGAACCGTGTGAGGAGCAATTCATCTCTAGTGTCTTTCTTGTCCCTAAACCAAATGGATCGATGCGGTTTATACTAAATTTAAAAAAATTGAATAATTTTATATACGCGGAACACTTCAAACTTGAGGATTTGCGAACCGCCACTAAATTAATTACTCGCAACTGTTTTATGGCCACTTTGGACCTAAAAGATGCTTACTTCTTGCTTAAAATACACGAAGACTCAAAAAAATACCTAAGGTTTATTTTCAGCAATACTTTATACGAATAATTCAATGTACTTCCATTTGGTTTAAGCACTGCTCCATTGACTTTTACTAAATTAATGAAACCTGTCGTTACACTGTTACGTACCATCGGTTTCATTTCCACTCTGTATTTAGATGACTGGTTCCTAGTAGAACAAACATACGAAAAATGTTTGCTTAATATCGAGGCAACTAAGAATCTTTTAATCGCTTTAGGATTCATCATTAATGAAGATAAAAGCATGCTACAGCCATCTTCATCCTGTAAGTTCCTCGGGGTGATATTAGACTCTAAACGTCTTCAAATTAGCTTACCTATGGAAGAACGATTAAGAATCAAGGATCAGCTAATAAAATTTATAGGACTTAAGCGTTGTAAGATAAGAACTTTTGCACAATTGGTTGGTTTACTTGTGTCCGCGTGTCCAGCCGTGCAATACGGCTGGCTATATACAAAGGAGCTTGAACGCTGCAAATTTTTAGGTCTAAACGGCGACGATGACTATGACAAGATTATGACCTTGCCAGATTCACTACTCCCAGATTTGCAATGGTGGTTACATAATATTGAATATTCTGTCCATCCTATAAGAAAAGACGAATTCTGCAGAGAAATATTTACGGACGCTTCGACTACGGGATGGGGAACGGCTTGTAATAACAAAACGGCTAGTGGCCAATGGTCAGAGAAAGAAAGGCAAATGCATATTAACTACCTTGAACTCTTAGCCACTTTTATTGCCTTGAAGATTTTCGCAAAAGACCTTTATAACTGCCAAATACTCCTTCGTGTCGATAACTCGACGGCGATATCTTACATTAATCGTATGGGTGGCATACAATTTCCCCACCTAACCAAGATCGCTAAGGAAATCTGGCAATGACCCGAGAATCGCCGGCTCTTTGTGTTCGCCTCGTATATCAGGTCATGTGATAATTCCATAGCAGATGCGGAATCACGGCGTTCTCATCCGGATATAGAATTCGAAATTAAGGACTGGGCCTTTCATTCTCTGACAGAAGCCTTTGGAAGGCCGGATATAGATTTGTTTGCCAGCAGGATAAATAAGAAATGCTCTAAGTACGTATCATGGCACAGGGACCCTGATGCATACGCCATAAATGCATTTACTTTAAGCTGGTCGAAATATTTTATTTATGCATTTCCACCTTTTCCTCTCATCTTGAAGGCTCTCAGAAAAGTCATTTCGGATAACGCACGAGGAATTATGGTCGTACCGTTATGGCCCAGCCAGCCATGGTTTCCCGTATTTAGATCACTTCTTATTTCAGACACGATTACATTCCAACCAGAAAAAGACGTAGTGATTTCTCATTCTAGCACCAGTCGAATCCGGTCGAAGCTTACCCTGGTGGCAGACATCTTATCCGGGAGTCATTCCTGCGCAGAGGCTTCCCACCATCAGCCTTAGACATCGCCTGCGCGTCCCTGTCAGAAAATTCCCTCAAACAGTACGACAGTGCGATTAAAAAGTGGTGGTTCTTTTGTAAAGACAAATCTATCGAAATATCTGAGGCCTCAGTCCCAATTGTAATAGATTTTCTTACTCAAATGTTCCATAACGGTGCCCAATATGGAACACTGAACTCGTACAAATCGGCTTTATGTCTGTTAATAGGAAATGATTTATCAAAAGATAATAGAATAACTCGGTTTTTTAAGGGCGTATTTCGACTCCGGACACCCTTGCCAAAATATAATTGCACTTGGAATCCTGACTGCGTCCTACATTTTTTAAGTACCCGTTACCCAAACGAAAACCTATCTTTAGAAGAACTTTCGAAAAAGTGTATCACGTTGTTGGCTCTTACGACGGCACACAGAGTGCAAACCTTTTCTAAAATAAAGATAACAAATATAGAGAACCTTAACGATAAAATATTAATTAAAATTCCCAATATCATAAAAACTTCCCGCTGGGGTTCCAAGCAACCAATTTTAGTTTTACCATTTTTTAGGCAAAAGGTTGAAATATGCCCAGCAAAAACCTTATTGTCTTATATTAACATGTCTGCTTCACTACGTAAATCGGATTCATTATTTATCGGGTCTAAGAAACCCCATAACCCGGTATCTACGGCGACCCTCAGTCGATGGATCAAGTCCACGCTCAGCGAGAGCGGCGTGGACGTGTCGGTGTTCACCGCGCACAGCACGCGCCACGCGAGCACGTCGCGCGCGCATGCTGCGGGGGTGAACATCGACCTCATAAGGAATACCGCGGGTTGGAGCGGTAATTCCAACACGTTTGCTAGATTTTACAACAGAGTTGTTGTCGATAATAACGATTGTTCATTAGCTAGGTCGATAATTGATAATGATGATTAATTAACACATTAGATATGCACTGTTACAGTTATTAATATGATTATATTATGCTTATAATATAGAATAATTGTACTCAGTAACATCAAGATTTATGTCACATTTTCGGTTAGAAAACACAATTATTGAATAAATACATGATTTGTTAAGTAAATAAAACTATTTCATTGATAATTCCTGAAATAACTCTCAAGGTCTAGGTACATGTGTTTAATACTTATATCTAAGAGGACGAGGCGCAAGTATAATTGATGATTAAACGAACTTACCTTAAGTGAAGTTCTATCATAATTATACGAAGCGCCTCGTCCGAATAGATAAGCAACCCGCCCACCCAAAAACCCCCTCTTAGGCTATTCAATATTTCAAGAGATATCAAGAAATAGTCTAAGAATGAGACTCTAAACTAAATGAGGTGTGCGCGGTCCACGGCTAGTTATAATATCAGCCAGGGTTCAAATATACCCGCAAAAAAAAAAAAAAACTCAACTACAGTGAAGAGTGGTGTCACTTATGTGTTACTACATGTGTTTAATACTTATACCTATTCGGACGAGGCGCTTCGTATAATTATGATAGAACTTCACTTAAGGTAAGTTCGTTTAATCATCAAATATTTGTAAGTATGTGTGAACCATGTCCCTATTTATCAAGTGAAGGAATTTACCTGTTAGTGCTTGTAATAGTTTATACTTAGTACTTGTTTTTATATTTAGTATAGTAGTGCCGGGTGCATCGTTATCACGTATAAGAATTTATTAATGTATGTACTATTTATGTTAATATTGTAAAAAGCCTTTATTTTTTAAAAAAAGAGTAAGTATGGAGTTTCTTGTGCATTCTTCTCCATATCAACCTACTTTTCCGAATGCACGGTAGAATAAATTTTTTATAACATGTAAATTTTGTAACGTTCAAAAGTGCCGCATAATGGCCTAGTTGAAATAAATACATTTGATTTGATTTGATAAAAAATTACATTCAGAACAAACATTTTCAAACAAAGTGTACAATGGGCGGTCTTATCGCACAGGGCACTTAATCTCTTACAGACAACCACACTTTGTAATTTTTATTTGGAAGTCGGTAGTATTTTTTTGCAAAATAGTTTTTTTATACATGAAGAATCTTTCTATCTAACGTCCAGTTATTGAGTATCTGGACAAAGTGATGGGCTTTCAGATTTGTGGATATCTGACTATCAGTAACTGTCAATTATCTATCTAGTTCTAAATTGTGGCTTCAATCATCATTAAAATTAATGATCGATAATTGAAGATTATAATCAAATGTAGGTATGATTGAGATTCCGAGCAAGTTGATAAACTCGGACGCAACAGCAATATAATCTATTTGCGAGTTATCGCGTCGCAGCTGACTGCGGAAGCCAGGTTCCTTGTTCTTTAGAAAGTACAATAAACTTTCCTTGATACTATATTTAGGGATTACCTACAAGAGTTCTTGCCTGTTCTAGAGGACTGGCGTAAAAAATAAATACTTAAACTACATCAACATCTAAAAAAAAAGCGTTTGAGATCAATTCTATGCCTAGTTAATTAACTATTTATATCCACATACAAAATGTTTTGCCCATACAAAACTATTCTTCAAAAACAAAAACTAATTCTCCCACAAAGTTATCGTTCATAACCGCAATTAAGTTGTACGCGTTTTATTGGCCCGTAAGTGGTGAAGTATCGTCCTTGGTACGCGGTAATGTGTCGGGGCCTTTAGTTTTACGTCCAACGTTGAAATGGGTCAATTTGTGGGGTTTATGTGTGACTGTGATACAGACGAATAACGCTGCACGTTTTTATTCTGTTCTTCCCTCTTTATACGGTACTTTAGAAATCGCGGGACACATTTTAATGGTCTATTTGGTGAGTCGCCACAAAGACTATCAAAAGGCGACATTTGTTTTAGACTAGCAATTGCCCGCGGTTGAACTTGAATCGTAAGTTTTAATTTTTTTGCGCGGAACCCTAATCTTCTTCTTCTTTTCGAATCGATGGCACATTTAATTAGATTGTCTGGGCCCAGTAGGCGGCCACGCTTATTGCAGCGTCAGAAGCACTGTACAGGTCTTCCAGGGTGCAAGTGAATGGACAGCCAGGACACTCCAACAAGTGGGACATAGTCTGTACAGGGGCACCACACTCACACCAGGTGTTGGACGAATCAATAATCCCCCATTTTGCCAAATTATATTTGCAGCGACCTACTTGTGTATGTAGCCGATTTTATGGCTTCCATACAGGCCACTGCAATTCATGACCAAGCGGTAGATGTTCCTTGGGCTCAACAAAGTCATGGGGTGGTGGACACTTCTCCAGCCACAACTTTCTCCTCTCCTCAGGCGGCAGGAAACTCCTACGACTTTAATAATAATAAATAAAACAACCCTAATACTTTTTAACCGCAACGGAGAAAGAGGGGTGTTGTAACTTTGATGTGTGTATCTCTGTATTTGTGTCTGTCTGTGGCATCCCAGCTCCGTTTATCCTGCACACATGCTACATTTCACAATTTTGACACCAGACGTGGCCTGATCTTTACACAAAAAGAATAAGCTCATAGCTCCTAAACGGATGAATAGGTAAGTTTTTTTTGTTGTACTAATATTAAAATAGTCTTAGTTACTCTTTCTAACATTAGTTATCTGCCAGTGAAAATCCCATTAAAATCGGTTCAGCTGTTTCAAAGATTAGAAAAACAACAGGAACAAACAAAAAGTCAGATTATAATTTATAGTTTTTAGGGTTCCGTACCCAAAGGGTAAAAACGAGTCCCTATTACTGAGACTTCGCGGTCCATCTGTCTGTCTATCACCAGGCTGTATCTCATGAACCGTGATAGCTACATAGTTGAAATTTTCACAGATGATGTATTTCTGTTGCCGCTATAACAACAAATACTAAAAACAGAATAAAATAAATATTAAGTAGGGATACACCCATACTACAAACGTGATTTTTTTGCCGTTTCTTACGATAACGATACGGAACCCTTCGTGCGTGAGTACGACTTGCACTTGACCAATTTTTTGGTATATTTAAGTACTTACCTACCGTATAAACTTTCGTAATATTAAGCATTTATTAAAAAACTGTAATTTTAATATTACAAACAGACACTTTAATTAAATTTATTTATATAGATGTAGGTATAAAAGATTACCAGCGAAAGTGGGTTTTGTTTCAGGATTTTAATTGCATATTTTGATCTAGATTTCGATATAGATCAGGGATTTTTTTTTTTTTTTTTTTTTTTGGGACAAACCCACCGCACTATTCCCAAACCACTGCAACTCCTGAAAGCCAGAATCAACAGTGGCGACCACCAGAAAAGCGCCGAGGCAATGAAGCTCGACGAAGTCCCGGAGAATGAATTTAACTGTCTTGGATCCCGCAACGAAATTAATCAGAAAAGAATAACGGAGGAGTAGGAAAAAACATAAATTTCCACTTCCCTCCATATCAAGCAGGAGACAGAACAAACAAGGCCACTAGGCACAAAGGGTCGTTTACAACTGGGATAAGCCCAGTTGCCTAGCACCACGGATAAAAATAAGAATTAATAATTAATGGGTCCTAACATTGTGAGCTGCTATGTTTGATTCCAATAATAGGTATGGCAAAAACGCTTGAACGCACGGAAATTTGTTCTAGTTTCCACAAGGTCCGTATAGTAAACAACTCCTGAGGTAGCCTCTACATTATTCAACATAATATTACGTTCATTCTGCCAAAGAATACACTCCCATAAGATATGATGTGCAGATTGTACATATTCGCAGTCAGATGTAGAACACTGACATAAAGGCGAGGCAACGAGCTTGAAGGAAAACAATTTACTTTTAAAGTTACCATGCCCTGTGAGAAATTGGGCAACACAGTGATCCACCTCCAGCCACGTCCTGGCCAGCCGAACGCGAACGGATGGAAAGAATTGGTGGAGATGTCGGCCCTTGATAGAATTATCCCACCTACATTGCCATTCGGATAAAAGTTCCTCCCAGACGTCAATAGGTGGTTTAAATAATCTAGAGATTTTCTCACGGTCACTCCGCGTTAAAAAGTTCGCGTCCGTGGTCTCTCGTGCGGAATAGTACATTGCAGCACGTCGCTGCACTTCAAGGTCGACCGGAAGTACGCCAGCAAGTACCGGTAAGGCCTCAGTACTAACCGTCCTGTACGCTTTGCATAAGAATATCAAAGCCAAACGCTGACTCTGAAGCAACTTACGTCGCACCGCCCCTATGGTGGCCCTATCAGCCCAAACTGGCGCCCCGTAGCAAATACAACCCAAGTAAGTAGCCCCATAAATAGTTTTTAAAGTTAAAAAAGACAGACTCCACGTAGATTTAGATATTCTCGTTAAGGCATAGAAATTTTTTTTTGCTTTTTCACCGACTATTTTAATATGATCTATAAATGCAAAACTCCTCTCTAACACGAGACCAAGATAGCACACGGACTGCTTCCTTTTTACGGGAACGTTATTAAATTTAATAGTAGGACACGATTTAAGATTACCCTTCAAAATGAGTTGATAAGTTTTGTGCGGAGCAAAGGTCAGGCGGTTTCGATCGCCCCACTGAGATACCAGTAGATCAGGGATGGGTATATAGATCAGGGATGTTTGCCTGTAATTAAATTTTACTGTTTCCGTTGTGCTCTCGAAGAAGAAACTGCATTCAATTTAAATAACAAATAGAGAGAAACCCAACTATCTCTAACAAAACAACAACAAACAATACAAAAACAATAATAGGAAAAGATTATCTTTTCCTGGCTTTCTCGTTACGACAAATTGTTTGAATTAAAAAAAAATTACGCATATAATGATGATATTTATTTTGTAAGTCGGTTCAAAATGAATACGTCAATTTTATTTTAGCTAGATAAGACCGGTGATGTCTACTCTTCTTCTTCCACTCCGCCACCATACACACGTACACCAAGGGTGTACCTTTCCATCTCTTTTGTGTCGTCTTTGAAAGGCACTTCTTCACGATGTGCGTAAGTGACAGATGTATACAAGTCATAAACATCTGTTCCTTACACGCACTCAAAGTAACCTTACTCTAAAAGCTTATGGTCACTCCCCAGGTCTCCACACTTCATGACCGTACCATCGAAGTCTGGATTAGGTAAATTTTTCGGCGGTTGGTGCAACATTAAAACGGTTTTTTCAAATTACTTTGAAGAAAAACACTGATGTAAACCCAGAGTGATTTATTTCTACTCATCATTGTCATAAAACCAATTAAAAACTCAAAAACAGCTACAAAATTAAAAATCCAACAAAATATAGCAAAATATGTTGTACGATAACATTATTATAAGTTAATGCGGTTGAGTGTTCGCGACGCCGCGAGCAAGAAATAAATTAGCTATCAGAGGCAAATTCTATCTTGCATTTTACCAGATTGTTGCTTTTAGCTTCGGGACAAAATTATGACTGAAAATGTGCGTAAATATGAGCGTGGCTTCCTTAAACATCATTAGTATAATAAGCACCTGTAATATGTAACGTTGTATTGGCCCAGTGGCTAAGACCTCGCCTCTCGTGCTTGAGATCGTGGGTTCAAATCCGGGCAAGTACCAATGTGATCCTTTTAAATTCATAATGTACTTTCTTAGTTTATCTTGGACATCACAGGCAGCGGTGAAGGAAAAACATCGTGAGGAATCCTGGACTTATATAGTATATGTAAGTCTGAAATAGCCAGGTCAGAGGTCTGTGTGGTTCCCAGAGGCGGCTTAATTATCTGTAACACCAGAGGTGGCCACATCTTCAAAAAAAAACCGGCCTAGTGCTAGTCGGACTCGCGCACGAAGGGTTCCGTACCATTATCGCAAAAAACGGCAAAAAAAACACGTTTGTTGTATGTGAGCCCCACTCAAATATTTATTTTATTCTGTTTTTAGTATTTTTTGTTATAGCGGCAATAGAAATACATCATCTGTGAAAATTTCAACCGTCTAGCTATCGCGGTTCATGAGATACAGCTTGGTGACAGACAGACAGACAGACGGACCGCGGAGTTTTAGTAATAGGGTTCCGTTTTTACCCTTTGGGTACGGAACCCTAAAAATGGAGAAGATCTGTAATATTTCATGCGAGATCTGAAGATTTTTGATTAATATGAAAGTTTCTGGCGTAGACAAATCTTAGTCTGAATTATTTTATCATCGTTATTGTTGTACCCAAGAAGTATTATATAAAAGGCGATGGTCGAAAATATATAAACATAATTCCCATAACTAATTTCAATATACATTAGATAAAAGCGTCACGAAACTTCACCAAAAGACAACTGCCAAACCCATAGCCAATGTACAGAAATGAAGACGTTACCGAAACAAAAATATAAATAAGCTTTTATTTTATTTTTTAAACAATTTCTCGTTATGAGTAACAAACTTGTGCGTAAAATTTCTGCTCAATCGAACACCGGGAAATGGGACATAAGTGAAAATAAATAAAAGCTTGTATTATGACATAAGTAGACCGTATGATGACACGTTAATTCAATGTTTCAGTTTGCCAAAATCTCGAAAGAAATCACACTATTTCAATGTCATCATCATCATATCAGCCGAAAAACGTCCACCGCTGGACATAGGCCTCCCTCAAGCATCGCCTCAATGACCGATCCAACGCAACGTCTTCCGGTTCGTGGTTGCCACTCCAGAACTTTTCTGCCCCATCGGCCATCCGTTCTGCGAACAATGTGCCCTGCCCACTGCCACTTAAGTTTGGCTATTCTTCGGGCTATGTCGGTAACCCTGGTTCTCTTGCGGATCTCTACATATCTGATTCAATCACGCAAGGATACGCCGAGCGTAGCCCTCTCCATTGCCTTTTGGAAGACTGTAAGCTTTCTGATGAGGCCCATTTTGACCAACCACGTCTCAGAGCCATAGGTCATAACTAGCAACACACACTGCTAAAAGGGATAAAATATGGACACAATTTATCCCTTAAATCCCTAACAATTTGCTCCAAAACTACGCCAGGTATCATCCTTCACGTTGTTTTATAGATTAAATAAAAACAGTAATTGGACGGCAGCTGTTAAATCTCTCGTGAGCCTCTCAGCTCAGGTAATTCAGATAATACGGGTTACGACGGCAAGAGCAATCAATACATCAATATTCAATGCACTTATGCAGTTTTAAACCGTGTTTGCTTACAGTTTCAAGTATTTTATTTTGATAGGTGGATTGGAAACTGTGATATAGTAAAAAAAAATAAAAAAGGGATATTTATAATTTAAAATGTCAGGTAGTTTGTGTTTTTAATAAATGAAACTGAAAATACTATACACTTTGTTAAGGAAGACAAGAGACAAGAAAAACAACCAGTCAAGTGCGTGTCGGACTTAGCACATTTAGGGTTCCGTACCAATTTATCAATATATTGGTATTTGTTAGTAAAATATACATAATAATAAACATTATCATTAAATTTCAAGTTTTATAGGTCAATGAGAAGTTAAAAAAATCTTCGGAACAAAATGTGTGATAGGCGACAAACAGACGGATACGACACAGGCGAGTGACAGCAATAGGCTCCGTTTGGAGCCTTCGGGTACGGAAACCAAAAAACGATGGATTGTGTGAAGCCATAAGGCTAGAAAAGAAGTTATCACTACTTTTTTGAGGTAAGGGCTAATATAGGTGTATCGAACAAGAAGATAGGTTACAGTTACGCTGACTCCAAATAAATTGGGATAAGGCCAGGATGATGGAGATCCTATGTAATTAAGTATTTCATCATCAACATCATTAGTCAATGTGGCTACATTTGGGACAGGCCTCTCCCAAATGTAGCCACATTGACCAGTCCCATGCGTCTCGTATCCAGCGGATTCCGGCAACCTTCACCAGGTCATCGGTCCAACTAGTGGAAGGCCTTCCATCGCAAAGTCCTCCGGTTTGCCGTCGCCACTCCAGAACTTTTCGGCCCATCGGCCATCCGTTCTGCGAACAATGTGGCCTGCCCACTGCCACTTAGGTTTGGCAATTCTTCGGGCTATGTCGGTAACCTTGGTTCTCTTGCGGATGTCTTCATTTCTGATTCGATCACGCAAGAAAACTCCGAGCATAACTCTCTCCATCGCTCTTTTGGTAACTTTTAGCCTTCTGATGAGGGCCATTGTGAGCGACCACGTGATGTCTAGTCTCATGACCAGTTCCATTCAAGCTGAGGCTGAAGTGTGAATTCTTTTATTTGGCATTTGCTGTACCCTGTCAGTATACTATTGGACCCGAATTTAGTAAGTAAAAACATCTGCAATCAGCATTTTTCACCTCAAACCAACCAAACCAATGAAACTAGCAAAACCTTAAAACACCAAACTATATAATCTTCTTCATAAAAACGACAGAACTAAAAAGCGACTAGGAATTGCAAAATTTGGAATCTCCATAGTACGGTAGTTGGGCTTTTTAATCCGGAATGTCATATCCTCTCCTAACACTACCAGTGGCACAGAGCTAATTAAGGAAGTGCTTTGGACTGCAGACATCAAATTAATTTTAGCTTTCCAACTTTGTTTTATTTAGGTTTAGAAAGTTAATAAAAGGGACCTTTGCTGGGGATTGAGGTTAGTTAGTGACTATTGAAACCGTATACGGGTTAAAATTACAGTATATTTATGATGTTTGAAAAATAGGCTGTAATATCTGCCCTATAAGGTGATTCGCACACCGCACCGCATTACGCAGCGCAGCGCGGGAGTGCGTATTCTTATGTTGCTTGAAAGTATCTCTCTTTGCATTGAAAACACGCGTAGCAACACACAGAAAACGCATTCACACGCAGTGTCGTGGCTTTTTCGCCACGCGCCCCGCGGGGAACAGAGGGGCAGTGTGTGAATCGCTTAGGCAAGTCCTAGATCATCTGCCTAGCCTTTTTCCCAATTATTGTTGGGGTCCGCTTCCAGTATTACCGGATTCAGCTGAGTGCCAGTGTTTTACATGGAGCGACTGCCTATCAGATCTCCACAACCCAGTAACTGGGTAACACGATACACCTTTGGTAAGACTGGTGTCAGATCTCAGGCTTCTGACTACCCGTAACGACTGTCAAAGATTTTCAAATGACAGCCGGGACCAACGGCTTAACGTGCTTTCCGAGGCACGGAGGAAACTCGGTATGTTGAAATGGTCACCCATCCACGAACCGACCTCGTCAAGCGTTGCTTAATCTTGAAGATCGACTCTTGCGAATGTTATTATTTAGCCGCGAGCTCCTCCGATATGGCAAGTCCTATATATGGCAGTTAAAAAAATACGTCAGAAGCGTAGTTACATGTTATGTTTTCAAATTATTCTATTCATCACGAAAACAATAAAATCAGGTCAGAATTATCTGACCTCCTCCTCCACATTCACATTCATACTATCACGTAACTATGCCAACTCATTTGTTAACACGTGTCCGGGCCGACAAGCACAACTTTTAATTGAGATCTTAATTACAAAAGTAATTTATAAACTGAGAATTAAGTAATAAATTACCTTTAATCTAATTTCAGCTGAAACTTACTCCCTACAAGTTTGTAATTAAAGTACGGTGGAATAATTGGTTGGGGAATACACGGCCGCAAGGCAGACGCAAAAACGCACTCGATCCCGACTCTTACTAGTTCCATGCACTACCGGTGTCAGGTATTGTTCCGCGCGCGGAATTAAGTTAGGAAGTCCGCAACGTTCGGCCGATGTTTTAGATTTAATTACTATTCGTAATTACACAACTTGTTTTGCTCTGGCCGAGGTTAATTGACATTGATTAAGAATTAAGTAAGCGTAAATAGTTGCTTTTAGATTAGGGGCTGTTTCAGTAGTTTGAAATGTGTTTTATTTAGAGTCGTTTGAAATTGCCAATTATAAAATGTCGTTAACTATTCTCTCTTCTTCTGTTGTAAACTGTTCAGATCTTGCCATTTAAAAAAAATACAGTCAAAAGAGCCTCAGACACAAGCTACACAACAATTTCTGTAATCAAATCCGTTCATTTGTTTCAAAAATAGGAATCCCACTCAAACATCGGCATTTCTTCTCGTCCTCCTCCATTAACAAAACCTTTCAAGCGGGAGCCGAAAGACCAATAAAAACAGCGCATAGGTAAACAAATTTTAGTAAGGAGAACGAGTTCTAAAACCATTTATGTATCTTCGAGCCTTTAACGAAAAAAGTTTCATAATATTTCCCGTTCTAAGTAAAAAAGTAAACAAATGGAGTAAAGGAGGCAATCAAAAGTTAGGTAAACAACTTTTCGACGGTTAGTCAGGAGGGTGGCGTCTTGCTGGCATATCTTATGATATTATGCTAAATCTTATAGGGTTGGAGGTGAGCGCCTAAATGCGTTACGACATTTGGAAGGATGTAATGTCAGGAGAGAAATATCTTTTATTTAAGAAGGATATTCCCTTACCTTTAAGTGAACGTCGCGTATCAGGAATGGGAAATGATGAGAGAATGATTGTTGGAGGTGCTTGTTGTAAATTCGTTATTTTAAAACTGTGGCTACAAATTGTATGCGATTGTTTAATAAAAATAGAAAATTATTCTTATTCTTAGCGTGTCGATATCAAACGATTTTTAAATATTATGTTTGGCCCAATATTCAGCTACGTTAACAGCATTTGCTGATGCAGCCATAAGGTCTAGACGTTAGATTTATTTTACTTTATCAATGGTGTCTCATCCCATCCAAGAAACCGTGCCGACGTACTGTACTGATTATACTGATTATTTTTTGTACATCGATCGCGTTCGGTACCGTTCCACGGATATAGATGGTGATCTATTTATCGCCATGGAACGGAACCGAACGCGATCGATTTACAAAATATAATCGGTATAATCAGATGAAAAACGCTAGTCACGTCGGCACGTTTTCTTTGTATTCAGGCATCTGTATGCTAGTATTATATTATCTGTGACTTCATTTATTTATTTCTTTGAGATTCTCTGGACCCTAGGGTCCCGGACCTTTGAGAAGCATACCAGGGGCCGAAGCCAACTCGCAGAGGCCTTGTTAGACATGTAGGATGAAAATGTGACACCATTGTTATTACAATTACTCTCTGCACTTACAATGTCACCCAAGGCGTAACACAGACACATATAAAAATAAAAAGCAAACAAACAATTACTATGTAAAACATTAAAATTCATAACTACTTATAAATAACTTAAATTTCAAAAAATTATATAATAATAGATTAATAATAAACATTTAACAATAATAATTTCAATAATATAATATAATCGACCAATTTTGCGATGTTGGCGGTCTCTCGTTCCGTGCCCATAGCTCTCGCTGGGACCCCCGTACCGATCTGCTCCGGCTACCGGTACCTAGGATCGCTTGTCCAAGGAGATAGCTAGACCGAGACGTAACGCACCGGATCAACTCAGGATGGATGAAATGGCGACAGGTCACTGGAACATCACGAACGCGTCGTCGCGCCGTCAAACGACGCTTTTCGATTTCGCCATACAAATTAACGCGACGGTCGCTAGTACGCGCAATGATCGCGCTGTATTAAGACAGCGCCTAATGTCGCTTATCACAGAACCATTACTACAAGAACTTAGAACAAGACGTCTTCATTTTTAATCTGTACTACAAACTTTATCTCCAGGCAAATTAAATTTAACAAAGTTTTTTCTCACTACTCATCTCGCAAAAGCGGTACCTACAGCAGGCTACCCCTTAATTACAAAGGGAGGTATTTTCAATTTCGTTATTTTCCTTTGATAGGACGTAAAATAAAGTGTTTTTGATTGAAAGTAGCGAAAAGCTTAGTGTTCAACAAATTAATTTAATTTTATACCTCGTTTATTTGAAATGCTTGCTTTTAGATCAAACATGGCGCTCTGTTTTGATCTGTATGCATGACTAATTAATACATTTTCTTTTATAGCCGTGTATTTGTAATTTTCCGATTCATTCGGTTTTACAGCGGATCTGCTTCGGATATTTCTAAATCCGTAGATCTGTAGATCAGATTTGAAGGTATTACTCGGATTTGAAAACATTATGTATGACTATAACAGATTTTTTTTTGGTAACAAAGGGATTAGATATTTATGGTTCAGAATGGTTATAAAATCATGCCTAAATTTTAAAGTGATATATAATGAAAAATGTACCCAATGGTAGCATTACAACTAAAACGAGTTAATATCAAATCAATTTCAATAAAAAATATTTATAGAGTAGATCCATTAATGAATCTCCGTAAAAACATGAATCGTGTGTTTTGCGACTGAGTGAGTCGTGTAGACTCTTTTTTTTTAAGTACAATACTTTCTTTACTCTATTTTCGATTTTGGCGTACATTAAAGTATCATATATCCATGTCCCTGAATGACAAATACGGTCAGATAAATATACAACATCTTTGAAATACGACCAAGCAAATCCTCTATCACTGAAACAAATTATCATGGAAAGTGATGCCATATTTACTGCCCTAAGTACCCGCGCCACGTGTTTATGATTGCGTCATCAATCGCCACGCCTGGCGATTATACCATTCCTATATAAGACACCGTATCTTAATAGTTCTGCATAGGAAACGATGATATATTGCTTATGAAATTTCCACATTGACCCTTCTTTCAAATAAATCATGGATGGATAGGATTACCTCGACTGTATTTTATGTCGTATCCACAGAAGGGCCCGATGTGAAATATGGTGTACTTAGTCTAAGTGAGGCTGGAATGATAAATAATTCATCATTTCCATCTGCAAAATGACAAAGAAAATTTTAGTCGAAGACATTCTGGTAGAGTTATGGCAGTAATAGTGTTTATGATAACACTAACCGTTCAAGACATTATCGTTAAACAGCAGATTTTGGGTGCTCGTTTTGTACCTGAAATACGGTTATACATCACTATTAGGAGGCACATTTTGTAAAGGCATGTACTGACCGCGTATATTATGTAAGAACCTTCAAGGTTTTATGTGACCTCTATAAACCCTAGGACAAACAGTTAAGGTTCACAATCCTGAAAACTTTGTGAGGAAACCTATACATAAATATACAAGACCTAAGGTATACAAAGCGAGATTTTAATTCCAAAATCTTACATCTAAAGCCAAAAAAAACTCACTACAATATGTTCATAAAATATACCGTCGAAATAAGTTACACAATATAAATTAACAAAGCAAGAGTTTTCTTTGTTGGCGATACTTTAATCTTGTGGTTTGCCAAGTTAAATCCGAACTTTAACAAAATGTGGAGGTATAATATTTGAGTTTAATAACTCAAGTTACGCAGCCACATTAATTCTCGCGGTGCCGTAAAAAGAGTCGCAGTTTATGTGCTGGTACCGCGTTATGTTAGTTAATAATGCACTATGCAAGAAAATGGCAGAAAACTCAATTATTGAAAAACCAACTGTGAGCCCATGGAACTTTCTATCGGCAACTTATGAGAGGCCTTAAAGGATGAATTTGCGCAAAACAATGATACAACTAACTTACACTTATTAACAGTTAACTTGTATCAAGCGCAAGTTAGATCATGCATGGAATACTGCTCTCATCTCTGGGACGGATCTGCCAAATACCAGCTGGATGCACTTGAGTCGATCGAAAAACGGGCCAAGAGGTTTATCGGCAATGAGATACTGGTTGAGTCTAGGCTCCAGAGCCTTGAACATCGGCAACGAATTGCCAGGCTGTCGGTTTTTTATCGGTTACATTTCGGGGAGTGTGCGTTGGAATTGCATGAACTGATTCCTCCTAGCCCGTTCCATCATCGGACTACAAGACGTACGGCGATGCGTCACCGATATATGGTGGACATCCCAACCATACGCACCAAACGTTTTGGGAATACTTTTATTATGGGCATACCCAAAGAGTGTAATTCCCTGCCGGAGTCTGTATTTCCTAATAGCTACAACCTGGCGTCTTTAAGTCAAGAGTGAATAGGTTTCTTCTAGGCAAGCGTGCTTCAACGTCGATCACATCATCGCTTACCATCAGGTGAGATGGTGATCAAGCGCAAGCCTATTATTAATAATAAAAAAAAAACAGAAATCTTTGTTTCAACTTTCACGTTTTACACTTAAAAAATTACAAACTTCCAAAAAGGTTTCAACCCCACTTCAATACTGGTGATAAATTTTAAAAGTCCTTCCATAGTGCTAATTTTCGTTACATTAGGAACTTTTGTGTACATACTTTTAGATCCTGGCTGTGCTTTGCCTGTTAATGAATTTATTTTTATTTAGTAGCAGATCTGCCAGAGTTTGTGGATACCCACTCTCTGTCTCGTTTTCTTCTTCTTCGTCGGTACACTCTTGGCAGAGTGGTAGGGCCATCATTCTATAGTGACACTTCGGGCTTACATGATTCGCCTAACGATGTGATCTCGTTTTCTATTCAGGGAAATAAAATCTATGCTGCAAGCTTTTTAGTAGGATAAACCGCCCAGATGGGGGTACTTTTGATGTTCCCACTGCTGGAACACAGACCTCCTCTCTGTGAGAGGGAATGGGCCGTAATCAATCACGCAGGCCCAATTCGGGTTGGTGGATGTCACAAGTCTTTGGTACCTTGGTTTTAGAACATTTTTTGTTTCCTCACAATGATTTCTTTCGCCGTTTTGAGAGCAGTGGCGAATGAAATAATGACAAACTTCCCTATACAACCAACAAAAATAAATTGACGATTATTTCAAATAAACAGTGGTTTCACACAACCAATCTCTCTTAGATTTAATTTGACAGAAGAGGAAACCCTGTGAAAGGCAAAGGGTGCATGTTTCAGAAACCTTTAGAATTTACCGACCAAGTTATTCGTGAAATCACAAACAGTATTCACGTATTCAGAACATGCAGAGGTACGATTTCTGGCAAACCAATACAAGGCTTTGAACAAGCGAATAATCGACAGCTTTCAACTTCAAAACCTCATGTTATGTTGTATTACGTTATGTGGTGTTTCTTGTGTGGGTTTCAGACGACTGGATGCTTATAGCCTTGTTGAGCCTGTTCAATACATAAATTATACACAAAACGTTCGTACCTGAAAATAGCCGTGCAAGGGTTGGT
This sequence comes from Anorthoa munda, assembly GCA_945859665.1. NCBI lineage: Eukaryota > Metazoa > Arthropoda > Insecta > Lepidoptera > Noctuidae > Anorthoa > Anorthoa munda. The sequence continues at coordinate 18,820,188 of OX243908.1, forward strand.
CAAAGCACCTAAACTAATATTATGAAGAGGTAAAAAAGAATTTGTTTGAAGGACGTATTTTCTGATAGTGTACAGTGTAAACACGTACAAATTTGACACCATTGTATCAGCACTTTACTTGCTACGCGTGGTCTATCCTTTAGTTCACCAATATCATTCAAATCTCGTGCACTCATTATCATTAAATTAATCAAAAAAGTCTATTATTACATATTCTTGCGTATCACTCAAACTATCATCAAGAAAAGGTGTAAAGACCCTACATCTTTTTGGTCCTTCGAGCCGGATTTGACACCATTGTGTCAGCACTTTACTTGCTACGCGTGGTCTATACTTTAGTTCAACAATATCATTCAAATCGCGTGCACTCATTATTATTTAATTAATCAATAAAGTCTATTATTACGTATTCTTGCGTATCACTCAAACTATCATCAAGGAAAGGTGTAAAGACCCTATATGTTTTTGGTCCTTCGAGCCGGATTTGACACCATTGTGTCAGCACTTTACTTGCTACGCGTGGTCTATACTTTAGTTCACCAATATCATTAAAATCGCGTGCACTCATTATTATTCAATTAATCAATAAAGTCTATTATTACGTAATATTACGTATCACTCAAACTATTATCAAGAAAAGGTGTTAAGACCCTACAGATAGTAAGCTACAATATCACTGAGGGAGGCTCTAGTCAAGTGGCATTAGATGTCAGCGAAGGTGATAGTCGAAACATTAAAATATAAGGGATTGATCACGTGATTTTTCGATATGACTTGTCAATCCCATACAATTTTGCCTTTTTGACAATCGCTATCGCCACGCTTTTCATGGTAGAATGTCACTTGTCTAGGGCCTGAGGTTTTAGAAAAGTGCCATTGATCACATGACATTTCGATCGTGCTTGACAATCCCATACATCGTTCTCAAGGTGGAAACATACTACTAAAACGCGACGCTACGTAACGTGTCCACACCCGATGCGAAACCTGCACATATACAACACGCCACGTGATGCTACAACATGCTTCACTAGTATAATAGCTTCGTTTCTAGTATTATTTCTAATACTATGATTACGGTATTTGCCAGAACTCACATCATTTAATAATGTGTACCGTTTCACTAATTCTATTAATTGTTCATCCAACATTTTAAATAAAAACTATAAAAAAATATCTTTATACCAGGAATGTTCTCGACTGACTGACGCGTGACGTTGGGTGTTAACTAGAAACACACTGCGTGCGACGCTCTCCCGGCAACACGCTAATCCAGACCGACTGGATGTTACCGCGTGGGAGTGCGTGTGAGCACATGGCGTGTTTTCTATGTGTTTCTGACTATATTCAATATATGGGATTGATGAGTACTGCAATGGCAATACGTCGGATGGTACCACGGGGCGTCGCGTTTTGGTAGTATGTTTTCACCTTCATTTTTCAAAACGCTAACGTGAAGGTTTTTTTTTTATAGAATGACCCTTGTAATTCTGAAAATCTTAGTTAACCAAAAACACATATTGTGACTCCTACCAACCCATACTGGGCCCGCGTGGTGGAATACTGCCTTCTCATGAAAAAGTGGCCTTTATCACAGCAGTGACAACATTACAAGCTGATTATGGTATACTTAAGCTTCGCCAACTTCTTGTCCAAGTACCAACAGCTGTGCCAATACTGCGCTTCCACACAAAGTGAGCTTACTGTTCCTTGTTTGTGTACACGATATAAAGCTAATAAAACCAGTTTAGTACTCATTGCCGTGCACCGAATCTTGGAAGGAGTTCAACAACTTACGCTAGTAACTTGCCTTGTCGGAACTAATAAGTAAATGCTGTTCGTCCAACTTACCATAACTATGCCTGAAATGCGGACATCTGAAACAACGTTCGCTTACAAACTGTATCGATTTTCTGTCTAAAACTGTTATGGTAAATCATTAGTTAGGTTAGTACTAGGTGTAGTTTACCCCTTCTAAATACTCTTACGTTAAACATATTATTGTATTGGGTCCTAAGATTACAAATATTTGCGGTAGAACAGAAATGATGGTTGAAGGTTTGTAATTTGTAAGCCTCATGCTATTTAGATGAATAATTCTGAAGTTCAAGTACTTTGATGTCTTTTTAAACTGACTGCGCGACGCAATGGAGGGTAATATGTTTATCAGGCTATTTATGTAAGTTTGTTCCTACGGGGCATTCTAGAGACCAAACGCGTAGGCCGATTTTGATGTCTCTTACGTCGATCGATTTATCTTAAATCTTAACCTTGTGAGTGTCACTGGCTACATTAAAGTTGAAAATCCAGCCAAGTGCGAGTCGGACTCGCGCACGAAGGGTTTCGTACCATTATCGCAAAAAATGGCAAAAAATCACGTTTGTTCCATGGGAACACCACTTAAATTTGTTGTTATAGCGGCAACAGAAATACGTCGTCTGTGAAAATTTTAACTGCCTAGTTATCACGGTTCATGAGATACAGCCTGATGACAGACGGACAGACAGAAAGACAGACAGACAGACGGACCGCGCAGTCTTAGTAATAGGTACCCGATTTTACCCTTTGGATACGGAACCCTAAAAAAAAAGAATGGTGGATTTTGGGCACCATACTGTGGGGAAACCTATTTATATGTTTAGATGTAACTCGTAGAAATTGATCACTTTACCTTACTTTAGCTTCTTTAACTTTTTAAAGTTTTATTAAAAATACATTAAAAAAATCAATAAACTGCTTAGGAAGCGGACTAAAAAGACGATAACAAAAATCATGCAGTGCAGTCGGAGAATCCATAATGGCTTTGATCATCCAGCTCGCGATTATGTATCCTCCAACTGCACAGCATGATTTTCTTCGTACGTCTTTTTAGTTCGCTTCCTAAACAGTAAGGTTTATTGACTTTTTACATTATTTTTTATATAATTTTAAATGGATTTTAAAATACATAAACTCACGCTTTTTGCCTGCTACGATCCTTACACATTCCTTTTGCTTAATTTGCATTTGTTTATGTTTTTTTAGTTATAACAGTTCATCATCATCATCATCAGCCTTTTAACGTTCTTACTGCTGGGACACAAGCCTCTCCTTTGTAAGAGATGGTATGTGCCTTAATCCACCACGCGGGCGCAGTGCGGGTTGGTGGATGTCACATTGACGTTTCTCAGATGTTTCCTCATGATGTTTTCCTTCACCGTTTTTAGAGTAGTGGTGATGAAATAATTTACATTTACAGTTAATGTTAGTCGTGGGTTCGAACTCAGGCAGGCGGCCTTACTCTATCATATTTCAGAACACAAAATCAAATAAAAAAAATATCAAAAGTTTTATTAAAGCTTGAACTAGGTTTATAGAAAACTGATTTAAAGTCACGAATTCTGGGTAAACAAAAAAAAACATAAAACTTGGGTTTCCTTGAAACTCGTGGGTTTCCGCCTAGGCTATCCTTCTTTAGATGTTTAATGTTGCAAATGGGTCACAACTATGTCCTGCCGGGAATAAGTCGAGTTTCATAGCAGTAACACTGTACGTACTGAAACCATTTCAAGTAGTAATTACGTGACCTCAGTTGTGAACCACGTTTTTTTATGGTTCCGTAGTCATCTGTCCGTCCGTCCTTCCGTCCGCAGCTTAGCTCAGAGACTGTTAGTACTAGAAAGCTATAAATTGCCATGGATATACATATACACGCCGCCAAATTGGTAAAATAAAATCAAGTGAAATCATTTTTAGGTTACCTCCTGTACACATAAAGTGGGCATGTTTTTTCTCGTCTATCCCATGGTTATCGTTGGGTAGGCCATTCAAAAATATTACGGGTCTGTAAAAAACATTTTTCGATTCAGGGATCCGTTTGCGTAAAATTAAGTTTTATTTTGCAATTTTTTTTTTCAGAGTCAAATGTGGGATACATTCACAAAAATTCCTGGCAGTAGTACATATTACGAAATTAAAAGGAAAACTATCAAAGCCACGTAGGTAGGCTTTCCAAGTTAACGAGTAATAGTCGAACAATTTATAAAATGTAGTAGGAAAAGTTACAAATTTTGTGTATTGATGTATGGGGACAATAGTTTTTGATTGGCAAAGTTAATTTTGTCCCTTCGTTAGAGCAATGTTCAGTGCTTTTATTGTTTATGAACATTAGTAATGTTACCTATTTATTTTGGTGAATGTACTTAGCTGTTTACACGGAACCCTGTGTGCGCGAGTCAGACTCGCATTTGGCCGTTTTTTAATTTATTTATTATATTATACTTTATTGTACACCACATAATACGTACAGAACAAACATAAATAAAAAAAATGTCAAATGGAAAGTCTTGTCGCATTAAGCAATCTCAAAAAATATTAATCTAAAAACTAAAAATATGAAACCACAAAAAAAAACAGCGGTTCTCGCCAAACGGTCGTGTGTCTCATATACTAAAACTCCTCGGGTGTTCAAAGCTTTTCTATGCCAAATATTCGCCTCGCTTTTCAATATTGGCAGTGTGGAACGTAGTTTGGCTAAAAATCGCGAAAATAGAACGGAAATGGGGAGCGGTGTCACCAGCGCAATATAAGCTGCAGCGCAGAGCTGTAAACAGTTCAGTACCAGAACTTAGAGTGCATCTTGTGGCGTTTTTTCATCGCTTTAAAGCGCTGCGGGTTTCTGTTGTCATTTTACAATGCCTTCAGCGTTTGCGTCTAGGTTAAGAATTGTATAGATCCGACTAGAAGGGTTTTCTAAACGTCTGTGGAGTAATTGACTAACGCAAAAATAGTGGCTTGAATGTGGAATTAATTTTGCTGAATAATCAAAATGCTTTCTTTTGTATTTTGATAATTCAGTAACATTCATGATTGCTTTCTTTACGTTATCGACCAGAAGAATCCTTCAAACATATATGAAGCAATAGATCTGGAAATTCTTTCAAAATCCATCAGATTGTGAAAAAATAACTATTTATTCCGTCAGTCAGTTAGGTTACCTCAAAATATTTTTGTTTTTTTTTAAACGTTGCCCTATTGTTGGACTTTATTCCTGAATCGTGTTCGCGTTTACAAACATTTAAATTAACATACACAGACACCCAGAGCCGGCACAACAATCTGTAGGTCATACAAATATTATTTTGTTCCTTGCGGGAATCGAACCCGCAACACGCAGCGCAGCAGTCAATCGCTTAACCACTGCGCCAACAGTGTGCCCATCTGTGCGCGTTACGATCGTTTACGACGATACAGTGTGTTAAAACATCGTGTGACGTCACGCCGCCGCCGCGTTACACTTTTACTGACAAATTGACGTCATAAGCCCCCACTCTTGAACTTGGATGCGCTTTGTCTTTATCAATTTGTATTTATTTGAATAAGCATAGAATACGTGTCCAACATCATTTGATAATCTCACTGATGGATTAAATAGAATTATCATTTTTCTACCAAGGGATGTCCTATTGAGGTGAGGTTTTTAAACACAGAACATTTTTATTCTTCTTTTTCTTTTAAGTTGATTTGATCTTAGACTTATATACAGTTTATAGCGGTACCAATGTCTTGTAGATGTAAGGGCACTTGGAGCACAGTTGGGGCATGCTCTGGACAGGGGCAGCGTACTTACATTTAGTATTAGACGGTGTAATAACTAACACCAAACCTTTCCGAAAAAATATTTAGCTATACCGAACCAAAAAAGAAATACTTCACAACAAAAGCGATCTTCACTACTCTCCACACACCGAACGATTGACAAAATGAAGTCATTCACATTCAACCGCACATCTAATGAGAGCCCCCATACAGATGACGTCATTACTAACCGCTGCACAACCGCTCTGAAACCGCACGGTTAACGCGCGTTACCGTTCAAATAAATGCGCATAGCCCTTTATCCCAGCGCGGCGTGTAGATTGGCCAATTCATTTTCTAGTAAATAGTGCAGTAATTCAGTGGCTTGTTGATTTTGAAAAAGTTGAAATGAAAAGACTTGATGAAAGGTTTCTTCGTTCTGCGTTTCGTATTACGGGATGGGTCTGAGGTGAATGAAATATGGTTAGGTTTTTTTGTAAGTTGATCTTTTTACTCGACTGCCGGGAGGGTAACGTGTTTAACAGTCTATGTATGTATGTATGTATGTATGTTTGTTCCTATGTGGCGTTATAGAGACCAAACGCGTGGGCCGATTTTGATGGTTCTTACGTCAATCGATTTGTCTTAACTACGCAAGTGTCACTGGCTTCATTAAAATTGGAAGATAGGACAATAGCGGTTCTTGGGCGCCATATTGTGGGGGCACAAATATTTTTTTTCTTCCAAACCTATCGTGTGGCATATCAAAATCGTAGGGTTTTAAGAAGTGATTTCAAAAATATACAACACTTGTATGTTTAAATGTACCTAATTAAAATAAAAAAATTACTAAAAAGTTATAAATAAAAAAAAGTTAATTAAAAAGGATACGTCTGGTTTTGGTCAACCAGCACGCGAATATGTATCCTCCGACTGCACAGCATGATTTTCTCCAGGTTTACGTATTTTTAGTTCGCTTTTCAAGCAGTTGGGTTTTTTGATTTTTTTAATAAACTTTTTTTTTCTACTTGTGTGGTTTTGAATGACTGTTTTTGGTCGTTTTTCTAATATGACTTTTTTATGAATCTATGGTGTAAAAATCAGACGCGATAAGTTTAAAAAAACTTTTTACAAAAAATACTACCAACTTCCAAATAAATACACTACAAAGTGAAAAATAACTTTCTTTTTGTAAGTCGGTATCCTTGGTAGGTACCATTTTTTTCGTTATGGACACCGACTTCCAAAAAGAAAGTTAGTTTTCACTTTGTAGTATTTTTATTTGGAAGTCGGTAGTATTTTTTTGTAAAAATTTTTTTTTTTTTTACTTTTTATTTGTATCTAATAGGCAAGTTCTTTAGTAAGGTAGCGTATCAGCGTGATGTTATGTTATGAAATGGTATAAACAATAAACAGACATACGATTGCAGCAATCCCAAGAGATTTTCCGTCATTTATTGAAGAGAAATGTTGTATATCGCCGAAGTTCATCATCAGATCTTCACTAAATTAAAGTGGAACTAATTTGGGAACATACTCTTCCAAACAAAAATAATTTTCAATATAGGTTCACAATTGACGGAGAAATCGGTCAACATACACAAAAAACATAAAGTCGACCACAAAACCTCCTCCTTTTTGGAAAGTCGGTTAAAAAGTCCAATTATAGTTCGTTAAACTAGGACAAGATCGGTTATGTGATGACGCTTGGGTGAGGTCTATATCCAGCAATCTTTCGATTGAAATTATAATGATGATGAAACTAATAAAAAAGCATTTAAAACCAACCTACTGAAAAGGAACTGAAAATAATACCAAAAACCGGCCAAGTGCGAGTCGGACGTACGGTTCCGTACCATTATTGCAAAAAACGGCAAAAAAGCACGTTTGTTCTATGCGAGCCCCACTTAAATATTTATTTTATTTTATTTTTAGTATTTGTTGTTATAGCGGATTGTTGTTATAGGAAGAGCAGTGGTGGCCCAGTGGTATCGGCCGCGACTTACAAGTTGTAGGTCGTGGGTTCGAGCCCAGGCAGGCGCTTTACTTTGTGTAAATTATTTCATCACCACTGCTCTCAAAACGGTGAAGGAAAACATCGTGAGGAAACCGGCATGTTCTAGAACCAAAAATTCAAAGACATGTGACATCCACCAAACCGCACTGGGCCCGCGAGGTGGGTTACGGCCCATTCCCTCTCACAGAGAAGAAGCCTGTGTCCCAGCAGTGGGAACATTAATAGGCTGATGATGTGATGTGTTATAGCGGCAACAGAAATACATCATCTGTAAAAATTTCAACTGTCTAGCTATCACGGTTCATGAGATACAACCTGGTGACAGACGGACAGACAGACAGACGGATGGCGGAGTCTTAGTAATAGGGTCCCGTTTTTACCCTTTGGGTATGGAAACCTAAAAAGACTAAAATAATTTGCCAAAACATACGCGTTTTCAGCAACAAAAGAAAATCTATTTATTTCATACTTTACCATAATTACGGAGAGCTTTTAACGCATTAATATGCTAACGTTACGAGGACACTGGCTCACACTCGGGTAGCCATAAAATCTTCACATTTTCGGACACAAAGGACCCACAACAAAAGCCTGGTCACTCAATAAGAGAAAATCCCTGGGCTTTTTTTCAAGCGCCCATCTTTTATATAAAAAATATTTATATATGAAAGAGTTGTTCAGCATAAAAGTGTGAAAATATTTTGGTTTTTAACTATGAATTAAAACATAAATTCGTAGGAAGATAAATATATTAAATACAAGGGCTTGCTTTTACCTTGGTCAGACGATAAGCATTGCCATAGAACGTGGCAATGCCTCCAGTATTTTGGGCACAATACCAGTGGATAGATATGTGGCGGAGTTTTTCGACGCAATTTTTTTTTTTTTTTTTTAGGCTTAGTTATTATTTTTTTTATTTAAGAGTGTATGTATGTTACTATAGTTAATTAAGTATTTTATACATTGCGTACAATTTTAACTATGTAAATAAATATCGAAATCTGTATAAAACATTATTTCTTCTTGTATAAAATATAATATGAATATGAAAGAGCTAGCCTCATTCCTAACTATATAATATTACCTACTCCTAATAATATATGAATTTCTCAGTATCACAAAACTTCTCAGAAATCTTTTTGTGTAATATGTCAAAGTTACCGAAATAAACTTCTATTTATAGATTCGATCAAAGTCGGCATATATCTACATAGATATTTACTTAGGACTATTTTGACGATTTGTAAATCTGCCATTTACTGTACCTATGTGTCGTTCTTTGACTTGTGTGTGCCCTGGCTGTTGAGTGTGTCATACTCTCTCAAATGTCTCTCTGATGGTGGCGCGTGTGTTGGATCATCCGGTTCCCTTCATGATGGTTGAGCTGGGTGGTGCCAATTCATGCGTCATGTTCGTGAACGGGCGCCGTCAGTTGGGATTGGTCATAACTTAACTGCTTCGGATGTTAATGTTTTTCTAGTATCTATTATATAACTGCACAATACATGTGTGAGTACTTTTAATACTTTATGCCTGTAGGTGGTATAGTGTGTAGTGCTATTCTGGGTGCATTGTCCTCACATGTATGAATTCAATAATGTATGTACCTATGTTCCTAAATATTGTAAAAAAACCTTTTTTTTTTTTAAAGATTAATTATGGAGTTTCTTGTGCGTTCTTCTCCTTATCAAGGTACTTTCCGAATGCACGGTAGAATCATTTTTATGTAACGTTCAAAAGTGCCGCTTGGTGGCCGTGGAGTTGAAATAAAATATCTTTGTCTTGTCTAGACGTAGATGAATTTGTTGCCAAAACCAAACATACATGACATCACACTTGTATTGCCGAAGCGTTAGTCATAGTACACCCACATTACGCCAGTTATATTTCATCATCAGCCTTATAATGTTCCCATTGCTGGGACACAGGCATCCTCTCTGTGAGAGAGATAATGGGCCTTAATCCACCACGTGGATCCAGTGCGGGTTGTTTGATGTCACATGTCTTCTAATTTCTGGTTCTGGGACATGCCTGTTTCCTCACGATGTTTCCTTCACCGTTTTTGAGAGAAGTGGTGGTGAAATAATTTACACAAAGTAAAGCGCCTGCCCGGGTACGAACCCAACATGTCTGCCAGTACCACTGGGCCACCACTGCTCTCTAAATAAATATTGTTTAACAAATAAATGCTCAAATCAGCAACAACAACAAAAACAAGAAGTTACCAACTCTTTTAACCAAACTTAATCCACCGAAAACCCGTTTCGTAACCAATGAGGCCTAAACTCTAAAACTTAAAGGAGTCCGAACAAAAAAGGTTAATAAAACTCAAGCTAAAGTCCCGTTCATACCGCTATAAACAGTTTACTTCAATACCATCGTAAAAATGAAGAACCGAGGTTCAGTAATAAAAGCCTTTGTTAATATTTTTAATACGTAATACGTACAGGGTCGCCAAAAGACTTATCGCATAAATTCTCTTATTAAATTCTGTGTATTTTATTTTATCACCATATGTAAAGTGGAGGACATAAATAAACTGTTTTGTTGAAGATATAAAAGTATAAAAGATGTTTGTGGTCGAACTACGGTCAACAATGACTACCATAATATTATATACGAGAGCTGCATCAGAACAAAGAAAGTTATATCAGACATTTTTACACCAGATTTCTCTAGTACCCCACAATGCTGCAATAGTAAAATCTCATCTCATCTCATCTCACTATCTCATCTCACTAATATTATAAAGGGGAAAGTCTGTGAGTGTGTATGTTTGTTACCTCTTCACGCTCAAACGGCTGGACGGATCTGGATGAAATTTGGCATAGAGATAGTTTGTAGCCTGGAATAGCACATAGGATACTTTTTATTCCGGGAATATGTTCCCTTAGGATAATTTTTGAGGCGGGCGAAGCCGCTTGCAGAAGCTATCTCACTAATCTCATCTCACTAATATTATAAATGCAAAAGTCTGTGAGTGTGTATGTTTGTTACCTCTTCACGCTCAAACGGCTGGACGGATCTGGATGAAATTTGGCACAGAGATAGTTTGTAGCCTGGAATAGCACATAGGATACTTTTTATTCCGGGAATATGTTCCCTTGGGATAATTTTTGACGCGGGCGAAGCCGCTGGCAGAAGCTAGTATGTAATAAGTTGCTAGGTATATACCGACGTATACGACAGCCCACTTTTTTAGAGTTCCGTACCCAAAGGGTAAAAACGGGACCCTATTACTGAGACTCCGCGGTCCGTCTGTCTGTCTGTCTGTCACCAGGCTGTATCTCATGAACCGTGATAGGTAGACACTTGAAATTTTCAGAGATGATGTATTTCTGTTGCCGCTATAACAACAAATACTAAAAACAGAATAAAATAAATATTTAAGTGAGGCTCCCATGCAACAAACGTGATTTTTGTGCCGTTTTGTTGCGATAATGGTACGGAACCCTTCGTGCGCGAGTCCAACTCGAACTTGGCCGGTTTTTTTAGGAAACCAAAACTTTTCGTAGTCATATTCCGCGTAGCATGGTGACGTAGCACTTAGCTACGCCGTAGCAAAAAGCTACGCCGTAGACGAAGAACTTCGTTTTCGAAAAATAATATTAAGAAAAGCCGATATAACGCTGCTATTCATACAAAATAAGCAGGTATAATATGAATATCCTTCTCGCTAAAATAACCACGTACATAAATCAATTTCATAAAATCCTATTACAACAAAACCCAAAGGCTCTCAAAACTAACCCTACGCCTTTAATAGGATCTAGTGGAGCAATAAATTAGTGGAACGAACATTAATACCAGTTTGAAATAGTGTTTCCCTACTAACTACACGATGAAAGTTATTAGTTAGCACTTCTGTTTGCGGATTGCACTTCAAACTGTATGTTAGAGAGACTATCAATTAAACATATTTAATTGATTCATGGATTTGTAGATAACGAGAAACGGGGATTCATTAAGCTTCGTATTTAGTTTTGAAGCTTTTAATATTAGAATCTTCAGTTTCTTTGCATCGTTGTTCCGTTTCTAATAGTTACTAGTGCGACTGCCATCCGTGTAGGAATTTAGGTTTCAATCACGAGAACTGATCTTGTATATTTCTGTATGGAAAATCAGCATTTTTCTTCAAACTAGAGAGACTATCAATTAAACATATTTAATTGATTCATGGATTTGTAGATAACGAGAAACGGGGATTCATTAAGCTTCGTATTTAGTTTTGAAGCTTTTAATATTAGAATCTTCAGTTTCTTTGCATCGTTGTTCCGTTTCTAATAGTTACTAGTGCGACTGCCATCCGTGTAGGAGTTTTAGGTTTCAATCACGAGAACTGATCTATACTATATAATTACTACATTTATACTAATATACTTCTATACTAATATTATAAAGAGGAAAGATTTTTTTGTTTGTTTGTTTGTACCGAATAGGCTCCGTATCTACTGGACCGATTAAAAAAAATCTTTCACCAATAGAAAGCTACGTTATTCCTGAGTAACATAGGCTATTTTCGAATCCCGAAAACGGGTCCTGTGGGGTGGCCCACGGGAGCGAAGCCGCGGGTAACAGCTCGTAATATTATAAAGAGGAAAGATTTTTTTGTTTGTTTGTACCTAATAGGCTCCGAAACTACTGGACCGATTTAAAAAAATCTTTCACCAATAGAAAGCTACATTATTCTTGAGTGACATAGGCTATTTTTTAATCCCTAAAACGGGTTCTGTCTTGTATATTTCTGTATGTAAAATAAGCATTTTTTATGGAACATCAGTCATGTATTGCTTGAAGGGATAGACAGAAATAGGTACTCACATTTGGTCAGTACTTGAAATTTTAATCTCATGTTTCAAGGGACGAGACTACTGCCATACATCCTACTATTTTAATAATTTTTGTACCCAGAAACAAGAGGAAAATATATAATCATAATTATTCAACACAGATTTATTCTATTGTTTCTATAAATATATTTTTTACCAATTCCACTAATTATGACAAATTATACAAGTTTGTGTTGGGTTATTTATCTAAATTTATAACTCGATTGTTTGAAAGGAGAGTTCAAACTTATTTAATTTGGGAAGTTCATTTATCAACGGTGAATGAAATTGAACGTTAATATTCATCCAACGCCATTCTATCTTTTGATTTGTTAAAATGTATGTAATTTGTTTCGTGTTCTTTTATAAATCTGATCTTCTAAGGGGCACTTGGTTAAATAATATCAGCCACACGAGTCGATATGCAAGGTTAAGTATGAAAATAACTTTATCTACACTCACAACGTAATGTTCCAAATACGAATTCAAAAAATATTGTATAAACACGTACTTTATATTCGTGGATAGGTAAAATGAAAAAAAAAAAACCATTACAGTTCAACATTTTCCTTCGATTTTCAAACAACTGCATCATAAAATAACTTTTTAATTTTTATAGCACACTTTTACTTTTTAATTTTCTGGCACGTATGGGCTGTAGTAAAGAAGTTTCATTGTCTGTGGATGCGCGCGCTGCGCAATGAGAATCTAAATTGCCCGCCATGCCAAATATTTTTCCCTTTCCACTTTTGTTCTATTTCAACTGTATGAGTGAAGATAAAGTAGTGTATGCAACGACATATAATTAGGTATTAAAACACTCGCGTAATATTATTATCAAATTCGGCTTCGCCTCATTTGATAAACCTACGCTCGTGTTTTAATAACCCCTATTATATGGCCATTGCATAAACTACTATTACACACCACCTGCTCGACAATGTAATTATATATCATGCAATCTCAACGTAAAGTTAAGCATTACCGCTTAAGGGAGGTAAAGTCGTATGAAACTCAAAAAGGAGTAAAGTAATTTGAATTTGGAACGTCAAACTCGTGTGGAAACTCGTGGAAAACTCTAAACAAAAAATGGCACGGCATTATAAAGAGGTTTGCTCGAATATCGAACTGGCCACTATAAGCAGAACTCAAAAAAATAAGTTTATACCATTCCCCCTCTAAAAAGCTTATTTTATTTACTGAAAACAGTGAATAAACAGCTTTTAATCACTGTTTTGGTGTTTGAATTTAGAACACACTAAGGCGGTTTGCACACGCTGACACGGCACCACGCACCGCACCGGACGCGGAGGGGAGAGCACTGCTCAACCCGTGCGGTGTACGTGTAAGCCATCAACGGATTTATTAGAGGCCAATGCGACATGAGATCCGCTTCACTGCCTACCGCGGCGGTGTGCGGTGCCGTGTGTAAACCGCCTAATATATATTCGACCTCCATCTCAGCCCTATACAACCTCCTTGCGCATAAAATACTTGTGTAATTCCATTTTTACTGTGCTCCTTGTGCAAAGAATACCGTACTCGACTTTCAAACTCCTTCATCAATTTAATTTTGAGTTTGTTTATATTTAGGATTTTAATAATGATTTTGATTTCGCTCTAGGATATTTAGTGTATACTTATTTGGATTGTAATTCTAATATAATTTGCATTGATGTTTAATTAATTATAATTATGTAACGAAACGGAGGCGGTCACTGGCCCCTGAAACACAGGTGCTGTTACCTAGCTCAGCTTCAATTTACAAAAAAATGTGAGGTTTCACATTTTTTGTAAATTTTGATGGAAGTTAATAAACCATTTATTTATTATTATTCCTTGTGTTTTTTGCTAAAATATTTCTTTTTCTCGTAGTCATGGTATAAAATATAGTGTGCAACTCTTGAATAAAACGAATTTATATCGAGAGCCATGAATCACTCGCGTCGCTCAGGATTCTAACACTTGAATCACTCGCTATGCTCGTGATTCAATCATCATGAATAGGGAGTACCCTACGGTCGTAATTCAGTCGTTACAATCCTTCACTCGCTCGTGGTTCATCTATGGACCTCGCTTTAAATCCGTCCTATATTCACTAGTTGCATAATATACTATTATACACCTTTGAGTACTGAAATAAACTCCACCACAACTTCCATAAATGTACCGGACAAAAATGTTACTCTTATCCTTCCATAACTGGACTCATGTGTCCAACATCAATATTAACTTTTGATTTATATTAAATACAAAATGAATACTTAATTTTCGGACTTGGGCAGCTTGAACCCCTCACTCCACTCAGGATTCTGCATAACTCCCCTATGCTGACCGTGAAGTAAGACACTGCTTTATCCCCGTGGTGCATAATCTACTATTGCCTTTAATTTGTAGATCACAGTTTGTAGACAGCCGTTGTTGGTAGTCAGGAGCTCGACAATCTGGCAACTAGACGTACATGACAATGGTATCGTATTTATGATGTTTTGGAGGTCAGAGAGGCAGTCACAGCATGTAAAAAAATAAATTAAAAAAACATCCGAATTGAGAACCCCCTTCTTATTGGGAAGTCGGTTAAAAAACTCGAAATCAATTGCGTCTGGTTAGACTGGGACGCGACACCAACACAATTACGATAAGCTATAATTGTGACAATCTCAGCCCAAGAGGCACCCGGCGGGTTTGGCGGTACAAGTCAGCAGATTGGGATGGTATGCGATCTTTCTTCGCATGCTATCCTTGGCAGCCTACTTGCTTTTCTTCGACTGATCCATCGTCGTGCGCGGACGCCGTGACGGATGTGTTGCGTCAGGGAATGGAGTACTACATTCCATTCTCTGACGTACCAATGTCTAGCGAAGACCGGCCATGGTTTGGCGCCGAATGTAAGCGCGCCGATGCGCTTAAACATGGGGCGTACCTGGCTTGGGTCGACGCTCGATCGCGTAAGGCGAGTGACGTGGGTCAGAAGAAGAGAGCCTTCAACAGGGCTGCCAAGTCCTGCAAGATGGTGTTGCGAAGGGCTCGGTTCGACCACATCGGCCGAATAGGGACCAAACTTGCTTCTTACCCAGCAGGTAGTAAAGCGTTTTGGTCTCTGGCTAAGTCGGTCGAATCGAACTTCTGCCGTCCCTCACTACCACCACTGCTGAAACCCGACGGGTCGCTGGCCCACTCCGCTGAGGAGAAGGCAAATTTATTTGCCTCTCTTTTTGCGGAATCTTCACGTCTGAATCCTGGTAACGCGCGGCCCCCTCCTTCTCCTGATGGATGCGAGACGAGTATGTCTGACATTCGTATCCATCAAAAGGACGTCCGTAGAGTGCTGCGCAACCTCGACGTGAACAAGGCTAGCGGCCCGGACGGCATACCAGCTATAGTTCTAAGAACCTGTGCGCCTGAACTGTCTCCGATCTTGACACGCCTATTCCGCCTTTCATATGAGACTGGAAAAGTGCCGAATGCTTGGAAGCAAGCCAACGTACAGCCCGTGCCCAAGAAGGGCAGTCGAGCTGACCCGGCTAACTACAGACCCATCTCTGTAACGTCCATACTCTGTAAGAGTATGGAGCGTGTACTAAACACTAAGCTCCTGGCATACCTAGAAGCAAACGAAATCCTAAGTGACCGCCAATACGGCTTCCGCCGAAATCGGTCTACTGGGGATCTTCTAGCGTATGCCATTCACATCTGGAGTGAGGCCATCGAGAGGCACGGGGAAGCACTTGCCGTCTCCCTAGACATCTCGAAGGCATTTGATAGGGTCTGGCACGAAAGCCTTATTGGTAAGCTTCCTTCATTCGGTTTGCCCGGTGGTCTGTGTGATTGGATTGCAGATTTCCTGAGAGATCGGTCCATTCGAGTGGTTATCGATGGCTGCTCGTCGGACCACTTGGATATTAATGCCGGGGTCCCTCAGGGGTCGGTTCTCTCAGCAACTTTATTCTTGCTGCACATTAACGATCTGCTAAAACCCGGCACCTTTGGGTATGCAGACGACAGCACTGTTGCTGAGAGATACATGTCCAACGCTCGTGCTACCGGGCCTCAGATCCAGTCTCTCCGGGAGGCCATGGTGGAGCGCTTGAACCTGTCCTTGCAGGCAGTCTCCGAATGGGGCGATGCCAATCTGGTCAAGTTTAATGCTGCTAAAACCCAGGCGTGTCTTTTTTCCGCTAAAAAGAGCCAATTTCACCCGGCTCCAACTTTCCGCGATGTGACCGTGCCAATAACTGACCATCTTGAGCTTCTTGGCGTTACGTTGACATCGACTCTCAATTTTGGCCCATACATTGAGGCAAAGGCTCAGCTGGCTGCCAAAAAGTTGGGGATCCTTGCGAAGGTGAGAAGGTACTTCACGCCAGAACAGCTGCTCAGCTTGTATCAAGCGCAAGTTCGATCATGCATGGAGTACTGTTCTCACCTCTGGGACGGATCTGCCAAATACCAGCTAGATGCACTAGAGTCGATCGAAAAGCGGGCCAAGAGGCTCATCGGCGATGAGGCACTGGTTAAGTCAAAGCTCCAGAGCCTTGAACATCGTCGCCGAGTTGCCAGCTTGTCGGTTTTTTATCGGTTACATTTCGGGGAGTGTGCGAAGGAATTGCATGATCTAATCCCACCCAGCCCGTTTCATCATCGGACTACCAGACGTACGGCGATGCGCCATCGGTACATGGTGGACATCCCACCCATACGCACTAAGCGTTTTGAGAATACTTTTATTGTGCGTACAGCTAAGGAGTGGAATTCCCTGCCGGAGTCTGTGTTTCCCGATAGCTACAATCTAGGGGTCTTTAAATCAAGAGTGAATAGGTTACTTCTAGGCAAGCGTGCTCCATCGTGGACCACATCATCGCTTACCATCAGGTGAGATAGTGGTCAAGCGCAAGCCTATAACAGATAAAAAAAAAAAAAAAAAAAAAAAAAAAAAAAATCTAAGAAGTCCGTTGACGTTTCTCATTTTACATGCCGCGATAACTTTCTACGTAAGAAATTGAAAAATCGAATTCATAATCCTAATTAATTACTATGTTACCCATACAACGAACAACAACAACAACTACTGCCTATAACAACGAGTATCGTTTATCCGATGACGTTTCTTACTTTACTTGCCGTGATAACTTTGTGCGTTAGAAATTGCAAAATCGAATTCGTAATCCTAATTAACTACTGTGTTACCCATACAACGAACAACAACAACAACTACTCCCTATAACAACGAGTATCGTTCGTAAATATCAAATTTAATTATTATCTATAGAATACATACAAATAAATAAAATTGAAGTGTCTGTCTGTATGTAATATCAAAATAACAACGTTTTATTGAATGCACGTGAAAGTATATACGGTACTAACAACAAATAAGCAATTTTTAAGATTTTTGTCTGTCTGTCTGTCCGTCTGTCTGTTTGTTCCGGGTAATCTCCGAAACGGCTGGACTGATTTTGACGGGACTTTCACTGGTAGATAGCTGATGTAATAATGAGTAACATGGGCGTTTGATCACGAAAAAAATCATAGTTCCGGCGGGAAACTAAAAAAATAAAAATTAAAATTTACGGGTTTGACGCGGACGAAGTCGCGGGCAACAGCTAGTCTATATTATTAAAATTAATATTATAAAGAGGAAAGATTTTTTTGTTTGTTTGTACCTAATAGGCTCCGAAACTACTGGACCGATTTAAAAAATTCTTTCACTAATAGAAAGCTACATTATTCCTGAGTGACATAGGCTATTTTTTAATCCCGAAAACGGGTCCTGTCTTGTATATTTCTGTATGTAAAATCAGAATTTTTAATGGAACATCAGTCATGTATTGCTTGAAGGGATAGACAGAAATAGGTATATACTCACATTTGGTCAGTACTTGAAATTTTAATCTCATGTTTCAAGGGACGAGACTACTGCCATACATCCTACTATTTTAATCATTTTTGTACCCAAAAACAACAGGAAATTACATAATCATAATTAATCAACACAGATTTATTCTATTGTTTCTATAAATATATTTATTACCAATTCCACTAATTATGACAAATTATACAAGTTTGTGTTGGGTTATTTATCTAAATTTATATCCCGTAAACGGGTCCTGTGGGCCACCCCACAGGACCCGTTTACGGGATATAAATTTGGGATCCCAAGGGAGCGAAGCCGCGGGGAACAGCTAGTATTAAATATTTTTATAGCTGTCAAATCCGACTTCTTAGATTGTCGCGACTATAGGTAGGATGATAATGACTCCTTTATAGGCAATTGAATTAGTCATGTTTTTATTGGGTTCCATTTTGTGTGTAGGCTGGACAACAATAAACTTAAACAACAGTAACCAAGTAATAATCTTTATTCCCAGAAATTTGTACATTTTTCAAAAATATTGCTTTATGTTAAAATACACAGAAGTATTAGCATTTGAGGCTGAACTTGGCATAGCCTGTATTTCACAGAACTGTGTACTGTATACATCATTGCCGAGCCCTTCTTGGAACCCTGATTATATAACCTTAATATTATTGAATAACAAGAATTCCTTCTCAGAAACTGCTTCACAGTTGAATTGTTACAATAATTATTCGCCAGCAACATCAACGTAGTGTATCTGTAATTCAGTACGTTAACCATAACGTATGGAGTCAAATACTGTTTACAAACTAACACAAACAACATTGCTAGTACATAATCACAACGGACAAACATAAGTGCCCCGTACCACGAAACCACCAAACTTTAACGCATACTAAAGTGCCCCCTTACCACGACACCATACTCATTCCTCTTTTTAACTTGAACGTCAATGTTTGCCAAATGGCCGGCCAAATCGTCCATAACACCAACTTTTCCTTTTTCGGGTCCTTTATGGTGAACAGAAAATTCAATTTCCATGGTATGGAAAAAATGTGAGATAACCCCGCTTTTGTATGCCAAAAAGTTTTGGGGCTTCGGTAGTGTCACGCTATTTGACGCCGTAGTTAAGTTTTAGGAACTATGATTTGTTAAGGGAGCGAAAGCCGTTGTGAGCCATTTTGCGATCATAAAGTTATTAAATAGGGTCTGACAGAAACGCCCGTACTAAATTAAATAATTTTTGCAGTCATCATCATCTTCCTCCCTTTGTCTCATCTTACTTGAGGTCAGCTTAATACTTACGTTTCTTCTTCCATTAACTTTGCTCAGAGCATCGATTTTCTTACGTTGACAAAACTTGCATGACTTACAGATGATTATCTTTATACTTAATTCGTTTATTCAGATTATTATTATGTCAAAGTCAAATTCTTTATTTAAATTAGGCCATTAACGGCACTTTTGAACGTCAAAAATTTAAATTTACAGGTTTTAATAATTGATTCTACCGTCCATACGAAAAAGTAGCTTGTTATGGAGAAGAACGGAAAAGAAACGCCGCACTTACTGCAAAATAAAAGTTTTTTACAATATTTACATTCATACATTAATTCATACACGTGAAGTCGATGCACACAGAGTATAACACTACATAACACGCATAGTTTATACCTATTACAAGCACGAACAGGTAAATTACTTCATTTGGTAAATGGGAACATGGTTCTCACAAACTTATAAATATTGCAAACCTAGGTAAAACACCTAATTCAACAACAACGGAACAGTGTGTGAGTCAATTAAAAATAAAAAAACAAAAATGGAATACTATAATTATGAATAATATGTCGCATCAAGAGTGGCCGATAGATGCAAACCATCGGGAAGTCATGATATACTTCCTTAGATTATGACATCGTGTGTGGGCAGGTAGGTGGGTAGATTCGTGAAAATGAAATCACACAAATTATTCAATATACTGGGTTTATTCAAATAGTCACAACTCACAATTACAATCCCGCTTACTAATATTACGGATCGATAGTGACTTTACGATGTCTTAGATCTAACGTGGTCAGTACTAAACTGCCATATTCTGCTGTCCCCACCATGCAAGTGGTTAGAAAAAGCGCGGCAAAGCGTAGTTGTTCTTGATTTGCCGCCAGGGGACGTGCTTGCGATTGGTTTTGACGACCGTGCTATTAACTAAACCCGACATACATATATAAATTAACCAGCTTGATTTCGTCTAAGGGGTGAGGTGTATGATTAGATGTATGAACGCAAATGAAGCAAAAGGAGTATGTAAAGGATCTTAGCAGGTAGCATCCTGTAGTTTCTGCATATCCCTGTCGAAAAAATGGCGTGTACACGTACATGTGTCTGAACGTAAGTATGAGGTAATACCCACAATGTAAAAAAAACCTACGCTATTAATGCCTGCAATATTTATACACAAATTTATTAATTTTCTCGAAATATTCCACGAAACCTATTAATCAGAATTTCAAATGAAGCTTACATTATTCATTACCAATAACAATAATTACGTGCAACAATTGATGTTTAATCTGATTTAATACGATTAACTCAAAACACCCGTTTAAACGTGATGTTTAATTCCACCATTGGTTTTGCTCATAACTTTACAAAATTTAAAAAAATATTATTAAACTACGGATTTTGTTGCTATAAAAACATTATCATAAGTTTGCAAACACTTTCCATGAAATGTGGGTTTTCTAGAAATTAATTATTAATATACGAAATCGTGTTTTATTATCATAATAAAAACAAAACAGTTTCCACAAATGTATCAGCCAGTAATGACTACTATGAAATAATTATTTGTTGTTCATCAAAATAGACTGTCCTTCGGTTTCTAATAATCGCAGAATCAATTTGTTAAAAACACCCAACTTATGACAAGTTACCGATATAATTTTTTACCGAGATGACAATGTGATGAACGTTTTCTAATAACAAACTTTGCTTAAGTTCAGATGCCTTCACAATTGCAAAATAAAAGATTTCTATAAATAAAAAACCGACTTACAAAACAAAACACTACAAAGGGAAAAATTACTTTCTTTTCCAAAATCGGTGCCAAAAACGAAAAAAAAATAGGTAATAAAGACATACATTCGAACATAGAACCTCCTACTTTTTGTAAAGTCAGTTAAAATTCGAAGCTAAATGAACAAATCACGACTAAACTACTCGAATAACTCATAGACAAAATGTTCCACAGAGCTACCATAAAGGTCTTTATGTCAGGATTTATTCGGGTTCCATCTAAATCCTACTTGGAACACGGAGGAGCAGATCCTTTAAGGTCCGCTTTCTAATTCGCTTTGTCAATAAGACTTAGCAGGCTATTGTTTGACATGACACCTGTGTTGATGCTGGTACGGAAAATTCTAGCGTTGTAGAGAGATAGATAAAAAAGCACGTAGGTGAAGATTGCATCTTTATCTTGAGTCCGTTGTTTTGTCTCACGTATCTACTTAATTCGGTTGTGAAAGCACCTTTTGTAGAAATAAAATTTTTACTTTAACTGAAGCTATGAGTAGTATAGGAACACAAAAACCAATGAGGAATCATCACAAGTCTGCAGTTACAATGTTTCTTAACGCATTCACACTACAACAAAGTAACTGAATTCTGCGCTATATGAAGAGTATAATTATGGCCAGTCCGGAACTTTCAGCATATAACAGGAAACATCAAGCATTGTACACTGGATTACTGCCTTCTATTATGATCACTATCACTCAAAGGTTCGCTGGAAGAAAACTCCATTTGGATTTTAGCTCGCCTTTTTACTTGAATTTTATGTTCACTTTGTTTGAATATGTTGTTTTGGTGTACAATTCAGAATTACGAACTAAGCAACTTAAATTTCGATCAATCTGCCTAGCCTTTTCCCAACTATGATGGGGTCGGCTTCCAGTCTAACCGAATTTAGCTGAGTACCAGTGTTTTACATGGAGCGACTCCCTATCTGACCTCCACAACCCAGTAACTGGGTAACACGGTACCCCTTGGCTAGACTGGTGTCAGATCTCAAGCTTATGACTACTTGTAACGACTGTCAAAGATCTTCAAATGACAGCCGGGACCAACGGCTTAACGTGCTTTCCAAGGCACGGAGGAAACTCGGTATGTTGAAATGGTCATCCATCCACGGACCGACTTCGTCGAAGCGTTGCTTAACCTTGAAGATCGACCCGTGTGGCTGTTATTATTTAGCCACGAGCAACTTAAATTTAAATAATGTTATTCCAATAAAATCGAAGTCGAAGGTCGTGAGTTACAAACCGATTCGTCAGGTTGTAATTTACTTTGCGTAATTTGTTTCAACACTACTGCTTTCAAAACGTCCCTAACGTCGTGTCCTAGAGCAAAATAATTCGAAGATATATTGTGAAATCTACCAATTGCACGGCACTGGGCACGCTTGATGGATTACAGTACACTCCCTCTGACAGAGAGGTGGCCTATGTTCCAGCAATGGAAACCTTTAAGGTTCATTATGCTATGTACACCATAAAATCAAAGATCCTACAAATTCAACCTATCTAACAGCAAACAAATGTAATCTCACAATAAGCTCCTTGGGTGCATTTGGTACCAATGTGTTCCGTGTTACTTCTCACAGTTTAAGCTAAAGATATGTACTTGCCAAGAAACTGGCGAACTCATTAGTAAAACCGGAACGGGCGTCGTAATTCGCCATAATTAACAACTTGTTTGTAATCTAGCATGATAGTTGTAGTTGTAAGTTGTGAGGACGGCAACACGTGACGAGATTTGGAAATAAGTTTGGGTGTCTGTGTCAATTAGCTTGTTAATGTGACTCGTTTGATATTTTCTTTTAAGGCAGCGTGATCTATCTATTACTCGTATTATAAATGGGAATCTGAGTTTGTTTGTCACGCTTTCATGCCTTAACGGCTGAACAGATTTGGATAAAACTTGGCATATTGATAGACCAAAACCATAGTATTTATATAAGAATATAGGATACATTTCATTCCGGTTTCATGTTCATTGGGATACTAGAATACTTTTTCCACGCTGGCGATCCCGCCGGCTGAAGTTAGTATTTCATCAAGCACAGACTTAAAGAAAATATTGCAATGGTTACTTCGGTTTTCCTCTTTGAAAACTGGATAGAAGATTGAAAGGCCTTTTCCCTGCAGCAAGAAAGAAAAGGCTCCTGAGAGCATGACATGGTAACTATGGTTGGCAAACTGATTTAGGTTGTAAGTGTTTTCCTTATCATACAAAGGGATGACGCTCGCTATGTCCCTTTCCTTGAGAATGGCGTTTGACGAATGCCATTCTTTGTACCATGTAGGAAATGAGAAAATTTACCAACACAATATTAAAAATCATCATCATATCAGCCGAAAGACGTCCACTGCTGGACATAGGCCTCCCCCAAGCGTCGCCACATTGACCGGTCCCGTGCGTCTCGCAACCAGCGGATCCCCGCAACCTTCACCAGGTCATCGGTCCACCTAGTGGGAGGCCTTCCAACGCAACGTCTTCCGGTTCGCGGTCGCCACTCCAGAACCTTTCTGCCCCATCGGCCATCCGTTCTGCGAGCAATGTGCCCTGCCCACTGCCACTTGAGTTTGGCAATTCTTCGGGCTATGTCGGTAACCCTGGTTCTCTTGCGGATCTCTACATTTCTGATTCGATCACGCAAGGAAACTCCGAGCATAGCCCTCTCCATTGCCCTTTGAGTGACTGTAAGCTTTCTGATGAGGCCCATTGTAAGCGACCACGTCTCAGAGCCATATGTCATCACTGGTAACACACAATGGTCATAGACTTTCGTCTTGAGACACTGTGGTAAGTTGGACGAGAAGATACCGCGCAACTTCCCGAACGCTGCCCAGCCGAGTCGGATTCATATTATATATATATTAAAAATATAATTAACAAAATGAATTAGACACCGAAGTTCGAAAACAAACGCCCAAAACAACATAAATATTTCTGGCCCAACATTAAATAAAAAACCTTCCCTTTATCACAATCGAAATCAGACGTTCAAACATCAAGCAACAGCCTCGTTTGAATTTTAAACAGTTCAATAAATACCATATCGGTTCAGTATAAAGGTACCGTATCCAATTATATGTGATTAGCGTTTCACAAATACAACTTGGCGGCAATTAATGTGAAAACCCTTTGACGGCGGCATGATATTTATCCTTTATGTATTTAGGGTGATTACACACGCTGCCGCCCGAACTTTACACGTGTACCACTATGTATACTACGTTTGATGTTAGACGTTGGTGACGGCATAATCGAGATTTTCCATCGTTGTGTTAACAGTTTTCTAGGAATTGTATTTTCGTGAATAGTGTCTCATTAATATCAGGGGTGGTTGTGGGTGTGATTGTGTCTAAAATTTTGGAAATAACCGAGTGTACAAATACTAGTCATCATTCATCATCATTTAAGCCAAAGGACGTCCACTGCTGGACATAGGCATCCCCCAAGCGGTATACACTGATCGGTCATAGGCATCCACACTGATCGGTCGGCCCGCAGCCTTGACCAGGTCGTCGCTCCACCCAGAGGGAGGCTTTCCATCGCTGCGTCTTCCGGTACGCGATCGCCAAACTAAAACTTTTCGGCCCCAACAGCCATCCGTTCTGCGAGCAATGTGCCCTGCCTGCGGTAACCTTGGTTCTCTTTCGGATGTCCTCATTTCTGATTCGATCACGCAAGGTATCTCCGAGCATAGCTCTCTCCATTGCCCTTTGGGTAACTTTAAGCCTTCTGATGAGGCACATTGTGAGCGACCACATCTCTGTCCCGTGAGTACTCACTGGCAACACACACAATTACTAGTGTCTGTAGATAAAGGGTTATTTGTATTAGTGAAAACGATATATGTTTTTAAACTGTCATGGTCACTAACACTTACATTAGAAACGGGATATTTACCATGTTTACTGTTTTTTGCGAGTTCCCGATATTAACAACAGAAAAAGAGAGAGTTTTCCGGTAAAAACAGTAAACATGGTAAATATCCCGTTTCTAATGTTAGTGGTAGTGAAAACGATTGTCGAAAAGTGAAAAATGTATAAGATTGACATGGGCTACTGAAATGATACAATGAGGTACTTGACAAGTGTCATCCGATATCAGTGATTGTCGAAATGCCAAAATGTAAGTAATTGATCACGTGACATTTCGATAGAGTATGACATTCCCACAAAATCACCAACAATAACTACGTGAGGAAATGTCCTAGAAACAAAAATTCGAATACATGTGACATCTACCAACGTGCGATGTGGATTACGGACAATTCCCTCTCACAGAGAGGAGGCCTATGTCCCAGCAGTGGGAACATAAAAAAGGCTGATGATGATGATGATGATGACATTCCCATACATTTAAAAAAAAATCCGATCGCTATCGCCACGCTTTATTTGATAGAGCCAAAGATCAATCTCAAACATTTCGGCATTCCCACATTTGATATTACCAATAGGTTGTCTGGAGCGGGGACTCATTTACAACCGACTTTCCAAAAAGTAGGAGGTTCTATGTTAGGCTTTACGTTTGTTCTTTTTTTTGTGTTTGTGCCATAACTAATCACTTCCGTAATTTGTTTGTTTCTCCGTCAATTGTGGACCGATTTTGCAATTTTTATTTTAATGAGTATGTTCCTAAATTCATTATGAGCTTGTGAAGAACTTCAAAGAACTCTTCAATAAATGACAGCAAATCGCTCGGGATTGCTGCAATCGCATGTCTGTTTATTGTTTATACCATTTCATAACATGATGTTCCGGTAATCTATTCTGGCATTATAGGTACCTAACTAAAGAACTTGCCTATTAGATAACACGACTAAAAAGTGAATATAAAAATCTTTTTTACAAAACAATTGAACCGGCTTCTAAATAAAATACTACAAAGTGAAAAATATCTTCTTTTTTGGAAGTCGGAGTCGTAATTCGAAAAACAATAGGTAAATACCAAAGACACCGAAATATAAATTATTTTTTACTTTGTAGTGTTTTTATTTAGAAGTCGGTATAAATTTTTTGTAAAAAGTTTTTATTAAGGGTTCCATTCTAATTTATTCAAATAATCGCGATACAAAATTTGATTTCCAATTAAAACTTGCGCTATATGAAAACAAATTGGTATCATAAAGACGAATAAAATGGTAATTATATTACTGATCTAGAAACAAATTCCATTTAGCATTAATTTAGTTCAAATAAACCACCCAGACTTAGACAAAAAATAAAGAGCCATAAAACCGATGATTTACGCTAAAATAATTTAATAAATCCTCCTTCACCTTTCCTAATTTTACTGGCCATATATTATAAGCTTTATGACCCGAAGACATAATTATAAAATAGTTAGGACTGTCGTAATTCCTCTTGGAGTGTAGTCTGTGGGTTGAGGGCACAAGTTCGTACTAATTTAGCAAATAAATGGTCAATTTAGTCGGGAAGTTGTTGGAAGTTATCCTCGGACTTGTCCCGGCTAGATGTGATGTCACGCTATCGTAATGCTCTGTGGCAATGTATTATTGTGGTGGTACTCCCAAACTATTATTGCAGCGTACTGCTAAATGTTTAATCGGTCAAGTGTTGACAAATTAGTTGGTTATATGAATTGTGGTTGGGATGGACATTTTAATGTTATTAGGTCATTACGTATAGACTGTATGAGGGGTGATATGGAAGACAAGGGAATCAGTGATAGCGTGAGGGGGGACAGGACGTTTGGAAGAAGAAAACGTGTTGCCCACGAACCCAAGTAACATGGGATAAGGGCAGAAAGATGATGATGACCTACGAAACAGCTGAATTTGTATTTACTTGGAATAGAGACCAAGAGTGAATAGGTTACTTCTAGGCAAGCGTGCTCCATCGTCGACCACATCATCGCTTACCATCAGGTGAGATGGTGGTCAAGCGCAAGCCTATAAAAAAATAAAAAATAAAAAGATCAATCAATCGTCAGTTAGATTTCCAAAAAAAATTGGACATGTATTTTTTCTTTTGTCACGTTAACAAAAAATTATGACGATAATATCGCATGACGTCATGCCTTGGTACACTTTTTACATAGAAATTACGTCACAAGCCCCTTCTCCCGAAAATTGATGCGCTTTATCTTGGTGATTTTTTATTGATTTGAATAAGCAAAAAATACGAGTGCAATATTTTTTGATAATTTAACCGGCGGACTAAATAAAATTTGCTGTTTCGTATCCCGTCATCATCCCTTTTATAAGTTCAATTAAACTTTAAAGCCATGTTATTCTTTTCTAAAGTTCATTAGTCATTCATTTGTTTTTTGGTTTCGTTTATCACTATTCAAAGTGACCCGTTTCATAAAATGCCTATTTTTTTTTTTTTTTTTTTTTTTTTTTTTCATTTATATTTGTGGACCTAATATTTTTTTTGTTACTAAACTAAAAAGTTGTATTACACAACGATTGAATGGCTACATAAAACTTTAACAATACCTACTCCAAGCAATAGACACCGAGTTCTGTTTTTCTTCAACAAATAATTCTACTTACTTGTAGTATGAATGGAGAGCTTGTAAAAGAAACCATTGTATTTTCCGTTCCCAGTTCGCTGTTGACAAAACTACCTGTAATTCTTTTGTCATTTCGGACACCCTTGACACAGATTTTATTTTTGTTTACTCTTTCACTATTGGACAAAGACCACTAAGAAAAGAAGCTGCTTGACATGATTTCGTCTCCCATTTTGCACCATTTTATTCTCATTATCTAATGGAGAAGTAGTGGCCCAGTACTTACGGCTCCGACTTATGAGCCTTAGGTCGTGGGTTCGAATTTAGGCAGTTGCATTACTAATTTATTTCATCACCACTGCTCTCAAAACGCTAAAGGAACATTGGCAGGAACCTGACATGTACTAGGACTAATAAAATTTGAAGACATGTGACAACTACCAACCCGCACTGGGCCTGCATTGTAGATTATGGCCCAATCCCTCCTAGACAGTCACATTACTAATTTATTTCATCACCACTGCTCTCAAAACGGTAAAGGAACATTGGGAGGAACCCGACATAATAAAATACGAAGACATGTGACATCTACCAACCGAAACTGGGCCCAATCCCTCTTACAGAAAGGAGATTGTGTGTATAGGGAAAATTATTGGTGGATTATGCAAGAGAACAATGTGATCTTTCACTGCACCACATACTAAAATAAACTGAAACCTTTGTGTGGGTATAAAAT
Organism: Anorthoa munda; assembly: GCA_945859665.1. Classification (NCBI taxonomy): domain Eukaryota; kingdom Metazoa; phylum Arthropoda; class Insecta; order Lepidoptera; family Noctuidae; genus Anorthoa; species Anorthoa munda. The sequence continues at coordinate 18,848,732 of OX243908.1, forward strand.
AAACTGAAACCTTGTGTGGGTATTTCAGCAGGCATAGAATAGAATAGAATAGAATATACTATATTTTATACCAAAAAATGAAGTTACACATCTCTTTTACAATAATACTTATTTCTACGGGTACAAAGGCGGCCTTATCGCTGACAGCGATATCTATCAGACAATCTTTGGATGGACCTAAAGAACTTAGAATAAAACAGGGAGTAGTCTGTGGTGTAATGCTACATTTAAATATAAATACATACATATAAAAAATATATATATATTACTATAGATATATATAAACATACATATATAATATGATAAAATATTACATGTTACACATATTCATAGATGGGAAAAATTAAAAAGGGTTGAATAATGATGGAATAAATTAGATCGAAATAGAAAAAAGTTAGAGAGAAAAGAAATGGTTTCTTAAAAGCGGCCAGTGACTGGGCTTGTCTAACTGACAAGGGCAAACTCATTCCACAATCGCACAGCCTGGACCGTAAACGATTTGACGTAAAACTTAGTGGAATGAGTAGGCATCGAAAGTCTCAAATTTTCCCATGATCTCAAGTTCCTTGAATGTGTGTCATGTAGGAACTTAAAGTGTTCTTTGAGATAAAAGGGGGTTGTAGGTATAAACAGAATACTGTACTAAAATATGGGCATTCCGGCGAAGGCGGATTGGCAACTACTTGAGCTTAATACGAAAATCAGAAACATGATCATATTTGCGGAAACTAAATATGAACCTAATGCAAAAGTTTTGGAGTCGCTCAAGCTTATCGTATATAAAAATGCTTAAGAAGGGGTCCACTCACCCTCGTGTATTTTCAAATCAAATACACAGTAAGACAAAAAACAATTATAGAACACAGTTTATAGAACAAGGTTTTTAAGCAATTACCCTAAGATTTGTTTATTATCTCGCACTCAAAGCTGGACTGTCTCTGATGGCTTGAGACTAGCTATTTATAAACATAAAACAGGCGTTTGAAGATTAGCAGACCATTCTTGTTGCCAGAGTAAAAATATCAAATTAATTATTACCAACACAGAAAAAGCACTTGTTGTGCTCAATTAAATATAAAGATCGATAATAAACATTTTCTACCAAATAATCAACTGTAAATCTCCACACCAATACATTTATATCAATAAAAGAGCAAGAACCACAAACCAAGGTTCATTTACTTCATTCAAACCCAAATTGATTCCTCTCGAAGCCGAATATGGAAAGAGATCCAATGCCAATTGAAATTGAGGCATATCGAATCTATAAAAACAATTTTCCTCGAATGTTGATATAGGGGGAGGGTATGGGGATATTTTTCGACACCATTTCGTTCAGAAATGTGTACGAATGTAATACGTGACTGTGTGCGACGGATTAGATCGATGTAGGCGAAGGCTTTGAAGACAGCGGCGGCTGAGAGTGTTTAAAGGCCAGTAGGGCAGCGGGTAGGTACTGGTGGATCCGATTAGACAGAGCCGACCCCAACAGATTCAGGGTTAAACAAGGCTTTGCAGATGATGACGACAGCGGCGAGTTGAAAGTATACAGGTATGTAATATCTCAATCAACTTTCTCGGTTTTAGCTATCTTGCTTTAGTTCTGCACCTGTAGCCAAGTTGACAACAGTCTACAGTCGATAACGAAGTAGAAAACGAATCAAAGTATGGGAATAACACATCTGAACGTTAAGGTTACACTAGTCAACGGCACGAACTATTTGGCGGCGGAGTTAAAATATTTGCTATCTCATCCGACATCGCGCAGGAAAGAGATAGACGCTGTGATGAGCAGTAAGAAGCTAGATCGTGTTCGTATACACACTCATAACGCTGTGTGATGCACACATGCGCAATTTCATTGCAGAGCGCCGACAGCGCGGCGGTGTGTGTGCAAAGATTACTATAATATACTTGTGTGTGGTTGCGGTGGCGCGTATGCAATTCATTGACAACATAAACATAAAAAAATTCATGTTGGAACTTTGGATTATTACTGTGTGTAACGTAATTAGAAGGCACTCAATTTACTTGTTGTTATGCACCTATATTTACCCGCGACTTTGCCAACTTGACAATAAGATCTTTTGCGAAAATGTGAATTTACATAGATATTGTTATTATCGACAAGTAATGTTAGATTTGACTTTTTAATTATTTTTGGCGGCGGCGACGACAGAGCAGCGCGAGCCGCTTGCGCGCTTATTGAACCTTATGCCCTTAGTTATAAGAATGAAAAGTGTTCGAGCGTCAAGTCGGTAGATTTTACGTTGGCAGAGCGGGCGCCAGGGCTTCGCTGACTGTAGGTATCGTACCAGCGCGTGCGGAAAGCTAGGCTCTATGCGCACGGGTGTAGGTCATGTCTTTATGTTTTTGTATTTTATTGCAGGTTGTGCAAATATTACAATGTGTGTTAAATAGGTATTTACTTACCTTAGCTAGTTAGCTATAACCTACAGGCGCCTCCCCGTAAGTAGGTATTTCATACCAGCCAGAGTCAGGATAACTGCTTTTTCGTTAGCGCCACTTTGATGTGAGACTTGTTTTCTAGGTAATTAGGTTCATCAAATAAAACATAATGTTATTTTGTAAATTGTTTATTGATTGTTTGTTTACAATAGCAGTTTGAAATATTCTCTTTGTTATCACAATACAATATAATAGCTTCGGGTGGCTGAGCCGAGCTTGTGAGTGTCGGCGCGCATAGTAGGTATACAAATAAAAAACCGGCCAAGAAGGGTTCCGTACCATTATCGCAAAAAAACATCACGCTTGTTGTATGGGAGCCCCACTTATATATTAATTTTGTTCTGTTTTTAATATTTGTTGTTATAAAGAAATACATCATTTGTGAAAATTTCACCGGTTTAGCTATCACGGTTTATGAGATACAGCCTGGTGACAGACAGACGGACCGCGAAGTCTCAGTAATAGGGTCCCGTTTTTACCCTTCGGGTACGGAACCCTAAAAAGAATCATCAAAATCGGTTCACATTAAAAAAGTATTGAGGTAAGTAACAAAAAAAATACAGTCAAATTGAGAACCTCCTCTTTTTTGAAGTCGGTTAAAAAATAGCTTCCTTTTGTGTTTGTCCGCCGCTGAAGCCGAGTCGATATCGATATAACAGATAGGTACCTACATAATAATGAACTTTCGATATAAGTAGGCACGACTATCGAAAATCTTAAAATACCTAATCTAATTGGAATCTAATATCCTAATATATACAACAGAACTCTTCAATATACAACGGCAAATCTCTCGGGATTGCTGCGATCGCAAAACTGTTTATTGGTTAGGCCTTTTGATAACATAACGTCAAGCCGGTACGCTCTAAAGGGGTACGCAGATTTGTACAGTTCACCCTGAAAGATACACTCTCATTGCACCGGTTATGTTAGTTTTATGTTAGGTATTCAGGTAATCTATTCAGGCATAAATTTGGGCATTTTAGGCTCAGATTTTCTCTAATCTGAGATTATAGGTATTATTGAACTTGATCTTTATGTACCACAACTAAAAAAAAAAAAATAACGAAGAAACAAAAACAAGAACACCGACTTCCGAAATTAGTTATTTTTCACTTTGTAGTGTTTTTATTTGGAAGTCGGTAGTATTTTTAAAAAAGATTTTCTAATTATAGATAAAGATCGGCAGTTTGTAATTTTAAAATTTTATAAATGCGCGTGTTTATTTAGGTATAAAAGTCATGTCAAGCGCCCTCATGAATTGTACAAACTAAATTCGATAAAAGATTCAACTTACCCATTGTTACTTGAATTGCTGAAGAAGAAGATCACTTCACTGACGCAACAAGTTCAAATTCAAACGCCATGTAAATCAGTATGAAATCCCACGAACGCCAGGGTCAGTAAAATTTCGGACCAATTCAAAATAATCAACACAACACATAAAGGAATATCGGAATCCACAGTTCAAGCCAGGGGTCAATGTTATAAAATATTATACGAATACGTTATCGTCGATATCACAATATCAATAACATACACCGCACGCGCGTAATTACGGTGACGTATATATTATGCAGCAGACGATTGAGGCCCCTCTGGGGCAGCGGGGCGCGGGCGCCGGGCGGTAGCTAAACTAGTGAGCGTGTGTGTGTGTAGGTGTAAATGCACCGCACGCGCACCCCTCCGCCCCACTGACCGGGGAGGAAATTTGTAGCGAGATGGATGATGATTTAGAACGAAAACGAGCGCGCGAAATTTTATAAACAGACCTTTGGGAGTCTGGATATCATGAAAAAACCACTGAATGTATCTGTTCAAAATAAAATTATTTGCATTGTTGAACAAATAATCTATCCCTGTATGGAGGCCGTTTTTCAATTTTCTTTCTTCTTATGGTACTTATTTGCGCCCAAAGATGCGTTAAAATTGGTGTTGAAATATGGAACTTTCGAAGCTCATAACTTTCATGCTAATTTTTTTTTGTACTTTTTGCTTCCATACAGGACTAGATAATGATGAGACAAATTGATATAATTTTTTATTTTGAACGTACATCGTCAAACAGTGGAGTAAAACCCAAACTACGTTTGTATGGAAGAATTTTGGACTAGTGCAACCTTAAGTCACGTGGTCAGACCAAACAAATAGAAGGCGTTAACGATTGTAGAAAACGATTCTATACGTAAGACAAGGCGTAGAGTAAGTGACTAACATAGCACGCACTTGTGAAGAATCAAGGAATCCTAACTACTACAAAACTAAAGGAAAAAACTGAAACAAGTTTAATCGCAATTTTTAATTAAAACGGAAACTACTTCATCAAAATAATATCGAACTAGAAACATATGAAAGTCGCTCTACTTATAAACTCTAATCTGTGTCCCTACCCGCTCTTCTCTTAGCCCCTGTTTACTTGCTGAGTTTGCCGTCGATCTAGCGCTGACTATGCGGAACTTGGGTGCAATGGCTCCTTCCCGATTATACCTAGCAGTAGGAGGTACCTATATACCTATGCATACTGCCTGATGAAGCACTGGAGTATGTGAAATGCGTCCAAATGAGTGTGTAACTATTTGCACCAGGGTTTGTGATGCGTGAATCTATGTAGGCATGTATGCTGTTGGTTGCAAGAAAGCCTTGTATATGTGTATCGTTACCCAATAGTCAAGCATGTATGGTCTGTTCTCGTGTATATATGAATAACAACCGCAGTTTCTCGAACGAAATTACCGCAAAATGGGCAACGGCAAATCAAAGTAGTATAAGAATTCTTAAGAATTTTGCCCATTCATTATGCGATAATTTTCGAGAAAACTGGAGATTAAGCATTTACTATGCAACTGGTCAAACCCATGCTAATATTTGAGTGTCCTACAAACTTACGTGTTAAAATTAAGGCTATAAATATAAAAGCACTAATTACCCTAAAAATAGAGTCTTCATAAAAATTGTATCTGTACTCACTTGTCCATTGTTAGTGTTTCTTTTTGTCTTCAATGGGCAACCATCAAAAGACAAGCAGATTATTATAAGGCTCCCAAGTTTTGAGTTATTGTAACTACAGCAGGTACGTTTAAAAGTTGAGTGAATCTATCCGGCAGCTACGCCAACTTGAAACTAAAATGCAACACGAAAACAACATCATTAAAAACAGAATATTAAACAGAGCTAAAAAAAATACTAACAAAACGAACTTCCACCAGCTTATTTATAAAGTCGTGTTGTTAACAAAGTTCCACAAACACAAACTAACATCATTGTATCTTGTCTATGATGCACTCGCTAAGTTACTTCAGAAACCCTTTCGTTCTGAGAGTTCTTTGCAAATAAACGAGTACGACTTAAAAGTTCTCTTTGGTGCACATACGTTTTACTTAATAGAGCGTGTACACTGTGATGTAACTGTGATTTTAATAAATAAACTAGTAGTTGCCTGTGGTTTCACTTTCAAAAATAAATAATGGCTTAAAATCTTTATCATCTTTAGGCCATTGTGCCTTGTTATTTGGAACCTGAACACAGATTTAATTAAAATAACCGAATAAAAAGCATCCTTTATTTTTAACAAAGATATTATGTTCTATCTGTTTTCAATATCGTATACGGTTCAGCAGTTAATGTATGACGAAGAAACATCCTCAAAATTGTTGATTGTAATAAAAGAACTGACTTTTTGCTTTACGATATTGGAAATACACTGCACGAGTAAAAGACAGAATTGGAAGTAAAAGAAATAAGAATTTATCAACATCTATCAAATGAATATAGAAAAAAATACACCTGATCTGATTGGATTTATTTCTGTCACATAAAATGTTAACGTAATAAATCCCTACAGAGAGCAGTGTACGGTATCCACAAGAGATGTCCCAACTTTTGCTGAAGTTGGGCTCACAACATGAAAAATGCATTTAGTTCTAGCTACCAACTCGCTACCGACCGCCTATACGCTGACACTATTGGTTCGTGTTTCGACGTATACCATACATTGCTTATGTATTAGTTAGTTTATCTGTACATTATTTGTTGGTCACCGACATGTTATGATAAATTCATAGATACTAAAGGCTGTCTGACAAAGTGTCATGAGTAACCGTTTCAAGTTCATCTTGTTCAGGACTGATTTACTTAGGTACACGAGTATCCCATCAGAGAAAACTTCGTGTTCTGAAATAACCAACTCTGGGGTACTTGCCTACGCTTTAAATGAAGAAGCCTTTATATTGAAAATGACCAAACGAGCATCTTACCTTCCGTGATCTACTTTGAAGTCCCTGAACAGCCTTAGAACACAAGTAGGAAGGTGTAATTCCAATCTCGCAAAATGAAGTTAACTCGACAGAACAGCATCAGGTTATGCATGCCAATCCAAGCAGACAAAGTCCCAAAACATGCTGTCAAAGTAATATAAGTTCTGCCACAGACTATGCCATAGAAGAAGCAAAGTTTTGGCCCAAACTGAATGACTTTCGTGCTAGCGACCTGAAAAGAAGATTGAAGATCATTTAGTAGGTGACCTCTAAGCAGTTTTCATTTTAATACGAACTATGTGCGTGATAATTGGTGTGCTAACTCATGTTAGTTTTACGAACTATTTTACTTCAATTGAAGCTATAATTACTAATATTTGCCTAGAACTATTTGTATAATAAGTACCTAATGGTAGGTGTCCTAAACTAACATTGTGGGATTTCAGGGCCTTTATCGATGACTTACGAAGAGGACAAACTTAGAAATGTCTGGTTTTAGCCTAAGTAAACTGGTGGAAGTGAGTGGAGTGTGCACTCCAGTTGAAATATGGGGAGAAGAAAATATTATTTAGTAAGTATCTAGGTCATATAAGAAGTGTTTGGATAATAAACTGCCACTTCTATTCCTTTAACTTTTTATTTGGAAACGCCAATAACGTCTAGACTCAGAAACTAAGTATTACTAGCTATGTCCCGTGGTTTGTCAAAAGCAAATGATTTTTACCCGACTGCCGAAGGAGGGTAATGTGTTTATCAGGCTATGTATGTATGTTTGTTATTATGTGGCGTTCTAGAGACCAAACGCGTTAGCCAATTTTGATGATTCTTACGTCAATCGATTCGTCTTAACCCTGCGAGTGTCACTGGCTACATTAAAATTGGAAAATAAAAATGGTGGCTTTTGGGCGCCATATTGTGGGGCACCAAATTTTTTTATCCTTCTAAACCCATCGTGTGGGGTATCAAAATAAGGGTTTGAAGAGGTGATTTCAAAAATATATAACACTTATATGTTTAAGTGTACCTAATTCTAAAAATAAATAACTAAAAAGTTATAAATAAAAAAGTAATATTTTTTTTTTTGTTTATTAATTACTTTTTTATCCGACTGCTTAAAAAGCATAAAAAAATCATGCTGTGCAGTCGGAGGATACTCATGGTTTTGGTCAGCCAGCTCGCAAACATGTATCCTCCGACTGCACAGCATGATTTTCTTCTTGTTTTCGTCTTTTTAGTTCGCTTTTTAAGTAGTCGGGTTTTTTGATTTTTTTAATTAACTTTTTATTTCATATTAGACTAGTTCCAAACTCTTCAGCTTTATTTTATGTAATAATAAAATTTAATTTATACCTATAAAAGGACAAAATAATTTTAAACACCCTCAAAAAAACTTATTTCGTCAATATCATACAAAAAAACTCTATCGTCACAGCAATCGCCTAAAAACGCCAAACTGCGTTCACTGCCCCATAAAAAATACTCGATCGTTGATTTGTTCTCTTTGACATCAGCAATCTAGCCGTGATATAGAATCACAGCGATTCAATATTTATAACGTGCACTCCTACCAAATTTTGTGACGGAGAAAATTCGTTTGTACAACGAATTTGTTGACGCTAAAATAATGCGATTGGACGGAAAACAAAATTGTGTAATTCGACTACAAATGGGAGAACGATCGAATCAAAACAACTCTCTCGAAAATGGGAAATGGCGTATACACACTGGTCCATCGTGGCTCTTCGGTGAGACTTGTACAGTGCCCATTCGTCGCTACCTAAGTACACTGATATCTTGTGTCCAAATGCAGTGGTGAACCAAATTCATTCGCCGGTGCGGGCCAAATGTACTGAAGGAGGGTAACACTGTATGCAGGTTACCAATGCTAATTTTACAGAACCATTACAATACCTGTTCCTGTTAGCATTCTTGTTTCAGCCAACTTCAACAGCAAGTCCACCTGTAACATTTTTAAAAGTTGACACAAGTAAATATTGCTTCGAAATATCACTTTATTATCAATATCAGTTACTAAAAAATAACGGTTCCTATAAAATAACAGTTACTTAATCAGAGTCGCGCCGCATCGATTCACGTATATCGCAGCGAATTTGTTATTTGTCGTTACACATTACCACGTTATACCGTGCTGGGACGGTAAAAAATGACGTTGAATTCAATTCAGCGCACCCGTTACTACTGCCATCTCTTTCTGTTATAGCCTGGCGCTATATTTTTGAATGGTGTATATTTAAAAAATAAACAAAGTGTTCCAATAAATACCGTGTTTAAAAAATTTGCTTCCATTTTTTAATTCAAAGGAATTTTTTGATGACACTGATCTACAAATCATATCGTTTTACACAAGGACATTCATGGCAATGAAATGTACATTTTATGAGGACAGGAAGACAAAAATATTACATACAGAGAAACAAAGCGAAAACTACAAATGAAACAACCGAGGTATTTGCCAGTCCAAACGAGCGAACACAAAATGTAACATTGATAGACGGAGCCAATCATGAGTTTTGCATAATCAAATGCTTTTACCACAGCGCGCACTATTACTCTGTTCAAGTCCATTACTACTGAAAATTAGTATTTCGTTCCAACAACTCTCATTGCAGCTTACTGTGAATATTTTAAACACCTAAATAAGCATTTCGAACGCCCATTAGACGATTTATGTACTAAAAGACTGCCAAAAGTAGCACTACAAATACTCGTAGTTCGCTAATACCGCAGCTCTATTTTTACTTATTTCTTCAATAGCCGCAGATTTTTCTTTGCACTCGTGACTACTGAACCCTGAAAACGGAAAACTGAACCTAATATTGGGTTCACTGGTTACTTTGTCTGTTCCAAACTCTTTACTGACAGCTATTGAATAACAGTCCCTGGTACTTTTGTTAAAATTTCTTAGTAAATAGTTTTGTCTCAAAGGGTTTCGAGTTTCTATTTAAATTTCTTTAAAAGCGCTCTTAAGTTTAGAATTTTTCAATGCAAACAATGTCTGTGTTTAAATTAGAAAAGAGTTGGTTTTATTTTATTGCTGAAATGAAAATTGGTGTATTTGGGTTTTATATACATATATAAACTCACGCCCTTTACCTATAAGGGTATGCAGAAACTCTTACAATATACTCCTTTTGTTTCATTATCGTTCTAACATATCTAGTCATACACTCACACCGGTTATGAGTACCTACTGCGTACCTGACCTTTCTGAAGAATATCACCTATAAGATTTATGTTATATATTACGTTTGGGTCCGATGAAACCTTCCAAGATTCAAAGTAAGACTTTAACTTCATCAAACCATTCCCGAGAACTTCATCGGTCTCTTTATCAAACTTATCCTTACTTAAAACTATTGTTCAGCACAAAAATCTGTATTTTGTCAAAGAGAGACTAGTGACCTATTTCACGAAGTGCTTACGACAAACTCTGGTGCGCTTAAGAAATCAATACAAAAAAGTTTTTTGCTCACTCGCATCCCGTGCCGGCCATTACCGAAGCAAAATGGATTGTTTAAACTCAATTAGCATTTTAGAAGCGTCCATCTCGTATTAATTTTATTCTGATCGGTCAGTTGCTTTGTTTGTGGTGTTCCAAACGTTATGAATTTTATTAGACGGCTTTTGTTTGGCATCCTAATTGGGTAGACATATCGATCAGACGTAGGTTTAGTTAAGGGTTTATTATTGAATATCAATTTGGATGGTGGAAGAGCCCAAAGAAAAAAATTATGGTGTGAGGATTCGTTTAAGAAAGTCGATAGTCGACGAGGAATGATAATATGTAAAATAAGATTGTGTATTATAGCATGACTCTATGGTTGATTGAAGAAAAATGGAAGAAGAAAATGTTGTGCGAGCCCAAGTACAAGAGCAAGCAGATGATAGTGGCTTATAATAGAGGTATAATATTGGGAAAGCTGGAGAAGGGCTGCAAATCTGGATCGTGATAATTGATTTTGATTACGGATTGTGATTGAGTTTAAAACTGTGTAATAAGTGTCATCCTTCTTCATGTTCGCTTTCATTAACTAAAACAGCAGTAACAACGATTGTAGACTATTTCAAAATGTGTGGTAAGTACGTAGAAAGCCATATAACAGCAAATGCATCGATCATCATTCATTAGTTTAAGAAAGTTTTTAATTTCTGCATTGTTCAGTAGCATAATTTCACAACCAAATGATTGAATAAGACGCTTAATCACCAAACAAATTCTCCCCTATTTCCCAAAAATCGAGATCCATAAAACAATTACGCCACCCACGGTCCTCCGTCATAACATTTCACAATAAGCCGCAGGGAACAAATCCTGGTCGCCTGCATTTGGCAACTCCACCGGCATTGGGACGTGACGTACTTTTAATTGGAGGTTTGTCGCTATGTGTGGCCAAGCTCTTGGCGTCCTCTGCCAGCCTTGTCTTGGCAGACACCCGTACTCTGTGCACGGAATATTGTAAATTCATTATCTGAAATCGGATCAGAATGAAAAAAGAGTAGATAGGCGTGAGTGGATTGTGGGATTGTGCTTTCTTTTTGTCGTAGTAAGCCGCTTTAATGTTTTTCTTGGTAGTAATGATTGTTTGGTTTGCAATTTGTCGTATTGCAGTGACTACATTGCATAGTTTTTAGGGTTCTGTACCCAGAGGGTAAAAACAGGACCCTATTACTAAGACTCCACGCTCCGTCTATCTGTCTGTCTGTCCGTCTGTAACCAGGCTGTATTTCATTAACCGTGTTAGCTAGACAGTTGATTTTTTCACAGATGATGTATTTCTGTTGCTGCTATAACAACAAATACTTAAAACAGAATAAAATAAATATTAAAGTGGGCTGCCATACAACAAGCGTGATTTTGTTGCCGTTTTTTGCTATAATGGTACGGAACCCTTCGTGCGCGAGTCCGATTCGCACTTGGCCGGTTTTTCAAAATAACTAACGCCTATATATCGAGTCATAGTCCTTTTCGACTCTACCTGGAATCATCAAATTGACAGCTAGTTGATTAAACTTTTGTATGTATAGGACGTGGATCTACGCGAGACACAATGATTTTTCTATTGTTTCGCTTATTAGGGCGCTTTCAATGCAGACGTTTGGCATCGGACTGCTGCGGCGCCGCAGCGGTGTGGATGATTTTTTTTCATAAAATGTATACACCAAGAGCACAGTGCGATGCCGGCGCCGCACACGTACGACATCAGGACGAATATGTGTGTGCATACTTTTTATGGAAAACATCAACTGATCGTGCGCAGTACGACACCCGCATCGCTGCGACTGCGGAATGATGATTGTTACGACAATCAATACGTCTTAAGCTTGCGAGTGTCACTGGCTACGTTAAAATTGATATATAGAACAATGGCGGCTTTTGGGTGCCATATTATGGGGGCCCAATTTTTTTTCATCATGATAAAGGGCTTTAAGAGGTGATTTCAAAAATATGTAACACTTATATGTTTAAACGGAACTAAATCGCAAAAATATGTTAATTAAAAAGTTATAAATAAAAAAAGTTAATACAAAAAAAAAATGGGTTTTGGTCAGCCAGATCGAAAATATGTATCCTCCGACTGCACATCATGATTTTCTTATTGTTCACGTCTTTTTAGTTCGCTTCTTTAGCAGTCGAGTTGTTTGATTTTTTGTTTATTAATAATGATAACATATTTACCTCGTTTATTACTCAGGTAACAGTGACTACGCTTTTAGAACCTAACCAAAAACATCTGAAACCAAACATTCCTCTAAGAGCTTTATCATGTTATGCATTTTCAATAGATATGGAACATGTAATTTCGATTCTCGCGTCTTACGGCACAGGTAATCATACGCTCAGTTACGCTCTCATTTCAAACTAATTTAGCTACTGACAGCGTCGATATCATTGTTGATGATTGATTTCTGAGCTGAGCTGGCGCCTACTGACTGATGTATATGTATGTATACTTTATTATAATATTGAGGCACATGATTGCATACTTTTAGGGTTCCGTACCCAAAGGGTAAAAACGGGACCCTATTACTAAGACTTCGCGATCCGTCTGTCTGTCTGTCTGTCTGTCTGTCCGTCTGTCTGTCTGTCCGTCTGTCATGTCATGGTATCTCATGAACCGTGATAGCTAGACAGTTCAAATTTTCACAGATGATGTATTTCTGTTGCTGCTATAACAACAAGTACTAAAAAAAGTATAAAATAAATATTTAAGGAGGGCTCCGATACAACAAACGTGATATTTTTGCCGTTTTTTGCTCGATATTAATAACGGCAACAGGTAGACGCTTGAAATATTCACAGAATGTTTAGTTGTATATTCACTTCAAAAAATAAAAAAAATCAAAATAAAATAAATTAAGGGGGGCTCCCATACAACAAACGTGTTTTTTTTTTTGCAGTGTTTTGCGATAATGGTACGGAACCCATCGTGTGCGAGTCTGACTCGCACTTGGCCGGTTTTTTGTAGTTTCGTGAATTTATTAATCTTTGATGTTTTTATCATACCTACATTGATTATACAAGACTCCAAAATAAACGGAAAATACCTAATATCATTGGATCAGGAGGATGTCGAACGGCTTTTGCAAGACGGCAAAATGCCTATCTTTCTGGTTATATCTACAACAGAATGAATAGGCTCCTAAACTTTTATCCGCCGTCTTTAAGAGACTGTACATTAAAGGTAAAGAATTGGCTCTTCACTCTTGATTACGATTGTGTAGAGAAAATATTTAATAGCATTTAATTAATTTTTAAATCAATCCCATTTATTATTTTTTTACATAGAAAATTATTCATTCATATTTCAGTCATCTACCCATACCACCATACACAAACACGCATACACATACACGCACACACATACACGCGCACACATACACACACACAGAACGACTTAGACTTAGTTTTAATTATTATTGTTGAATTATATGTTATACCAAAATTTTATATTTATTTTAATTTGATTTGACATTTGATATTAAGATGAAATAAAATGGGGAGGGCGCTAACTCCTGTCATATAGGTCGGCCTAGTTCGGGAGTTAGAGGCTTCAACATTGCTGTAACCAATTATTATGTCAATAAAGATAATTTGAATAGAGTAACGCGTATGAATGTCTATGTCATATAAACATCTTTGGCAGTCGCTACGGTAATTAGAAGATATAAAATCTGACACCAGCCTTGCCAGGGTGTATCGTGTTGCCCAGTTACTGGATTGGGAAGGTCAGACAGGCAGTTCAACCATTTAAAATACTGGGACTCAGCTGGATCCAGTTAGACTGGAAACCGACCCCAAAATAATAGGGCTAGGCAGATCGATATTGTTGTTCTGGCGCCACAATTTGGTCACACATAAGTCATGCTAGACCAAAGTGAACTCTTCACGCGGTCGACTATCATTCGGGAGCGATTGCATTCGCAAGACATAATGTTTATTGTATTTGTGTTGAAATTGGTCAAGCATTCATAATGCAAAAAAAGTGTTTAAGAGCCATATTCGGGTTGAAACAAATAGAATCTTGTCGTCCACTCTTTAGAAAATATAAAATTTTGACTTTACCATGCATCTATATTTTGGAATCATGTATATTTGTTTTTAAACATAAGGGACTTTTTGAACAAGCGACAAGTTATTACGCCCCTCGATCACATAATGTTAACATGTTGCATCGACCAAAAACTAATCTCACGCTAACATCCAACAACTGTTATATTATGTGCATTAAATTGTACAATAAAATTTTGAGTGCCATAAAAACATTACCATTCTTTAAATTTAAGCGTAGTTTAACAAATCTACTTATTGATAAATGCTTTTACAGTGTACTGGAGTTTTTAGAGTATAAGTTGTAAAGCGGTAAAGGATAATAATTATACTTAAAATTTAATGTTCCAATTTCAATCTATGTGATATAATTTATTTTTAATTTAATAATCATTTATGTTAATTAATCTTAATTTACTTGACAGCTTGCATGGATTTTGACTTTAGTGATAAATAATAACTACTATGACTAATTTGCACACCGAAATTACAGGCACAATAAGAGATCTGTATTTATTGCCTAAGAACTTTCTGTACCTTATTGAAGCAAATAAATGATTTTTGATTTTGATTTTTGATTTTTGTATGGTGAACGTGTGTAACCAAACGTCCAGAAAATTAATCTATGCATCAAATATTCTATAAAAATAAATACAAAACATCAAGTTCAAATCTTTTGAGTGTATTTTCTTCAGTAGATATCTAAAAGCTCTTTAGATAATACAAGAAAATAGCCATGAATGAATAGAAACATTTTGTTTTATTGTTCGTCCGGAGAATCGCATATATTCTTTGTGTCGGATTTACCCGATCATATTTTACCCGGCGACCCGTTCTAGGGTGCGACATAAAAATAGGCGTTCTGCTTTGATTTATAAACAACATATAGATCAAACGGACTTGTTTTTATACAATTTGCTTTGATAAATCATACGGTTTCGTCAATCATTGTCGCAGTATCACGATTTTGGATGTAAGTTTATCTTATTTAAAATCTTTTGTGATTGTCCTGAAGTTAATGTGATAACATGAGTGACTGCCCATCTGACGTCCACAACCCAGTAACTGGGTAACATGAGCGACGGCCTATCTGACCTCCACAACCCAGCAACTGGGTAACATGAGTGACTGCCCATCTTACCTCCTCAACCCAGTATCTGGGTAACATGAGCGACTACCTATCTGACCTCCACAACCCAGTAACTGGGTACCATGAGTGACTGCCCATCTGACCTCCTCAACCCAGTATCTGGGTAACATGAGCGACTGCCTATCTGACCTCCACAACCCAGTAACTGTGTAAAATGCGTGACTGCCTATCTGACCTCCACAACCCAGTAACTGGGTAATATGATACTCCTTGGCAAGACTGCTGTCAGATTTTAATGGTTTCGAAAGTAGTTCTTAAAAGTAGATATATGATGGTATTATTAGTCATTATCCGTAGTACTTCAGGACTGATACTTAAGTAATAATTTAAGTAATCATCATTAAGTAATATAAGTTTGGAATTTCCAATCTGCCTTGAAAAAGCGTGTCTATTAATGGTCGTGATCTTTCAATATCAAGAGAGTACTTTGCCTTGTATTCATGGGATAGGAGCACCCTGGTATTTTTACATTTTATCAAGCATAAATTTGTGGACAGTCCAATAAACTAGTTTTTTCAAAACTTCAAATATTGGAATCTGCACGAGAAAGCTGAAAGGCTATAACAAGATATTGAGTAGAAATGTTCATTCCAAGCGGGTGGGGCCGTGAGCGACAACTTGTCACCCATAATTCTGCATAGAATAACTCGATCAATGTTTACACAATCCAGAATCACATCACACATCACATCATCAGCCTATTAATGTTCCCACTGCTGGGACACAGGCCTCCTCTCTGTGAGAGGGAATGGGCCGCAGTCCACCACGCGGGCCCAGTGCGGGTTGGTGGATGTCACACGTCTTCGAATTTTTGGTTCTAGGACATGCCGGTTTCCTCACGATGTTTTCCTTCACCGTTTTGAGAGCAGTGGTGATGAAATAATTTACACAAAGTAAAGCGCCTGGCTGGGCTCGAACCCACGACCTAGAACTTATAAGTCACAGCCCATACCACTGGGCCACCACTGCTCTCTTCTATATCAAATTATCAGATAATACATAACTAAAAAATAAATAGCCATAGAGAGAAAATAAAAAATATATGTTACATTAAATTGAAAACACCTCTAATAATATCTCACAATAAAGCCTTATTCAAAATTTAATTATACATCTACAACTAACATAACAATCCAGGTACACAGTCTGAAGGCCAGCCCAGTAATAAGAACGCAATGTAATACATTTTATTAGCATCAATTTAAATAAATATCCCGACGAATGGCGGAGGGTGCCGAGACACTTTCGGCTCGAAATCAAATTGTCTGAGCCCCTCTATTTTAAATTGGTGCAGTTCAGAACTATCAGTTTAAATTGGGGGTATTTTAGGTAAGATAATAATAGAAAGGGGAACCGTAGCTACAGGTACTACTGTGAAAATAGGGTTGAAAATCCATGTAATAGACAATTGCAGTGGGATATTTATGGAGACTTTAACGAAAAAGGGTGAAACTTATATTTAAAAATTAAATGAGAGGGATATTTTTTTTATCCCAAACAAACACGAAGAAAAAGGTAGGTTCAAGATTCATATACAAAAGGTATGAAAACGAAACACTAGATAAACGTTTACGAAATCAAACAGAGTTCTAAAAATAACTTATCTGATAGCGCAGCCAATCATAAATCGGAATCACCTAACCCTTAAATTACTCAGTCAAAATACACTAACGAAATTGCCAGACTTGGGTCTTCCAGACTTACCTACAGTCTACCAGACCTGTCTATATGTAACCAGACGTCTGTTTCGCCACACGCGTCCATCGATGGCACTAAATAGATTTATACAGAAGGTCAGCACCTTGCAGCCGGTAACCCACGGCATCGGCACCACGGCATCAGCACTAAGGCATCATCGGATCACCAACGATGCCATGGCAGTGGCAAAGTTTTGGGCCAAAACAAATCTGTATGACTATACTGCCAAAAATATGAAGAAGAAGCTTACGTCATGTTAGTTGGTAGGCACGGATGACCGACCGTATCTCGATGTGCTTAGATTAGATAAGCGACGCCATCTTCTTTGATTGCCGTTTTCCTGTGTATTTCTGTGCTTTAAAGCTTTGATTTAAAATCCATCTCACTCGAAATAGACCGCCGCGCATCTCAAACAAATGACAGTCGCGATTGCGCTTGCACTTGATATACTTGAAGTGTGTCTGTGTGCGCGTGCATATTCACTCGTTGTATGGAGCCAACCTTCTTTACCAATCTACATTATATCGAAGGGGTGCGGAATTAGGTATAGCATTTAAATTGAAATACTGGCAGCGCTAACTTAATTTCTGGGGGACGTTCAGGGGCGGGACGAAAAGTGACGACCGGTGCTGGCTTGTTGAAACATGTAGATGGATAGGTGTTTGGCAAATTGGAAACTTAATCTAGAGCCAGTTTTGGAAAAAAAGGACTGAAATAGTCACCTAAAAACTAGTAAAGTATTAACTTTACTTGTTTCTTAGTTGACTTTTTCAGTTTCTATTAAGTATTCCATTGAGAATTGCAAACTTTGCACTTCTAAAAAGTGCAAAGTTTGCATGTCAAATATAGTCGTTGAGCTATTTTTGGTAGGGGCAAACTTATGAGTTCGCGTCATCGACATGCTAATGGGAAAATTTTAAGTTTTCACTTTTGTGAGCAATCCCCATGACTACCTATTTATGTTTAACCCTCGACGGAAAAAGAGGGATGTTATAAGTTTGACGTGTGTGGCATCATAGCTCCTAAACGGATGAACTGATTTATTTTTTGTTGAAAGGTGATTTTATCCAGAGTGTTCTTAGCTGTTTCATGAAAATCGGTTTAGCCGTTTAATAGTTATGGGCGTTTAACTGTTTCAATCGGGGTGTTATCGCAAGATATCGTGTCATAATTACGTGTCTCTGATTAAAGTGTTACAAATTTGACGTGTGTACCAGTGTGTTTATGTATATATGTATTTGTGTATGCGTCT
This sequence comes from Anorthoa munda, assembly GCA_945859665.1. Taxonomy (NCBI): domain Eukaryota; kingdom Metazoa; phylum Arthropoda; class Insecta; order Lepidoptera; family Noctuidae; genus Anorthoa; species Anorthoa munda. The sequence continues at coordinate 18,867,124 of OX243908.1, forward strand.
GTGGCATCATAGCTACTAAACGGATGAACCAATTATGATTTTATTTTAAGAAAAGGTGACTTTATCCAGAGTGTTCTTAGCTGTTTCATGAAAATCTATTCAGCCGTTTAAAAGTTATGGGCGTTTTACTATTTCAATCGGGGTGTTATCGCAAGATATCGTGTCATAATTACATGTCTCTGATTGAATTGGGGACAACACAATTGAGATTACAATTAAAATGATCAGACTACATATCCAATAAAAGTTATCTATGTTCTATGTTAGGGGGGTTTGATTTCCGCACTTAGTTCCTCAAATGGACCTTTGTACGTGGGCCATGGTGGCCGTTGGGTGGTCATTCCAACCAGCCCACCTCCCTCCAGAAGTCAATTAGAGCTCCTGGTTTTCTCAAAACATCTGTGTAAGATCTGGGTGACCCGAGAGTTCGTGTTCTTATCTGGGTGACACCTGTGCATTCAAAAAGAACATGCGTAACGGTTTCCTCGGCCTACATGCATGCCCTGCACAGAGGACTGTCCGTTATGCCTATTGTGTGGAAGTGTTTGTTGAGTGAGCAGTGTCCCGTGATGGTCCCCGTCACCAGGCGCAGGCCATTCCTGTCCAGGCGTAAAAGACGCCTGGTAAGCCTACTGTCCAAGGATGGCAGAGCTTCTTTGGACTGCCTACAGCCCGGTGCCGAGGCCCACCAGTTCTCCGCCTGTGTCTGGGTGAATTCCTGTAGCCACCTGCGTATTTGGTTGAAGGGGATGGGTACAACAGGTTCGGGTCCATAGACCGTCGAGCTGGATCCGCGCCTCGCAAGCTCGTCAGCCGCGTCGTTGCCCAGCGATCCGCTGTGTCCCTTTATCCATTGTAGTGTCACCGTGTTACGGCTAGATACAGTTATCTGTTCTAGTGCATTGTGACATTCTAGTATTAGTTTACATGTAATGAATTTTTTTCGTAAGGTTTGGAGGACTGATGCGCTGTCGGAGAGTATCCGTATGTGGGTGTCCGTAACCCTCCTGGCTTCTAGGGCATGGACCGCTTGTATGATGCCCACACACTCCGCCTGATAGACGGTGTTGAACCCTCCTAGCGGTCTGGATATATTAATATTGAAATCGTATGAGGAGACTCCGACTCCGGTACCTGAGTCAGTTTTCGATCCGTCGGTGTATATTCTCATCTCTTTCGGGCCAGAGTAGTCACATCTTTCCTCTCTGAGTATTATGTTGTAGTGCCTATGAAAGTGGTGTGATTTTGGGGCTTTGTCACATGGTGATGCTAACATCGGTTTACGCTTGATCGCATCTTCCTTTATGCGTGTGTGCTTAATTCTGGAGTCTTTATTTAGAGAACCTGATAGGTGGAGTCTAAAGATGGCTAGGGCTGCCTCCTCCTTCACAATTAGGTGTAGAGGCGGGAGTCCCAGCATTGCCTGTAGGGCGGCAGTGGGTGTGGTTCTCATACTACTGGTGATTGCAATACAGGCGAACCGCTGTAGTTTTTCGAGATCTCTTTGGGCTGTGCTGAGGTCTGTCCTGGGCCACCAGACCAGCGAGCCATATGTGATGATTGGTCGGATGACTGTGGTGTACAGCCAGTAGGTGATCATGGGGGTAATCCCCCAATTTCTGCCTAACAGGCGTTTGCACTGCCACAGGGATATGCTGGCTTTTGTGGTGATATGGTTCATGTGTTTTGCCCAATTCAACTGTTTGTCCAAATAAATGCCCAAGTACTTGGTTTCAGTTGAAAGGCTTAGTGTTGTTCCGAAGAAACGCGGTAGTTGCAGTGTCATCGGTTTTCTCTTTAATCCAATAAAAGTTATTAGAGAAGGAAAATACCGTAGTAAAAATTGATAGATCGTAAATTACACATAACTTAATCTATATCACGCCTGTTTTTTCGAAGGGTATTGTATATTCAACAGAGATGAAGCTATTAATACTACTTACACTATTTAATTAATTAATACTACTTAATTTTGCCAGTTACGTTTAGGTCCCATGTAATCGGGGTGAGCCTGTTGCCAGCAACAATGGCAAGTACGTTCAAGCGTTTTTGCCATACCTATTAACGGAATCAAATATAAATGTGCTCACAATGCACTCATTATTATTAATGTATTTTTTTATCCGTGGTGCTAGGCAACTGGGCTTATCCCAGTTGTACACGACCCCTTGTGCCTATTGGCCTTGTTCGTTCTGTCTCTTGCTTGATATGGAGGGCAGAGGATATTATGTTATCCTACTCCTTCTTTATTATTTTCTGATTAATTTCGTTGCAGGATCCAAGACAGTTAAATTCATTCTTCTGACTTCGTCAAGCTTCATTGCCTGGGCACTTTTCTGGTGGTCGCCACTGTTGATTTTGGCTTTCAGAAGTTGTAGTGGTTCGGGAATAGTGCGGTGGGATAGCCCGAAAAGTAATATTCAATCAAAAAAAGCGCTGCGAAAGCGATTGGTAAATTGGCATTAATGTATGGAATGAGGGCTTTCGTTTTTGTGATCACCAGTTGGTGCCACTGGCGAGTAAGGTACTTAAAATATAGTTGTTAAACGTTGTTATTACGCACACGGAAGCAAAGTTTGAATTAAAATAATTCCTAATGCTGTAGAAATGCTAAATGCTGCGGATTCGCGAAGCCACTTATTTTTTTGTAAAAAAGTAAATTGCCGAGCAATGAAAAAGTTCCACCCACAAAATGCCGACAAACACCTTAATTTAATTTTTTCACATTTATTTTAAAATTTGAACACAATATTTACGTTTTTAGTTGGTAATATTCTAATGCGCTGTCAAATGTACTTCAATATTGCAGACGGCGTCATTAAGCTAGCCTTTCCCGTTTAGGAGTAATTTGGTGCTATGTCACTGGAACTTTTTCATTGCTCGTTAGTGTAGTTTATAATTTCCCGAAACATAAAACTCTATTAAAGCAATGTTTGGTAAAACCTGGTACCTATCTTAATCTCCCATATTTGACGTTTTGAAGACCTACACCAGTGCCCCTAGCGGCAAATTCAAACGTGGTAGCCCTCATTCTACAGTTCGAAGATGATACGTTGGATAATTATATCTTTTAGTGAAACCCTAACTACTAGACGCGGGTGCCGAAATGGCGCGTCATAACCACGTCCGAGCAACGACATACCGTATGTTCTAAATTGCGCTTTATTTCCATGCATTTTGTATTAAATTTGAATGGAATAGGAAGCCGCCCATGCCATGTCCGCGCCCGACGCTATTTCTATGTGGCCTGCGCCTTAGAACTAGAAGTGTAAATATCCTCATAATTTAGCTAACCTTATTACATCAGTACCTACTCATTTATATTTGGCGAGTACTTATTTTTCCCCACGAAACACGTTTAAGTCGAAGTAATTGGCGCACTTTCTATGAAAATGCTTTTTATATTCCTTTGATAAAACTAAGAAATGGTATTTTAAATTAACTGAAAAAAAATAAGAACCCTTTTTCTTCCTTCATCAAACAAAATATTTGGAAGTTAACGTTTATACTTAAACAATATTTTTATAAAAAAATAATACTTTTTCCTTTGAAGTTTGTCTTAAATTTCGCGGAAACACATACCTTGGTAAGCCTTTGAGTTTTTTTTCACTTCTTACAATTTCCTGGAAAGGTGCTTTAGACAGGATAAGGATAAATTAATAAATGGGTTTCCTTAGATGTATCCATGAATTGGTGCTAATTTGGTTCCAAAAATTTTGTTTACTCTTTCACGAAAAACTATAGAACGCAGTTTGAGAACAGTAAAATAGAACATATACAACAGAATAACAAAGGCTATATTTATAAAGATATTGAGTAGAAGTGCTCATTCCAAGCGGGTGGGGCCGCGAGCGGCAACTTGTCACCCATAATTCTGCATAGAATAACTCGATCAATGTTTACACAATCCAGAATACCGGGTAAAAAATAAGATTAAAAAATTTAAACTTTTGTTATATAACACCTGACTTAGCAGCTAAGAAGTAATCTAAAATAATTATTCTAATGCAATTACCACTGCTTTTATTCTCCGAGCTTAGTACCAGACGAATAAAAACAAAACACGCTTGCTTTGCGAAATGCAACGTTATTAAGAGCGACACTCAATACCAATCCAATCTCGATAAAGTTAGAAGGAGAGTGGCTTCGACGTTACGTGTCATACGTGATCTTACTTTGCGAAAATGCCAACACTTGCGAAAATTTCCACATTTTGGGAATCGAACTCCATTTCGCATCGTTTAAATATTAAATCAAACTTACGGCATAAGTCAAATGCGCGTGTGAACGTATGATAAAGTCACTCGACGCGCGGATACACAATATAACTGTTCCCAAAGCTAATAAATTTTGTGTGACAAATATTTTTATGGCATCCAGTATTGGTTTACTGCTATTGCTATTCATATTAGATGCAGATTTTGATGTGCATTTCTGGTTCAAAAAAGTGTTTTTATGTAGATTTTTTGGACCAGGAACCTTCGCGTGCGTAAGTAGAACAACCCACCAAAATGTTATCACAATCGGACGGTTTAGGAGCGCATAGAGGACAAACGATGAAGATTATGTAGCTTAGTTACGATATTAAAATATTTAATTAATATTGCTATCTCATCAGCAGTCTCATAGTAAGTCAAATAAAGTAAATGTATTACACAATATCAGAATTAAAAGATACCATTACTCAACCCAAAAAGCCTAAATAAAAGCGCAAACGGCATAAATGAATAGGCTTATTGTATATTCTTGCCAGTTTATTCGGAGTACTTTCTCTAATACCCCAGATTTCAGCCCCTGGGGAGGCAAGCCCTAAGCTCCTTTGATTACGCTCATACATATTAGGACATTCGCAGTGATTTCGGGTGAAGAACGAAATTGAACCCTATGAATATAAATTTTTATGTAAAGACCTAAAAAATCGTTTCAATAATGTAACATTTTCGCGATGAGTTGTGTTTTTAACCGATTTCTTCCTGTGTGTAAATGTTATTTCAGATAAAATATTTCTATTAGGTAATGATTTTAAAATGAACTATTCGGTTTTAGAATTATTTATGTTATGTGCAGCCATAACAACGCCCGGCAATCTATTGTGTGCTAATTACAAAATTCCCGAAATAATAAACCTACCCAATAATTAATTTGAAGTATGTTTTCGCTCGATTCACTAGAATGGAATTTATTCCATTCAATTGCAGCAATAATTAATTAGATGAATTTAGAACTTGTTACATTGAATTTAGTTATGCTATGTTTGATGATCATCAACCGGTATTGGTTATTCAAATCTATTGCACGGTATACATATCGCCGGCCCCGGGCAATAAAGCGGTAATCGCCGGTTACGCCCTTTTTAATGTTATTTGATTTTTGGCTTCTCTGAGTATCAATCTATCACTCCAATTTTTTTTGGATTTTTTTATTAATATTCCTTTAGAATAAATGGCAATAACGACTTTATTGCATGGGAAGTTCTCTTATGACTAAGTTATGTATTATTGCATTACTCTAAGAAACATAATACAAACAACCAGTAAACATCTTTACGCTAAATTTGTAAACGATGAGAAACAGTAATATATTTAACCACGTTTTTGAAAATAAGCTTATTATATCAATAAACTGTAAACACTTAATACAAAGTATTCACGAGAGATTTGATTCTGTACAAGCTATTACGCCTTTCTTCCCGTAAATTTATTGTAGCCCCGGCGACGTATTGTCATGTTACGCTGAACGAAATACGCAGAAAGGTTGGGGTTATAAAGATAAGATGTAGAAATTCTCTTCATGAAGCTGAAATTTGGCAGATGGGTAATTTAATCAACTTCATGAACTTCCTGCCCCTGCCCCATGTTACTTGGGATCGACGTAACACGTTTTCTTCTTCCATACGTCCTGTCCCCCGTCACGCCATCACTGACTCCCTTTTCTTTCATTATCACTCCTCACACAATCCATCTATATTTTCTTTGGCCGTCTCCTCCCTCTCCATCCACATTTATATTCATAACTCTTTTAGTAACATGTGTTTCATCCCCCCTTATCACATGTCATACCAGAACAAACGGATACCTATCAACTATTCTGTCACTGATGCCACTTTCAAACTTCCTCTAATATACTCATTTCTCACTTTATCCATTCTCGTCACTCCTCACACCCATATCAACATTCTCATCTCTGCTACATGAAATCTCTTTTCATCCATCTTTTTCATAGCCAAACATTCTGATCCATACAGTACGACAGGTCTAATCACGCACTTGTACATTTTCTCCTTTAACTTAAGGGGCATCCGTGGGTCGCAAGTTGTTCCAGTGACCTGTCGCCATTTCATCAATCCCGAGTTGATTTGGTGCGTAACATCTCGGTCTATCTCACCATACCGGAAGTTGGAGTACGTCGGTATGGGTGTTCCAACGACAGCTATAGGCACGGAACTCGAGAGATCGCCAGAATCACAGAACAAGTATTCTGTTTTATTTTTGCTCAATTTCAAGCCCTGTGCCAGTCCTCACTCACTTCACTCTCTTGTCTGTGCCACCAAACCTCCAATCTGGACCTCTAGGCCACTCTCGGCAACCAGCACAATATCGTCGGCAAACACCAGGGAGCCTCTTCCTGTATGTCCAACGTCTGAGCGTCCATTATAATCAAAAAGAGGTAAGGACTGAGATCCGACCCTTGGTGCAAGTCGACTGCCACACTGAAGCTATCAGTAGTGCCCATTGTAGATCGGACTGGAGTACTGCATCAACTGGACATGCCTTGGACCAACTGTACATACTTCCCAGGTACACCTTTCTCTTAAGGGCCCACCAATGATGGAATTGGTTCTGCGATATTTCACTCTCTTTTCTCAGCCGCTTTTCAATAAATTTCTCCCAAGCTTTCATACTATGTGACATTAGCTTTATTTATCTATAGTTGTTGCACTCCAGCACATCACCTTCGTTTTTAAAGATCAAAGTCACCAGCGAACTATTGCACCATTCATCAGGTATATCTTCTTCCCGTAAAAAAATATTGAAGAATAAAGCTTACCACGACCATCAATCGACGCAATATCTTGCATACTTCAACTGGTATCCCGTCCGGACCAACAGCCTCACCATTCTTCATTCCATTTACTGCTATTCTTACTTCCTCCATACTAGCTATTCTCACTAACCCCTCATTCACAGGTTTATTTTCTAACATACCACTTCAGTCATTTTCCTCATTCATCAGTTTCTCAAAGTATTCCTTCACCTACAACCTATCCTTAATTTTTTCATCATCCGAAAGAATCATTCCAGCCTCATCTTTTGTACCTCTTATCTGACAGACATCTCTCGCCCTTTTCTCCCTAGCTCTAGCAAGCCGGTACAGATCCTTTTGGCCTTCTGGACTATCCAGCGCTTGTTAGCAAAGAAAAGATATTTGTACATTCAAATTTTAAGGGGGGAAATGGGTGCAGCCGAACTTTGTATGATTTTTTTTATTGTGGCTTGCGATTTGGTTGAAACTTTGCAGGAATGTTTTTGGTAATAAATTATTGAGGACTGCATTTTATTTACTTCAATCTACTCCTAAAAGGGCTTGAAGTGGGGTACTATAGTTTTATGGGGAAATTAAGAGTACCGGTTATGCTTATGTGAAATATTGATTATGAAATGCGACTTGAATGATGCGATTATTTGAAAAATCATGGTACACCCACGACCAGCTATATATAGCATATGCCCGTATGTTTTAACATCTACCTGTGATTGAATTCTATTATATTAATTTAACTATTAACTTATTTAATTCTAGACGTTGGTCAGTACCAAAATTTAAAAATAAATAAGTAAATCGTTAAATTATGTTAATGCTTCCTGTACCTATACAGGCTGAGTTTTCCAAGTGGGTGTGGATGGTCAAATCAGACACTATGAAGAATAGCGAAAACACTCAAAGGATGTGTCCCGGGGTCGATACTGATGAAAACTAAAACTGCAACATTGAATATTGCTCTCTCCTGTATATCGACAACCAGAATAGTTTATAAAAATTTAGTAGATAATGAATAAAGTAGTTAATAAAAATTATATGAATTTATTCAAGTTAAAGTAGCATAATGTTTTTATTTTTTTAAGGATTTGTCTGTTTTATTTTTGTTTGCAAAGTTTAATACTTAATACAAATTAACAAAAAATAAAAATTCATAAAATACTGTTTAAAATGATTAAAAATAAAAATAAATTACAATATAAGGTCAGTCTGTTACGATGGTTACATAAAAATATGTTTCATTGATAGGATTCTAAAAAAGCGATTAGTGCATGATACAGCTAAGCTTTGGCTATAAAATTTCCCTGAAAAAGGTGGTAATCGGCCATTACGCTCGAGATCTAAAGTGGAAATTACGTCGTATTACATACTTACATTCCTAAATCTCAGTGGTTGGTGTGTCTAAAAAGTTGTTAATGATGTTACAATTTAAACGGTATAGTCTATAATTTGTATTATACATTTGTTTAATTATTTCTTTAATTTTATATATCATTACAATTATTTTTAAATGGTTAAATTGGTAAAAAAATTAGCTTTCATTTGAGACATTGAACTCCTGTTTTGGATCACTTAACACTGAAATATAAATAAATTAGCTTCTTTTATTTCTCCTGTAAAATTTGATTTTTGATATTACCGCTTTATTGCCCGGGGCCAGCGATATATATTCTAGGGCATATTTGCTTGTATCTAAACAATGGATGCTGTAATTCATTTATAAATGTACAATTCAACGCGAAACTTGAACCTATCTATTTGCGCGTCAATGCAATTATAAAAAAATGCACATCAAACATAATCTTCGTCGTTTGTCCTCTATGCGCTCCTAAACCATTGATCCGATTGTGATGGTATTTGTTTGTCCGGTTGCTCTGCGTACGCCCGCGAAGGTTCCTAGCCCAAAAAATCTGCATAAACACACTTTTTTTACGTTACGTGGTAATCCAATACATCGGTACAGCTAGTTTCTAATAAATTCCACTACTATAATATTGTCTCTTCGATCTCAACAGCCAAGATAGAACAAGAAAATAAAAAAATCTAAATACCCGACTGCTTAAAAAGCGAACTAAAAAGATGTAAACAAGAAGAAAATCATGCTGTGCAGTCGGAGGATACATGTTCGCGAGCTGGCTGACCAAAACCAGATATTTATAACTTTTTAGTTAACATTTTTCGAATTAGGTACATTTAAATATGTAAGTGTTATATATTTTTGAAATCACCTCTTGAAACCCTTTATTTTGATACCCCACACGATGGGTTTGGAAGAAAAAATAAAATTGGCCCCCCACAATATGGCGTCCAAAAGCCGCCATTTTTCTATTTTCCAATTTTAATGTAGCCTATGACACTCGCAAGGTTAAGACGAATCGATTGACGTATGAATCATCAAAATCGGTCATCGCGTTTGGTCTCTGGAACGCCACATAGGAACAAACATACATACATACATATATAGACTGATAAACACATTACCCTCCTTCGGCAGTCGGGTAACAATTTAAAGCAAATAACAGCCATAAATTTATTCTCAACTGCCACAAACTTTGAAGAACCTCGCAAACACCGTTGAGAAGACAACCAAAACAAAAATAATAACAGAAAATTAAGAGACATCATTAAGATAATGTTGAGAAGAAAAAACTCGAATGGCTGTGAACAGCAAGGCTACTTGACACATACAGAGCACTCTCCAATTTATTGCAAACTCACTTCGTAAGTCTGTAGGTACTAGGGCTGTACAGTAACGGAACGGCCTTCGTCTCCGCAAATATGGAACTGCAAGTAATCGTACTCCCGCATATACCGCCGCTATTTTTATGGGAATTGTAATATGTGGCCTATATTCAAGTACTTTTGAAGGAAACTTCCTCCGATCCACTCGACTCAGCCACCACGACTTCTATTTGACTGAATCGAGGTTAAGGCTAATAATAGAACATAGGTTCAAACTAAGCTAAGGTCACAATTGACTCTAGGGTCAGTTCTTGATGAGCAACTGTTTATGTGTATTGGTATATTTTATGAACCACTATTATATTACATACCTACACTCTTCACAAACCTGTTAATAAATACCTACTATAATTTTATATGTTACCATTAGTTAAGTAAGTTAAGTTTAATTATTGTTTAGTGTTGTAGCCAGATATTTGCTAACTACCTCCAAGTGCACTTAAAATAATGTGTCATTAACGACGAAAAAACTAGATCCCACGACACAGGGTATCCTAGTGTGGGGTCTAGGGTTTCTTTAATGCACTAAATATTTGTATTTTATTATGTACCTGTGCTATAATTTTTTACTATTTTATTTTGTTGTTGTGCTTATTGTATCTAAAGAAAGGTGTCCTAATAAATTTATCTTATCTTATATCGCCTAACTAGGAGATGATACAATCGCAAAACTATTTTTGTCAAATAAAGTTTACTCCTTCTAGTATTTGATAACCTACCAACTGGTCAATTGTACTCTTCGAAAAAATTATAATATTATATTTATTTTAATGTATCTGCCTCCACTTTTGGTAAGATGTCCCGTTAGTTAGTCACATCCCTACTCCGTACCTATTGGATATCTGTGTTCACTCCTCACAAATGAGGTCTCTGTCCCATTTCATTAATTTTACCTACAAATATAGCATCAAATATTTATTCATTTCTGACTACGTTTAGTTAGCGTTGATTAGCGTCAATTTATTTATATTTGTTTGACTTTAGTAAATTGAACATAAAACATTAGCGGTTTTCAATAAACATTTCAGTCAAATAAAAATAACTACCTATCTAATTATGAAACAAAGTTGCCATTATGTACCTAATAATGTTATTTATTTGGAACAAGCTGTGCCCGCGGTTTCGCTCCCGTGAGTCTACCTATCTACCTACCATTTTCTTTCTAGGGTCATTATTTCGCGGAGAATCCTAACACCGCTATTCAGAAAATGATGACAAATTCACAACACCATCTATCGAATATGGAGTTCAACAGTCCGAGTATCTGAATTGCGTGTGTTGTGATATTTTAATTCTTGAATACTTTAATTTCATTTAAGTTTTGATAGAGTGAACCGATTGCGATGAAACAAAAACTAAGTAATACCTTAAGTTACGCACAATTCGTATGTATAAAAATTATTTGCATTGGTTTCGTACATTTTACGTTATGCGTGCACAACCAAACAGACAAACAATCCAAAAATGCTGGAAATAGGTTCTATTGTTTTTATTTGGAAATATATTCGACGTACAAAAACGACTTTTCTACCAATTTATTATATGTATTGAATATAGCTTCTGCCAGTGACGCAGCCCGCGTCTAATTTAAATATTATCGTACTACCCGGTATACAAAGTAACATTACATCCTAATTTAGACCATTTTGACCTATTTTACATTTGTATGTTCTTTTTTTCGTCTCAATTGCATAGTCACAAAAGGCATGTTCATAACCTCAAACAAATCCGTCCAGGCGTTAAGGCGAAAGTGATAAACATACATCGCAACATACCGCTTGTTTTATCTATACTATCTATACTAATATTATAAAGAGGAAAGATTGTTTTGTTTGTTCGTACCGAATAGGCTCCAAAACTACTGGACCGATTTGAAAAATTATTTTACCAATAGAAAGCTATATTATTCCTGAGTAACATAGGCTATTTTTTTTTATCCCGAAAACAGGTCCTGTAGGGTGGTCCACGGAAGCGAAGCCGCGGGCAACAGCTAGTTTATATATATTAAATAAAAGTAGGACATTTACTTGTTTACTTCTACTATATAAATTAACCACAAACAGTGTTTACATCTCATTTCATAATTCTACGAATAAAAACTTTTAGTCTGCCAAAATATTGTACCTAGTCGTAACTCGTAGTTTGGAAATCTTTTCTATCGTTACATGCTCTTACTTCATTGTCAGGGGAAAAGACAATACATGTTCGATTTCAGTTACTAGAATACTGTCCACCTTTAATAAAATGAAGCCATATAAAATGTACCTGACTTCAACGCCAAGATTGAGTCTACAAGCGTAACGTTATCTTAGAAAATTCCAACTGGATCCACAGTTAAAAAGTTACAGCCCTGTTATAGACAGACGGCAGGGTGTACCTGTAGTTATGTATTCCTAATCACTTTTTCTAAAATAACCTCTTGGGGCTGAAAGGTACTGGAGTGGCAAATACTTACCGGAAGAAGAAGCGTGGACGCAGTCTTCCACAAGGAGGAGAGGGTGAGGGTTGCGGGAGTACGCCGGGTTGCGAGAAGTATATGACCAATGACCATCAGTCAACATCTTTTGGCTGAAATGATAATAACGCTAACACTTTTTACTTAAACTTGATCTTTTGGAATAAAGAGAAGTCGTAAAAAACGATATTGTACTTAAAATTATACATAAATTCAGTAGCCAATGACTTCATCGTAACATTTTATCGCCTGCTTGAAAACGTTTCGTTAAACAAATTACTGAACTTCTCAATAAAATACTTCTTAGTTCTAAACCACTTAACATCATATCATAAAGTAATTTTAAACTTACAAAATCTTATAATAATTTACTAGATTCTCCAGATTTATTTGGACAGCCTTAGGAAATTTCTCGCCTGCCTCTGCTATAGTGGTCGAATGTTAATTGCCGATCTTCTTGAGTTGGATCCCGTAGTCAGGCAAATAATTATTGTTTTTTCCGTTAGGAATATTTCAGTAGAAAACCGTGGGTTGATTGCATAGCACACAATCAATTGCTATGCCTTGCCTTTGTTAATCCAACCACATTCATTGCGTATGTACTTTTTCATTTAGACGAGTTTTTCAAACACATGAAGCAATGGACTAGGAATTTCCATTAAAATCCTTCAGATTGGGATAGACGGTTGCGTAAATTGAGTTGACGGAATCTTGGTTTTTGTCCGTTTGATAGAAGCCTCATTTTACAAGCTTTTATTTAACTTGCAATGTATGTATGTAAGCGTGTTCGGATCAAATCTTGCAACTAAATTTTGAAGCAGTTATCCTCCACCGATTAAGATGAAATTTTGCATACACGTATATTTTGGATGACAATGCATGGTTAGCTAAGTGACGTCATTCTAAATCCAATATGGCGGACGGCCCAATATGGCGGACTAGTTATTTTTTGTGCACTGTCATGATATGGGTATCAAATGAAAGCTAGCGAATTATTTTATTAATTGTTACAACTACAAGATGTCGGGAATCAGAATCAGCACGTGACACCTAATGTTATTTACTTAGTTTCACAATGAAAATAGTTCCTCACACGTTCCTACGTAGATAATAATTAATGAATAGTCCCTTGTGATACATTACTGTTAGGGCTGTCAGAATGTGGTGTTAATTGTGGCGTCGCGTCGGTGTGAAGCAGCTGAAAGATATGTGAATTAATTAGTGGAACAGCGAGTTATGGCACCTATTTGTGTCGCGGGAGGTTTGCGTGTCTGCGTGAGATATGGTTGCAGTTTATTGGGTCGATATCAAATCCGGTGCGATGCAATTTGTAGGTATATATTCTTTATATTTTTAAATGTTTGGTGTCCTATATGTGCATCTCCGATTTTGCCTTCGGCGAATACAGACCTGATGTCTCACTTGTTACACTCTTAAATTTTACTTTTTGTTCTGAGAACGGAAAAGTTGGTTTTCTTAACTTTTATGAATGCAGGTAAGGTGTACTAAACGAGCTATTCTTATCCTATACTAGATTCTGCCAGCGGCTACGTCCGCGTGAACATCGAAAATTATCTCGATTTTAAACGAATTCTGATTTTCTAAAGATGCTCTTTATCATCAATGCGTGGTGACCAAAACAACCTTATTATGGAAATCATTAGAAATTAAATAAGGCAAAAATGCTCTTATCTAAATAATTAAAACCATACCTAAATAAAGGACACATTCACTCTTCCTAAACCAAGTCTTTAACTTCTCCGTCGACAAATAAAAAACAAAATGCTAACTTCTAACCATAAGTCAAAGATGAAGACATTGGGGACCAATATTCTGCCACAACAAATCACGCTATATCGAGAATGTTTCCCAGAAGACAAAAGTACATTTACTAGAAAACTAAAAAAAGTATTTTGCAGCAAAACTTCAGGATTTTCCTCGTAGCGTTCAGATAGTAGTAACATAACTATGCATCTTTGGACGCCCGCGCCCGGACACAATCGTAAACATAAAATGTAATACAGGTACAACAATACTGTATGGTCCAAGTTGCAAAGTATTATCTACTTAGAATTTTTATTCGCTCGGAGATGGGTCGCCCTGAAAGGACATTCTTATTGGTGACGTTCTTCAGAAAGGCCAGGTGCGCAGTACTCATAACCGGCGTGCGTGTATAATTAGATGTATGGACTTAAACGAAGCAAGCAAAGTGGCCAAGCCCACTATCTCACATACCCCTTGGTATGTGAGATAGTGGGCTTGGCCACTATCCGCGAGCCTAAGGAAAAAAATATAGTAATGTTAGAATCGTACCAAGTTGTGTTCTGTAGTCTAAATCTACCCCCCTATGGGAAAAGGCGGTAGTTTATTTATTTATGTATGTTTATCGTAATTTTAGATGTACCGTGAAAGAAAATAGTGGGATACATCATGATTATCAGCAGATTTTTAATGATTTTGTGAATTTTTTGACAGGTCGAAAGCGGAAACCGAAATTATCGAGAGAACGACTAGTTCAGTTTCGGGGCAAAGTAAACTGTATTTTAGTGGTTCGAAAAAGCTCATGCAGTTTTTCCAGGCATCGAAGCCAATTTCTTTTGTAACTAAATAAACAATTTATCGTTTTCGAGGAGGTGGCTACAAACATTGTTATTTTATTTATCAATCGGGCAAAAATCCACACTCTGGACTGCTGTTAGGAAATTCCATATAGAAAAACCCAATAATAACCCTTCGCCCGAACCGGGATCCAAACCTAAGACCACATGCTCAACAGTAACTCTTACTACCACTTGATGAACTGCCGTTCAAACATTCCATTTTCTCACCCAAATGTTTCTCAACCCGCCACCGCTCCCACCTTGCACCACGACATTTGTGTGCAGGTGTTGGGCAGAGTTTTACGTGAGCAGTTTACTGAAGAAATCACGCCGGCTACGGTCGGTGGCGCATTTAAACACGACACTTGTCGGCCGCCTCACTAGCTAGTAGCTAGCACATACTAACTACATTTCAGACTTTGTTTGGCAGTCAGTAATTTTGTAAGGAAGCTGTAGTTAATACTGTGAAAGTATCTAATAAATCAAAGAGCAATAGCTTGTAGTTTCCTTGCGTGGTCGAATCAGAAATGAAATGATCCGCAAGAGAACCAAGGTAACCGAGATAGCATAAAGCACGAGAGCAGTGGAGGTCCAGTGGTAACGACAGCGACTTAAAAGTAGTAGGTCGTGGGTTTAAATTTCGAACACAGTCAGGCGCTTTAATTTGTGTATTTTTTTTCATCGACACTGCTCTCAAAACGGTGGAGGAAACCATCATGAGAAATCAGCGTGTCTTAGAACCAAAAATTCAAAGACATGTTACATCCATCAACCCGCACAGGGCCCGCGTTTTAGATTACGGTCCATTCCCTATCATAGACAGGAGCTCGCATTATCCTGCACGCATTACGCACCGAATAGGAGTCTAAATGCGGTGAAGGGAGTCCATCTATCCTTTTTTTTATTCTTCTGGGGTGGAAAATCCTCATTGAATGCCCTCCGCCCTGAGGGGACGGAGGGGTCTGTCAGACTCCTACTGACTAAAAATCACACCGGTGTTCCATTTTACACCTACGTCTGGTGTCGCGGGAACGTACGATCCTTCCTCAACCCTGGCTAGTTCCAGCTCGCATCTGCGGGCCTCGACCTCGGGTTGGGGGAGAGTGAGTACTGTTTGACTACCCCACGACGTCTAAGAGGGGCGCGCGTGGAATACTACGCACCAACACTTCGGGTACTGATGTGTGGGGGCGACAGACGTCCCCGAGTCTCCCCTGGACCCCTGGACCCATTTAGGAGGGCGGGAAGAGTTTATTGTCCTGAATAGCGATGCTACAGGCCTTCAGATCGGCCAACCAGATTGGGGCCCCATACAGGGCTATCGATCGCACGATGCCCAAGTAGATTCCCCTACAGGTGGCGCTCGGCCACCCCAGCCACGCCCAACAACTTGGGTGCCAGCCGCCGGCAGTGGGGGCCAAAATGTCACCGGCTGTCGAGCACCAATCATAGGTGAATAATACCACCCCGAACATGATTTAGGCACCGGCGGCAGCGCCCGCCAGATTCCATCTATCCTGTCGTATCCTAGCATAAAGTACTGCCAAACTTAAGAGATAGCGGGCCGGGATTTCTCGCAGAACGGAAGGCTGACAGGGCCGAAAAATTGTGGCAACTTCGTTCCGGTAGGCGCAGCGTTGAATAGCCTTCCACAAACTGAACCGATGACCTGGTGAAAGCCGTGGAAATCCCCTGTATTCGAGAAGCACAAGACCGGCCGATGTGGAGAAACTTGTGAGAAGCCTATGTCCGGCAGTAGACATTATTTTGGCTGAAATGATGATGATAAAAGAAAAAACAGATTTTTTGGCTGAAATTATGATAATAGAAGAAAAAACAGATATTTCCACTAAACGCACAGGCCTACAAATAGTCCCGCCACAAACCTAAATGATGAACCTTTTCACAACTCTTTACAAGTTTCAAGTCATAAAGCTCAGGATAACATGAAGACGAAACAAAAATAAAGTCGATCCAGGATGAAAATAACGTTTTTATTGCATGTAGTGATGACACACCTAGTTACCATGGAGGCACTTTTTACCCGACTGCCGAAGGAGGGTAATGTGTTTATCAGTCTATGTATGTATGTATGTAAGTATGTATGTATGTAAGTATGTATGTATGTGCGTATGTATGTTTGTTCCTATGTGGCGTTCCAGAGACCAAAACGCATTGGCCGATTTTGATGATTCATACGTCAATCGATTCGTCTTAACCCTGCGAGTGTCACTGACTACATTAAAATTGGAAAATAGAAAAATGCCGGATTTTGGGTGCCATATTGTGGGGGACAATATTTTTTTTTAACTTCCAAACCCATCGTGGGGGTATCAAAATAAAGGGTTTTAAGACGTGATTTCAAAAATATATAACCCTTATATGTTTAAATGAACCGAAATCAAAAATAAAATTAACTAAAAAGTTATAAATAAAAAAAAAAAAAAAAACCCGACTGCTTAAAAAGCGTACTAAAAAGCCGTAAACAAGAAGAAAATCATGCTGTGCAGTCGGAGGATACGTCAGCCAGTGGTTTTGGTCAGCCAGCTCGCGAATACGTATCCTCCGACTAAACAGCATGATTTTCTTCTTGTTTACGGCTTTTTAGTACGCTTTTTAAGCAGTCGGGTTTTTTGATATTTAGTTTATTTTTTTTCTTATCTATTTGATGTCGACTTAATTGAGTATAACTTTATCAACTTGTACAGAACTACGGATAGATTACTCTATATAGCGGCAATCTTCTTCTTTTCGTGTGAGGGTGTGGCCACCACTGGTGTCAGAGTAGATTAAGCCACCTCTGGGAACCCCACAGGCCTCTGACTTGGCTGTTTCAGACTTACATTAACTATATAAGTCCAGGTTTCATCACGATGTTTTCCTTCACCGTTGCCTGTGATGTCCAAGATTAACTTAAAAACCGGCCAAGTGCGAGTCGGACTCGCACACGAAGGGTGCAATTATCGCAAAACACTGCAAAAAAATCACGTTTGTTGTATGGGAGCCCCCCTTAATTTATTTTATTTTAATTTAATAATTATTATTTTTTGAAGAGAATATACAACAAAATATTCTGTGAATATTTCAAGCGTCTACCTGTTGCCGTTATTTATATCGGGCAAAAAACGGCAAAAATATCACGTTCGTTGTATGGGAGCCCCCCTTAAATATTAATTTTATACTGTTTTTAGTATTTGTTGTTATAGCGGCAACAGGAATACATCATCTGTGTATTTCAACTGTCTAACTATCACGGTTCATTAGATACAGCCTGGTGACAGACAGACAGACAGACAGACAGACAGACGGACAGCGAAGTCTCAGTAATAGGGTCCCGTTTTTACCCTTTGGGTACGGAACCCTAAAAAAGTACATATGTATGCCCGGATTTGAGCCCACGACTTCAAGCACGAAAGGCGAGGTCTTAGCCACTGGACAAAAATTTATTTCACATTAAATTGTAAAGGACTTGTATCCATTGTCTTAACCAACCAAAATGAAATAAAACAATTAGAATCCAAAGAAACACTCACAAAAGAAATATAATATTATTATAACAGTTTCAAGCTTATTCTATGAAGCCCTCAAAACTCTCCCGTTTGTTTGCGTCAAACAATCCGACAAAATGTAGTAACTACAATGAAATTTGAGAAAAACAAAGAATTCACTGAGACAGCACCTAGCCCACGCAATTATTCCTCTCACCTTTCTCTCAAAGGCAAAAAAAGTCTAGAATTAAAATTTCATGAGTTAAAAATACCTACTTAGTAGGTCTATTTTTCAAAGAACCTTTAACCAAGATGGTGTTGAAACTTTGTCCCAAACTTCAACGTATTCCTCCTCATAATTATAAAACATTCAAAAACTTTGGGTCAACAAAAAGTACCCACTGTAAGATCATTGGAAAACAAATTCAACGAACCATTTTTTTCTCCTCAGTAAACGTTGAAAAGGAACTTTTTGAATAAAAATTTCCTACTTTACCATGAACTTGCACTTGCTTTCCATTTAAATGTAGTCAAATAAATGAGCTTGTATTTCAAGAGATCACCCAGCAAGATGGAGACGGAACAGGAAAATCTGGATGATAAAAAACAAATTGAAATTGTGACCTTTATTCAAATTGGATTTTCCATTACGGGGGATTGTTGTAAGTGAGGATTTATCATCGTTTTACACATTTTAAAGAGTTCATCAAGCTAAACGATTTCCATTGCATTAAAACACTAGCTGTTCCCCGCGGCTTCGCTCCCGTGGGCCACACCACAGGACCCGTTTTCGGGATTAAAACATAGCCTATGTTACTCAGCAATAACGTAGCTTTCTATTGGTGAAAGAATTTTTTTAATCGGTCCAGTAGTTTCGGAGCCTATTCGGTACAAACAAACAAACAAAAAAATCTTCCTCTTTATAATATTAGTATAGAAGGACTACACGAAAAATATCAAAAGATGTGATAATTTTTTGTAACCGAATCAACAGATTTTTAAAGGAATAAATTAATGTACTGGGTGGTACCATAATCTCTCAGAGCAAGGCTATTTCCATTGTGCGTAAGGGACGCATGTATTTAAATTGTATAAATCTGTCCCTTTTTCACAATCGCACCATGATAGTTTTGATACGTCTTGGTACGGGGGCAGATAACCTCTTCAAAAATGATCATAACTCATGAAATTTACCACACGATGAAGTGCTACGACGGCGTGGCAAGCGTAGCTGATCGCCTATGCCGTAGCTGCTAGCTTTACGTTTTACCATCAAAGTGTATGACATTATTATAATATATCGCGCTTTTTTAAGAAAAAAATATGAAAATAATAGCACCGTATACATGATAGAACTGAAACTTCTTAAAATAAAAGAATAAGAGAGCTTTAGTGTGAGAGCAGGAAGGAGCTATAATATATCTTTCTTCTCTCTCATGTAAGGCGTCCCATACACCTACAATATTATTGTGCAATATTGGCCATTTCGCAATCCAATTGAACGTTTAGGGGTGGTATTGAAAGACCGAACACATGCATGTGGAAGCTTGAATTTTATTGCAAAATAATATTGTAAGTGTTTGGGACGCCTTACGACACACACAACGTGACACTACTTTAAAATTTCATTCTCAAACCACGTCCAATTATTGTCAAAAAGGCGCCTAAGAAATTTCAATTTAAAAACATAAAATTTATTCTGAATAAAGTATTTCAATTACATTATTTCTACACGAAACTTATCCTGTAATGTAACCCCAACTCATACCAAACAAAAACAAACGTGACACAGCCTACAAGCGTAAGTCCTCATCACAAACAATACAGCTGGTAAGTAGGTGACATTACGCATGACACACGCTGGTATTTACCAAGGCGTAAGCAAGTGCCTTGATTTTCATGATAAAAAACCTGGCAAATGCGAGTCGGACTTGCATGCGAAGGGTTCCGTACCATTACCGTAAAAGGTCATCAGCAATTACCCAATTGGTTTTGCAAGTGTCGAAATATGTGGCAGATAAATTTTGTTGCTCGTGCAGATAAATCGGTAGATAAATCTTGGTCTAACTAACACTTGACCGAGTTTTATTCTTTGTTGCTTTAATTTAGCGTTAGTAAATTAAATTAAATTATCATTTATTTCAGGAAGTTATGGCCATATTAAACACTACAAATTATATAGAAATATACATAAGAATTCATTATACGTTAACACATTAAAACATTGCATTAAAATAAATGTCATTCGATTATATTCAATTATAATGATAAAACAATAATCACGTAATAAATGGTGACGAACTGGCATGCAGGCACCTGCACGTCAGTTCGCCAGCATCCACCTCTACAACTACACCTAGTCCCACCGCTCGGACAATACGCTCAGGATGCTGCTAATGCTGGGTCGGAAGCGACTAAGTAGCGAGGCGCTTCACATTCTAATAATACCATACAAGTCATTGGCTTGCACCTGCGCGAACATCGTAGATGCGCTACAAAACACACAAAGTTTAGTGCTGTTAGGTATATATTACAATTTTAAGCGACAATAAACGCAATGACAAAAACGGGCTTAATCAACAAATCTACCTAGCTTTTCCCAGGTATATTTGGGCAGACTTCCAGTCTGAAAATAAAAATGCTGTTAAGGCGGTTATAGTAATACATATTCTCTGAAAGCATCTACCTATAACAGTTCCAAATATGCAACCCTGTGACAAACATTGACGAACAGCGGAAGCTTAATAATAAGGTTCCTGGTTTCAACCCTACGTGAACGGAACCCTAAAAACGGTACGCCAACGCAGGACAAAGGGTGGTGACTGGCGACGCGCGAAAGGCTCTCTCAGAATACGTAACCAGAAAATCCTTTATACGACCAAAATTATATTTTGTTTGAATATATGGGAAGGTAGGTGGGTACGGCCGGATGACGCTTTGTGCGAACTTGGGCTCAGCCCAAGGGTTTGTGACGTTTGTATTGTGTACTGTATAAGATTATTTTTCTTCATGGTTGGCCTCCTCTTGGTCTCGATCTTGCCTGACGGAAAACTATGGTCCACGATGGGACAAGCGAGCCTTTTTGGTCGGTGGGAACCCTTCAAAAGGCGCCTGGACTTATGGAGGAAAATACTAGTGAGTGTGGGACTTAGTACCTCACTAAGACCACCCCGACGATCGCCGTCAGTACGTGGAAGGGGCCCCGTTTCCTCTACAGATACCACGCCGGAACGTCATGAAGGCAACCGCCTCGACGCCTAAAACGCCGTAAACCCGTCTGTATCACAGGCAGGCGGGACTCCGGGGTCACGGCAATAAGCAAGTCTAAGCATTCACTATTGCTTTGAAGGATTTTTTGAGATAGAATACCCTGATGAGTACAGAGAGTTGCACACTTTGGAAGATTTCGTGGAAAATCTAAAACTCGTAGCTTTTTTCCCAAATATGCTGAGCTCGGCTTCTAGTCTAACTAGATGAAGCAGAATACCAGTATTTTATATGCAGTGACTGCCCATACGACCTCCACTACCCAGTAACTGGGTAGCACTTCATCCATTGGCAAGAGTCTTCTGAGATTTCCTGGCTTTAAAGATGTACAAATGATAACCAGGATCAAAGACTTAATGTGCTTTTCGAGGCACGGTGTATGGTGGCCCAGTGGCTAAGACCTCGCCTCTTGTACTCTCTCTCTCTGGTTGTGGGTTCAAATCCGGGCAAATACCAATATGACGTTTTCAAATTCGTATGTACTTTCTAAGTTTACCTTGAACATCACAGGCAACGATGAAGGAAAATATCGTGAGTAAATCTGGACTTATATAGTTAATGTAAGTCTGAAATAGCCAAATCAGAGGCCTGTGTGGGGTTCCCAAAGGCAGCTTAATAAACTCTGATCCTAGAGGTAGCCACATCCTCACAAGAAAAACATGAACATGAACATCGACGCCGAGTTGCCAGCCTGTCGGTTTTTATCGGTTACAATTTTTTTTTTTTTTTTTTTTTACTATGTATAGGCTTGTGTTTGACCACAATATCACCGTGGTCAGTGATGATGTGGCCGATGGTGGTAAGCACACAAAGCCTAGAAGGGAACTGGCTCTCAAGTGCTGCTGTCGGAACACACCGGAAGGTGCTTGGCGACAGATTTTCAACTTGAGGGTGGTTGCCAGCCAGGCGGGTACTACAAAGTACCCTACCACCGTGCTATGGTTTCCTCACGATGTTTTCCTTCACCGAAAGCTCAAGCTCATTGTAGGATTCGAACCCGCGACCTTCGTCTCGGTATCCGACGTCACTACCACTGAGCTATCATCGCCTCGAAACATTTCGGGAAGTGTGCGATGGAACTGCACAATTTGATTCCGCCTAGCCCTTTTTATCATCAGACAACAAGACGTACGGCAATGCGCCACCGGTACATTGTGGACATCCCACCCATACGTACAAAGCGTTTGGCGAACACTTTCATTGTCACAGCTAAGGAGTGGAATTCCCTGCCGAAGTCTTTGTTTCCTGATAGCTACAACCTTGGGATCTTTAAGTTAAGAGTAAATAGGTTAATTCTAGGCAAGCGTGCTTCACCGTAGACCGCATCATCGCTTACAGGCGAGATAGTGGTCACACGCGGGCGTTAAGAAGAAAAAAAAAAAGAAATGAAGAAGACGAGGCACGGCAAAATCTCTTTATTTAATGGATTGTCCATTCGCGGACCAACCTCGGCAAGCGGCTGTTATTTTTAAGCAGCTTCTTGAAAAATATTTTGTCAAAATAAATTCTATTTTCACTTTGTTGTACGTGTAAACAAAGCTTGAAAGAAGTTTGGATTAGATACGATCCATCACTTCTTACCAAAATAGACTGGGGATTCCAAAGTTGATGCTATAATCTAGTTTGTAGAAATTTCCTCTACAATTTTTGTGTATCTATTTTGAGCGTAGAGAAAGAGGCTTACACAATGTGACATTCTATAAGTAAGCGATAACAATTGTAGAAAACAGAAATTTTGGTAACGCATGTCTATCCTATCTATCCATTTTGGACGTTTTGACAATCATTGTAATAGATCAAATGTAATTTGAACTAGGTTTCTTAAACTGTGGTCCGCGGACCCCTGGGGGTCCGCAGTCTCGACTGTACATCTTTGAACACAGATGCTACTCATGTGACTAGCTTGACAACGGAACAGGAAAACCAATTAATAGAAATATCATGTAATTCAGCTTTAAAACGTAATTTTAAAGAATCATCTTTATCAAGTTTATGGGTGAATTTAATATTTTTTATTAAGGGGAAATTGTGCTTGATTTCCTAGGTGTCCGTGGACTGAAAAAGGTTAAGAAACACTGGTCTAGAGCCGAAGGGACCTTCTTGGTGGCTCGACGCGATGAGATTTATATCATACCTATGAGCGATTTTAACTAAATGAAATTCGAGTGAGTTCAAATGGACGCAATGTTATGCAATTCAACCCTTTTTCACTTGAAATTTTCTTAGAAAATACATCCCGCCCTCAGGAAGGTACCTAACCGTATGAGAAAACCCAAAGACACACCGTCTACAAATTCCTTTTCTTTAAGAAAATAGCTCTTTTGCTATGTAGTACAACAATAATTACTTTTCTTTTAGTCCAGCTTAAAATTTGTTCCCCAATCTTTTTATAGCAATCAGTTAGCTCAGACTTTGCGGTAAACTATTGAGTTTTCCAATTTTCCGCAGCAGTTTACAAAAGCTTTTAGTATCGGCTAAAGACTTTGTTAGATTGTTTTACTGATAGACTCACTTATAAATAATATCAAGCAGATGGGGTAACGACATTTTGTCAACTTTCTCTTTTTTTGTCCAATACAATGGTTTCTTTCCCGACTGCGCGACGCAAAGGAGGGTTATGTGTTTAGCACTCTATGTATGTATGTATGCTTGTTCCTATGTGGCGTTCTAGGGACCAAACGCATGGGCCCATTTTGATGATACTTACGTCAATCCATTTGTCTTAATCTTCCGAGTGTCACATTTAAGAAAGAAAAATGGCGGCTTTTGGACGCCATATTTTGGGTTCCAATTTTTTTTTTCTTCTCTAACTATCGTGTGGGGTATCAAAATAAAGAGATTTAAGAGGTGATTACAAAAATATATAACAGTTACAAGTTCAAAAGTAAATCGAAAAAAAAAGAACTAAGAAGTTACAAATAAAAAAGTTAACTTAAAAAATAAAAAAAAACCGACTACTATCGATACGTAAACAAGAAGAAAAGCATGCTGTGAAATCAGATGATACCTATGATTTTGGTCATTCAGCTCGCGATTATGTATATTCCGACTGTACAGCATAATTTTTCTTCTTGTTTATATGTTTTTAATTTGCTTCGTAAGCAGCCGGGTTTTTCAGCCTATGTTTGATATTTTAAGTTATTTTTTTATATTATGAGTGGTTTTCAACTATTAAGCGGTTGGTATACTTGTTGGAACCAGCATTGAGTTACCGATATTACTAAGTTTGGAACGAAAAATACAAAAAATCCCGAAAATGTCTATGTTAAAACGATATCTACAATTAATTAAGGTTCTAATCTATACAAATAAATAAAATTGAAGTGTCTGTATGTAATATCAAAACAACAACGTTTTATTGAATGCACGTGAAAGTA
Source organism: Anorthoa munda (assembly GCA_945859665.1). NCBI lineage: Eukaryota > Metazoa > Arthropoda > Insecta > Lepidoptera > Noctuidae > Anorthoa > Anorthoa munda. The sequence goes on from OX243908.1 coordinate 18,892,091, forward strand.
TATACGGTACTAACAACAAATAAGCAATTTTTAAGATTTTTGTCTATCTGTCTGTTGAATCTCCGAAACGGCTGGACCGATTTTGACGGGACTTTCACTGGTAGATAGCTGATGTAATAACGAGTAACATAGGCTACGTTCAATCACGAGAAAATTCATAGTTCCGGCGGGAAACTAAAAAAAAGAAAATATATTTTTTACGAGTTTGATGCGGACGAAGTAGCGGGCAACAGCTAGTAATCTATACTCTATACTAATAATATAAAGAGGAAAGATTTTTTTGTTTGTTTGTTTGTTTGTACCGAGTAGGCTTCGAAACTACTCGACCGATTTAAAAAATTCGTTCACCAGTAGAAAGCTACATTATTCCTGAGTAACATAGGCTATTTTTTTTATCCCGAAAACGGTTCCTGTGGGGTGGTCCACGGGAGCGAAACCGCGGGCAACAGCTAGTAATAATATTATAAAGAGGAAAGCATTTTTTTGTTTGTTTGTTTGTTTATTGTACCGAATAGGCTCCGAAACTACTGGACCGATTTAAAAAATGTTTTCACCAATGGAAAGCTACATTATTCCTGAGTGAATCCCGAAAACTGTTCTGTGAGTGGGCCACAGGAGCGAAGCCGCGGTAGGTACTGTAACTATTTGTGACTTGCACACATGTAACACAATAAAGACAAAAAAACTGGCCATGTGCGAGTCAGACTCGCGCACGGGGGTTCCGTACCATTACGGCAAATACGGCAAAAAAAAACATGTTTGTTGTAAGGTGAGCCCACTTAAATATCTATTTTATACTGTTTGTATTTGTTTTTATAGTGCCCGTGCCCGTGTTTTTTTAGTGGGTCCCGTTTTTACCCTTTGGGTACGGAACCCTAAAATAGAACTATAAACATACATTGCCTAATTTGCTAGCCATCTTTAAAAATACAGAGCTACAGTGTATTTTATAGGCTTCTTTAACTATATAAAACTGTAATCTATTTTTTATCCTGATTGTACATTGCGTATGCGGTCGCAGGGGCGTGTGCACAAGTACGGTCTACATGCATCTAAGCGGCACGGTCGCTTTTTGCATACCAAAGGCCAGTTTACGTCTAGCTAAGTTAAACATGCCAGTGTTTGGAGTGGTTAACCGCAGTAGTTCAACGACTTTTGAACCAACGTTAACGTTTACCTGTCAACGGCTTAACCAATGGCTTTATTTTAAACAAAATATTAGGTACTAACTGGTGACTAGTGTTGACAAGGTTGAAATGTAAGAAGGTTTAAACCTGGAATGTGTCGCTTCATCATCAGCCTTTTTATGTTCCCACTGCTGGGACACAGGGATCTGTGAGAGAGCTAATAGGCCTTAATCAACCACGCGGGCACAGTGCGGATTGGTGAATGTCACACGTCTTTGAATTTTTGGGTCTAGGACATGCCGGTTTCCTCACGATGTTTTCCTTCAGTGTTTTAAGAGCAGTGGTGCTGAAATAATTTACACCATGTAAAGCGCCTGACTGGGTTCGAACTCACGACCTACGATTCATAAGGCCACCACTGCTCTTTTGTGCGAGTGTGCTAGCTTATCATGAAGTAATAAAATCTTTAAAAAATGTCAAGGGAACATCAACATGGTTTTATTTATTATTTATAGGCTTGTGCCTGATCACTAGCTCACCTGATGGTAAGCGATTATGTAGTCGACGATGAAGCACGCTTGCCTAGAAGAAACCTCTCTCTCTGATCTTATATTGCCAACGCATAATATAATAGGTCACTAATATATTTATAAGATGACTTGCATATGTTGGCTTGGACAATGCCATCTTGCAGTAGACTAACAGTTTTCTCTCCACCTACAGAATTATTCCTAGCTCCTTACCTACTAAGGTAAGAAGCATGTAAATTGAATTCAAATGGTTTTTCCGTCATGAATGCAAAGTGAATTGTCATAACCGAGAGCTGTCGACTTTTTGATTGCGTAGAAAGAATATTAGCCCGTCTCAACTCGTTCCCTACCCGATTGGTATTCTCTCTGCGAGTCTACACAGGAAGGAAATAACTATACCTTTTTATTACACACTATTCAGTTTATATGTTACTGTAAAAGCTAGATCTATGGTAAATCCTAAAAAAAACCAGCTATGATCCAAGTCTTACTGGTGGAAGTCTGAATTATTCTGTGATAATCTCCAATTTTGAACATCACCCAACTTTTACTTTTGACTGAGTGGTGCCGATCCATGTGTCATGTTCGTGAACGGGCGCCATCGCTTTTACACTACTGAGTGCATATTATAATTTATATTTGTTAAAGAATAAAAAGAAAAAAACACGTCAGAGAAGGTGGTGGATGACGACATATCATAAAAGACGGAAACACTCGATGCGTGTTGCAACAGGAATGAGCAAATCACCAACGTGTGGACGGATCGCAAACGTTGACACAGATTACTTCGATAAAACCGACACGCACCGGCCAACTACCAGCGCTCGCCCCAACGTTGGCGCCAAGGCTTTTTTCTAGAATCACACGTTGGACGAGTGTCGTTGGGATTGGGACCTACGCGGGGCCAACGTGTGTAGTAACTGGCGATACTATATAGGTACGCACTTCTTCCTAACCCAGCCGGGAATACGGGCGTGATGATATGCTATGTCAGCTTTTACGTTTTTCTGAGATAAACCTAAGATTTACGGAGGGAGATATAGTAAAAGTTCGGAATTAAAGTCGTGACAATCTAAAAGCCGGATTTGACAGCTATAAAAATACGTTAAATAAGTTAAACTTGATGCTTACGAATGATGCTCGATGTTATAGTGTATGGGTAACATAGTAATTAATTAGGATTATGAATTTGATATTTTATTCATTAATCCTTTTATGAACCAGAACGTAAATCAAAAATTTCACGTGTCCAACTTACAAACTGTAAAAATTACATACAAACTTTCAACCCCCTTTTACCCCCTTTGGTGTGGAATTTTTACTTGAGGAAACTTTCTGCCAAATTGCATGCTTCTAGGTCTAGCGGTTTCGGTTGCGCGTTGATCGATCAGTCAGTCAGTTCCTTCTTTTATATATATAAATTAGTTGTTTTAGGATTACCTAGAATTTACTATAGTTCAGACTTCGACAGTAACATACCTTCCTATACAACTGTTCTGTGAGTTCCTTGATCTTTGCGAAGGTGTGTTCTGTTCTCATAAGCGGCAATAATGCGGGCATAATGATCAATTACAGGCGTCATTGTGCCTTCATTATAGTCGCTATAGGAAAGAGATAAGGAAACTTTGAGAAATGTGGGCTCTGGTCACGTGTAGAGGTGAATGTGTGTACGTGGACGCTTAGTTTCTTACCTTTTATGATACGGTGTTATTGAATATTATTTTCCGACAGCTGAATAATATTTCTGCGTTTTTCCTGTTTGGTTGGATAGTTGTTTTTTTAATTGTTGTTATTAGGATCGCGTCAGACCACTATCTCACCTATGATAAAGTTGACGATGAAGAATACTTGTCTAGATGATCACTGTTGACTTTAAGACCCTTGTTTATAGCTATCAGGAAATAAGTTTCCGATAAAAATTGCCACTTATTAAATGTGCGCACAATGAAAGTATTTCAAACCGTTTGTCCTGGTATGGTCATGTGATGAGGAGGGATGAAACGCATATTACTAAAAGAGTTATGAATATAAATGTGGATGGATGGAGAGGGAGAGGAAGGCCAAAGAAAAGATGGATGGACTGTGTGAGGAGTGATATGAAAGAAAAGGGAGTCAGTAATAACATGACGGGGGATAGAACGGTATGGAAGAAGCAAACGTGTTGCGCCGACCCCAAGTAACATGGGATAAGGGCAGGCAGATGATGATGAATGAAAGTATTTCCAACAGCGATTTTCAACAGCTTTTTTTAAAAGAGTAACCATGGAGTTTCTTGCCGGTTCTTCTCCATAGGAAACGACCAACCCGAACCGTGCGCCTTTTGTCGACGTTTTATAAGTGCCCATGTAGGCCTATGTAAAATAAAAATAAAATATTTGATTTGATTTGACAGCGTGATGTGTCCAGTTTATAACGGTGGAAGGTGCATCCATCGCCGTACCTTCGTCTTGTTATCCGACGATGAACGGGGTTGGTAAAATCAAACTATGCAGTGCCTTTTTCTTTATTTACTGGCAAAAGTACCATTTTGATCAAATGATTTCCACTACGCCTACCAACTAAATAGGCGCCTACTAACAGCACAACTAAAACAAACATCAAATTCAAAACAGAACACATATCCGACTAAGTAATTACTTCATTCGAAATACGGCTAATTAGCTTTGTATCACTGCATTATCAAATTACATCAAAACTAACTAAATGGCCAACAGTTAGTGATAGATAATACTCCTACTTACACCACGCAGTTCGGTTTACAGTAATTAAAAGCATGCATGGTGGCTCGTGTTACCTCGTTGATGTAAAGGGGTGGTCTCATTGCTGCGTAGGACGTGCACGCAGAGGCTACGCATTTTAGCAAATAAATTAACCAAAACCGAAATGAATAACAAACCGTCAACGCATTGAAGCTACTCTTGATACACCTTAGGCTCTAGACAAGAGTCATTCGATGTCAGTGATCACAATGTTTGAAATGCCAAAATGTAAGGGATTGACGACGTGACATTTCGAAAGCGTTTGACAGTCCCATACATTTTAGGTATTTTCCAATCGCTATCTTTCGTTAGTAGAATCACTTGTCTAGGGCCTTTTGTCTAGAGCCACAAAATGGTAAAAAGCATGCAAATGCTAGCATAGCAAATGGTAAATGGAATTATGTCAGAATGAATGATTACGTCAACGCGGAGCAAGGTACACGTGCGTATCGTGTCTACTCGCAGCAATGGAACACCACTTTTACGCCGTTGACGCTAAAGCAAATACAAACTTGATACTAATTAGTGTTAGCAACAATTATTGAATCATGATCAGTAATGATATTTACATAGTTTACGTTCAAACGTAGCGCTTATTGGTAACTGACATCAGAAAACCGCATTAGTACGTGAATATTAGTTTACCTAGGAGATGCAAATAAACCATACTAGTCTGTATTTGTGATATTGTTAATTAAGGCTTTGATACTGATGGCTGATAATTTGGTACGGACTTTGTACCCCATATGCCAAAGGAGAAAGGTGAAGAAATTGAGGTTTTTTAAGCTATTTCTTGCATGTAAAGCTTTGTAATTAAAATTAAGGGTCTACCTTTTATAGCAGAACTTTTTATGTCATAACAACGGATAGCATAAACATCATTTCGCAGAAAATCGTTTGGCATACACTCATTTATCATACATTCAAACTCATCATAAAAAAATCATCTTTAGGCATAAATTTCATATCGATAGACATTAAAAGGCAGAACCAGCATATCGCAGAAAGTTAACAGACAGAATCATCTTTTGGCATACATTTCATATCAATATTAATTGAAATACTCATATATCACACTAGCTGTTCCCCGCGGCTTTGCTCCCGTGGGCCACCCCACAGGACCCGTTTCCGGGCAAGAAAAATAGCCTATGTTACTCAGGAATAACGTAGCTTTCTATTGGTGAAAGATTTTTTTAAATTGGTCCAGTAGTTTCAGAGCCTATTCGGTATAGAAGTATAGATTACAGATAATTCATAGTTAGAGTAATTTTGTAGGTATTTTGACCATAATAAAAGATTGATTAAACACATTTTTTTGTGTTTAGAAATTCGCTGTATGAAGCATGCAGACGTGCAAACAAGCATACACCTATGCATGCAGCAAGCATCCAGTATTCGAACAAGCATACATCATGCATGCAACATCCAAGCAAGCATGCAAGTGAGCATACAGCAAGCATGCAAGCAAGCATGCAAGTGAACATGCAGCAAGCATGCAACATGCAAGCAAGAATGCAAGTGAGCATGCAGCATGCAGCAGGCATTCTTTCTGTCACGGCTCCGGCACTGCGGGGCTCTGGCGCGAGCTTATCAATTGGTTTATTGGTTTTAACGCTCACCACCGCACCTGCTTCTCAGCTCGTAGGCCGCCTTGCCCCTACGCACCTACGCGGGCTTAAATTACACTCTAGGGGTAGGGCAGACAAGAATACGTGGAGGCAGTTTTGCAGCAATTCGTTTCTGTCAGTAACTTTTGTTACACAACATATTGACTTTTTAAGACAGTATTTCAATTTTAATTTAAGGTTAAAAAATGATTTTTTTATAGAAATGCCTACTAAAATTATTCCAAATGAAATTCTGCCATCTTCATAATATGCCAAGTGAAATTATGCCAAATAAAATTCTGCTATCTTAAAAGTAAGCCACTATAAATTCGGACATAGAAACATTCGGCCAAACAATAATTATATTTAAAAAAAATTATGCCTTTAGAATCGTTTAAAGAACATTATGCCAAGTGTGTTATGCGAAATAAATTTCGGAGTATGAAGATTCTGCCAGATAGAGGGAACCCTAAAATTAAAGCATGGGGTCTAGAAAAATTTAAATCAACGAAAAAGATTGTCGCAACTATTAGACAAGTATAATCCCCGGCACGTAAGTTGGCATGAGTCGTTAGATGAGCAGAAGTCGTTTTTTAGGTCTCTTTGGTAGTGAAGCGGGGTGCGGGTAACGTTTGGGATCGTTCCGAGCTCGCGATTGGTTGGTCAGTTGACACAAGGATCGACTGTCCAATCGTGTCGCGTTACGTTCCGTTCGCTCTATATGGTGGTTGGTCCTTAGCCCCACTACGCCAAAACCTAGCGAAGTTACAAACCGGGGATTATATGATTTGTTCCGGTCGGATCCCCTCGATCTGATCCCCTGCTGGTTTTGTTTTTATTATTTCCGTTCTGATCCACTATAAACTTTGACATTCCGGTCTGATCCCCTAACTCTTTTTGACAGGTAAGTACAATCAAGAGAAAACAGTTGTTTATGTAAATAATATTTGTTTTTATTTGTTATGCGTTGAATATCATCACAACGTCAGACCTATGTATTTCTTGACAATTTCACAAATGTAGAGAAAAAAAAATGCAAATTATTGCAAATTATTTAGGAAAAATCATAATTTTGCTGCTTGCATAACACAGTAAACATTATTAAAAACGGTTCAAACCGGCTGCGGTGACTTGGCTAAGACGAAAATGTAGAGTCGTTGTTCCTCAATACACGTTTTCATTACAATAAGAATTACGAACATTATTATTTATTTAACAATTTTAAACCCTATACCTATATTTTGTGGCTGACTGTCCAAAAATCTGTTAATAGATAACTAGGGGATCCGACCGGTATAAAATATTGAAATTTATTTGTGATACCCTGCACGGTGGATCAGACCGGAATAGAAAATATTATAAAAAAAACTGATCCCCCAGGGGATCAGATCGAGGGGATCAGACCGGAACAAATCGATTATATAAGTGGTATTATTGGGAATGTCAAGTAACTCATTTGTTACCAACAACACTATTGGGATGTCGTTCAGCGGTGCCGTTGGTAACAAACGGGTATTGACATGCGCATCCTGCCGAAATGAAACGTAGCCAATCCCAAATATTTTGGACTTCTGAAAATCGTATAAAATTGTCATATCTCCATCAGCCTTTTAATATTCCCATTGCTGGGACACAGGTCTCCTTTCTGTGAGAGAGGGAATGGGCCTTAATCCAGCACGCGGGCCCAGTGCGGATTGATATATGTCACGTGTCTTCGATTTTTTGGTTCTAGGACATGCCGGTTTCCTTCACCATTTTGAGATCAGCGGTAATGAAATAATTTACACAAAGTAAAGCTCCTACGTGGGTTCGAACCCACAACCTACGATACGTAAGTCGAGGTCGTTACCACTGCTCTAAAGTTGACTTTACTAAGAATGTATCCAAAAGCGCTTTTCTTATTAGAGTTTATTTTTGGGGTACTGGTTCAGTGTTTTGAAAGAGTTCAAAACACTGAACAAGTACCCCAAAAATTAACGCGTCAGTGAATTTAGCAATATCAACGACCCCTAGAACCACTAACCACTGATTTCTATTTAAGTGATTTCAGCCAGCCATAATAGTAAATTTTCATTATAACATTATATAAAAGCTACATTCTAAATGTAATTCTACTAAAAGCCGATTTGTAAGGTTCATTAAACACAACATTTTCATTACGCTATAGAAGTTGTAGATAGTACAATAATTTTGTTCCACTATATTTTTGTAAGGCTAATGGTCTTTTTTCAATCTATAGTAGTAGACACGCTTCGGAAAGGAACCTTTTCTCGCATCACAAATTAAACATAAGTCGAGTAATGCAATTGGCTGTTGAAAACTCATTCGACCAATAACAGGAGCTAATGCGCGTTTGACTATTCGCCACATTAATTTTGCAATAATTTTGTCCAAGAATCTTTATCACTTACGAGACTAAAACTAAAGAATACACCGAAGAAATCTTCATTATAGTTTTATTCTAAACTCTTTCTAAATTTCCCATTCCCCTATAGGGGGGTATTACACTATCATATATGTAATATAAACATTTGATTTCATTAATGATCTCGTCTTTAATAAAAATATGAAGATGATGATTATTTCATGGTGATCCTATGTATGATGATAGATATATGATAGTGTAATACCCCCTTAGAAAAATCGACAAGGATCGAAAGGAACAGGCGCCAATCTAATAAGTTTAAAAGTGTAATGAGTTTTAATCAAGTTCTGTTAGCCAATATTCAAAGCCCAGCGCATCAATTGTGTTACACATTCATAATTAAAACAAAATTATGATAGTTTAACATTATCCATTGTGTTAATCTGACTAGATAAACAGTTACTGTCAGATAAGGTTGCAAATTACAATGACGTTTAAAACAATAAACGTTAAAATAAAGCTAGTGTAAAAGTGTCGCAAACACGAATTTATGTACAGAAACATTCTAGTTTTGAAGTAGTCTCGTACAAAAACATGTCGTTCCTATCACCACAAGAAACTACCTGGCACATTATAATTAAACTAGAAGTGCTAACAAACAAACAAGAGAGTCGCATAACACAGGTGAAATTAAAAAGAATCTCCGACAAAATTTAATTTCTTGCTACATATTTTATCAGTGATTATTACATTATATGAGCAGTGGTGGCCCAGTGATATCGGTCGCAACTTACAAGTTGTAGGTCGTGCGTTCGAACCTAGGCAGGCGCTTTACTTTGTGTAAATTATTTCATCACCACTGCTCTCAAAAACGTTGAAGGAAAACATCGTGAGGCATGTCCTAGAACCAAAAATTCGAAGACATGTGACATCCACCAACCCGCACTGGGCCCGCGTGGTGGATTACGGCTCATTCCATCTCACAGAGACGAGGCCTGTGTCCCAGTAGGGGGAACATTAATAGGCTGATGATGATGACATATTTTATCTAGTAGTAGACACGCTTCGATCGACAATCTATTGAACACGTAATTATGACACGATATCTTGCGGAAACACCCCGATTCAAACAGCAAAACGGCCATAACTTTTGTACAGCTGAACCGATTTTCTTCAAACATACCTAAGAACACTCCCAATAAAGTCATATTTCAAACAAAAACAACGATATCGGTTCATTATTTTAGAAGTCATGATGCCACAGACAGATACACAAATACACAAACGCACCAATACACTAACATACGTCATACTTATAACACTCTTTTTTTCCATCAGGGGTTAAAAATAAACATAGGTATAACCATTCCGACCCTCGAGAAATAACCGTTCACAAAAAGAACACTCCACAGATTGTTTTAACCACAAAGTACTAAGAAAAATATAAAAATTCTTCAAGTTCCCAGCTACCAGTTTACATAACAGAATAAAGCTCCAAAGAGCCACTAAAAGAAGACCAGCTTATAAAGGGAATTAAGAGTTTTAAAGTTTTTTCATTACACTTGCCAAGTATTTCTTTCTACCTGAGCACGAATTGCAATTAACGTACATCGCTGTTTCTGAGTAATCCGTTGTCTGCGTCACTTAAACAGAGCCCGTAATGGAATTGGTTGCTCGGCAACCAAAGATTTGTTTAACTTAACGAGTTTACAGCAAAAAAGACGAAGTGGATTTTTCTCGGCAGTAATAACATAGTTTCTAAGACCCATGTGCACGAAAACCTTAACTTACAGTTAATTACTAACACGAAATTAAATTGACAATATTGTATAACAAACTATCAATTTAACCTCGTGTTAGCAACTAACTCCGAGTTAAGTTTTTCGTGCAAGTGGACCTTAGAGCACTCCACAGAGAGCAGTGGTGGCCCAGTGGTATCGGCCGTGACTTACAAGTTGTAGGTCGTGGGTTCGAACCCAGGCAGGCGCTTTACTTTGTGTAAATTATTTCATCACCATTGCTCTCAAGAACGGTGAAGGAAAACATCGTGAGGAAACCGACTTGTCCCAGAATTAAAGAAATTCGAAGACATGTGACATACACCAACCCGCACTGGGCCCGCGTGGTGGATTATGGCCCATCCCCGCTCACAGAGAGGAGGCCTGTGTCCCAGCAGTGGGAACATTAATAGGCTGATGATGTGATGTGATGGGCCTTAGAGAAAAAACAGAATTCTAAGAATGTAGCAAACATGATATTGTTTTGTTTTATTTTCGAAAGATTTGTGTGGTAAACAATTCCTTACTATATAATTAGTAGGTATTTTTGCAAAGAAGGAAATATTTATTTTCAAGCCTCAAACACGAAAATCTTTTTGACCGATTTCAGAAAGGAGGAGGTTCGATTTTGTATGCAGCGGGTTTCGGGAGCGATAAATCGATTTATTTAGGTTTCATTTTTAGAAAACGTCGTTTTCACCCTAGCAGAGCTCGGTCGTCCAGGTACTAGATAATAACATGTACAACAACTAAAAAGAGAAAAATAAACACTTTTTTACTATAAAATACAACCGACACTATACGAAGAAACAAAAACAACAACATGGATTTCCGAAATTGAAGTTATTTTTCATTTTGTAATGTTTTATTTGGTAGTCGTTTGTATTTTTTTGTAAAAAAGTTTTAATTTTTAGGAAAACAGATTTTGTCGTGAGAAACAGTAGAACAACGAAAAGCAAAACATAAATTTTGTTTTCTTTAAGATCGATCATCTAGAGAGAGTATTTTTAGAGCCTGTCCAACTAAAGAAAAGTAAAAAGAGCGAAACAAATATTGGTGTTTTACATATTTTTACTTGGCCTCACAAATGGTTTTATTTTGTATTTATATTATACTAGCTGTTCCCCGCGGCTTTGCTCCCGTGGACCCGTATGACCCGTTTTCGAGATTAAAAATAGCCTATGTCACTCAGCAAAAATGTAGCTTTCTATTGGTGAAAGATTTTTTTAAATCGGTCCTGTAGTTTCGGAGCCTATTCGGTAAACAAACAAACAAAATATCTTTCCTCTTTATAAGATTAGTATAGAAGTATAGACTAGCTGCCGCCCGCAGTTCCACCCGCTTGATTGACCAAATTATACCCAATGACCTTAACTGGAAAAAAATTAAGCTATGCGTTAATCTAGGTTATAAACTATCTGTGTGACAAATTTCATCCAGATCTATTCAGTACTTTTTGCCTGAAAGAGTAACAAACGGATGTTTGTTACCATACTTACAAACTTTCATATTTATAATTTATTAGCTTCAGCCAGCGGCTTCGCCTGCGTAAAAGTCGAAAATTATCCCGAGGGAACGATTCTGAAACCCTATTTGTACTTTTTTACTAATCTTCTCTGTTACTTCGTGATTATTGTTGTTGTGTTGTGTCTGTGTCGAATAAATGTTTTCTATTCTATTCCCGGGATGAAAAGACACTCTTTCGCTATCAAGGATTAAACACCTTATACTGAACTAAAGTATTTCTTTATTCGCCATTTACTCTAACTGTAAACCATTACTGTGTAAAAAAAAAAAATGTTTGTGCATACCAATATTACGTGTGAACCTAACGACCATGGCGACCACGCGCCGCTATGTGCTATTCCTGAAAATATCTCTGTGCCAGATCCGTCCAGCCGTTTGAGCGCGAAGAAGTAAGAAACATACAAAAACACACACACACAATCATAAACATTCGCCTTTATAATATTAGCGTGGTACTAACTTCTGCCAGCGACTTCACCCGCGTAAAAAGTATTTTATTATCCCAAGGGAGCATTATACCAGGATAAAAAGTATCCTATGTGCTATTCCAGACTATAATCTATCTCTATAAGTTTTCGCCTTTATAATATTAGTAGGATATTATATAATATACATTAAGTAAGATTAGCAGGATCCCTATTTTCCACTATAAAATATTCAGAATGGAACCCAATGAAATTACGGAAAAGGAATATTAACTCCGACAAATGCGTGTAAAAATTAATATTAATGGGAAATTATATCAGTTTCATTCTACCTTTTGTTTTCTCTACAAAACAATAAATACTCATAAATTACGTTCATTATGTTCTATGCGGTAAACAGCTTCGGAGATATGACGTCTCCCTGTCTCACACCTCGCTGCAGAAGGACTGGTTCCGAGGTCTGATCCTGATGTCGAACTGACATGGTGGCGTTTTTGTATAAACACTTCAACACTTCGATGTACCGGTAGTCAATTTGGCACCGTTGGAGAGACTGCAGTACAGCCCAAGTCTCGATCGAATCGAAGGCTTTCTCGTAGTCCACAAACGCTAAACAGAGAGGCAGGTTGTACTCTTCGGTCTTCTGTATAACCTGCCGCAGCGTATGTATGTGGTCTACGGTGCTGAAGCCTTTACGAAGCCTTTACGGCCTTTACGGCATGATAATCACTACAAAAAAAATATAATATTCAAAAAGATTTAATACAAAAGAAATATCGTAGTTAATATTATACAATAATGTTCCTAAGTATTCGCGAAAGTTGGATGTTTTGACTCTTTCACGCTAAAACTACTGGACGGATTATGATGTCGCTTATACATCAGAATTGCTATAATTGATAAATATTAAGTACTAATCCCACGCGGGTGACAGCTAGTCTGTCATATTCACACGTTCTGAATAAAGAATACAAAAAATAAGAAATATTTCATCAAACACAATTACCCACTCACAAAATTAGCGGCAAACGCCATTAGTTGTCGCCGTCTAAAGAAAATCCAATATTTATTACATAAAGCCACGCACAATAAATAAACACAGCTGCTGACACAATGAAAGAAAGACGCACAATAGCTATTCAAGATGAGCGTTATTTCTATACTATAATACACAGACTGCGGGTCCGGAGAGGAGGTTTCGCTGGTCGTACGATGAAACGCGGGTCATTAGGGCTGAAACATAAAACAGCGATGTGACGCGATGGAACTTGGGCTCTAGTAGTAAAAATTTTAATTTGTTATGAAGAACAATAATAAATAGTATGTCTAGAAAAAGTTACATCTACTTGTGCTTACTATCAATTTGTGCTGTGACAATCGTTATCACCGTACATTTTTTTTGGGATGGAATATATGACTATTCGCTGGCGAATTTCAGTTTCACAAATATTTTTAACTATTTGACAAAATTATTTTCGCATATAATTTACATTTTTTTAATTTTTTATATTAATTTGTCTAGGTCCCTCTTGTGGAACAGAGTGGCTCAAGAAAGACGCAATTGAAAAAAATTGGAAGAGGCGCCTGGCAAAGAGATCGGCAGAAAATATCCTTGAACCAAATTCTAGACGAGATTAAATTTCAAAATTAAATATTTAAATCTAATAAAATAATAAGTTGATCTAAATTAAAGGCTATATTATATCATTATCTAGGTCCTATTATGGACGTTGGTGCAGTGAGCAAGCTTGCAAGTTTTGACGATATATTCGTCGATTAAGTATTTGAGTATCGACCCTAAAAGTGACTTCAATCGAGTACATTTAACAGCGTCAATCGAATCGAATCGCTCTCATTCGCGACCCGCATTCTGTGTAGCTCCGCCTTAATAACTAAATATCTTTTTATATTACCGCAAATATTACTTCTCGTGAAACTTGAACGTTTTGGATTGCCTTGTATTGCTTTAGTTTTAATAAATATTCTCTGTGGAGGCGACATTAGACGATATTTGGCGAACCTCGAAGCATCGTAACCGCGAGCTGGTAAACTTTGTCGTGCAGTAATCCCTTGTCGACTGTGTTCGTTTTTGAATGGCCAAGTACGTACAAATATTTCTTTTGTGCCCGTTCTTGTTGTGGAAGTAATAAAAGCAAAGGCTGCGCTTGTCTTGTTGAAGTAAATTGCTTCATTGTGTTTTGTCTTGAGTATTTATATATCCGGGTTGTACAATAAAATTGTACATGTTTTTGTTTTGTGGTGTTATTATATGTTACTTTTCTTGGAAACGTCTCCAATATAAATAAAGTATGTTTGTTACTCAACCACACCAGAACAGCTTAACGAATCTGGATGAAACACAGAAATAGAATACTGGAATAGCACATGGCAATGCTGCCAGCCTTCTGGGCACTTTTCCTGTTGACAGCGATGTGGTCGAATTTTTTGACGCCCCGTAATTGTACATATTAGTTTTCTTATTTTAGTTCTAATATTAGTTTGTAAATTATGTACATATGTAAATAAATAAAGTGTCAATATCATATAGGATACCGGGCATATGTTCCCTTGGTATAATTTTCGACATTTGTACACCGCTGTGCGGGCGAAGCCGCTGGCAGAAGCTAGTATTTTTATACGATTTGGCTTAAATTAATTTTAATAATTTGCTTTAAAAACACGCTTGACAAGTACACACTTAACAAAATTGAACACGGTTTTTCAAAAACTTCTAAATTGATTCATAGAAATATCATTAAAATTACTATACGTTCATATTTACTGCTTAGCTATAAAATCATAAACCTCTAAACACATTTGCTTCTAATCCGTCTTTGAGTGTATTTCCCCAATTTGAACAGATATCCAATGGAAGTGCTTGTACACAGTTCCGCCGAATCCACGCCACCCAATTTCACCCAATTTCCCTTTCAATTTTAAATTCTGATTTCCAATGAAAATATGTAAACCATTACCATAATTAAATTACACATATTACCAACGCCGGGAACAAAGAAAATATTGGTCGTACAGCAAAATTATTGATAAGTACCTACTTCATTCATTTGTAATACAAAACGGGTTTATGGACGAAAATATTTTACCGATGATAAATTTTATTCGACCGCGGAACGGTATGCTGTATTGTCCAATTTCTGTTGACATGGCAATACATTAGCAAACATATCGACACTAAAAACAAAAAAGTTATAATATCATTTGTACTCCGAAAGTTGAGGACTTTGGAACACCTTTTCAGAAACAACTTGTGACAAATACATACTTTTCGTTTCATGAGGATCGCGAAATATTATATTAGTTTGTTTCAGAATAAAACGTTGAACAAAGACTTGACCGGACGAGTTATGTTTCTCAGTAGCGCGATGTTTTTGTGTTCATAATATTCTTTTAGTAAGTCGTTTGGTACTTACTTTTGTACTTAATGAGTTGACGCAAAAATATACCTGAAAAAAGAATATTTGGAATTTCTTTCAGTGAAAAAATACTTAAAAATTAGATTAAAAGGAGAATAACACCCACGCAAGTTTATTTACTATAGGCATAGTTTACCCTTCAAGAGAGGTGGGCCTGTGAAAGTTAGTAGGTACAAAGTAAATCGGCTCACGATCTTTGTCTTTATGTCATAATTCTTCAGAAGAAATACAAGTACAGTTATTGGTCCCACCAGCATGTAAAGCTAGAAATAGAAATAAAGAGCAGCCGCCTGGTGATAATAACGGAATCAACTGTACGAGCACTTGGTCGCTAATACATGTTGAGATGGAAGAAAACTATTCTTGCTGACTTCGACTTATTTTATTGTTGTACGTGTTAACAATAGAACGGTCGAAAGTGTACTCAACAATATTAGTTATAATATCGATTTACATTATCTAAAAATGTTTATACTAGCGTGCTAAATAAATGTGCGATGTAATCGTACATATTCCCGGGCTAGATAGGAAGGATTAAGAGCATCTAGATTTACAAAAATAGCTTAAAGTTTGAAACATGATAATGAAAGTTTAGAGCTATTAATTCTATAAACTTAATTAAGGGGAAGTCCCTATATGGACGCGAGGTTTGCGAGTAACATGGACGCGCACGCAGTCAAGGTGTCCACTTGTTTCTCTTGTATCGCTGTTGCTCCTGCGGCGCGGCGCAGCAGGCCCTGTTCTTGATTCCGCAGCAACGGACGGTGGTGGTGACAATGGAACTCGCCATCGACATCGCTTACGGCGAGCTAAATTGACGATTACAGCGATGCCCAATATTCCAACTAGATTGTAGATCACAGCGTAGTGATGAATATCATGATAAGATAAACCATCAGGTAACATCACATCTGCCGCTTTCATAGACTGTATGTCTACTTCGCTGATTTCTTGTTCTAAATCTTGAGTTTCGTTGTCCAAAACTGGTTTAGGTATGCTGATGTTGATGATGTGGTTGTTGGGGGCAATCACTGGTGCATAAATATCTGCGTTCGTACACAGGGTAAAGTTGTTTATTTTGACCATGCATCCTTGGCCTATATTAAATAGTCCGGCTTGTGCCAGCTGATGTGCGCTTATTTGATCGCCGCATATTGTTCGAACGTAACACCTATCACAGCAAAAGTAAAAATATCTA
Organism: Anorthoa munda; assembly: GCA_945859665.1. Classification (NCBI taxonomy): domain Eukaryota; kingdom Metazoa; phylum Arthropoda; class Insecta; order Lepidoptera; family Noctuidae; genus Anorthoa; species Anorthoa munda. The sequence continues at coordinate 18,908,841 of OX243908.1, forward strand.
CTCAATGTGTATGTTTCTTGCAATTTATCTTTACTGAAGCTTGATGTTGTTTTGCATTCTGAATTTTCCGTTTCACAGAAATTCTTGTCTCCTTTAATTTGGTATATGGGTCATAAGATGTGGCAGTAATAAACTCCCGAAACGGTTAGACATGATCACAAGTCTTCTTCCGACATGTTAATATAGGTATCTTTCTTCATGTTGATAGATATGAACTCAGATACTGACTTTATGCTGATCATGTCACTTTGGCCCTCTGTCTCGGGGATCGGAATTATCTTGAGGATTTCGTATGAACTCGATTGATGAGAGGTAGTTTGATCTCAAAGATGATAATGTCTTCCAGAAGTCTTGTTTTTATTTCCAGTAGATCATATATCTTCCGAAGGTCCGAGTGTATGTTGTCAATTAGCAGGGAGACGTCCTTGGGCAACTTGCTAGAAATCGTGCTTAACTCATTCATGAGTTCGGATGTAATCAAATTTAAGTTGAAACGACCATTGTATATGTCAGTAACGGTGTCTTTTAACGTATTCTCAAATTATACATCTTATTACTTGATATTATAGCTCCCATGTTGAAGTCATTAATGATGCTGTTAGCTTCAATGTTGTTTTTCAATTGTTATTGTAGTTACACGTAACTTATTCATGTTTTATCATTTTAAGTTGCTGGTTCATATCAGGCTCTGTGTGCTAAAGAAAGTTATTTTCTGCTTCCATGAGTGAAGTCTGATTTTTCCAGAGAGTAACTATATGCTTTGCGTTTTTTCGAATGAGAGAAATGTCCCTGCAATATTTTTCGGCGAAACTTTTGTCGAGTACTCCGAATAGGCTGTTAGCGATATATCCCACGCCATTGATAAGACCTCGGCGCTGACGCAGTGTCCCGGGTCGTGTGCCGGAATGCTGCCTTTGCAACACTTGGTTGTAGTGCTCGAGTTCTGAGAACGCATGACGTAGCTGCTGTACGATAACGTCACAGTGAAATTGATCTTGTGTCTAGGCAATCTTGGCATTAGGGAAGAGATGCCTGAGGCCTGGCCGGAGGAGGAACAACTTTGGGATGATCAATACAAATACGACGTTGCGGTCTCGTAGTATAATACATTTTAAAAATTATCACTAGTCAAGCGTGCCTCATCGTCCATTACATCAAAATGTGAGATAGTGGTCAAACGCAAGCTATTAATAAAAAACACTTTTATAAAAAATACAACCAAAAGTGGGATCCATCGAAAATAAATCAAATAAAAACACTACAAACTGAAAAATAAATTCAATTTTGAGTCGGTGTTCCTGCCTTTAATTCTTCGTTTTTTGACACTGACTCACGAAATTGAAGTAATTTTTCACTTTATAGTGTTTTTATATGGAAGTCAGTTGTATTTTTTTTTGTCAAAAGGTTTTATTTTCACTTTTTATTTATGGTACATATTGAGCAAGTTCAGTATTAAGGTGCCTGTAATGCCCAAAGTCTGTCTCTATAAACTATTCGCGTTAGATGGATGTTTATCTAACGCGAATAGTTTTGGTACCTTAATACTGAACTTGCTCATTATGTACCATAGCTAAAAAGTGAAAATAAAATTTGTACGATTCTAGTGTTTTAGGCGGACTGGCCGAAAATCACAGAAAACCGGGCAAAAGACAGGGACAAAAGTTAATTTATAAATCAAAAACCCGACTGCTTAAGAACCGAACTAAAACGCTGTTTTTGATTTACTTTTAATTAGATAAGTGGTATATTTTTTTGTAATCACTTCTTAAAACAAAATTAAAAACAAAAAATTCCTAAAAAAAAATGTTATTTCTTGTTTAACTAACTGTACCAAACGTTTACAAGTCAAAAAATCCACACAAATAGTTACGTGGGATGAGTTGCAGTATGACAATATTATTTATTTTGCTTTCTGCAGGTCGGTCTAAATGGGCCGTTGGGAATGTAGGACGAGTTAATGTATTACTCTTCTACTCGGTACAGGCTGCGATGATTACAGTATGCTTTAATGAAAAATTCAGTGACTTCGAAGAATTTCACCAGCAATTCTTTGGGCTGCTTATTTAAAAATAATATATATCAGAAAGATTTAATCAGACGAAAACATAAAAATGTATGTAGACTCAACTATTTTATTGTCCTTGTAGATAAATCTAATAATGTACCAATTCAATCAAATATTTATGTACCGTACATATCTACATTAGATTTTCGACGAAAAGAAAATGGCATTCCCAGCAGAACATGCATGCTATACGTTCGTGGATACACCTGTGACATATAAAGTTTTCATGAAAATGGCCTGTCTGACACTGTCTGGGATTTTAATATAAATTCTCAAATGAAACATGAATACGACACGAATGACGCAGGACGGAATGGAGTCATTAAATTTTAAATGAAATACCATAATAGGTGTTTTCATAATAATATGTGGAATTTAATAAGTGACAATATTAAGACAAATAAAAGCCAAAAGCAGATTAGGTTGCGTAACTGTACTGTAGCGATATAAGGTTCTTTTGGCAAGAATCTTAAGACATTAGGATTTTCCAGAATGAGTTCGCCTGTTATGCCAGGTATGTTACACTAAAGTGAGAATTTTTATGAGTGACAAAACATACTATACAAGTTTTTCCATGTTGAAAGGCAACTACAATGGTAAATGGTGTATGCAAGGTATTATCATAAACTGTTTGGCTGGATTAGTCATCACTGAGTAGATACTAGTATGCCTGTTGCGTTGCCTAGACGCTTTATTGGGCCTTGTCCAAACATTGAGTAGTTAATATAAAAGTTATCTCTCATTGCAAAGCATAAAAATACTATCGCAGACTATCTCTTATTACAATTACAGCTATCCCAACAAATGCGAGTACAAAACGTTTATGTAAATACCCCGGCGTGGTCCGTAATATACTGCACCACAACTAACTTATATTTTAGCATATCTTTTTTTTTTTTTTTTTTTTTTTTTATTTTTTTTTTTTTTTTGTGGTGGGAAATCATCCAATGACTTCTCCCGCTCTGGGTGAAGCGGGAGGGCGTGTCAGACTTTTACTGACTAAAACCCACCCGTGTTCCTTCAGTTGCTTTTGCCAGGGCCACGGTAACTCTCTTTCAAATTTATCCGCGACCCAGACAGGCATCGGCCCTATCGGACCCCGTCACTGTGCTGACATCTCTTTGAGGCGCGCGTGGAACACTACGCGCCGTAAACTCGGGCTTGGTCCTTATCGGACGGCGAGCTACCCATTACTTTCCGTCCGCAAGCCCGCGCCTACGGTGGCCGGGAATCGGCTTGCGACTCCCGACGCCCGGGTCGTCTCCTGCGGTGGTTAGGGGCATGAGGGCGCCTCCTTTGCGTCTCCCTCACGCGTTCCGCCTCCTCCTTTGCGAGCATAACTGCTTCGCAGAAGGAGGAGACAGCTTCCCATGCCCTCTCGCTCCATACCATGGCCTGCACCAGGGCGGGACGCGAGAGGTCGCCACCGCCGATCGCCTCCATGAGGACACGGCGGTGTTCCGCCCAAGCGGAGCAGATCTCCACCGTATGCTCCACCGTGTCCTCAGGGCGGTCCACACAATGGTGACACCCGGGCGTTATTTTAGCATATCTGCGACAGTCTATCCGTTGTTTTGACTGCATAATTCGTGAATGCGTTATAGTGAATTAAATGCAGCTCTGGTTGCATTTTCTTGATAAAATTGGAGTTATTTGCAATTCAGATAAGTCTCCGATCCGCCAAGATTACTTTGGCTACGGAACAAAACGGTTCCTTTTGACTTGAGCCTTCAATTTTGAATAAAACAGAAGCCGCACGCTGGAATAATGTATTTTTTATTATATTCTAGACTTTCTTGCTTAGTTTCGTATAGTTGACGACTGAAACGTGGCCTTATGGCTTATTTAAAACGTTAGCTCCCATATACCTATAGTTCAGCTTTATATTGTTTGCTTCGTTCAGGACTTTACGCCACAAAATTATTTCTCTTCTCGGTATCTGTTTCGAATTGGTTTATTCAACAATTATCCAAAAGCTAACTCCATTAAAATAAGTATAGTGTCGAAGTGAACCCAAACTTCCTGAATGCGACCTCAGACATTGCAGCTCTCTTCCAGATTCAGAATTCAGGAGCCCCCGGCTGAATTATAATGAAGCAAGAACTTCGAACCATACCACCACGAACCGTACCAGCTTCGGTACTTCGGTAGCAAGAAGAAGAGAGTTATCCACGAACGGCTATTGTTTTTAATGAATTCCCAACTTTTGCGGAAGTTCGTCTGAGTTAGGAACATTACCTGCAGTAAATGCCGATACCCAAGTTGAGCGATGTGCTAATTATTATATTATCGCTTTTTGTTTTAGTGGTTTTTAGTGGTAGTTTTCGGTTGAGTGAATTTTGATAGTTTATTTTTGTGAAATGCTTTTTGAGGTGGAAATAGAAGTCATCTTGTCTGTTAGGACTTTATGCAGGTATTTTATATTAAGTAGTAGTCTACACAAAAAATCTTGACCGATGAATTTCGCACGGTGGCAGTAGCAGCTAAATGAGTGCTGCCGAAAATCGAGACAAATGGCGTGCGATTGAACCTCTTATGTAGCAGCCCGGCAATGAACTGCTATATTCTGAAGATGACGATGACACAGATGATATATCTAACCCTAATATTTGACAGATGCATTGCATTGCACACAATGTTGCCTTTTAAGAAGCTAGAAGATACACGACCACAAAATGCTCTCATCTCTTCGTAGGTACGAATATTACACACATTTTAAACACACTAAGCAACATAACAGTTTATTTATCAGACTCCTACGCACAGAATAACACTTAACATAGCTTTAGAATAACGTTATTAAAGTCTAAAGCATCTCATTAGCCTGCCTACTTTCAAAATTTTACGATTCTCGGCACCAAGATGTTGATAAACCTTTTGTTTACAATATACAGTGGTTAAAGAACTTCATGGCTATTGAAAAAGTGTACATTTTAAGACTGGCTGTTAATAAGTAAGTTGAACAGCTTAACAAGATTCACCTGTATAGCCCCGCGGTTCCTTTAAAGCTTTAAATGGATTTACTCGCAGCGAGTAGAGTTCGCATTTGTTTATTTATGGATTTTTATGTTTTAATTGCTTCTAACCTCCGACGGAAAAAGAGGGCTGCTATAAGTTTGACGTGTGTACCTGTGTGTTTTTGTATTTGTTTATCTGTCTGTGCCATCATAATTCCTAGATAAATTAATTTTAATTTCGATTCTTTTTTGTTTTAAGGTGACTTTATCGAGAGTGCTCTTAACTATATTTGATAAAAATCAGTTTAGCCGTTCAAAAGGATTTTACTGTTTGAATCGGGCTGTTTTCGCAAGATATCGTGTTATAATTACGTGTTCAAAAGACTGTCGATCGAAGTGTGTCTAATACTACATAAATTATGTAGTATGAAATAAAAATGTGTTGGGGTTTTTTTTAATTTTACTTGTGTTTTCAGTTATTTAAGTAACTTTGTGTTAGAAACAGGTTAAAGTTATCCTATAATTTTCATTTCATCAGAAAGACGTCCACTGCTGATCATAAGCCTTCCCCTACTACGGCATCATGACCAGTCCAGTCCATTTTCGCATCTAGCGGACTCTCGAGCCAATCACAGATTGTAGCCTCTTAGTAGGTGATTTCCTAATGGTCTTTACTCCAGAACCTGTCGGCCATGTACGCTATTTTCCAATATCAGGATCCTTAAAGGTATAAATAGTTTAATACAAATTTATCTTTATCTCTCCGTCAGAACAGATGAACATATACAATTATAAACTTCCTTCAGTTCGACAAAATGATTTTGTGCTCGTTAGTTATGTCGACACGAACCCTAAAATTACATTCTTCAACGACTCCCATATCTAGTTCCATGTATCAGTATCGAACACCAAAACAAATGACTAGACCGCACAACTTGTTACCGTCACGCCGTCAAAACACCAAGTTATCTATCACTTTGACGATTACAAATGCAGTTTGAAATATTCCCATTAGGAGGCAGGCCGCTGCAACTGCCATTAGACATAGGTTATTGTCGGACGTTAGAGGAGAACAAATAGCTATAATTCGATCCGCCAGTACCCCACAGAGACTCGTATGTTACTACTCTATACATTCGGCTCGGATATTTCCCACTACGTTGTTTGTAAAGAGTGCAGACAATTAATGGTAACTCTAAAAGGTCTTTTAGAGTGGAGATATATGTATGTTTGTTTACGGAATGTTTAATGATTTAAGGGAAAGAATACTACTGTTCTTCTGGGGCAGTCGAAAGAAAAAGAATGAAAGAAAAATATTTTATTTGTGCCAGACGTAACTCATACGCATATTGGAAGGCCTCCCTCTAGGTGAAGCGATGACCTGGTCAAGACGCACGGGACCGGTCAATATGGCGACGCTTAGGAGAGGCCTATGTCCAGCAGTGGACGACTTTCGGCTGAGATGATGATGATGATGATGTGACGCATACAAAACAAGCAGGTTTAAATGATTAATCAAACGATCTGTCTAAACGTTTCATTATTTTTTTGGAACTATCCCACTGCACTATTCCCAAACCACTGCAACTACTAAAAGCCTGAATAAACAGTGGCGACCACCAGGACGCCGAGGCAATGAAGCTCGAGTCCCGGAGAATGAATTTAACTGTGTTGGATCCAGCAAAGAAATTCATCAGAAAAGAATAACGTAGGTGCAAAAAAAGAAAAAAAAACCCTGTCTAACCGTTTTCCAACCATGCTGTTAGTTTACCCAGATGCAGTTGAATATGAGTACCAATTTTTAAGGAGTGACTGCTTGTCTGACCTCCACAACCCAGTAACGAAACCCCTTGGTGCTGCAAGACTGGTGTCAGAGATTTCAGCTTCTCTCTTTTTGTTGCAACGCACGATTATAGTATAGCAAGAAAAAATAGGGTGACAGAAAGTTATCTTGACGTTCGATACCTAAGTAATCTTGCTTGCTGTTAGAAGGCAGGCCTTCAGTCATTCAAAAAAAAATATACGTGCAGTCGAACATAGAACCTCCTCCTTTTTGGAAAATCGGTTAAAATAGCAAACAACCCGCCTTGTCTGAATACCACATTAGTTAAAATAACAAACTAGAGAATTGTAAATATTCCGAAATCTAGTTAGCAGATATATTTTAATCCAATTTAAATTATTAATATTTAATCAAAGCATTGACATATCCAAAAGTTCCCGCGTCTTGGTCGTCATAATCGGGCGAGACCTGTCTTTGCCAGCAGTAGTGAAGGCCATGACATGTTCCGAGGTGGACTTTTCAGAGGGCACGTGCTTATGGTGGTCACCAGGGTGGTTTTAGTGAGGTAAAAATCTCACTATCCCTGGACATTTCCCCAAAAGCCTAGGCGCCTTTTGAAGGCTAAATTACGTTAAATTATGTTAATTATCACGTTAACAAAAAAAAGAAAATAATGATGCCTTATTAAACCCCAGTTCAGTGATAAGTATACCTCCAACGCAGCTAAATGAAATAATCATTCCAATTACATTACATCGCACACTCGAAACAATATAAAAGCGTCAATTAAAAACTGAAATCCCGTTACCAAAGAGTAGAGAGTATAATGGCAATGAAATTACCGTCAATCTGTCGCGAGCAATCAATGAAATGATTACATCCTCTGTGGAAATTCGACAAATAAGTTGCGCTCGTAATTATTTTCGGTCAAATATTTGTCGGGCACCGCCCTGTTTGCTGATGAAGTCATTCAATGTTATATTTTTCTGATTCAAGCGGTGTATTAAAAGAGTTGCTGGTTTTCTTGTATAGATTGAAGAATTAATCCAGTTTTTTGGCTCCAGTATTAATATCTAATGACTTTAACTACTAAGGCGGCGTATAGACCTAAACTAAACTATTATTTCAAAATTCATTGTCTTGTGTCCACCATCATCCCATTAGATAGAAGAGAGGCGATGATCTGGTAATCTTGTTATTCACTCTTAGATGGTTTCCCGGGTTCTCCGGTCAACACGGTCTTAAGCCGGCATGGCGCTCTAAGGTAACAATGTTACTGAAACTATCACAGAATAGGCTCGGAAATAAAATAGTTTAGTGAGTGTGTGTTCTATACAGGTGCACCACTGCCTGACCTATCGGGAATACAGGCGTCAAGTTATGTTACACTAATCTATACTTTATAATAATATTATAAAGAGGACAGATTTGTATGTAACGAATAAACTTAAAAACTACTGGACCGATTTCAAAAAATATTTCACCGTTGGGAAGCTACACTATCCCCAGGTGTAATAGGCTACTGTTTATCCCTGTATTCCCACGGGAACGGGAACTACGCGGATAATACCGCGTGGCGTCCGCTAGTAATAATATTATATTGGGGAAAGGAATGAACTCAAAAACTACTCAACCGGTTTTGAAAATTCTATCACCAGAAGAAAGCTACATTATTCCTGAGTGAAATAGGCTATGTTTGATCCCGAAAACGGGTCCTATGTCGTGCGCACGGGAGCGAAGCCACGGGGAAAAGCTAGTGTGTTATAAAATAGTGTTATCTCGGGTTAGGACAAAGAATTTGGTCTTCACACTTAAAATATCGGTATATCTCACAAATTTATTAGAATAAAAAATTAAAAATAAAATAAAAATAATGCATCAAAAATGGGTAAAATTTATCTATCCTAATCAAACATACTGAAATACTAAGGTAATTTGTTTTTAAAGATAGAGTGAACAACGATGTCTGTACTAGTATTAACTGTGTTACAGACACCGGCGCCTTCCTCCTACAGCTAAAAGTTACAAGTCAATCTACACTTTAGTTTATTGGATGCCAAAAGTACAATAATACAAAATTATAGTTTTAATTATGCTAATAAAATTAATTGAATTTAAAATAATACATTATAATTTAATAATAATAATTTGTTACATGACAGAATAATCTATACTAATATAATATAATATTATAAAGAGGAAAGATTTTTTTTGTTTGTTTGTTTGTATGTTTGCTTGTTTGTACCGAATAGGCTCCAAATGTACTGGACCGATTTAAAAAATTCTTTCACCAATAGAAAGCTACATTATTCCTGAGTGACATAGGCTATTTTTTAAACCCGAAAACGGGTCCTGTAGGATGGTCCACGGGAGCGAAGCCGCGGGCAACAGCTATTTTAATGTAATTTAATTTAATAAAATATTATATTTACTTTAATTTAATAAAATAAAATATTATATTTACATTCCATATGCATATGCATATATATTTACATATGCATACATTTGTCTAGTCTACAACAAATATCCATACAAATACAGAAGTATCTTCAATGATAGTCGATCTTTGTCTAAACCCTCGTAACTCGATCGATCACACGGAATCGTATTGTACTCGATCTGAGTGGTAATTCTGGAATGTCAACTGTAATATACTACAGACTTCCGTTTACGACTTTACGTTGGTATCAAGGTATCGTATTGTGTTCATTTTGCATATACGAGGGTTGGTTCTTCAAAATGTTACTTTGTAATTCTATGATACCTGTTTGGTTTTTATAGACAGAAAACTATTTTTTGGTGCTGTCGCAAGCTACACATTAGCGAAACACGAGGTCTTGGTTCAATTCCCAAATGTTATTGGATTTTATTCATCTGCAATATCTCAGTAGATACCAGCCTTGAGGCTGGATTTGTGCCCAATTGAAGGCAATAGGGTCGCCCCCAATCACAACATAATTGGAAATAAATTTATTCAATATAAGATTTCCTTTTTAACCAAGTTTTTTCGTATTCTTCATAGCAAACCCTTTCATTTGATACCCATATCATGGCATTGCACAAAGAATAACTAGTCCGCCACCTTAGGCCGTCCACCATATTGGATTTAGAATGGTGTCACTTAGCTAACCATGCATTGTTACCCAAACTCAAAGTGTATGCAAAATTTCATCTTAATCGGTGCAGGATAACTGCTTTAAAATTCAGTTGCAAGATTTGGCCCGAACACACTTACATACATACATAAAAGCTTGTCAAATGTAAGGTAGTATACTTACGTAAACCTTTGTCTAACACTTCTGTGATGACAGGCGCCATGCTGTGTTGTGTATATATATATATATACTTTATTGTACACCAAGATAAAACAATACAAAAAAAAACATAAAAATTAAAATAAACATACAACAGGCGGCCTTATCGCGCTCTGCGATCTCTTCCAGGCAACCTTGAATGGATAGAGATAGCCTGGACACGACATGGGGTTGCACTTGGAGCAAATTTGAAATCATACAAGTATTACTAAATACAATTAGGTACTAAAAACAAACTACTAAAATAGATACATAAATACATACATACAAAATAATCTAACAATCTTTGATGGCCACGAAAGTCCTCCACTAAATTAAATCTCTGATTGTTTTGCACAAGTGTATCTCACCCGGATACCAAACTCTTAAACACTAAACATCATTATATTAATCCGCTAAGTTAGCCACATTTGATAACCATCATAGGATTAGTTATCACATTCCCTCTTTGTGGTTACCAACAATATCTCCTAATCAAGACTAGCAACAGAGCAGATAATACTATTATAATGGGCTTGCAATCCTGACCATTAATTAATCAATCAGTGATCAAGGCATTGCTATACATGATGTTAACACTTAAGGGGTACTTACACGGTCGGCCGCCCCAGCAATGCGGCCATGCGTCGACCATGCCCCGCTGGGTTAAACCCGACAGAATCGTATTAATTCTCGACCGAACTAGCTTTGAGATATTGGCAATATGTGTTGTTAGAGGTAGGTTTCCTGAGCCTATTAGCACTCTGATTAGTATTTGGTATCAGTAGCTACCAACAAAAGAAGGAGTAAAAAAGCAGTTTTAATAAAATCGCTTCTTTAGAACATTTAAAATAATAGCACGAAAAATAAAATGCGTAGAAATCAGCTACGAAAGCGTAGCGTAGCACGTTGTGTATGCTTCGTACCATTTACCACTATTTCTCTTATAAACCATCTTATTATTCAACTAAATTAGTTATTCTCCAAATTGCATCACATTTCAAACCAGAAACTATAGTTAATCCTTGTCTTGTCACCCAAAACTGCAATATATTGTACCGTTTAAATCGTTCAACCCAAGCATCTGTTCGACGTCGACATACATACATAAAGGTACATACACACAGGCTGACGTTCGAGACATTCTCGTCTCTTCGTGTCAAACCGAAGTGATATAAAGAGCTTTGCACGTCTTCCAAATGTATTTACATACTCGATTCAATCTAAATAACGAGAAACGTATGCGTGCTCTCTTTGTTTGTGAGAATAGGTAAGCTGCGTAGCGACGTTCAGGATAAGTATTGTTCGGAAGGCATTGATAGAAGGCATGGATTTGTTTCGAGTTGTTTTCAGCAAAGAATAGAAAGAAGTGTACTTGTTAACGGTAAGTCAACACACAGTTTTTTTTTTTTTTTTTTTTATGGCTTTGCTCTTGACTCTAGCCTAGGTCAGAGGTGACGGAGACAAAGTCGACGATGGAGTGAGCTTACCCAGAAGAAGCCTGTTCACTCTAATTTTGAAGAGGTTCGGGTTGTATGCGTTTGGAAACACAGTTGCAGGTAGTGAGTTCCACTCTTTTGCTGTGTGCATTATGAAGGATGTTTGGAAGCGCTTGGTACGAATTGGCGGAATGGCAACTAAGTGAGGATGGTAACTTGCAGTGCGTCTAGATGTCCGATGGTAGAAAGGAGCCGTTGGGATGACTGTGATTAGATTATAGCCTTATGGGTCTGGTCAGGACGGCAACTCTAGAAAATCACCTACGATAATGCATGTGCTAACACCAAAACCTGATTTTTCTAATATCATCCAGTTTTTTCAGTCATAGACACGACTTATGTGAAAAACAACAAAATAATTACAAGCTGTTCTCTACACTTTTTGAGTTAAATGCAAAAAAAAGTACTGACAGCTGATTTTTTAGAGTTAAAGTTTTCCTACAATTTTCCTGTGATTGATACTTAATGACTGAAAAAAAAACGAATACTTAGCTGCATCAGATCAGACAGGAAGCCGGCCCCAAAACGGTTGGGAAAAGGTTTGGCGGATTTTGTCTTTGATTGATATAATAACTGGAAAGATTTTGGCTGGTGATAAAAAAGAATATTATGTCAGTATGATCATCAGACTGTTTAACAGACATAAAAGCAGTAAAAAAAAAACGTTTTTACAAAATAATAAACCTACTTCAAACGCAAAACACTAAAAAGTGCAAAATAACTTTCGTTTCCTCCATATCTTGAAAATTGTTGGACCAATTTTGATGAAACTTACAGTATTCCCTAAGATAAGATACTCAATCCAACTCAAAAAGAATGATCACGATCCGACAAGTAGTTTCGGAGAAATGTGTGGACAAACTTACATACATACACTTATGAAATTTGGCACACGTGGTTAGAAACCCACATAGAATAACATATGTGAATATTGTGCAGTTCCAACAATATTACGTGAATACGTGTAGAATTTATTACCTCCTTTTTTTTGTGAAGTCGGTAAAAAAGATAAAAGCCGTACATCCGTTCAAAAAGGCTGTTCCATACCGGCGCCCGTTCCCCACTTATCACAACCAATCGAAGAACTTCATCATCGACTAATTCGTTAACTCGAGAACAATGCACACTCGTTCCGAATTGCCGGCGACTATACGATGCAGATCGGTATCCGAGGTATCCGACCATGCGTAAGACGAAATCATTCCATCCGGCTTGATCCGGCTGGCGGCCGGCTCATCGAGACTGTCTCACATGCGGCGCGTCCGACCGTGAAATCGTACGTCCGTAAATGTGTACGGTACGGTATGTACATATAAAACAAGGACAGAACGTCTGCAGGGAGTGATGGTGAAAAATATTTCATGTAAATTGATTCGCAGTATCACTTACATGAATGCAGTTGAGAGGTAGCTTAAAGAAATATCATCAGCTTGATTATGACATAAACAGAGTAACACTCTTAATGTTTTCAGCCTTACGTTATTTTAGTCTAACATGTTTCATATTGAAATTGTAATGAACATCAGAAACTTTACATCTAAAGATTTAAATTATCGTACCAAAAACGATCATATTTAAGTCGCAATTTCATCTCGGTGAAAATTGATATCAAAAATTTGTTTTGACATCTTTCAAAACACCTCTAATTTTCTTATATTTGTATAAGGAAATAAGAGGTGTTCATTTCGCATCTCTTAGTCTACTTACGTTTTATAATACACTTTACAAATCTTCATCATAACTTTTGAAATTGTATCAACTCATGTAACTAATTTTTATGTATTCTTTGATAATGTAAACACCTGAAAAGCATACGATTCGTTTTAACATCCAAAAACTTATTTTTACTGCTAATTTGTAAAGATCATAGAATATTTTAAACTCTGTCATTTTTTATCTGACATGACATATGTCTATTTTATTTTCATAAACCATAGACATAAGATACCATGGACTATACCTTCTTTAAGCTCGTTGTACATTATAATTTTCATAATAAGGGCAGTGGCGGACTGCCCCTCTGTAAACCGTTGTCTGTACCCGTTGTAACCGTTTTTATTCGTTCATGATTTCTTAATTGATATTTAAACATTTAGAAGACATGTCGGAACGAAGAAAAACGGGGTGACTTTTTTAGTTTTGAATCTGGACTGAACGCGGAAAGTCGGTTGACTACCGAGTACTATAATACCAAGTGTATTTTTCTATTCTGAAAACTCTTAAAAACTGTGAATTTTAAAGCATGTTTAAGAGATATTACTTTCTGAAGTGCTCCAATAAAATATATTGTTTGTGGTTCCCTAAAGAGAGCATTATTTCCTGAACGGTCATCTCTTGGAATCAAAGGCCTCGCTGTTTGGTGTACTGAGACATAGCAGGCGTTCACACTTCCTGGTGCCTACGTACTTACCCGTTTGCCTGTCTATCTGTCCTGCTACCTATTCTACTGCTTACCTGCCCGATTGCCTGCTCACCTGCCTACCTCGGTCATTCCACGTCTTCCTGCCCGACCTACTGCCTGGTTAGATGCCCACGTCGTGCGAAGCCGGCCCATAGTTTTACTATCTTTATCCCTTTTCTTAGTTTTAATTTATAATTACTTTTAGTTTTTATTAACGTGGCTTACGTATAGCTCATCTGAACCATACGTAACGCTACAGTTTTTTGAAAGATTGAATCTGAGATTAGAAGGCGAATGTTCCCTAAAAATAAAGGAATTACCCCTCAGATGTGACTTTAGCCTGTTTCAGCAATCGCATCAACATATAAACTGACATTAACATTATTACCAATTTACTGATTCATCAAACTAATATTATAAATGCGAAAGTTTTGGTGTGTGTATGTTTGTTACTCAATCACGCCAGAACGGCTGAACGGATCTGGATGAAATTTGGCACAGAGATAGATTATACTCTGGAATAAGCACAACCGGGAGTATGTTCCCTCGAAATAATTTAGGATTTACACGCGGGCGAAGCCGCTAGCAGAAGCTAGTATCTACTATTATAAACGTGAAAGTTTGTGAGTATGGATGGATGTTTGATACTCTTTCACGCAAAAACTTCTAAACGGATTTTGATGAAACTTTACAGAAATATAGCTTGTAAATCAGATTAACACTTAGGCTATAATTTATAAAGATATTGGGCGGAGTACTAATACAACGCGGGCGTAGCCGCGGGCGGCAGACAGCGGCCGAAGAATTTTCCATTAAATCAAAAGCTACACCATCATTCTCTTGCCGTTATCCCAATTTACTTGTGGTCTTCACAACATTTCTTTCCCTTCAATACTTCTCTGTTAGCCGTCATCTCAGCAGTCACCCTATTTCTAGACATCATCATCATCATCGTCAGCCTTTTTAATGTCCTCTCTGCTGAGACACAGAGTTTGATAAAAATAAAAATAAAAACTTAATATCTCTGTTCTCGGGAGATCAAACACCAGCACTCGTTAAAATCGTTTCAATATATTTGAAAGTTTAACCAGAGATATTTGTTTCAGCATCTTCATTTCAGCTGAAAAACTTCCACTGCTGAACAAAGGTGACACTTGAGGAGTAAAGTGTCACCATATTGACCGGTCAACCATAAACGGTTCACAGTCCCATGACCCACATATGGGCTGTTGTGATTGTTTAACTATATGTCTGCTATGGGGACAGCGAACCTGTTAACCAGGTTATCGGTCCACCTCCGACGCTGTGTCTTCCGGTACAGTCAGCTACGCTACCAACCTAGCTAATTGGTTATTTAATTTTTACGCCGGGTCGAAAGTTTTTTTTGGAGGGTGGCTGGTAGCTGGTTGAGAATTGACGAGAATTGAAATGAATGACTTGCGATTGGAAAAGTATATGTCCTGTAATATAGCTATCACATCACATCACATCACATCATCAGCCTATTAATGTTCCCACTGCTGGGACACAGGCCTCCTCTCTGTTAGAGGGAATGGGCCGTAATCCACCACGCGGGCCCAGTGCTGGTTGGTGGATGTCACATGTTTTCGAATTTTTGGTTCTTGTACATGCCGGTTTCCTCACGATGTTTTCCTTCACTGTTTTGAGAGCAGTGGTGATGAAATAATTTACACAAAGTAAAGCGCCTGCCTGGGCTCGAACCCACGACCTACAACTTGTAAGTCGCGGCCGATACCACTGGGCCACCACTGTTCTATATATATAGTTATAGACTAAGGATAATAATGAGATATTTTAACGAAAGATTCTTTGCTGTCAGTTAAATATAATATATCATGAGAAGATGTTTATTTCATTCAAAAACCATACACACATATGCACAAATAATGTCAAACATTTAAATTATTACTTTCCTAACTGTATTTTATCACATTATCAATATTTTTAATGTATTATTAAAACCAAAACCAATAGCCGACATTATAAAGCATCTCGAAAGTCTCGAGTTCGGAACTGTTATGAAAATAAATTAAAGAATGCTACAAAAGTAAACATTTTGCGTTGTAAGGTTGTATTTTTAAAATTAGTCGGATTATAAACGTCTGACGTCTGTTTGTTTACCTTCTATTTTTTGCTCCAGCGAATACCTTAAAGTTATATGTACTATATTACTCATTGTGCTAGATATTCAACTACGTCACTGTCTAGATATTCTTTGTGGAACCTATTGCTCGCACCTTAAAGATAGAAGTGAAACAAGAAACTCCACTAAGGAAAAATAAACATAGCAAAATAATCAGAAGCATTGTCATACGTTCTTTATTATGATGGTTGAAGGAACTTTCATAGACTAATCTCATTCGATCATTCTCTCCGGCAATCAATGCTTAATCTCCTATGAGTACATCAACCAGTCATTCGAACAATGGATATTTTCCAAATCGTTTTTCATTCCACACATTCGAATCACTCCCTTAGGCCAAACAAAAAATAAAGCCACGGTATGAATGCTGCGTTTGCGTCCATTCTCTGGTTACTCCATTTAAAGTCAATATATGTTTCATAGCGAGGCACGTTCGTGGCCCAGAACATGCAATCATGGCTTGTTTAGGTGAGATTGGCAACAATGTCCCTTCTAATCAATGCGTAGTGTGCCCTCGGGAAATACGCCGCGTACTGGTGTAGTGGCGTACTGCACTACGAATACGATTTGATCGTCTCATACAAATACAGAATAATACACTGATTTTGGTTTGGATTGTGTTGAGCGTTTGCGTAGGTTTAGTTCTAGTAAATCTTCGGTTTAGATGTTTAGTTTCTTGGTAGGATAATAACTTGTGTAATGTGTTATTGGGTTTTCTGTAAATTTCCAGTACCTAAGAGCCTTCAGTCTGGCTTTGTGCACGATTTGTATCTGATTACCGCTCCTTAGAATACATGTCGTGGTTCATTAGTGCTATGAATTTGAGAATGGTTAGTGTAATCCGTTTCGTATGTTTTTCAGGCTACACTACTGAACTCACTAACACTTGGATTAGCGGAATGTTTATCATGTTTTTTTATCACTTTATTTAATTGGCACTTTTATAATCACCATGAGTATGACAGTCCCATCACACCATAGAAATATAATTTGTTTATCATTAGATTCCAGGTTAAAAATGAGTTCTCAAAAGCCTCGTATATAAGGCTGGTTCTACGCGTAAACTAATTTAAAAACAAGCCTTCAAAAAGCACTCAGAAACAGATAGAAACTGCGAAACACTTAAAAAGTGTTCACACCGTATAAAATTTAGTATGAACTAAAAACTGAGATACTTTCATAAATCATGTGCCAGATGAAAATATAAAACAGTTGGGTTCTTTGACTCCGCTGCGACTCCAAGAGACAGTTGTGAAAATCTCGTAACATTCTTTACAGTAATTTTATAGCAATCTTAGTAGTGAAAGTACCTATTACTTGATAGAAGTTTTCACTTAGATGCTGTTTCATAAAGTTCTATAGTATAATGAGTTGTAGCTGGGTTGAGGAAGGAGATCTATAAAGCTATTTAGAAAAATAATAGAAGCTAATAAACAGATATTATTTCCATGTTCTTAATGACTGAAGCAAGGTTAAGCAATTTAGAGTTCTTTTTTCGTTATCGAAATGTTATGTTTTCTAAGAAAATAAAAAATCGCTCTGTATTTCTCTCTAAACTAGTTTTTTGAACAAACTATCTGGCTTTTACGTATCAAGTTTAATTAAAATCAGCTTATTCGATTCCTTTGTATAAAATACAGTGCCATGAAAAACCATGGCACTGAGCACAAATACAAGACGACAACGAACAACTGTCTCTATCGTACAGAGGAAACACAGATCAAAATCCAGCTTATGACGTATCCTGAATAATTCAAAGACATTTGACTCGCAACTGAATACGATTTTCATACAGTTTATTATATACAGCGCTATGCAAACGTAAATTCAATGCGTAGGCTGTGTTTTGAATTGATTCGGAAGCGTTGGTTAGACGTTCATTTGTACAAATCTAGCGTTTTAAGTGGACTGGCCCAAAATTGCAGAAAAAATGGGAAAAAAATATTTAAATATCAAAAAACCCGACTGCTTAAGAAGCGAATTAAAAAGATGTAAACAATAAAAAATCATGTTGTGCAGTCGGAGGATACATATTCGCGAACTAGCTTCCTCCGACTGCACAGCATCAGAAGGCAGCAGTATCTTGAGTGGTCAACATATATCCAACAATGTCTTAATTATTTAAATCTGTCTAGCGGTTTGAAAGATATTCAAATTCAAATTCAAATTCAAAATATTTTATTGTGGGCATATGTTAGTAATTACAGGTCTTAAGAATAAATTAGAGTTCCAATATGTCCTGCCTAATAGGCATACAATAATTATGTACCTAGTGGAATTGCATTTGAATATGAGGTATTAAAGATGTGAGATAGTGGTCAAACGCAAGCTATTAATCAAAAAACTTTTACAAAAAAGTACAACCAACATCCAAATAAAAACGCTACAAAGTGAAAAATGAATTAATTTTTTTAAGGAATTTTGCTTTTGCTTTTTCTTTTTTTGACACCGACTCCCGAAATTGAAATATCTTTTCACTTTATAGTGTTTTTATTTGGAAGTCGGTTGTATTTTAAACACGCTTTTATTA
Organism: Anorthoa munda; assembly: GCA_945859665.1. NCBI lineage: Eukaryota > Metazoa > Arthropoda > Insecta > Lepidoptera > Noctuidae > Anorthoa > Anorthoa munda. The sequence continues at coordinate 18,927,533 of OX243908.1, forward strand.
GTTTGGTATGTATGTATCTATGTATCAATGTAACGGAATCTTTGAAAGTGATTTTCACCCCCTTCAAAAAGTCGGATCGATCGATAATGCAATAGTTTAAATAGTTTGTCCCATTATCTTTACCAGGATCTTCAGGATTAGCGACTTTTTAGTTCAATTTACCATTAAAGCGTGTTTTTAGGGTTCCGTACCCAAAGGGTAAAAACGGGACCCTATTACTAAGACTTCGCGGTCCGTCTGTCTGTCTGTCACCAGGCTGTATCTCATGAACCGTGATAGCTAGGCAGTTGAAATTTTCACAGATGAATTATTTCTGTTGCCGCTATAACAAAAAATACTAAAAACAGGATAAAATAAATATTTAAGGGGGGCTCCCATAAAACAAACGTGATTTTTTGCCGTTTTTTGTGATAATGGTACGGAACCCTTTGTGCGCTATTCCGACTCGCACTTGGCCGGTTTTTTTAGTTTTAAGAACTGCAATTTATTTTGTCAAAAGTTTCTATTTTCACTTTTTAATTATGGTACATAATGAGCAAGTTCAGTATTAAGTACCTGTACCTGTAATGCCCAAAGTTATGCCTGAATAGATTACCCGAAAAACATAAAACTAACATAACCGGTGAAAAGAGAATTTACCAGGGTGAACTGTATATATCTGCATTACCCTTTAAAGCGTACGCATCATAACGCTGCATAACGCTTTAACATCAATGTATGTTATGAAATGGCGTAAACAATAAGCAGGCATGCGATTGCAGCAATCCCGAGAAATTTGCCGTTGTTTATTCAAATGTCCTGTTGTATATCTCCGAAGTTCTTCATCACACGAGAAGCCCAATCGACTTTCAAATAAACAAAGAATCATCAAAATCGGTTTAACTAGTAAAAAGTTTTGTGTGACATACATGAATAAAAATACAGTCGAACTGATAACCTCCTCCTTTTTGGGCAGTTGGTTAAAAAGCAATCTTCCGTCTGTAATAAAAGCCTATATCAAGTGGCTTGCACAATCTAAACAAGCCACCAAACTAGCTTGTCTAATCTCCTATACTAAAGATCACGTGTAAATCGAGCTTCAAGCCTCGTTCACACGATCGAAGTTAATCCCGTGGTAGAGATTCTGTTTACAGTCTTAGAGAAGGTATATTGTCGCGAAATGCATGCGGTGGCGGCAAACGAAGTTGCGTGGCGGCAAACAGAGCTGCGTGGCTGCAAACATAGCTGCCAGGCGGCTTTCAGTCTCATTCCTTGTGTAAATCTAGTTTAACGTCTTGATAAAAGGGTTTCGTGCACTTAGGCAGTGCTGAGCTGAAATTTTTGAAGTAGAAGTGTGCTTTGGCGATGATTTCGGAGTGTAGTTGGATCGGATTCTTAGAATGTTTACTTTGATGTTGGTGACTTGAAACAAACGGGTTGAAGATAACACAGTTTCTTTGTACTATTGAAATATTAAAGATGATTAAATGAGTGTCTTACTTTGATATTCATGCTGTTTTCTTCGGTTCAAATACAGAGACTTGAAACCCAGAATTTTGTACTTAAACATTTCAGTACTAAATTATGATAATTTAAATTCTAATTAAGATTTTTATGCTTTCATAACATCACGCCTGTATACCCCGAAGATTTAGGCAGAGGTGCGCCTTTAATACTTCCAAATTTCGTCAGGTATGTTCCTTGTAATAGGGGCGAGCTTGTTACCATCAACCAAGCATAAGGCCAGATTCCGGCCTGCTGCTGAAATATTCCATATGAAAAACCCAATAAAACTTTATCCGACGTTGGAATCGAACCCAAGACCTCATGATCAGCAGCGACGCTTGTGGCCACAAGACTAATAAGGCAGCCGACTGTGTGCTAGAAAAAACCCTCTACATGATCATACAATCGTTACCTAAGCAACTATTAGCAAATAGGATTAGTGCTGGATAGATGGACCCGTTTGCCGCACTTAGACTCCCATTTGGTCCATTGTGCGTGTAATTCACCACGCGGGCCCAATGCCGGTTGGTGGATGTCGCATGTCTTCGAATTTGGTTTTAAGACATGTGGGTTTCCTCACGATGTTTTCTTTCACCGTTTTTGAGAGCAGTGGTGATGAAATAATTTACACAAAGCAAAGCGCCTACCCAAACAGTCATACAAAGGGCAATGGAGAGAGCTATGCTCGGAGTTTCCTTGCGTCGAATCGAATCAGAAATGTAGATATCCGCAAGAGAACCAGGGTTACCGACATAGCCCGAATAATTGCCAAACTCAAGTGCCAGTGGGCAGGGCACATTGCTGTCAAAACGGATGGTCGATGGTTTCGAAAAGTTCTGGAGTGGCGACCACAAACCGGCAAACGCTGAGTTGTAAGGCCTCCCACCAGGTGGACAGATGACCTGGTGAAGGTGGCGGGAGTCCGCTGGATGCGAGACGCATGGGACCGGTCAATGTGGCGACGCTTGGGGGGCCTATGTCAATTAAGACATAAAGGAAAAATTTTGGGGTTTTGGTTTCTTCAATGATTACTAAGAAAATTTTGGAAGTTACCGGTTTATTACACATATTTAAGACAGAAAAATATTTCGACCGCTCGCGCGGTTGGCAAGATGCGAAGTGGTACATAGATTAAAAACATTTTCACTCACACCGCCATTATAATTGCGCCTTGCCGAAAACTGAAAGCAACGTTTCTTAGTAGCACAGCAGGGTGCTAATAGACAGTAAGCAGGTGAACCAAACAGCCTATGCCCAGCAGTGGACGTCTTCGGCTGATATGATGAAGCAACTATTAATAGACGTATAGAACGCAATCAACAGGATCTTTTGTAAAAGGAAAATATCTTTAGGAAACAGGGCAAAGTTACCGAAATTAATTCGGTTTCAGTATGGTAAAATCTGCCTAAACAGACTTTTGCCCATTTCTCCTCAGAATATTTTTCTTACATAGAATACAATGTGCCATAAGCACCAATAGCAAGCGAATGTAACAATCTTTTAGTAGGTGGCAATATGTCGAGCGTACGTAAAGTAAGTGTATACGCGAACATTTCCATTTTGGCAAATTGTCTGCCACTTGTCTACTGTCCTTATATTTATTTGATGCCATTGTTATGTCCTCATCACTGAGCATTATTCTAAATAGTAGGTGTTATCATAAAATATTCAGCTTTTTAGGGTTGTACGGATGTTCAAGCTGACAAAAAAAGAACACAGTTGTTTGAAAGAAGTATCTTGTTCCGGAATTTCTTTAATTTTTTTTTTTTTCAAATGGAGCCTCTTATGAACAGGCACGACGTAGTAGGGAGGGAAAACATCAGTGATTCTTGCATCACATATAGTCTAGCATAAAAATAATAAGAATAAATAGACATTTTACTATATAATTTTTGCGCTAGAGTCTCCTTTGAGCATTTTTTCCCTTTTTCTTTTTTGGCTCGTACATAATTATATTTCTATTTTACAATTCTTTGACTTCTCTACAAGAGAAGAATAAATGAATTCAGCCCAGCCTCAGTTCAGGAACGGTAAAATATAGTACAAACAAGATAAATCAGACACGAGTAAGTTTATTAACATTTATGAGTAGAATAACTTTTTCAGCCCGTATTTAAGGCAAATATAAAATCTAGAACAAATAATATGTAGTCCGCCCACGCTTCACAGACTTTCTGAGTACCTTTTGCTATTCAAATATATTACCTAATCAAATTAATTTTATTTTGATTAGATACCTACGTAATTTGCTTAGCAACTATTTACTAAGATAATAAGTTATGTCTGGCAATTAATTCTGCTGAAGGACACATTTGGAAATTACTAGAAATAGAACCAGACAGATAATATGATAAAAGATACCTGGCCTGCCACCAGGTGGACCGATGACCTGGTGAAGGTTGCGGGGATCCTCTGGTTGCGGGACGCACGGGACCGGTCAATGTGGCGACGCTTGGGGGAGGCCTATGTCCAGCTGATATGATGATGATGATGAGATAATATGATTATACCGTGAAAGTTTTTTATAGCCTTCAAAAAAGATGAAGATATAAAGTTATAAAAAGTTTCATATGAGGAACTACTTTTTCCTGTCTTTTGACTTCCGTGGTTTTTATTGCCAGGAGGAATTCTTATGTATACTGCGCTACAACAGGGACATAGCGTAGTTATGTGGGACTCAAACCCGCTAAAACTTCACGGTGTCCTCCTGTGCCACTTATGGCGGGAACAAGGGCACGCATTAGCACTCATCCGTGAACTCGCCGCGGCTGTCCGTCACCAGACCCTCTTCTGGAAAGTACCCTCCATCACCGGCGCACCAGAATACAGTGCACGCCGATACTACTACAGGGATCAAACCAGCAACGGGCGCCAGACGACCCCGTGTATGGCACCCTTGGTCCCCCTGTGACGGGTCAAATCAGTGGTTTCGCCACGGAAGGAGGTTGAACGGCACACCGCAATACCGGCACTCCTCTCCCGCCGCGACCTCCAGCCCTCCGCCGCGATGCCTCCCATATGACATCGCGGCCCGCCTTAGTTGCGATGTCGGCCAAGTGGCACCGCAACCTACTTGTTGGACGCTGTCGTAGGCTTAATCAGCAAAAGCCCTGACGGGCGGCCCCTTCTCGGGTTCCTCTTCGTTTCACCGTGAGTGACCAAGCCATGGTCACTCTCGTGGCCTGTCCTACGGAAGTCGTGCATTTTCCGAGATAAGAAGCAATAGTAGGTATAGATTTCTATCAGAGCAATATTTTTTGGTTGGGGTCAGTATTTTAAGAGATTAACTTCTTCAAACGAATAAACAACTTTACCTCTTTATAATAACGGTATACATTGATTTCTTTCAAAAATTGACTAAACTTTGAGTGAATTAAAGCTGGGAATATATCGCGTTTTGAGTCAGCTGGAATAAAAAATTCATGACCAGTCTTTTAAATCCTGTCTATAGATATTTATTACCTTCACAATACCGAATATGGACAGTGATAGCCCGGAAGCAACTAATAGGCCGATTACTACTGCCCATTACATTGATTTACTGTCAACAACAAATTAATAATGTTCACAATCACTTGGGAACGTCGGCGTTGATTGCAAATTATGTTGCTATAGATACATGTACTTATAATGTTATACGTACTAGATCTTAGATTATAGCTGGTATTTAAGCATTGTTGTTGATGGTGTATTATTGTACGAGTATATAATTACTAAGTACTATGAAAGATTGGTTCAGCTCGGCGAAGTTTTGACGAGCTTCGATTTTTGAGTAGTCTTGTATGACTCATAAAAACTCGTATTTAGTTGAGTTCAGTTTTTCACAGCAGATCTTGAGTGATCAAACATTTTTTTATGTCTAACCATGAGGGTCGAGTACCTTAACACGAACAGGGCACACATCCAAGGTCCAAGCTGCAATTACCCTGGATGTGTGCCCGTATTCGGAATACTTTAAGCTGCACATAAGGTATTCCGAATGGAAAAACCTAAGAACTTTGTCGACCCGGGAATCGAACTCATTATCTCATTAGACCAATAAGGCAGTATTTTGGTTACCTATTAGTTACCTCTTAATACATCCACACTATAGGATACTTTTTGAACTGAAACCCAGTGTCTATTAGAGGATCTATATGTTATGTCTACTTCTGAATCGGAAAGGGTTCTGCAGTGCAATGATAACGAGGCGAGCTCCCCTATTCATCGCAAAGTTCCGATTTCGGACGGTAACTATTACCTATAACTGAAAACCCCAATCATATTATGACTGGCCGGATTTAAGGTATTAGCTTTCTGAGTTCGTGGACTGCGAGTCTATTGTTATGTCCTTACTCGTAACTACATACATACATAATCCAAAGCCTTTATCCCATGGGGGTAGGCAGAAACTACAGAACGCCACCTGCTGCGATCCTTTCACTTCATTTACTCTTAACTATACAAAATTTGTAGATAAAAGCATTTTTGCTAATAACGTAAATAAATATATAGCAGGTAATTCCTAATAATTTTCTTAAAGAGAAATGTATTATCTACACTAAAACAAGTTGTTCATTAAAAATTCTTGCGCTTGGCTTGTCGCGCTGGAAACCTATAAAATTTTCCTACGCAATTACAATAAGTACTACAGACAAGTGCAGAATAACTTAAAGAAATCGTAGAGAAATAATGGACCACTTAGTAAACCCTGATGCCAGAAAGCATCATAAAGTCTGTGGTACAACAATCTTATAGATACCTTCAGCTCTGCATAAAGCTTTGGAGAACTCCTACCAGTGTGATGTTATGTTATTTAATTAAACATGCTTTCAAACAAGAGTGTGTGAAGTATGTGAGGTAGGCATTTCAAGCCTCCCAAATCAAACCACAATCCTTGTTACAGTACATACATTTATATCTTTCAGGTGTGACACCCCTGCCTACTATAGTAGGGTTGCGAGTGCTCGAGACGTGTTTTTGCTATTTGAATAGCGGAAGGCGTTTCAACACGCGCTTATTGGCGTATGTTGGGCTTCTATTCGCGTGTCAGAGTACGCCAGACAACGCAATAACTTACGACGATACATCAGAGTGGAGCTAGCGTCACTATGGAATGGAGTCAACGGTTTGCTAATAGGGCTTCACTATTTGTTAGGTTGACACGTAGAACAAAATGGCGGCAAAATAAAATGGAACTTGATAAAGGTGAAGAAAAAACTCTTCGTTTTCATTCCGAGATAACTAAAAATTAAGGTAGAAAATAATAAATAATTACTTAAGTTTACTCAGACACAAAATTATCAAAGGACACTAAAGTTTTTGATAGACTTTATCTCCTTTGTAGGTAAATATTAATTCTAGAACAATAGGTTCTTATTTTAGTATTTTATAAAGAAAAGGGTTCCGCTAAAACAACAACTAAATTGGCAAACTATAGTTTATTTCACTGGTTCGAAGAAAATTGGGAAAAGCAATTTAATTATTCCAGTAGTAAATGTAACTAGGTTACATTTACTACTGGAATAATTAAATTGCTTATAAGTATTTTCAAGAATAAATTTAAATAACTTTTTATTTATTTCTAATTTCCAGAAGTTGTATTATCTACTTGTTAGATTTAGTGATTTCGATATTTATAAATATTTATAGTGTTTCAGAGATCAGTTAGGTGGCGATTCAGTTGGTTGCCCATTTAATTATGAAAATGAATGCTTTAGGTTTACAAATTATGTTCTTTAATCGTCATAAACAGTGGCGGCCTTAGGGGGTGGCGAACAGGGCAATCGCCCGGGGCCTCGCTCTTGCAGGGGCCTCACGCTACAACCCAAAAAGCTTACAATTCTATCCCTAGCAAACAATAAAGTTGGTCGATTAATTGTTTCATAGTAAAGTACTAATATTATAAAGGCGAAAGTTTGTAAGTGTGTGTGTGCGTGTTTGAATGTTTGTTACTTCTTCACGCTCAAACGGCTGGACGGATCTGGATGAAATTTAACACAGATATAGATTTCAGTCTGGAATAGTACTTAAGATACTTTTTATTCCGGAAATATGTTCCCTTGGGCTTATTTTTGAAATTCCCGCGGGCGAAGTTGCTGGCAGAAGCTAGTTAATAACAAAAACAATAAGTTTTCCATTTCTTTATCTCATACATTGTAAAAACCGGCCAAGTGCGAGTCGGATTCGCGCACGAAGGGTTCCGTACCATACTCGCAAACAAAGACAAAAATATCACGTTTGTTGTTTAAGAGCCCCACTTAAATATTTATTTTATTCTTGTATTTGTAGTTATAGCGGCAACAGAAATACATCATATGTGTAAATTTCAACTGCTTAGCTATCACGGTTCATGAGATACAGCCTGGTGACAGACAGACATACGGACCGCGGATTCTTAGTAATAGGGTCCCGTTTTTACCCTTTGGGTACGGAACCCTAAAAAGGACAAGGGCCTCGCATACCTGCCGCCCGCCCGGAGCCTCGCAGCGGTTAAGGCCGCCCCTGGTCATAAATCAATTTGTATCTAACAAAAATGGATTCAGTTTGCTAATCAAAATCCTCTGAATCAGAAAACTGTAAGTCTGCAAGTTGATCGAACCACTGATCAACCTATGACCCTTCATAGCTTCAAACTTAAATCCATTGGGAAAAGTAACACTCCAATCCGTGTGACGGGATGGAAAAACTTGCATACTTGATTTTTGGTACAGTGCACAAAACAGATAGGTATGCTTCTATATACACGTGGCTTCCTTTTTATTGGTTACGATATGTATGCATCATCGTCATCATCAGCCTTGTACCGTCCTACTGCTAGGACTAAGGCCCTTGATAGAAAATGGGCACCACTTGCGCCCAGTACGGGATGGCGAATTCCAAATATTGCTAAAAATAAAACAATAATAACTAGTGAGCGTCGTTATCGCAATCGATAAGGTGGACTGCGATTTTCTAATCCATACAAGCAATTAACTAAAATAATGATAATAACTTGTATATAATACATCCTGGATATCGTGATTATTAGATTGATTCTTTAACCTACTAACAGATAGGTAATGAAGAGCCAAAGAAAAAATCAATTAAGAAAAAGAAAAATATATTAGGTAATTCTTTGTGACAGTGACAGAAACTATGTTTCACAGCACGTTTTAATGTTAAACATTAAAAGTAAAAAAATAATAATAATTAATTCTACTGTCTATTCGCAAAGGTAGCTTATTATAGAGAAGGAAAGACAAGACACTCTACAGGTTTAAATTTGATTGCCGAAAAAGTTCCATGATTGCACACTACTACAACACATCTACTTGATAATTGTTTACCTGTACATCCAACTATTTCGTCATGTGTACAGTACATCACTCCCAGATAAATCCCTGTGGGGTGTAATTAGTGGCTATTTAACTTTCATTTAAATTTGTTTTGTCCATGTTTGAGTTTTGCTTTGCTTAGAGGAATTCTACGCGAGGCGAATTAAAGTTTTCGTTTAATTATGCAAGATGCGAACTGTTCTGTCGAAAGATGTCGTTTGAAGGTGATTCGGGGAAGATTGTGGTATTCTGTGTTAGTGATTTTTATAGAAAAATCTGTGGAGTTTTAAGTTTTTTTTACGTAATAAATGCATTAGAGTATTCTGTCTAGCACTTGAAATGGGTCCTTTGGGAGCAACGCTATAAAAGGCGCTGTCAAAACGTCTTTCTTAACTTCATTAAAATTATTTTGGAAGAAATAAAATACCTTTTATTTAGCACAGACTGTAAAAAAAGGCTCGAATATTAAACGTAAAATTTATTTAAATTGATCCCATAAAACTTTACATCCTATGACTACCACCTAGTTATAGGAGTATAAAATAAAGTCTAGGTATGAAATAAAATAAAGTGCTATACTCACTATTCATAGCCGCGTGTATAAACAACCTTTCGTAGCCGTGAATAACTTGTCACTCACTCTCACACACCCCACAAAATATCTCTCAAAAGAAACTAGCCATCAACGATTGTATTGTTTCTTTATCTTCGAATAAAAAAACAACAAAAAAGGTCGACTGTAATCCTCTATCAAAATTCAGCTTACCGAAAAAACACCTAGAGGAGAGCGGAAGCGTCCCAAATGAAGTGGTTGGTGGAACCGGATAAGCGGAATGACTTTCCGGTCCCGCCGGGATCGTAAAAGTCAACGCATGCATTTAATTTTGTGAGTAATATAACTAGGTACGTTATAGGCTTGTATTGTGGATTCTGAGAGCTTGTTTTTTCGGTTTGTAAGTTAATTATGGAGGTTTGTACTGTCGGGAGCGTAAATATAGACCTGGTGAAGTTATTTGGTAAAAAAGTTAATTAAAAAATCAAAAAACCCGACTGCTTAAAAAGCAAACTAAAAAGACGTAAACAAGAAGAAAATCATGCTGTGCAGTCGGAGGATACATATTCGCGAGCTGGCGGACCAAACCCAGATGTATCCTCCGACTGCACAGCATAATTTTCTTCTTGTTTACGTCTTTTTAGTTTGCTTTGTAAGCAGTCGGGTTTTTTGATTTTTTTAATTAACTTTTTTATTTACAACTTTTTAGTTATTTTTTATTAGAATTAGGTACATTTAAACATATAAGTGTTATATATTTTTGAAATTGCCTCTTAAAACCCTTCATTTTGATAGCCCACACGATGGGTTTGGAAGAAAATTTTTTTTTCCTTACAAAATGGCGCCCATAATCCGCCATTTCTGATTTTTCCAATTTTAATGTAGCCAGTGACACTCGCAGGATTATGACGAATCGATTGACATAAGAATCATCAAAATCGGCCAACGCGTTTGGTCTCTAGAACGCCACATAGGAACAAACATACATACATACATAGACTGATAAACACATTACCCTCCTTCGGCAGTCGGGTAATGATTAATTCGCGGATAAGTGGAAGACAATCACGTTAGAATGAGAATGTGTAATATTCTTTGAGTTTATGATTCTGGTCTTAATTTTCTTTATTTAATTAAATTTGGTGTAATTGGTGGAACGGTGAAGGAAAACATCGTGAGGAAACCGGCATGTCCTAGAACCAAAAATTCGAAGACATGTGACATCCACCAACCCGCACTGGGCCCGCGTGGTGGATTACGGCCCATTCCCTCTCACAGAGAGGAGGCCTGTGTCCCAGCAGTGGGAACATTAATAGGCTGATGATGTGATGTGTGATGTGTAATTGGTGGATGCTGTTTATATTAAAAGTAAAAAGAAAGAAATAAATTACTATTGAAATAGTGCTGGGTTTTGATAATATCTCAATTTACAAAGACTCTTATTTTATTTGCGTTCCAAAATTTGATAAATGAAGGTCTAAAACAATTATAAAGTGATTTAAAAACAGGCGCATACACTTTACTTTTTGTGCAATTTGTTTGAAAACCAAAATTAATTATTTTGGGTCCAACACAGTCAAAGAAAACAGTCATGTTAAGGAAATCGACAGTCATAAAACCAAAAATTTGAAGACATACATTCACGAGAAAATTGCACATATTATTATGTTACGCTTGTGATTGTGACTGTACAACGATGTTAAAAATATGTTATGCTTGTGATTGTGACTGTACAACGATGTCAGAACCGCAAATCCGTTTTTTAAAAGATCCGGAAAGTGCCTACGAGTATGTTTCGGATTGTTTGCTGCATATTTTGTTTTGTCCCAGTTGTCTGTTTAACTTTTTTTTTGCTAACAAGATGAGTGAAAACAAAAGAAATGTTTCGTACTTAAGGACCAGAACGGGCCGTTTCTCCCAGTTGCCTTTTATATACTTCGGCCAGTTGATTCATTCTTTTGTTTTGTTTTTATCTGGTAGGAAACAAGGCAGATGGTAATTATGTTTGAATTAATTTTATTCTGGTCTTATGTTACAGATAAGTTATTCTTACCTTCCTAGTTTCATTTATCATAATTATGAGCTAATATTTAGTTGTTGTTTTACATACCTGTGTTACTTAGGCCCAGTTTTTGATCCGTATTTAACTCAACCAATGGTTAAACCATATGCAAACCAATGGTTTCAAATTTCTGTAAATAGCGTTTATTCATTTTTTTTTCTAAGAAATTATCGAATAATTAACTCTTTAATTTATTCACGTTTTGTGAATTTTGTGATGCCAACAATTAATGAATAAACGCGTTTTACAGAAATTAAAATTAAAAATGTTTAGCTTATTTAACTATTGGTTGAGTTAATTACCGATCAAAAAACTGAGCCTTAGATGTATTCATCATTAACGGAAGAAAAGAAAGAAACGAAATTTGATTGCACCTAGTGTGACGTTTACAGTTAAAAAAAATATTCTAACTACCCCCTACATTATAAATATGAAAGTTTGGATGGATGAATGTTTGTTATTCAATCAAATCAGAACGGCTGAACGGATCTGTATTAAATTTAGCACAGAGACAGATTAAAGTCTGGAATATCACTTAGGCTACTTTTCATCCCAGTATAAGGTTCCCTTGGGTTCATAAATCACTTTTAACGCGGGTGAAGCCGCTGGCAGAAGCAAGCTATTTATATTTTTAACCTTTGAACTAAGAAGCTACCATATCTTCAAACTAAAACTTTCCATCTTCTTGTCTTAAGCAACATCATTCCATCTTCCAAGATAGCTATAAACACGCTTAATTTCACAAGTGTCCCTTGGCCGATAGCTATTTGCTCACAATCTGTCCCATGTGCGTAAAGCTAGCGATGCATACGTATTTGTCCGGGACAAACAGTTCGCTAGTGGCGTCCCTCGGACCCGAGCCCGGTTGTGTACACTGAGCTTAAAGCTAGGCCTCAGGTGCTAACTTAGATGCATATCTGTAAGAATTATAAGACGGTTTGTAGGTGTCTAAGGATAGGTTTGTAACGTCTGTTAAGTTATGGTGATTATTTTAAAGTAATTAGCAAGTACTGATAGCCAGCGTGTGTTTGACCAAATAATAATAATCTATACTACGAGTAATATTATAAAGAGGTAAGGTTTGGGAGTTTTTGACGTTGTAGGGGGTAATCTCTGGATCTACTGAACCGATTTTGAAAATTCTTTCACCAGTAGAAAGCTACATTATTCCTGAGTGGCATAGGCTATAATATATTAAAAAAAAATAGAGATCATCAATAATGTAACCCAAAGTAGCAACATTGTGCCTGTAAAATTCATACTATGGCGTGCGCTGAGAAAACTATTGATGATACATAAAAAATATTAGGTAGTTTGGTACCCTGCCTACCCTACCTACCTACCGGTAGGGTAGGTAGGGTAGGCAGGGAAGGCAGGGTATGCCGGGTAGTCAGGGTAGGCAGGGTAGCCAGTTGACGGGAGCGAAGCCCCGGGGGTCAGCTAGTAATTAATAAACCCAGTAAAATGCTGGTAGGGATTTTGACCATACTTCCGGGATTGTCTGATAGCCGTGGTATACCTCTCCACTCCTCAAGAACCTCCGTATATGTTGCCCCCTTGGCGCTACGTCACTAAACTGCTAGCGACTATTTATGCGAGTGTGCAAGTCATCCCCTGCAAGTTTAAAGCCGTATAGATCAACAGTGGTCAGGCAGGTGCTAAATAATAGTCCTTCTATAGTTTTAGGTAATCAATCCACGAAACCTCCCGAACCCATAGCCCAATAAGTTTTGTCTTCATATTTTGCAATAGTCCTGCACCAGCCGGGGATTACCTTGGATGCACATATCAAGCTAAATGTCTAACAAGGCCTCTGCCAGTTGGTTTCGGCCCCTGGTACGCCTTTCGTCCGCGACCCTAAGGTCCCGAAAATCTCAAAGATATATAAAACAATTTATATTTTTTTTTTTTTTTTTTTTTTTACTATGTATAGGCCTGTGTTTGACCACAATCTCACCGTGGTCAGTAATGATGTGGCCGATGGTGGTAAGCACACAAAGCCTAGAAGGGAACTGGCTCTCAAGTGCTGCTGCCGGAACACACCGGAAGGTGCTTGGCGACAGATTTTCAACTTGAGGGTGGTTTCCAGCCAGGCGGGTACTACAAAGTACCCTACCACCGTGCTATGGTTTCCTCACGATGTTTTCCTTCACCGAAAGCTCAAGCTCATTGTAGGATTCGAACCCGCGACCTTCGTCTCGGTATCCGACGTCACTACCACTGAGCTATCATCGCCTTAAAATAATAATAATAATGAATAAAATAATAATAATAAATAATGAATTTTATTAATGTTTTTCTTTTTATTTATCTGTGGCAGCTTTTTATTAGCTATTTAGTTTTATATTATTGTTATTATAATGTAAAGCTTTCAGCTTTCTTTTAATTAAGGCAAAAGGCGTATGTGAGGATCGTAGCAGGTGCCGTTCTGTAGTTTCTGCCTACACCCATGGGAAAAAGGCGTGAGTGTATGTATGTATATGATTACATGCAAGCCAAAGATGTGTTAAAGTATTTGTAATTTTTACAAGGTAAATCATCGTCTTCACCATTTCAGTCGAAAGACATTCAGTGCTGGACATAGGCATCTCCCAAGCGCTGCCACATCAAGTAGTTCCGTGCTTCTTGCATCCACAAATTTCTATTTAGTTCTACTGTTCGATTATAGTTGGCAAGTGTTTCCTTCAAACACAATTTACTTAACAGAAGATTATATTATTTTTAGTGGTTTAATAACGAAACAATTTTCCGAAATTGAATAAGTAGGTAAGATTCTATTTTGAGGAGTAGATACACAATGAAATATGTAATGAAAGAACTTATATGAGATGGGAACTTAATGCGAATTTCTTTAGCTCTACCATTTCTTTTGTCATGTAATATCTGGCATCTAGAAAATAATTCTACATATCCAAGCTGAATTTTCTTTGTACAGCGGAACGCTTAAAGTTACGTTGCTCTAATATGGAATTGTTCAACTCTAACTACAAATATAGATCTATTATATTCTACAACGAAGGTTTCTCTATAACTTCGCTGAACATTTTCTGCTCGAGTCCCTACAAAACTATATTAAAAATTGTGAAGTCCGTCCTTTTGTTGCACGTTGCATACGAAATAGAATGGCTAGAACATTTTTGTAATACAAACTTTGATGCGAAAACTAATAGTTTTAATGAAATCCAAAGTTAATTATTTTTTTATGATATTAAAAATGTTGAAATATTACTTTTATATTTTGTAGAATTGCTAAGCTGATTATAGAATTTGCAGAAAGGGTTGTAAAATATTGAATGTTGATATAACAGAAAAATCTAGCTTTCTGAAATGGCCAATGGGTTGAGCTGACGAGGGGCTGACAGGTGGCAAAATTGTTATCTAAGTTAGCAGTTCGAATACCGCAAGCTGATGACGGGTAGCCGCAGCGTCAGTGTGAAAACACTGACTCTTGAGTCGTGGTTTTTAGCAATCCCTGCCTTTTTGATGGTTTACGAAGATATGAGATCTAGGTCTGCTTTACATGCAGTTATTTATCTCTGAATTGGAGTAAGTTGGTATAATGATATTCTACTTTCTATTAAAAAAGCGATGATCATTCAGCTGCTCTAAACAATTAAAAAAGTGGTCGTGCATATTCACAAAAATAAAGTTTTGTATCGCTATCAAACGGCTTATAGCAAGGCGGATCCAAAAAGGCCGGCGAAGCGCATTTATTATGAAAAATCATCCCACAGTATTCACGAGTTATATCATTTTTTAATCGCGTAATTCTCTTTGAGGCCACGAAAGGGTTATCATTGTTATGTTTTATGATTATCTTGAAAAGTGCTAAAGCTTTTTATTACCCTTTTATAAATGCCGTAAAAGTGCTCCAGGATTTATGTTCCTATCTTTTTGTTATCTACCTCTACGTAGTGTAATCCACTTTAATCCTGACTGGGACAATGTCTATTCGACAAAAAATCGGTCCTTCACTCTAATTTGCATGTGAATAGCGGACACAGTTCTCCTGGCCCGCATGAGTGTCGTGGGAACATTTTTTGTGGATCCCGACCAGCCGTGATTAACATAAAATGTTTGTGAAAACCTCAATATATGGAGCGTATGACTTGATGTGTGGAACCTTCTGCCTACATAATACTTGATGAATAAAATCTTCCTTCATGTGATGCTTGAATATTTTAATATCTTATAATCCTTGCGAATATGAAGCCTAAAGGATTTTTAACTGAGATTTTACCATAACTTTATTCAATTTCAACCTCGTAAAATTAACATAGTTTTAAGTTGGCAGCAATAAAGACCGTCTCGTCCCTAGCTTGCGGCCGGAAACACACGCACACTTCAATTTGCATGTCGAAGCTAGAGATAATAGAATCGTCCTTCAATTAAATTAATACATCCTTCAATTAAGCAATTTAACGTCATAATAAAGAGCAAAATGTTGCCATAAAATGCTCAAGTCGGGTCGGAAATGACTTTGGAGTTGGCCCTTTTTACACAAAACGGTGAATCCTCGAGCGCTCATTGACCTTTAACGGGGCTTTAAAGTGAAAGTTAATTAAATTTCAGCTGCTTACATTACAATGGAAATTTGCATCAGGTAAATACGAAGAAGAAAAACACATGGATCTATGAATAGAGGAACTCTTGTATAAATTATGATCGTTCGTTTCGCTGGAGTTGATTAATGAGGGTACGTGGAATGATTTCATCCGTGCAGCGGGGCTAGACCCTCAACTATTTAGGGATCCGGCTGGGAAGGCTATTTTGTAGAATGAACTGTGCCTAAATGTAAATCTTTGTTCTGAGATAGATTGAGTTAAGATAGGTAGGTGATTTTTTATCGCCTGGGCTCAGCAAGTCAGTTCTTGGCCTACGCTAGCGAAAATAATATGATTTACATACTGTTCCTCGACCCACACAAATCACTTAAAATGATTGTTTCTTACAGCACTTATCATTATTGCCTGTTTCGTTAAATAACCTTTAACTTGTTGTCACATTAATAAAAAACTGTGGCTGTTGACGAATCTCGTGTAGACATAAGGGGCAGAATAAAGAAAATAGGCTTTCTTTTAAAAGAAAATTAGCCAAATATATTGAAGATTTGGCAGCGGAAAAAAATATAGTTGTTATCTTGATCATATTTCTGAAAACTTCTTTCTGGATGAAACTCGTTTAACTATTCTAAGAATATCAAATTGAATGTACCCACGCTGCGTTCAAGAAATACGAACGCTTTTATTTGAACTATTGAAAACACTTCATGCATTTAATACCTCCAGCCTAAAGAAATACCTACTATAAAAAATGTAGATTACTGAAATAATTGTATTAGGTACTAGCTTCTGCCCGCGGCTTCGCCCGCGTAAAAAATGTTTTACCATCCCATGTGAATACAAATATATCTATCTATCATATGTCCTTCCCAGGGTCTCAAACTATCTCCATGCCATTTCATCTAAATTGGTTCAGTAGATCCAGAGATTACACCCTACAACCTCACAAACTTTACCTCTTTAGAATATTAGTATAGAAGTATAGATTAGAGGCTTCCCCGCGGCTTCACTCCCGTGGCCTAGTACAAAGAGATTATTTTCCACAAACAAACGTAGAATTCCTTCGATTTCTGATTTAAGAACTTTGGGTTGAGTATTTGTCGAACTCTAGTGTAGCCTAAAGACCTGTCAAGCATTGGCATTAAATAAGGATTTGACATATAACGCGCGTATTATTAACGTTATTACAGTGTAGTGGAAGACTCTCAAAACGGTGAAGGAAAACATCGTGAGGAAACCAGCATGTCTTAGAACCAAAAATTTGAAAGACATGTGACAGCTCGTGGCTAAATAATAACAGCCACACGGGTCGATCTTCAAGGTT
This sequence comes from Anorthoa munda, assembly GCA_945859665.1. Classification (NCBI taxonomy): domain Eukaryota; kingdom Metazoa; phylum Arthropoda; class Insecta; order Lepidoptera; family Noctuidae; genus Anorthoa; species Anorthoa munda. The sequence goes on from OX243908.1 coordinate 18,944,814, forward strand.
AAGCAACTCTTGCCGAGGTTGGTCCATGGATGGGTGACCATCTTCACATAGCGAGTTTCTTCCGTGCCTCGGAAAGCTCGTTAAGCCGTAGGTCCCGGCTGTCATTTGAAGATCTTTGACAGTCGTTACGGGTAGTCAGAAGGCTGAGATCTGACACCAGTCTAACCATGAGGTATCGTGTTACCCATTTAATGGGTTGTGGAGGTCAGATAGACAGTCGCTACATGTAAAACACTGGTACTCAGCTGAATCCGGAAAGACTGGAAGCCGACCCCAATATAGTTGGGAAAAGGCTACCGAAGATAAGATAAGATATATTTATTTCTAAGTATATGGTACATTAGGTCTTAGCCTAGCCTAGCCTAGCCTATAATGACAGTGTCGGAAGACATATTTGGGCAAACTCTGCGGTGATTTCTTCAAAGGGTTCAAATAATTATTGAAAGAGGCTTAATTGAGAGGCATTGATGTCTACTTATTATAATTTTATTGAGTGCAATTTAGCTGCTAGGTTATTTTAGTTTTATGTAATTTTGTGTGTTTGTGACTTGTAGCATCATATTGGAGCAATCTGTAAAGATGTTATAATTGGTGATTATAAATAAATCAAATCAAATCAAATATTTAAATTCCTTATTAATATTTAGTAAAGTAATTTCTTAGGTAATATTAGTAACATTGTCTAGCTATATGGCTAATTAGCGAACTCCGGTAATTTGCACATACGAGGGCATCCTTTGTACTGCCCATTAAAACACCCATATCACGTTTCTTTGTGTCTGTATACCTCACGCAGCCACAAAACAAATTAATTTCAACTTTGGACCAAATGTTGACTCGTTAGTCCAACAATTGTAGAGAATTATATTGCTATAAGTTCAACAGTGCTTTAAGAATTTTTTAATTGAACCTCCCATTCATACCGGAGTCTAACAGTCTGTCCTTTCAATTATGTAGCCAGGTACCAAGGTTTTCAAATAATAAGTTTCAGGTTCTACAACGTACTCTGTAACTTAAATAACCTTTTTTAACATTTTCATTTTATTCTAATTTAAATATGCAAAAAATATCATCAACCTTTGTTAGGTTTTTAGTTCACGATTTTTCACAGGAATCTCAGTTCATTTTATTTACATTGAAATACCTGCAGTTTCCTTACTTTAATATTAACTGATGGAAGAAATGTTTCGCAAGCTTTTTGCTATTTAACAATGTAAAAATGCAAGTTGCAAACAAGACGGGAGACTTATGGTTTCTTAAGGTTTAGGATGTTTCCATATTGACCTGTGATGACTCAGCTTGTGTGTGACTGAGGTCAGCTTCTGCATAATATTGTTAGTTTGTGACTTGACTGCGCTGCCATATACTGTCCGTGCACTCGTGACGTGTGCTCTTTCATATTGTAATCAAAATGGTTTATAATGGCCATTGGACAAGTTTGTTTTTAACCTACTTCTGTGGTGTTCATTCCACATGTTTTAGTTTACTTACGTTTTATAATATATTTTACAAATTTCATCACCGTTACTTTTGAAATTGTATCATCTCACGTTTTCCATTTTTTATGTATGCTTTACATTGGTATAAACCTGAAAATCATAAGATTTGTTGATTCATCCAAAACTATTATATTATTTTTAACTCTTGACACTTTTACCTGACATGACATTGTCATTATTTTATTTTCTTAAACCATAGACATAAGATACCTTTCTCTATAGCTTATTAAGCTCGTTGTACATTATATTTTTCATTATAAGGGCAGCGGCTGACTGCGCCTCTGTAAACCGTTTTATTTCGTTCATGATTTCTTAATTCATATTTGAATTTAAAATTGAGAAGACATATCGGAACGAAGAAAAACGGGTGTCACTTTTTTAGTCTTAAATCTGCTCTGAACTCTGAAAGTCGTTTGACTACTTAATACTACGTGTTGTACTATTGAATCTGAAAATCTCTTTAAAACTATTATATATAAGGCCTGTGACCAATTCTGTGAAAAACAATAAATATAATTTATTGAGTGTTGAACTTAAATGTGTGTATTTTACTGGTTCATAAACTACGTCGGTCACCGCTTCATAGTAAAGGGTTTGATTGATCGGCATATTAAGCCACAGCCCGACCTCCACACTTCTATCTGCCAGTGCCAGCCTATTCTACTGCCTAACTGACTGCCTGACTATTAGTTCAGCAGCCTTGACCATCTAACTGTGAGCCAGCCCATTCGTCCTGCTGGCTACCCTACTGCCTATCTAAACGATACATCTGCGAGCTCATCTGCCTACCTCGGGCGTTCCACGCCATCGTGTCCGTCCAGCTGCCTAGCCTGCCTGCCTGCCTGCTAAGAATTTCTGCCCACGTCGTGTCAAGCGGGATCTTCCTAGCTGCCCACGTCGTGCGAAGCCGGACCTTAATTTGTTATTTATATCCTTTTATTAGTTTTAATTTATATTTACCTTTAATTTTATTAACGTGGCTTACGTATAGTTCATTTGAACTATACGTAACGCTACACTTCCCAAAAAAGGAGGAGGTTTTCAATTCTTCACTCCCGACCACCTGTACCATAAGGGATTTGAACGTAGCGAATGACAGAGCTGTACGAGCTGTCACATACTGGTCAGACAAAATCTGAATGGTTGAGACTATAGTCTGAGTTTTTTTTTATTTTTTATTTCAATATTCTACCGCGGACATGTGGCACTCCGCGATCTTTTTTATAGTGGTTTTATTTTGTTTGTTTCTTATTTTTTCATAAACGTTACAATTGTCTAACTCCTACGTCGGACATTATTTTTAGGCTTACTTAACTAACTTAAGTCTACGTGAGTTCATCCCTCACTAAATACTATATATATATATATATATATCACACACCGGCATTACAATTTAAGTTTCTATTTGCTACTTATATTAATGTTATTTCTATTTTGTTGCTTATTTCTATTGATACACTGCTTATGTTATTTTGTTTTCTTATATCTATTGGTACATTTTCGGGGAAGATGCATGGCAGTGCGAGCAGACCAGTCCCGGCCGACGGTTCCGGCTATAGAACCCCGTCGTTAGGACGTTAAGGTGTGTATGACTGACTCGCTCCACCATGCAGCTTTACAAATATATATATAATTTTTTGCGTTTCAGGGTTTAGACAGGGTGATGGTTTGGGTATGTGTTTGGGTTGGAGTTTTTGGATGGGACTTGTTAGGTGGTGTTTTGGTGATGTCTGCTGACCAGGGACTTCACCAGCGTGAGCAAGGCCTCTATGACGACTACGTCTCGATGCTGCATGGCCGTTTTAAGATTGTAGTTGACGACCGTTTTAGTCGGCGCATCCATCGCCCTCTTAGCAAGGCGGCCTGCGGCGTCATCGGCGTCGTCGGTGTAATAGACGCAACTGACTGTATGTCTGGACACCGCCACTACCGCGTGGGAGATGCTGTCGTGGACCTGAAGCCTCCTGGACTTGGTGTTGATGATGATGACGCTGTCGTAGGTCAACCCCTGAGCCTCGTGTATGGTTAGCAGGCGCGACCCTTCACCCGACCCAAATCCCTGGCTCGCAAGAGAGGCTTTCTCCTCCTGCGTATGAACCAGGAACAGGGTGTTTTGGGCAGTGCTCGGTATTTGCGCTCCTGTGTAACCTTTCACCTTCAGGGAGTGGACCCGCGACAGCGACGACTTGGAGGAGTATATACCGGGGTATATCTCACTCAGTGCAAACGCCACGTCCATTGGATTGCGGTGTGTGCAGAGAAACTCCTGGGTGATGCCAGCCACCAGGTCTGGACGGGTGTACCTAAGCTCGAAAAGGTTCTCTCTGTCCAAAAATGGGAGCTGGTTAACGTCTCCGACGAGGACAAGCTCGCTAGCTCCAGACAACTTTACTGCCATGACTATTGCCCCAAAGTGGTTCATAAGAGCCTCGTCTACCGTAAGACGGTAGCATTTGTCTTGGCCCTTGAAGCCGTTTGCTAGGATTGAGGCCATAGTGCGCACCTTGGTCTTTGCTCGGTCTCCTAAGCGGCGCGCAAGCTTTTCCCTAAGGTCTTTGGCAGCTTCTGTTGTCGTGGTGGCTATCACGTCCCTGTCCTCGTCGAAGTGCTTTACCAGCCAGGTTGTCTTACCGCAACCCGGAACTCCGTTAATCCACCTGATATTGGGTACCGCCCAACTTTCCTGCGATGCCGGGATACCTGGGGTCCCCGAAATGGACTGTGCCATTTCCAGGATCTTATCATCCGGCATGATCTTAGTACATTTGGCGGTAACCACTATCGAGTCGTAATTTGGCACACTGAACTTGAGTTTGCCTGAGCGCTCCGTCTCCTCCTTGTCCAGGGCCACAAAACCACTCCTCGCGCTGTAGGCTGCCATATACGACCCCGTCATTTCCCCTTTGATGACTTGGGATGTGACGTTGTCGTAAACCGCTGCCCCTGCTTCCTCGAGCAGTATCCTTAACAGACCCTCTGTGTCTCTTTGGAAGGTCTGCAGGATCTTCCTGCATGTCGTAAGATTGACATCTCTGGTCTCTCTTACGATTGCTACGTACTCGAGGAACGCGCTTTTTACGTGGTCCGTGGTACCCGACTTTACTGCGAGGGTCGGCGGGCTGACTTGCCCTTTGTCGGCTCGTGTTGGCTTAGGCTTTTGCTGGGTTGGTTCCTTTGGTGTTTTTCTGAGGAACCTCTCCAGTGCTGTCTCCTGCTTGTGAGATGGTGATGCATGGCTGGTGCTTGGGAGCAGTGCACTGAGGAAAGTGCCAAACGCTTTCAGGCGACTCCTCGACCGGGCCCGGTCCTCCGGGTTTATGGTGTTGCACTGCTTCTTAGCGGCTTTTTCGGCTGCTGCCTTCTGCTGGGCCTTTTCCGATCCGCTTTGAGTGGTGGGGCTTTTTGTGGAGCTCGTCGCGCTGGCTGTTGGTTGTCTGGGGGTTTTGAGGAAACTTAGGGTTTCCCCTCTATCCTCGTAGACAACGATCTCATGATGTTCTGAGGCCTTTAGACAGCCAAAGCGGTCTGCGACGTCTCCTCGTTTTCCTCCCACCGACATTGCGTCCACACTTATGGTTCGGGCCGCGGCTGACGTGTAGTATCCTGCCTCCCCGATCCTCTGAAGCAATGAGCTTGCCTGAGCAAATGGAGTAGCCTCTCCCCACTCGAGTAATGCGATTGTTTTCCCTTTAAATCGCATTAGACGGCATCGGTGAGTGGCCACTTCCACTTGAGGTAGTGCAGCATACTTGCTGCCTTTTATGCTCGTTTTGGTGGTGCTTCCGTTAATCAAGGCGGCAAGGCCCGGTGAAAGGTGTATTCGGGCCGTAGCTCGACTTGAGCCTATGCAGAAGCCTATGCCTAACTTCTCCTGTTCCCTGTTCATGAACAGAGCGACGCCTCGCAGTCTGATGCCAGGGACTCCGTCTTCTCCGCATGCCAGGAATTGTGTGGTAGTCATGCTAGGGGCTGGTTGTAGGCTGGCTGTTGCTGCTACCGCTGCTGCTACCGTTGATAATGGCCGTTGGTTAGAATGTGTGTGTGTAATTTGTGTATCAGTCAATTGTGTGCTTGTTGTTGCTTGTGTAGTTGTGGTTGTTGTTTGTGTGTTTGTGGTTGTGGTTGTTGTTGTGGTTGTGTGTGTTCGAATGTGTGGTCGACTTCGCAAGGTTACGTCCATTTTGTTAGCCCTTGCTGCGATTGTGGCGACTTTGCTCGCGAATGCCAAGAATGGAATCCTAGTAGCCGGTCTCCCCATGATGGTGTGGAGTGTGGACTGGCTAAGCTGGGTTTCGAATTTTATTTCGAGCTCCATTCTGTCTTGGCTAAACCTTGGGCATTCGAAGAGCAAGTGCCAGACTGTCTCTTCGCAACTCGGGTCACAGACGCACGAGGGACTATCTTTGAGATGGAAACGGTGGAGATATGCTGAAAATCCGCCGTGTCCTGTAAGGACTTGTACGTGGACCGGTGTGAGCACTGCGTCTCTGAGTGTCCTTTTCGCCGCTAGGACGTCTGGAAAGAACACTTTCGTGACCGATCCTGTACTCGAGGAGTCGTACCGGGCTTGCCACTTCCTTATAGTCCCCTCCCGTATCTTCCTCCTCACGAATGAAACGGGGACCTTGCTGTAGTCTGATGTGAGTTTTGTTAGGGCTGCCTCCTTGGCCAGCTCATCCGCTCTCTCATTCCCGGCAGTTCCCACATGGGCCTTGAGCCAAAAGAGCCTCACTTCTCTGCCCTCCTCTCTGATTTCACGGACGCTTCTCTTGATTTGGAGTGCCAGGTGGTGCGTGACAGACGGTCTCCTCAGCAGATCAAGTGACGATCTTGAGTCACTTAAGATGCTTACGGAGGCCGCTTTGGATTCTCTTGCCATCCTGACTGCTCTGAAGAGAGCGTACATTTCCGATTGGAAGACTGTGTTGTGAGGCTCCAAGCCGAAGGTGCTGAACCTTGACTCGGTCCCGTTTTCCCACCAAGTTAGGGCAGCTCCGACTTTACCCTCTATCTTACTGCCATCGGTGTATATTTGGGGGCCGATTACTTGGTGGGTTACCTGGGTTTCGGGAGTCAAATTATCTAGGCATTCATACTCGGTTGTTGTGAGTTGCGCTGGGTGGGGATTTTTGGAGTGGTGCACGTTGCACTCCAGCACGCGGCCCAGCGGTATGAACTCTTGGGAATGTCCCTTTTTGATCTTGAAAAGGGTTGCCGCTTCGAGTACCCGGAGGTCTAGCGGGAGTTGTCCTGACAGGATAAGTGCCGAAATCAGAGACACCGTGCGGTATGCTTTGCAGATCTTCTGCGCGAAGCCCCTCTGCAGTGAGTCAAACTTTTTCCTTGTCATCAGTTTCTCAGCTGCGGGGGCCCACGCACTCGCTGCATACATCACGATGGGCTCTATCACCGACACGTATATCGTTCTGATTATCTCTCCGTTCAGACCCCAAGTCACCCTCGCCGCACATGCCATCTGCTTGTAGATGTCTGCGGCCTTTCTACAGGTCGCAGACACGTGCGCATTGAAGGTGAGCTTGGAGTCTATCGTGAGACCTAACAGCTTCACTTCCTCAACCAGGTTTAGCTGCGTGCCCGACTTATGAAGTACCGGAGCGTCGTACTTTCGCTTCCTCGTTAACACCATCGCATTGGTCTTGTGCGCGGCGAAACGTAGCTTATTTTGGACGCCCCATTCCGATACTTTGGCTAGCGTGCTGTTGGCTGATTGCTGCAGGGGACCGGCTGTGAAGTCAGAGAAAACCAGGACAACGTCGTCCGCGAAGGCTTGGCAGTATACCCCCATACTAGCCATTTTTTGTAGGAGTGAATCTAGGATAAGGTTCCAAAACGTCGGTCCGGCTATTGAGCCCTGGACGCATCCTTTTGTGGTTCCCTTCTCGCTAGTCGCTCTGGCGTAGTTGACCCTGATGTTCCGGTCTTCCAGGTATGAGACGACGAGAGCGTAGATATTTGCTGGACAATTCTTGGCTACCATCTGCTTCTTGAGTGCGGGCCACCACGCGTTGTCAAAGGCCCCCTCTATGTCCAGTGATATCAAAAGCACGATCTTTTTGGCTTTGATTTCGGCTCGTAAGTGGCCCACTAGAGCATAGAGGGCGTCCTCTGTTCCGCGCTGTGGCATGAAGCCGTATTGGTTTGTGTGTAGTGTTGGGAGGAAATGCCACTGTAGTCGGCCTAATAGAAGTTTCTCGACGATTTTTCCTAGGACCGAGAGCAGACCTATAGGCCTGTACGACTTAGGACTGGTGTAGTCGTCCTTTCCTGGCTTGCGGAGAATGCACACGTGGGCGATCTTCCACTGCTTCGGGAAGTGTGACAGTGACAGACACTTGTTTGCTATCTATAGTTTGAGTTAGTCGACACGTAATAAGATAAAAACAATTCTACGATTACAATATAAATAAAACTAATGTATCCGACTAGAATAAGTAGCAACCGAAAGAATCGTAGAAATCTATGGAACTATAAAACAGTCGTAAGTTGTTTATAGATTCTCTATATCATTTCTCTTACATAAACAAAGTAGCGGGCGGATATATCGTGTGCTATGTAAACTATGAGTTGTACTGACATAAGATACATTGCCCTGGCACCATACAAGGTCTGCTGAAAACTGTTACATACAGTAAATTACTTTCTGAGTCCTAATTTTATGGCTTTATTCCAATAAATTAAAGTACCTAACCGAAACCTAAGATTACTTAAAAATGCACTCAAATATACACTTCGCCAGAGAATAAGATCAGGATTTAATCCTGATACCACTCTATAAAAGATTTGCTAGTTTTAGAAGAGACCGATTTTTTTTTTAGCCTAGAATGTCCCATTTCTGTGCAGAGGTCTCCCCGGTTTGTTCATAGTGAATGAATATTTAGTTATACACAACACTATATACTTGCCATTTAAAGGCCTTATTCGGCAATGCCCATTTAAATAAACAGGAGTATAGTATGTACAGAAGTTGGTGAAAATGTTGACAGCCTAATTTAAAAAGTTTTAATTTAAATCTGCGGATGCGTTTCGCTTTGGAGTTCTTTTTTTGAAAGCATTCTTCATTTCGTTTCGAGTACTTCTGTGGAGTGCGGTGTAATTAACGGGATTCTAACTGTCATTTTCTCGTAATTAAAATGGTTTTTAATAACCATTGCATTAGTTTGTTTTTAACCGACTTCCCAAAAAAGAGGAGGTTCTTAATTCGGATGTTTATACTTTTTATGTTCGGGGATAACCGTCATATAAAAAAGATTTGCAAAATTCCTTTTTTTTTTCGAAAGAAGTTTATTCCGAAATGGTCCCATTTAAATTTGGTAAAGATCTGATGAAGAACTTCGGAGAATACACAAAGTCTTCAATCAATGACGGCAAATCTCTCGGGTTTGCTGCTGCAATCGCATGTCTGTTTATTGTTAACACCATTTCATAAAATACCGTCACGCCAGTATACTCTTAATGGGTACGCAGATGTGTACAGTTCACCTTGGTACAGTCTCACTCCACCGGTTATGTTCAAGTTACATGTTATTCGGGTAATCTATTCTGGCATTATAGGTACCTTACTTAACTTCTCGCCAAATAAAAATTGAAAACTAAAAAAGCTTTTTACAAAAATATACTACCGACTTCCATAAGAAACTACGAAGAGAAAAATAACTTTATTTTTGGAAGTCGGTGTCCCTAACGCAAAAAATTATAATGTTTTTTTTTATGTATGTTCACATACATAAAAACAAACATTAATTCGAACATAGAACCACCTGCTTTTTGGTATGACAGTTAAAAAACAAAGGTGCGGCGACAAGGAAAATGTCGCGTCGTCGCGGCATGATAAGCAATCCTGAAATGGTTCCCGTTTATAAGATAAGGCACACTAAAAATGATTTAAAGCGCAGTCTGTCTTTATTGTGTTCCATGAATAACAGATGAATGTGTGTTTTGTAAATTCTAGTAGAATCAGAAACTTGAATTTTATGGTAGAAACTACACTGGAATAGATGTTCAGAATTAATAATATGGTTACTTTGGCAAATGTGTTTTACTCGTTTATTTTATTCTCAAAACTAGCTTCTGCCAGCGGCTTCGCCCGCATTAATGTCGAAAATTAGCCCAAGGGAACATATTCCCGGGATAAAATGTATCCTATGTGCTATTCCAGTCTATTATCTATCTCTGTGCTAAATTTCATCCAGATCCGTCCAGCCGTTTGAGAGTGATGAAGTAACAAACATACAAACACACACACACTTTCGCCTTTATAATTCCATATATTCATTTTATGTACATATTTATACATTTCTAAATATTATTCTATAAAAAATAAAATAAAAAACATTTAAAAATACAAAAATAGTAGCCCACCGGTATCGGGAACAGGGTCCAAGCTACCGGTGGTCAGGTCTCCTGAGAGAGGAACCTCCTAACGATACGCGCCGTGTCCAGGAGTACAGCTTTCTGGATCAAGCCCTTGATCCAGCTGCCCAACGAGAGCCTCCTCAGATGTTCGTCAAGGCTCTTGGCTATTATGCCATTGGCGGTAACGACTATCGGCACAATGATCGCTGTATTCACATCCCACATGTCGACAACCTCGCGAACCAGATCAAGATACTTACTTTTTTTATCTCTCTCAGCCTTCACGAGGTTCTCGTCATGGAGGACCGCTATATCAACAATCATTGCGCGACGCTCTAGTCGGTCTATCACCACTTACTTACGGCTTATTGGCAACAATAGTCTTGTCAGTGGTGATAGACCGATCCCAATCTGAGTCGGGCTCATACTTATAGTAAGGCACTTCCGATTCCACAAGATTGTATTTCAGAGCAAGTTGCTGATGGATAATCCTGGCTACAAGGTTGTGTCTATGCAAATAGTCTCCGTTAGCTAGACTAGAACAACCGGAGATAATGTGACGGATGGATTCCCCCGGCCGGTGACATGCCCGACAGATGTCAACCGTGCCGTCTTTCACAATATATTTCCGGTAGTTGACCGATGACCGTGGGTGATGCATACGATTAGCGGTAAGCAATGTGCGGACTCTCCTATCCAGGGCGTCAAGTTCTGTCTGAGTCCATTTGAGTATGCCGAAAGAATACATCAAGACCGGCATGACCCAGCCGTTGAAGGCGTGCACCTTGTTCCCGCCTGATAAAAGACTACAAGAAATAATATAATAAATAATATTATTAGTGTGTAAAAATTATAAAATTTTGATGCAATCTTTTTAATATTGATGGCCTCGCATAGAACCTCTATCTTACCTTATGGTCAACGTTGACCAAATCAGCGCTTACGTGGTTTATAATAGAGCACGTTTGCATAAAAGTAACATATTCACTCTCATTTATATTTCAGATTTACCTCACTTCAATATTATCGCAGACCAACTAAACATCACTCTTGACTGTGTGTAGGTATTTTAATCAACGGCACTGAACCTACATAAGTTCGAAAGATTTTTTTTTATGTATGACAGTTTAATTTCCGTTTAAAACTACCCATTATCTTTTGTGCCAGTTAACGTTGTGGAGGTTTGGCAGTCAAATTAACCACGACATACACCCGGCTGATCGTTGACCCAAATTATCGCCAATATTTTGCAAAAGAATTCAGATATTTATTTATTTTAATATTTTTCTACATCGCCGTCGTTTATAATCTACCTTATTCCCTACTATGCTATGTAAGTCTAATGTGTAGTGTGGAGTTAATGAGCTCGTGGCTAAATAATAACAGCCGCACGGGTTGACCTTCAAGGTTAAGCAACGCTTGTCAAGGTCGGTCCGTGGACGGGTGACCATCTTTACATAGCGAGTATCTTCCGTGTCTCGTAAAGCATGTTAAGCCGGAGGTCCCGGCTGACATTTGAAGATCTTTGACAGTCGTTACAGGTAGTCAGAAGCCTGAGATCTGACACCAGTCTAGTCAAGGTGTAGTTAGTTACTGGCTTGTGGAAGTCAGATCTTCACCAAATTTAAATGGGAGCATTCGGAAACAGACGCTTTAAAACAAACAAAAAAAAGATTTTTTAAATGGGTCCTGAATTGACAGAGAAATCGGTAAACAACCACAAAAACCATACATACAGCCGAAAATTATCCCCCTCCTTTCTGCATAGTCGGTTAAAGATAGTCACCCATCCACAGACCGACCTCGGCAAGCTTTGTTTAACCTTGAAGATCGACCCGTGCGGCACCGTCGCTCACAATAAAAAGAAAATTATGTTTTTGTCAAGTCTCTTTGAGCCTAAGGTCACGACATTTTCCCCTACAACTATCACTAATACGAATATCACTAATATCTACGAATAACAGAATTATCTTTACTTGTTATAGTACAAGGAGGAGAATAAATAAGACTGAAATAAAATAACTATTGATGTCTACATATTGCTATGCTTTACGCCTCCTCAATCTGTGATCCTTTACCTAAAAAAAAAAATTACTCTAAAGTTCGAAATCAAATACCATCTTATTTCTTATCTAAACATATGGATATGAACACAGCATTTCACTTTGAAATTAACTTTGTCATGAAGTACTTAAGTATCGAGGAGCAGTATTGTTTTATTTATAATCTACTTGAGGCACACCTCATAATTATTAAGCACAAGACAAACATTTAAAAAAATTGTGTGCGATGGGCGGTCTTCAATCGGTTGGGATTTTTTTTTTATAGACGCCCTTTGCACGTAACGAAAGAAGATGGTTTTTGGAGTGTCAGTGTACAAACATTACCAAACAACACTCACAAATCACTTTCAAAACCAACAAAGTCCAAGATCCATTTACTTCTCCATACATAAACATTTTTCACTCTGGTTTAGTCACATGCGTTTCCAATTTCAAATCTAGGCTATCTACAAAAGCATATACAGAAAGCAATACATCTTTAATAGTTCGAGGTGTACATACGAATAAATCTTATTAACTGTCTTCTCCAAGGCGGACCAAAGTCCAGAGAGGACTCTGCAAACTTAATTACTGTACCCACATCAAGTTCAGTGGAATTACGCGTTTAATTTCTCTACTTCGTTTATCTTTAGCGGGTAACCAATCAGGAATTCATTGAGAACGCTTTCGGTGCTGAAATAGTACATTACTGCAGCAGCTAGCAAAAGAGGCATTGATGGACGAACGATGGAGGAACGTGTAAATGTGGGCCAAGGCGAAAGCGAGGCACACATACGTAAGTCCATCAATGCCTAGTTGTGGCCAAGTTGTGTATAGTACTTTTCTCTAATAATGCGCGGAAATTAAAACTAAGTAGTACCTAAAATTCATTTTGCCAAATACAATTATTTTTCAAAATCAATGACGAACAAAAAACAACAATAATATTGCCCGCGTTAAAGTGTTCATTTCATCCCTGGTATTTTCAATTTTCCTTTACGGCTCCGAATCTTGGGCAATTCGCTCGGTGGATCGAAGAAAGATTGAGGCTTTTGAGATGTGGTGCTGGAGGAGAATGTTGCGCATATCATGGACAGCAAAACGCACAAATAAGTCCATTCTCGACCAGTTAAACATCAAACCAGACTCCACGATCTGCTACCAAAGAGTCCTAAATTACTTTGGTCACATCGCCCGGAGACAGCCAGATAACCTGGAAAAACTGGTTATTGTGGGAAAAGTGGATGGGAAAAGGCCACGTGGACGCTCACCCACTCGGTGGTCAGACCAGATCAGGGCGATTACTGGCCTCACGGTGACCACTGCCCTGAGAAGAGCCGAAGACAGAGTGGCTTGGAAGCAGCTCGTCAATGACTCCGTGAAAGCTTTCCAAGACGGGCACGACCTTCAGTAATGAAGACAACGAATAAGAAGAAGAAAGTGTTCATTGTTTTTTCAATAAACAGCTTTCTATTTGCAAGCCAGTTCGAAATTTAAATAAAACCTTTTAAAGTTACCTCCTTGGTTGCCATGTTGCGGAGTAAAAGATCGTAACATTTTAAAATTACACGACAGATGTGAGTTTACTATGTAATTTATTTGGTCCATAGACTACTATTACATGATTTGGCCGCTAAACCACGACAGATATGGATTTTCATACAACTTTTGCCGGCCGCTGTCAGTACATTAATTTTGATTTATCTCGAAGAATGTTGGCAAAATAATTCTCGAATTTCCAAGCATGTCTGAGATAAAGTAAAAAATATGTTTCTGAAGTTTTATCTTGTTGTCTTTTATATTTGTAGATTTGGCATATCTTCCAGTATGGCTAACTGATCCTAAGACCTAGTTTCTTGATAAAAAAAAATCATGTCGTAAAATTAATGTGACAAATTGCCAAACGCGCGTTAGCTATACTTGATTTGTGTTTAAATTGTGACGTGATGATAATTCATTTTCAGAAACCGAGGGTAAGATTGCGTCTCTCTTAAAAAATATCTCATAAAAGGCTATACTTCTATGAAGGCGTCACTAATCATTCTGAAAAATAAAGCATTTACAAAAAACGCTTACAAGAAACCAAGTTTTTCACATTTAACGTTATTTATATTCCTGTTTTAATTACATTACTAATGCAGCCACCGTGAAATGTGGTTTAATGTAATCGACATCAGTATGCATGCGGAAATTCCTAGTTAGAACTGTTGTTAGGTTTTATTAATTTAAATACGAAGTTTGGCGTGTAGTTTAGTGACATTAAAAGGTAATTAAAATACTACTGTTGAACTGTGTAGCAAGAGTTGCTTAATGACCGTACGTGAACTATTTGTTATATGGCAATACTGCGACCGGCGACATTCGTTGCGGTAATCAATAGGTGAACTTGCTGTTTAACTATACTATACCACAGATAATATAATACTAGCATACAGATGCCTCATACCATACAAAGAAACCGTGCCGACGTAACTAGTTGTTTTTTCCTGATTAAGATGATTATTTTTATAAGTACTACGAGAGCATGCAGGTGTTAGCAGCGTCTTGCAAGTATAAGGGTTTTCTCGTTTCGTGACAATTTTTTTCTTTAAATACACGACTTATTTTATAGTATTTTATGCACGTTTTTACAGTTTCATTCAACCAAAATGTGTTACAATACAAATGAAAAAATCGAGTGGCATGCCTTAGACAATTAAAACCGCGCCATCTATTGGAATCAATTTTAAATGACCCGATCAAATAATCTTTTAAATGAGAATTAGGAGCCCAATATTCCATAATTTTATGCTTAGGGGTCAACGCCCCTAAAAGAACATACAATTTTTATTATCAATTCTAGAAAATGTTAGTTTTACGCACAATTCAATAACAGTACGGCGCGCGCACTCGTGTCAGTCGCACGTTTACCTAAGCCCCCACCTAATTATTAGCACCAGGTATTATAGTGATGGGAATACACCCAATAAAAAGTTATCGATATGGACCGTTTTCTGACACGGTCCAATTCTGTTGGCAAACGCCCTCTCGAAGGCCCTATTAAGACCAGTGAATGGAAGATACCAAAAAGAACTGCGCGCCAAGCCGAACAAACCCTATCGGAGCCAATCCCGACCACGAACAGTTTTAGCAGTTTGCCTGGCTACCAAACATCCGCTGCTGACATCAGAACCAGACTTCGTGATGCTGTCACTAAAAAGGCCACCCGTATACCTCCCATCGTGTTGGAGATAGAACCCAGCTGGACGCATGAGTTCATCAGAACTACTGTGATGTCGTACTCGAAAACCTTCCATCTGCAGTACAGACGTAACAATCGGGTAGCTGTCATCTGTCACACGTCTAAAAGCCATCAAGCCATCAAAGACGGTCTACGTAACAAGGGCATCGCCTTTCACACCTACTCACGAAAAGACGAGAAGATGTACAAAGTAGTCATTTTTGGTCTTCCTGACTACGTCGAGGATGTACTTCCAGCAGAAATTGGCTCGCTTGGATTCGAAAATGTGATTGTTCGTAAAATGAAAGTACCTGCTGAAAAATCTTTTTACTGCCCTCCCTTTCTGGTACAATTGCCACCTGGTGCTGATTTTGCCAAATTCCGACAGATCAGGCTCCTTTGTAACACAGCAGTACAAATACGTAAATACCGAAGTAACAATCGATATGGAACGCAGTGTTACAGATGCCAGGGGTTCGGGCACTCATCTACCAACTGCAACTTAGCACCCCGCTGTGTGAAATGTACTGATGCCCACCAGACTGAAGAATGCCCCAAAAAGACCCGGGACCAGCCAGCCCAATGCTGTAATTGTGGTGGGAATAAAAATAATAATAATAATAAGGTGCGCGCCTTCAACGGCTGGGTCATGCCGGTCTTGATGTATTCTTTCGGCATACTCAAATGGACTCAGACAGAACTTGACGCCCTGGATAGGAGAGTCCGCACATTGCTTACCGCAAATCGTATGCATCACCCACGGTCATCGGTTATGAGACTGTATATCCCTCGGAAGTGCGGGGGTCGTGGCTTTTTAAATGCTAAGACCCTGCACAACCGCGAGGTATGCAGTCTTAGGGAATATTTCCAGGCAGCTGACGTGGGTATGCATCGAGATGTGGTAGCGGTGGATAAGGGCCTTACCCCGCTCTCCTTGGCTAACGAGAACTGGCGCAAACCTATAGTATTAGATACTAATGACCGCAGGGAGGTATGGCAGAGCAAGGAGCTTCACGGACGCTTCTACCGGGTCCTACATGGGCCTGATGTAGATCTTTTAGCGTCCGTGGCCTGGCTGCGATTTGGTGACCTTTTCGGGGAAACCGAAGGTTTTGTCTTTGCGATTATGGACGAAGTTATGATGACGAACAACTACCGGAAATATATTGTGAAAGACGGCACGGTTGACATCTGTCGGGCATGTCACCGGCCGGGGGAATCCATCCGTCACATTATCTCCGGTTGTTCTAGTCTAGCTAACGGAGACTATTTGCATAGACACAACCTTGTAGCCAGGATTATCCATCAGCAACTTGCTCTGAAATACAATCTTGTTGAATCGGAAGTGCCTTACTATAAGTATGAGCCCGACCCAGTTCTCGAAAATGGCAATGTCACGTTGTATTGGGATCGGTCTATCATCACTGACAGGACTATTGTTGCCAATAAGCCTGACATAGTGGTGATAGACCGACTAGAGCGTCGCGCAATGATTGTTGATATAGCGGTTCCCCATGACGAGAACCTCGTGAAGGCTGAGAGAGATAAGAAAAGCAAATATCTTGATCTGGCTCGCGAGGTTGTCGACATGTGGGATGTGAATACAGCAGTCATTGTGCCGATAGTCGTTACGGCCAATGGCATAATAGCCAAGAGCCTCGACGAACATCTGAGGAGGCTCTCGTTGGGCAGCTGGATCAAGGGCTTGATCCAGAAAGCGGTACTCCTGGACACGGCGCGTTAGGAGGTTCCTCTCTCAGGAGCCCTGACCACCGGTAGCTTGGACCCTGTTCCCGATACCGGTGGGCTACTATTTTTGTATTTTTAAATGTTTTTTTTATTTTTTTTTTATAGAATAATATTTAAAAATGTAAAGATATGTAAATAAAATAAATAAATGGAATAATAATAATATATTTATTTCTCCCACAAAGTACAATTTTGTTTCTATAAATGTTACAAATATTGGAGGTAAAAAGGTTTGTGGGAGTCAGGAATCCAAACTAGGATACCCTGTGCTATGGACTCCTGGCCCCCCTCGCCGAAATTGGGATTTACACAAATTGTATAACGTAGGCCATATAGGACTATTGTAAGAAGAAAAAACAACAAAATAAGAAACCAAAACAAACGCGTGTGTATGTATGAGTATGCGAAGTGTGAGTGTGAAGTGGAAGGTGTCGTGTGCGAGGTGTGGTGTTGTGTGTGTGTGTGACATAGAGAGAGTAGAATGGTGTTCTGTGTGAGTACGTATAAAGATGGATGTGTGTATGAATGTGTGCGTAAAAGGGTGGCGGTATGTGTTTATGAAAAACGCTAAACTAGGATAAGATAGTAAGCAATTTTTCCGTTTCTTCATAGTCAAGTTCTAAAAGCCACTTTGTAAGCTTCTTTTTACAATCTACCCTAGACAATTTAACAACTTCGAGAACTCTGTTAATCTTATTATACAGTCTACTTGCTCTGAAATTGAAGAAATTCTGGGCAAAAGATGTTCTTACCGGAGTTGTTTCACAGACTTCATAGAATCGCCTAGTATTAGCCTTCTGTTTAGCTGTAGCTGTAGAACAGTCTATAGAGGAGTGCTTTTTTACAACTGTTAGCAGTATATAAAGCTGCCTGACCGTTAATACATTTGCTTCGTTATAGAGGGCAGTTGTAGCGTATAAACGTGGTTTGAAGAGAGCAACTTTAAGAAGAAGTCGTTGAGCTCTTTCAACATTTAAGATATTCGTTTTAAACGAGCCGCCCCAAGCGGAAATACCATATGATAGGATTGATTGGCAAAGAGATTCATACACAGTTTTAATCAGTTTCCAACTCGCTACATGCCTAAGATTTTTAAAAACATGAACGAGTTTTCTTGTTTTCTAGACCAGATGTGAAATGTGCTGTTTGAAAGATAAGTTTTCATCGATTATTATGCCTAAGTATCTTATTGATTCTGTTTTAGATATCCTTGGGCACATGGTACAGTTTGTGGTTACAGGATTACATGTGTGTGCATAAATATTGACATTATTAGTATGTGACGCTACATTGTGTATTGTAAATGCTATATATTTAGTTTTTCCGGCATTTAAGGTCAGTTTGTTAAGTGCAAGCCAATGAGTCACTATATTAAAGCCTTCCTGAGCCGCAACAAAAGTTTCGTCCCATGAGTTTCCATAAAACGTTAAGGTAGTGTCGTCTGCATACGACATTACATGACAATTTCTGATGTTTAGCTGGCAAAGGTCATTTATGTAGCAAAGGAAGAGGGGAGCAGGGGAATCACCCTGCAAACTTTCGTCAATGCAAAGAGCGCGAAAATTATTTGAAGATTCTGCGAGAACGGCAAGAACAACTGAAAGCCGCCAGGACTGTAAAGCTGCCCGTGAAAACAAACGTTGTCGATGAGCGACCCTGGAACGTCGTTGCTGCTGCCAACACACAAAAAGAAACCGTTCTAGATAAGGCTCAAGATTCGGCAACAACTGACATGCTAGCCATATTAATGACGATAAAAACCATCAAAAGCCAATTTCTAGGATGTACTAGTATGATGGATAAAGTTATTCTTATTCTAACACATCTTGGTCAATATGTGTAGAACACAATATGTACGTATTCTCTACTGGAATGCCGACGGCATTCGCTCAAAAATATCGGAACTGTTGGACCTGGTAAGCGAGCTCTCTATTGATATCGTAGCTTTATCAGAGACTAGAATATCCCCCCACATCAAATTACACACCCCTGGCTTCACCTGTTATCGGTGCGATAAGAAATCTGACGGAGTCGGTCAGGGAGTTGTAATTTTAGTCAAGTCGGACATAGATCATACCCCTCTAAATATACCTATAACTCAAAACCTAGAATGTGTTGGAATACAAATTGCCCTATCAAACCAGAAAATTGCCTTTATCTCAGCTTATCAATCGCCTAACCTACCCTTATTGCCTAAAGACTTAGACAAAGTTATCAATATTCACTCAAAAACGCTAATAATGGGTGACCTAAACACCAAACACCCCTACTGGCACTGCTCTCGCTCCAACAACCATGGCGAGGTACTTTTTGACCACATGATAGACAATGAATATGACATTCTTGCACCTTCTTGTCCCACTCTAGTCCACTATCATAGTACGCACATGCCGTCTACACCCGATATTATCCTGGCTAACTCTGTCCACCACCTCTCAGAGCCTCAGGTGATCACCGGCCTTTCCTCTAACCATCTGCCTGTCTACTTCACCGCGAGTGGTAAAGTCAATAGACAAACGCGCAACATATTTAACTTCACCAAAGCGGACTGGAAAAGCTATAGATCTCTACTGAATCAGTCCATAACTTTAAGCCAAGGCATATTCAACACACCTTCAGAAATTGACCTTGCCATCGAACACTTAACGCAGTCAATTATAAATGCAAGAGACAAAGCCGTTCCTAAATTGTCCAGTGATGGTGGTCATAAGCTCCCACGTCGGATCAGGTCACAAATCAAAACTAAAAATCGTCTTCGAAAATTAGCTTTAAATGAATTGATTCCACATAAACGACGTGAACTATTCTCCCAAGTCAATAACCTGCAGAAAATTATTAAGTCTAAGATTCAAACCATTAACGATAGAGCCTGGAACAATAAACTAGCAAAAATAACCAACCCTACTTCAGACTTGTGGAGAGTGGTCAAGTCATTAAACCATCAGCCTATCTCAATACCCCCTCTAAAAATGTCAAATAATATCACCACATCCACACCACTTGAGCAATGTGAGACACTAGCTGATACCTTTCTCGAGAACATGAACTTAACCAAACATTGGATCAGTGATCCTAGTACAGAAGAAGCAGTCAAAGTTTCTATTGGCTTGCTGGACAGTTACCAGATGTGTGACTACCCATCACTTGCTAGGCCAAAGGAAATCCGAAAGTTGTTGGGAAAACTAAAATCTAATAAAGCGCCTGGTTTTGACGGCTTGGGTAATGGCTTACTGAAAAACCTTCCTCAGAAAGCTATTGTGTACTTAACAAAAGTGTTTAATGGTTGTTTACGCATTGCATACTTCCCGAATGCATTAAAACATGCTAAAATCATAGCTATCAAGAAACCTGGAAAAGATCAGTCCATCCCATCTAGCTATCGGCCAATTAGCTTATTACCAAGCATAGGGAAACTTTTAGAAGCTATTATCCCGACCCGCCTAACTAAAATAACTGCGCATATTTTGATTCCTGAACAGTTTGGATTCCGAAGCTCACACTCGACCACGCAACAGCTAGCCAGAGTGGCTGAACACATAACCCATGGCTTAAACCGTGGCCTATCCACAGGCATGGTTTTACTGGATATTGAAAAAGCTTTTGATTCTGTCTGGCACGATGGCCTGTTACATAAATTAATTCAATATGAAGTTCCACTCTGTCTAGTAAAACTCATACAAAATTATCTGCGAGATCGATCGTTTTCTGTTTACATAGGTAAAGACCATTCTGCTCCTAAAACTATATCAGCTGGTGTGCCTCAAGGCTCGCTCGTGGGTCCATACGGCTTCATACTTTACCTGAATGATATACCTAAACAGGCTCACACACAACTTGCCATCTACACTGACGACACGGCAACATTCACGACACACAAAGACGTTGAAGTAGTAACTGGTCGGCTACAATACTCACTGGATCTACTCAGCCAATATTTTAAAACCTGGAAACTAAAGCTAAATTCAACAAAAACTGAAGGCATTCTGTTTACCAGAAAACGTACACTACCTACTAGGCTTGTAAATATTGATGATTTCCAGATTACGTGGCGGGTGTCGGTTAAGTATTTAGGCATAATATTAGACAAGACACTTAACTGGAACAAAAATACTGAATTAATTATAGGCAAAAGTGTAAAAGCCCTTAATTCTTTAAAACCTATTTTAAATCGTAAATCTGTTCTCAGTCCTTCAACCAAACTACTAATTTACTCCACTTTAGTTAGACCTTGCCTAACTTACGCAGCACCTGTCTGGTCTAGTCTAACTTTAACTAAATATAATAAACTCCAAACTATCCAAAACAAAGCTTTGAAACTATCATACAACACACATTTTCGTACAAACCTTAAAAGATTACACTACCGTATCAAATAGCCCTTGTTAAAAGATTTCATATTAAAAATTTCGCGTAAATTCTATTTGCATTTTTTTTTTTTTTTTTTTTTTTTTTTATTGTTGATAGGCTTGCGCTTGACCACTATCTCACCTGATGGTAAGCGATGATGTGGTCGACGATGAAGCACGCTTGCCTAGAAGAAACCTATTCACTCTTGACTTGAAGACTCCCAGGTTGTAGCTATCAGGAAACACAGACTCCGGCAGGGAATTCCACTCCTTTGCTGTACGCATAATAAAAGTATTCCCAAAACGTTTGGTGCGTATGGGTGGGATGTCCACCATGTACCGATGACGCATCGCCGTACGTCTTGTAGTCCGATGATGGAACGGGCTAGAAGGAATTAGTTCATGCAATTCCAACGCACACTCCCCGAAATGTAACCGATAAAAAACCGAGAGGCTGGCAACTCGGCGCCGATGTTCGAGGTTCTGGAGCCTAGATTCGACCAGTACTTCATTGCCGATAAGCCTCTTGGCCCGTCTTTCGATCGACTCAAGTGCATCCAGCTGGTACTTGGCAGATCCGTCCCAGAGATGAGAGCAGTACTCCATGCATGATCGAACTTGCGCTTGATACAAGTTGAGCAACTGTTCCGGCGTGAAGTACCGTCTCACCTTCGCGAGGATCCCCAATTTTTTGGCAGCCAGCTGAGCTTTTGCCTCAATAAATGGACCAAAATTGAGTGTCGATGTCAACGTAATGCCAAGAACCTCAAGATGGTCAGTGATCGGCACGGTCACACCACGGAAAGAAGGAGCCGGGTGGAATTGGCTCCTTTTAGCGGAAAAAAGACACGCCTGGGTCTTAGCAGCATTGAACCGGACCAGATTGGCATCGCCCCATTCGGAGACTGCCTTCAAGGACAGATTCAAGCGCCCAACCATGGCCTCCCGGAGAGACTGGATCTGAGGTCCAGTAGCGCGCGCGTCGGATACGTACCTCTCAGCAACAGTGCTGTCGTCCGCGTACCCAAAGGTGCCGGGTTTTAGCAGATCATTTATGTGCAGCAAGAATAATGTTGCTGAGAGTACCGACCCCTGAGGGACCCCGGCATTAATACCCAGTTGGTCAGACGAGCGGCCATCAATAACCACTCGAATGGACCGGTCCCTCAGGAAGTCTGCAATCCAATCGCACAGACCACTGGGCAGACCGAATGAAGGAAGCTTACCAATGAGGCTTTCATGCCAGACCCTATCAAAAGCCTTCGAGATGTCGAGGGAAACGGCAAGCGCTTCCCCGTGCCTCTCGATGGCCTCACTCCAGATGTGAATGGCATACGCTAGAAGATCCCCAGTTGACCGGTTTTGGCGGAAGCCATATTGGCGGTCACTGAGGATGTCGTTAGCTTCTAGGTATGCCAGGAGCTTGGAGTTGAGCACTCGTTCCATAGTCTTGCAGAGAATGGACGTTATTGATATGGGTCTGTAGTTGGCTGGGTCAGCCCGACTGCCCTTCTTGGGCACAGGCTGAACGTTAGCTTGCTTCCAAGCATTCGGCACTTTTCCCGTCTCATACGAAAGGCGAAACAGGCGTGTCAGGATCGGAGACAGTTCAGGCGCACAGGTTCTGAGTACAATTGCCGGAATCCCGTCGGGGCCACTAGCTTTGTTCACGTCAAGGTTGCGCAGCACCCTACGAACGTCCTTTTGGTGGATGCGAATGTCCGACATACTAGTCTCGCATCCGACAAGAGAAGGAGGGGGCCGCGCGTCACCAGAATTTAGACGTGAAGATTCCGCAAAAAGAGAGGCAAACAAATTTGCTTTCTCCTCAGCGGAGTGGGCCAGTGACCCGTCGGGTTTCAGCAGGGGTGGAAGTGAGGGACGGCAGAAGTTCGATTCCACCGACTTAGCCAGGGACCAAAACGCTTTACTACCCGCTGGGTAAGAAGCAAGTTTGGTCCCAATACGGCTTATGTGGTCGAACCGAGATCTTCGAATCACCTTCTTGCAGGACTTGGCAGCCCTGTTGTAGGCTCTCTTCCACTGACCCACGCCGCTTGCTTTGCGCGTCCGAGCGTCGACCCATGCCAGGTAGGCCTCATGTTTAAGCGCGTTAGCGCGCTTGCACTCGGCGCCAAACCATGGCCGGTCGGCGCTAGACATTGCTACGTCAGAGAACGGAATGTAGTACTCCATTCCCCGACGCAACACATCCGACACGGCGTCTGCGCATGACGAAGGATCAGCCGAAGAGAAGCAAGTAGGCTGCCAAGGATAAGATGCGAAAAAAGAACGCATCCCATCCCAATCCGCTGACTTGTACCGCCAAACCCTCCGAACGCCTCTTGGGCTGGGATCGGGTGGGGAGTGGACGGATACAGACTTCACCAGACAATGGTCGGAACTACCTAAAGGTGAAGATACCGAAACCGAGTAGCGGTCTGGATCTGTTGTCAGCAGAAGGTCCAAGCAATTGGCTGTGTGCGAATCAACATCCGGCACCCTCGTTGCCCCCTGGACCAGCTGGGCGAGATTTAACGCAAGCGCAAGCTTTCTCGTCTCTCGCCCAGCATGATCAGTGTTCTGGTACGGGAAAAGCCACTCCTGGTGGTGGGCATTGAAGTCCCCCAGTAACACTAATTGGGCGGAAGGGTACCGCTGCTGTGCTGTATCAGCCGCCTCATTAAGATACTCTGTGAGCCTGGTTGTCTCCTGATCGCCGCTGTGCGAGCGGTAGACACAGGCGTAGACAATTTTATCAAGGCCCGTGTCCAGCATAACCCACAGCACAGAGAACCTAGAGTCCTCAAGGTTTCGGAGACGCCGATAACAGATGTCGTCTCGGGCGTACATGCATACACCCGCGCGTTGCTTAAAATTGTGCTCCAAGGTATACCCTGGGTATGTTAGGTACGATACGTCTGACGGACATCTGATCTGCGTCTCCGAAAGGAAAAAGAGAGCCGGCTTATCAGTCTCTAGGTGATGATGGACTGCTATGAGGTTAGAGTGCAGGCCTCTAATGTTTGTAAGGTGCACTTTGAGTGGGAGGGGGTGCAGCCGCTGTTCAACTTTGAACTTTTTTTTCCTTTTCATTTTGCGAGTGAAGTAAGGTGAGGAGAAGGAAGTGAGATGCGGTTCCACGCTGCTAACCTTCAGACACGCACTGAAGGAACGCCATCATTGGGGGACTAGTCTGGAGACTGCGGGGACGCCCGAGCCCCCCCGGGAATGTCCATCGGGCCCTCCCTTCTGGTCGCCAACCAGCACGATGGCGCATTCCGGGATTTTTCGTCAGTTGGCGGGGCAGCCTTTCGTGTGGGGCTGGCACACTACTTGGGCCCCCAACTACCTGCGGTCGGCCAGCGGTGCACCGTGCCTCGGATCCCGCTACCCTCCGCGACCAGTCGCCCGATACATCCATAACAGCGCGCGTCAGGCTGGTCTGCCTGCAATGGAACCGCCATCTCGACCCAACTCCTGAAGTGGCTACACCGAGCATCGCACCGGAACACGGCTAGGCCGCTTGGCGGTACGTCTTTGCCCGGTGGGTGGTCGCAAGCCTTCGGCCGAAGCCTACCACCAGTTATTGTCACCTGATTGGCACCACCCGGGGACCACGTGTAGGGTATCATATAGGGTACTTTCCTACGGACGTGGGTTACTCGGCCCCCAAAAAAATAAAAATCCGACACACCATAACAATCTAATATCCGAAATTGGCAAAAGTAGACTTAGTACTTTGCCGTACGCCCGCACGTACAATCGATACAGACTCCCACATCACTATTTCCTCCGTGACGCATCATGACGATAGCTCGCTTACCAGCTGACGCCGCTTCTCCGGCCGTTTACTCATAATTTTTGCACCAACTACCCACTATTTTTCTGTTATTATATAAAACTATATTAAAGTGTACATCATGTAACCTAAATATTGTAAATATTATGTGGGTCCTTTCTAAGACCTCCACATACCCAGTAGTTTATAATCATTTCTTTTATAAGTTAGTTACTTCAATGCAAAGTATTGTCATAATAAAAACACGTTTTAATGTTTAGAAAGGCGGTAGCCTGTGTAACAAAATAAATTACGATTTGTCTACAAATAGAATAAGATCATTTGTAAACAACACTGTATAACTTATGTATAAATAAAGACCTTTCAAAATCAAATCAAAAAATCAATAACAAACCGATGCATATCGGGCCATCTAGTGACATTTATTTGAGCCAAATTTTATTTGTTATCTGGGACCCCGTGACTATATCATGACAGGAAACATGGAGAGTATTTTGCTAAAGTTAACAGTAATAATAGCAGCCTTTAATTGTCCCACTGCAGGGCAAAGGGCTCTTCTCATAAAGAGAAGGCACGAGCATTGATCACCACGCTAGCTCAATGCGGGTTGGCGATTTCAGACTTACATTTTAAAATCTAAGTTGCCTCACTATGTTTTCCTTCACCGTTGTCTGTTATGCCCAAGATACACTTAGAAAGTACATATGAATTCGAAAAGTCACATTAGTACTATCACCGGATTTGAACCTACGACCTCAAGCACGAGAAGCGAAGTCTTGGCCACTGGGCCACAACGACAATTAAGGAGTTGGTTTTATTATATTTAAACTTGAATTCAATTAGTATGGTCCACATTGGTAGGCGTGGACAGTTATTACTAGTTTCGAGGGGAATTAAATTGTATCTAAAACTTTTATGTCAATAATTATTTACTTAACAAATAGGAACGTAATGTCAAGCCCTTTATTTAAAAAACTTCCCTTTACTTAAAAACAAATGAAGTATCATAGGACTGAAGATTGATATGAATAAATTAACAGAAGTAGTCCGTGAAATATTTGTTATAAATGGCAATACTGAGACCGAACATTCGTTGCGGTAATCAATGAGAGATACCCATATAACTTGCAGTTTAACTAACCACCACCACTATCTCACCTGATGGTAAGCGATGATGTGGTCGACGATGAAGCACGCTTGCCTAGAAGAAACCTATTCACTCTTGACTTAAAGACTCCCAGGTTGTAGCTATCGGGAAATACAGACTCCGGCAGGGATTTCCACTCTTTTGCTGTGCGCATAATAAAAGTATTCCCAAAACGTTTGGTGCGTATGTGTGGGATGCCCACCATGCATCGATGAAGCATCGCCGTACGTCTTGTAGTCCGATGATGGAACGGGCTAGGAGGAATCAGTTCATGCAATTCCAACGCACGCTCCCCGAAATGTAACCGATAAAAACCCGACAGGCTGGCAACTCGGCGCCGATGTTGAAGGCTCTGGAGCCTACACTCGACCAGTATCTCATGGCCGATAACCCTCTTGGCTCGTTTTTTGATCGTCTCGAGTGCATCCAGCTGGTATTTGGCGGATCCGTCCCAGAGATGAGAGCAGTACTCCCTGCATGATCTAACTTGCGCTTGATACAAGTTGAGCAACTGCTCTGGGGTGAAGTACCGTCTCACCTTCGCAAGGATCCCCAACTTTTTGTCAGCCAGGTCCCACCCTGAATAAGTGAGAAACTTCCTTAGCTGGTTACACATGCTGAGGACCCGACACTTTAACAGTGAATTACCTCTTTGAGTGGGACAATTCATTTCGGTTTGGGGGGGTTTGCCGTAATCACCACGACTGGCAGGCGGGTTAGCGATCGCAGTTTGTTTTTAAAGTGCCAGAAAACGCTGTTGCTTATTATCTGGTGTGTACATTAATCTCTTACGACTCCCACGGGAAGATATGGGATGTTGAAATTCTTTACCTCCGACACCATACGGAACCTGATCTGGTGAAGGTTTCGCGGATAAGCTGGATGCGAGATGCACGGGGCCGGACAATGAGGTGACGCTTGGGGGAGGCCCATGTCCACTAGTGGACGTTTATCGGCTGATATGATGATGAAGATGAGTAGGACAAAACACACCTCTATATCTGAAATAAGTTCTATCGATTTTATCCTAACTTACTTACATTTTAATGAACACACAACAAACAACACAGAAGTAAGCAGAACACACACATTACCCTCTGGTGCTTTATTTAAATAAATTGCTTTTATCTATATTTACATTAAAGAGTAAATACCACTTCGCTGCCAAAGCGTACATTGAGAAAAAAGCGCTTTATCCAGCGGGATATTAACACACTGGCTCCGTTCCACGTCTCTCGGAGAAGTCAAAGCGGTCAGATAAACAAAATAATTAAGCACTTATGGTAATTCTGGCAGGAGTGGTGCCAGCGCTTTATGTAAATGCGGGAGTACCGCGACAGCGACGGGATGCACCGCTACTAATGCAAGTAACTCGCCGACGACGGCTTAATTCTGTTTTAATTTCAACTTTAAACTCAGTTTTATGGGGAATTATGAATTCTGAAGGTGCTTTCGACGGTAAGTTAGTTGTATACTTGTGTCAGTTGGCAGTGGGAGGGAAAGGAGCGGAGATGTGGAAGAGTTACTTTGCTAATTCAGTTATTTATTGCTGCATACCGGCGTTAAGAGTTATTTTTGTTAGATTGTCTCTTATGTGATGTCGTAGGTAAAGAAATGAAACAATTCAAACTCTTAAAGAAAGAACAGTGGTGGCCCAGTGGTAACGGCCACGACTTACAAATTGTAGATCGTGGGTTCGAACCCTGTGCAGCTTTACTTTGTGTAAATTATTTTATCACCACTGCTCTCAACACGGTGCAGGAAAATATTGTAAGGAAACATGCATAACTAAAAATTAGAAGACATGTGACATCCACCAATCCGCACTGTGCCCGCATGGTGGATTATAGCCCATTCCCTCTCACAGAGAGGAAGCCTGTGTCGCAGCAGTGGCAACACTGAAGGGCTGATGATGATGATGAAAGATAAATGGTAAAGAGGCTTTAGACAAAGTAATAGAGTCATGAGTATTGGTTATAGCGATTGTCGAAACCATAGCCCGAAACGCTCAAAGTTTGTAGGATTGATCAAGGGAGATTTCGGTAGCGTATCCCAAACAATCGTCTTCGACAAAATATCACTTTGTATAGAGGCTAAGGAAGTATGTTGCTGCTGATGCTGAATTGAGTATTTGGAGTTGAGAATATGTGAAACCATCACACTTCACACTATATATATATATACAAACATACATATATATATATATATATATATATATATATATATATATATATATATATATACATATATATATATATAATGTGTATGTGTTTGTATATTTGTTTCTTCTTCATGCTGAAACGGCTTGACGGATCTGGGTGAAATTTGCCACAGTGATAGATTATTGTCTGGAATAGTAAATAGAATACTTCTTATCCCGGGAATATGTTCCCTTGGGATAATTTTCGACATTCCTGCGGGCGTAGCCGCTAGCAGAAGCTAGTCACATTAATATTACAAAGGCGAAAGTTTTTTAATTTGTGTGTTTGTATGTTTGTTACTTCCTCAACTTCAAACAGCTTAATGGATCTGGGTGAAATTAGAGACAGATCATTGTCTGGAATAGCACATAGGACACTTTTATCCCGGGAATATGTTCCCTTGGAATGATTTTCGATATTCATGCGGACGAAGTCACTGACAGAAGCTAGTACATTATATTTCACAAATACTCGACTTCAAATTCTTATTTAGAAATCAGGAGTTTCTCAAGAGAGATACACTGTTCTTGTAAGACCACTGCATACTACGTTCCTGCATTAATAGCAATAGATGCTATCTTGACTCTGGCTTATGAACCGCACACAAATCAACACAAATTTCATCCGCCACTGATTCAATTTCTCGCGTATAAGTGAACGCATTTGGCTGGAGCCGAGCTCCATAAAATATGCACGAGCTTACATAAGTGCAGGTGGAATAGTATTACGATTCAATGATGTATGAAGACGGATTGCTGTTTATGCTTCTCTATCCATATGCCACAAATCTGCATATGTCTACCGTATCTCTGTGTGTTTGATTTTCATGTGAATATAAGTGTACAATCAGGTTTCTATCTTCCTACAATGTAGGAATTACAAGAATGTTTGATGTTCTTTTGCTTTGGTGTACTTTGTTTTGTGATCGTATTATTGTATCAATTCTAAATTAAAACAGAAAAAGTTGTTTATTAACAAATATTTTTGCACAATTTGAACAAATTGAAGTAACTAATCAATAAATATTTTGTCAATTTACTGGACTCTTTTTAAAGCTTGACTGTTGCTTCCATTTAATACAGTTAGAATAATTTCACAGTCTTAACAGATGACCTGAAAACCTGGTGAGAGCCGCAAAAGTGCGCTGGATGCGAGAAGCACATCGAGCAACGTTCGATGTGGCACATTTGAGGCCTGGGTGCAGTAGTGGACGTCTTTCGCCAGAAATATTGATGGTCATCACCATCACTTTACATATATTTATCAACTCTGCCTTAAATAGAATAGAATAGAAAACATTTATTCGACACAGAGACAACACAACAACAATAATCACAAAGTAACAGAGACGAATAGTAAAAAAAAAGTAGAAACAGAGTTTAAGAATTATTGCGCCGGGCGTGCCCACACCGAAAGCCTGCTGCACCCAAAGCTGATTTTCAGTTGGCACCCCGCTAAATAGGCAAACCTGTCTGACTGCCTGACATTTATCTGCCGCTCCCTAGTTGCGAAAAAACGTCCAGAATATTTCAGTCAAGACCTCTAAAATATTCCCAACTAAGTACTTCTTTTTTTTTACCCTTAAAAACTAGAGTCCCAGAGAAAAGATCATATTGCCATGGATGCTGTAGCGAAATTAATCCAGAAAGAACAGCGGAAAAACATAGTTACCTACTATATCAATTAATATTAATCCGCGATATTCAGAAAATGTGCTTTCCCCAGTTATAAACTTTTGTACCTATTAGCTATGAGCTCTATTCTGTATCCTAGGTAATATATCAAGCCCTATCACCTGCGGCCGAACAATGGTAGGTGGCGGGGCCATTGACCTTGACCCGTCACAGGGGGACCAAGGGTGCCATACACGGGGTCGTCTGGTGCCCATGTGCTGATTGGTCCCTGGGGTGGTCACGGCGTGCAGTGTGTTCTGGTGCGCCGGTGATAGGGGATACTCCCCCGAGGAGGGTCCGGTGACGGACAGCCGCGGCGGGTTCGCGGTGAGTGCTAACGCGTGCCCGTGTTCCCGCCATAAGCGGCACAGGAGGACACCGTGGAGTTTTAGTGGGTTAAAGTCCCACATAACTGCACTATCTCCCCGTGGTAGTGCAGTATGCATGAGCATTTCTCCACGCAAAAAAAGAATAATAATAATAATAATATGGAGGGCAGCGGCAACATTCCAGTCAATTTACCATGCTCAAAAGGCTACCAAGAATAACAGTTGCCAATAACATACAAAGTTATTGCCTAGTCCAAAGCTATTGAAGCGTAATCCAGGTGAATTTGAACTTGGAATCAGCAAGCCATGAGTTTCAAGCCAGTCAGCTCGAAGTAATGTGATGAATCCATTTCTAGTGCGAACACGTATTAGCTGAAGGAAAGGATATATATAGGTCTGATAGGTAATGGGCAATTCTTATTGAAGTGAAACATTTTTATTCTTGAATTAAGAATATTATCGGAAATATATTTGAAAAGTTAATTTAGAATTTTAGTAAAAAGCGAAGAGCAAAAAGTAAACACGTCTATTTGACGAGTCAAATGATCCCAGAAAAACTACATGAATACGGAAGACAAGTCTTTATCAATGTTAAAAAATTATCCAATAGCTTTTTTTTCAACAAGGTTTTTTCGTATTCTTCTCAGAAAACCCTTACATTTGATACCCATATCATGGCAGTGAACAAAAAATAACTAGTCCGCCATCTTGGGCCGTCTGCCATATTGGATTTAGAATGACGTCACTTAGCTAAACGACATTGTCACCCAAACTAAACGTGTACGCAAAATTTCATCTTAATCGGTTGAGGATAACTTTAAAATTCAGTTGCAAGATTTGACCAGAACACACTTACATACATACATACCTTCATGTACAAGTAAAATTTAAAAATTCCCCGGCTCATTTTTATTTCATGATACATAATTTATATAGTAGTAGACACGCTTCGATCGACAATTTATTGAACACGTAATTATGATACGATAATCTTGCGAAAACACCCCGATTCAAACCAGTAAAACGCCCAGAACTTTAGAAAGACTAAACTAATTTTCATCAAACATAGCTAAAAACACTTTCGATAAAGCAATCGGTTCATCCGTTTAGGAGCTATGATGCCACAGACACATACCCAAACACACAGGTACACACGTCAAACTTATAACTCTTTTTCCGTAGGGGATTAAAAATACTGGAACACAAGCTGGGTCTGGTTAGATTGGAAGCCGACCCTAACATTGGTCAAGTGCTAGGCAGATTGTGTATGGCTGAAGGTCGATGAAACTTAGAAAGTTATGCTGGAGTTTTGAATGCACACTAATTTTCGAGCCCTCTCCTAAATAGCTCTTTCATATTATATTAATTTGTGGCGAATAACTTTTTGAATTTGTAAGTCTGTTTAACGAAGCCCAAAATGATCTGCGGCTGTATCCACCGAAAAGTTATCTTTTATAAATAAAAGTGGTTTTATGTTATATCATCATTAGCGAATTATGTAAAACTCTTCTTTAATTTTTTAAATAAACTTTTCCGTTCAAAGTGAAAATAAACACAGCCATAGAACCATTGTCGAGCTATAGTGCCGCTAACTGACAAAATCATATTTTATAACTTTAACGTACAAGCTTTATATTAAAAAAAGTTTTTTAATCAAGTTTTTCATAAAAAATATGTATTGTCACGCGAAACAAACATATGTTCAAAATTTCTGCTCAATTGGACACTGAGAAGTGGGTCAAATTAAAGTTGCAGTATTTGATAACAGATACCGGGACAGGGCAAACTAAATAAAAGCTTGTAACAAAAAGAAATCACGATGTAATAAAAATCTATGCTGTTTATCAACTATAAATCGTATGCGAGACTTGCCAGTGTCGAAAAATAATAATGCGCACTTTCGAATAGGCACCTTGTTAGTTTAAATCAATGCCCTAATGTTATCAAAATTATGTTTGTAACATAGCAATTTGGGGCGTTTTTATTTTTTTATCTGGATTCTATTTATAGCAGGGAAATAATGCTTAAACAGATCGACAGAGATTTTTTTGCAGTTTAAGATAGCATCAATAAACTTAAATTGGCCAATTGTCAGATAGTGGCATTTTAGTTTAAGGACAGTAGCATTATTTATTTATATATGCTTTATTGTAGGTACACCAAGTTAATACATAGAGCAGGAAACTTAAAACTAAAATACATACAATGGGCGGCCTTATCGCATACCGCGATCTCTTCCAGGCAACCTGGAGCATTGGCTGTTTGTACTAGACTCAACAATATTTGTAAAACAAAAACATGGCTCGTTATCTGATCCGAGTAACTAGGACTACGCTGATTAAAACTTCAGAAAGTTGAGTATCGTTAACTAATAAAACAGAACTCTTGAAGTTTACATATTCACTTCAATTTCCAACTTGTTTACAAATTAATTAATTTTACGCGAAACTATTTTTTTCGAGTTTAGTTGCCTTTGAAAGTTTCCTTTGTGTAAAAAGAGAAGTTGGTCGGTAGTTAAGTAGTAAGTATTGAACTGAAGTTTGAAAGATGAGCGGGGTTATCTCGAGAGCAAAGAGATATCTCCGTATTATACCACTGCAATCCGATGCGAAGATACTGACGAATTGGGTCAACATTTCGTTTTGGTTAACGTTCTAGTAGTCTGAAGCCTTAGGCCCAGTTTTTTTATCAGTAACCTCAACCTATGGTTAAATATACTAACAATGGTTTAAAATTTCAGTAAAACGCGTTTATGCATCAATTGGTAGTTTAACAAATGGTCAAATAATTAACTCTCCAACTTATTTGACCATTTGTGATGCTAACTTGGTTGAGTGTAATGTAAGTGCAATCCTTACTCGATTGCGTAAACGTTATCTTATGACATAGTACAAAAATAAAAAAAGTTAATAAAAACATTAAAAAATCGCGACTGCTTAAGAAGCGAACTAAAAAGACGTAAACAAGAAGACAGTCATGCTGTGCAGTCGGAGGATACATATTTGCGAGCTGGCAGACCAAAACCAGATGTTTTTTTACTTTATGGACACCGACTTCCAAAAATAAGTTATTTTTGACTTTATAGTTTTTTTTTTTGGAAGTCGGTTGTATTTTTTTGCAAAAATGATTTTTTATTTTTCACTTTTTAGTTGTACCTACCTAATAGGCAAATTGTTTAGTAAGGTACCTATAACACCAGAATAGGTTACCCGAATATCATGAAACTTGAACATAACCGGTGAAATGAGAGATCTGCGTACCCTTTAAGAGCGTACTGCTGCTGCTGGCGTGATGTTATGTTATGAAATGGTATAAACAATGAACAGACATGCGATTGCAGCTATCCCGAGAGGCTTGCAGTTATTTATTGAAGAGTTCCGTTCTATATCTTCGAAGTCCTTTATCAGATCTTCACCAACTTAAAATGGGACCAATTTGGGAACGTACTCTTTCAACCAAAAAAATAATTTTCAAAATCTGTCTCCAAATGACGAAGATATCGGTGAACATACATTAAAAAAAAAAAACGTACATGAAGTCGAACATAGAACCTCCTCCTTTTTGGTAAGTCGGTTTAAAAGTAAGTACCAATCGACTTACTAAAAGAATATTAAGAACACAAAAACATCGCACCACTGAGAAACATAACTCGTCCGGTCAAGTCTTTGTTCCACGTTTTATTCTGAAACAAACTAATACAATATTTCGCGAATCTCAAGACAAGTATGTATTTGTCACAAGTTGTTTTTGAAAAGGTGTTCCAAAGTGTCAACTTTCGGAGTACAACAATGATATTATAACTTTTTGTGTTTAGTGTCCGTTATGTTTGCGTATTGACATGTCAACAGAAATTGGACAATACAGCGTAACGTTCTGCGGTCGAATAAAATTTCTCATCTGTGAAATATTTTCAACCATAAGCCCGTTTTGTATCACAAATGAATGAAGTACATATCAATAATTTTGCTATAGGACCAATATTTTCTTTGTTCCCGGCGTTGGTAATATGTGTAATTTAATTATGGTAATGGTTTACATATTTTCATTGGAAATCAGAATTTAAAATTGAAAGGGAGTGAAATTGGGTGGCGTGGATTCGGTGGATCTGATTGCAAGCACTTCCATTGGATATCTGTTCAAATAGGAGTATACACTCAAAGACGGAACAGAAGAAGAAGTAGTAGAAACAAATGTGTTTAGAGGATTATGATTCTTTATCTTAGCAGTAAATACGAATGTATAGAAGCTGTAGTAATATTAATGATTTTAATCAGTTTAGAAGTTTTTGATGACCGTGTTCAATTTTGTTAAGTGTGTACTTGTCAAGCGTCTTTTTAAAGCAAATTATTTAAATTCATTTAAGCTCGAATCGTATGCAATACTAGCTTCTGCCAGCGCCTTCGCCCGCATGAATGTCGAAAATTATCCTGAGGGAACATATTCCCGGTATCCTATGTGCTATTTCAGTTTATTATCTATCTCTGTGTTTCATCCAGATCCGTTAAGCCGTTCTGGCGTGATTGAGTAACAAACATACATACATCCAAACTATCACATTTATATTGGCGACGTTTCCAAGAATAGTAGTAGCAGTGTGTATTACACCACTAAACAAAAACATGTACTATTTTATTATAGGATAGGATAGGATAGATGGACCCCTTTTCCGTACTTAGACTTGCATTTGGTCCGTTTTGCGTGCAGGCCTCCTCTCTGTGAGAGGGAATGGGCCGTAGTCCATCACGCGGGCTCAGTGCATGTTAGTGGATGTCACATATCTTGGAATTTTTGGTTCTAAGACATGGCGGTTGCCTTACGATGTTTTCCTTCACTGTTTTGAGAGCAGTGGTGATGAAATAATTTACGCAAAGTAAAGCGCCTGCCTGGGTTCGAACCCATGATCTGCAATTTTTAAGTCGTGGCCGTTATCACTGGGCTACCACTGCTCTCTCTTTAAGAGCCCGCTTTGTCTGTAAGAGTTTTAATTTTTCATTTCTTTTAAATTTTATTGTATAACCAGGATATATAAACACTCAAGACAAAACACGATGAAGCGATTTACTTCAACAATACAAGCGCAGCCTTAGCTTTTATTACATCCACAACAAGAACGGGCACAAAAGAAATATTTGTACGTACTTGGCCATTTTTACCAACCCGCACTGGGCCCGCGTGGTGGATAACGGCCCATTCCCTCTCACAGAGAGGAGGCCTGTGTCCCAGCAGTGGGAACATTAATAGGCTGATGATGTGATGTGATGTGACTTGGCCATTCAAAAACGAACACAGTCGACAAGGGATTACTGCACGACAAAGTTTACCAACTCGCGGTTACGATGCTTCGAGGTTCCACAGAGAATATTTATTAAAACTAAAGCAATACAAAGCAATCCAAAACATTCAAGTTTCACGAGAAGTGATATTTTCGGTAATATAAAAAGATATTTAGTTGTTAAGAGAGCTACACAGAATGCGGGTCACAAAAGAGAGCGATCCGATTCGATTGACGCTGTCGAACGATTGAAGTCACTATTAGGGTCGATACTCATATACTTAATCGACGAATATATCGTCAAAACTGCAATCTTGCTTACTGTACCTACGTCCATAAGAGGACCAAGATAATGAGATAATATAGCCTTTTATTCAGATCAATTTTCTATTAGCTAACAAATTCTATTAGATTTGAAATCTTGAAATTTAATCTCGTCTAGAATTTGGTTCTGCAGATCTTTTTGCCAGTCAGCTCTTCCAACCTTATCCATTCGTGTCTTTCTAGAGCCACTCTGTTCCCCAAGAGGGCCCTAGACAAATTAATATTTGATCAGCGAAAATAATTTTGTCAGAAAGTTCAAAAATATTTGTGAGGCTGACGTTCGCTAGTCAATAGTCGTAAAAAGTCACATGTTCCATCCTAAAAAAAATGTACGGTGATAACGATTGTCACACCACAAATTGAAACAATGTCACTTTGTCTAGACAGATAAATACTATTTATTATTCAAGACGTCCATTATTGTACATAGGCCCTCAAATGTACCACATCGAACTGTACTCGATTTGCGTCTCACATCCAGCGGACTTTCGCGGCTCTCACCAGGTTTTCAGGTCATCTGTTAAGACAGTGAAAATTACTATAACTGTACTAAATGAAAGCAAAAGTCAAGCTTTAAAAAAAAGTTAATTAAAATAATCAAAAACCCAACTGCTTAAAAAGCAAACTAAAAAGACGTAAACAAGAAGAAAATCATGCTGTGCAGTCGGAGGATACATATTCGCGAGCTGGCGGACCAAAACCAGATGTATCCTCCGACTGCACAGCATGATTTTCTTCTTGTTTACGTCTTTTTAGTTTGCTTTTTAAGCAGTCGGGTTTTTTGATTATTTTAATTAACTTTTTTTATTTACAACTTTTTAGTTATTTTTTTTAGAATTAGGTACATTTAAACATATAAGTGTTATATTTTTGAAATCGCCTCTTAAAATCCTTTATTTTGATACCCCACACGATGGGTTGTGAAGAAAAAAAAAATTATTTTCCCCACAAAATGACGCCCAAAAGCCGCCATTTTTTTTTCCAATTTTAATGTAGCCAGTGACACTCGCAGGATTAAGACGAATCGATTTACGTAAGAATCATCAAAATCGGCCAACGCGTTTGTTCTCTAGAACGCCACATAGGAACAAACATACATACATACATACATACGTACATACATACTTACATACATACATACATACATACATACATACTTACATACATACATACATAGACTGATAAACACATTACATTACACAGAGAAGCATAAACAGAGCAATCCGTCTTCATACATCATTGAATCGTCATACTATTCTACCTGCACTTTACGCTCGTGCATATTTTATGGAGCTTGGCTCCAGCCAAATGCGTTCACTTATACGCGAGAAATTGAATCAGTGGCGGATGAAATTTGTGTGCGGTTCATAAGCCAGAGTCAACATAGCATCTATTGCTTAATAGCAATAGATGCTATGTTGATATGCATTAATATGTAGGAGCGTAGTATGCAGTGGTCTTACAAGAACAGTGTCTCTCTTTTGAGAAATACCTGATTTCTAAATAAGAATTTGAAGTTGAGTATTTGTGAAATATAAAGTACTAGCTTCTGCCAGCGCCTTCGCCCGCGTGAAAGTTGAAAATTGTCCCAAGGGAACATATTCCTGGGATAAAAAGTATCATATGTGTTATTCCAGACAATAATCTATCTCTGTGCCAAATTTCATCCAGATCCGTCCAGCCGTTTGAGCTTGAAAGGTAACAAACATACAAACACATACACAAACTTTTGCCTTTGAAATATTTTATAGTGTGAAGTGTGATGGTTTCACATATTCTCAACTCCAAATACTCGATTCAGAAACTAGGCTAATTAAAAGTTGTCAAAAAAGTCTACAACATACTTCCGTAGCCTCTATACAAAGTGACACATTATTATTCTATCAGTGTTAACGATTGTCGAAGACGATTAGGATACGCTACCGAAATCTCACTTGTACAATCCTAAAAATTTTGAGCATTTCGGCCACAGGTTTCGACAATCGCTATCGCTAATACTCGCGACTCTATCACTTTGTCTCAAGACTCTTTACCATTTATCTTTCATCATAATCATAATCATCACCACCAGCCTTTTAATATTTCACAGGCCTCCTCTCTGTGAGAGGGAATGGGCTATAATACACCACGCAGGCCCAGTGCGGGTTGGTGGATGTCACATGTCTTCGAATTTTTGGTTCTAGGACATGCCGGTTTCTTCACGATGATTTCCTTTACCTTTTTGAGAGCAGTGGTGACGAAATAATTTTTCACAAAGTAAAGAGTCTGCCTGGGTTCGAAACCACGACCTATAATTTAAAAGTCGTGGCCGTTACCACTGGGCCACCTGCACTGCTCTCTCTTTATGAGCCCGCTTCATCTTTAAGAGTTTGAATTGTTTCATTTCCTTACCTACGACATAACATAAGAGACAGTCTTATAAAGATACCTCTCATCGCCGGTATGCAGTAATAAATAACAAAATTAGCAAAGTAACTCTTCCACATCTCCGCTCCTTTCCCTCCCACTGCCAACTGACACAACTATACAACTAACTTACCGTCGAAAGCACCTTCAGAATTCATAATTCTCCATAAAACTGAGTTTAAAGTTGAAATTAAAACAGAATTAAGCCATCGTCGGCGAGTTACTTGCATTAGTAGCGGTGCATCCCGTCGCTGTCGCGGTACACCCGCATTTACATAAAGCGCTGGCACCACTCCTGCCAGAATTACCATCAGCGCTTAATTATTTTGTTTATCTGACCACTAAACTGCTTTGACTTCTCCGAGAGACGTGGAACGGAGCCAGTGTGTTAATATTCCGCTGGATAAAGCGCTTTTTTCTCAATGTACGCTTTGGCCTCGAAGTGGCATTTACTCTTTAATGTAAATAAAGATAAAAGCAATATGTTTGAATAAAGCACCAGAGAGAAATATTCTTTTTCATGTATAATCTTCCGTCAACTCATTAAGTACAAAAGTAAGTACCAATCGACTTACTAAAAGAATATTATGAACACAAAAACATCGCGCCACTGAGAAACATAATTCTTAAAGTCTTTGTTCCACGTTTTATTCTGAAACAAACTAATACAATATTTCGCGAATCTCAAGACAAATATGTATTTGTCACAAGTTGTTTTTGAAAAGGTGTTCCAAAGTGTCAACTTTCGGAGTAAAATAATGATATTATAACTTTTTGTGTTTAGTGTCCGTTATGTTTGCTAATGTATTGACAATATTGACATGTCAACAGAAATTGGACAATACAGCGTAACGTTCTGCGGTCGAATAAAATTTATCATCTGTGAAATATTTTCAACCATAAGCACGTTTTGTATCACAAATGAATGAAGTAGGTACATATCAATAATTTTGCTGTACGACCAATATTTTCTTTGCTGCCGGCGTTGGTAATATGTGTAATTTAAAGTTGGTAATATGGAAATCAGAATTTAAAATTGAAAGGGAGTGAAATTGGGTGGTGTGGATTCGGCGGAACTGTGTACAAGCACTTCCATTGGATATCTATTCAAATTGGGGAAATACACTGAAAGGAACGGATTAGAAGCAAATGTGTTTAGATTGATATGATTTTATAGCTAAGCAGTAAATATGAATGTATAGTAATTTTAGTGATATTTCTATGAATCAATTTAGAAGTTTTTGATGACCGTGTTCAATTTTGTTAAGTGTGTACTTGTCAAGCGTGTTTTTAAAGCAAATTATTTAAATTCATTTAAGCTTGAATCTTATAAAATACTAGCTTCTGCCAGCGCCTTCGCCCGCATGAATGTCCTACCCGGTATCCTATGTGCTATTTCAGTTTATTATCTATCTCTCTGTTTCATCCAGATCCGTTAAGCCGTTCAGGCGTGATTGAGTAACAAACATACATACAGCCAAACTACCACATATATATTGGAGATGTTTCCAAGAATAGTACGTACAATTTTATTGTAGGACTAGCTTCTGCCAGCGGCTTCACCTGCGTTAATGTCGAAAATTGTCCCGAGGGAACATATTCCCGGGATAAAAAATCCTATGTGCTATGCCTGACTATAATCTATCTCTGTGCCAAATTTCATCCAGATCCGTTCAGTAGTTTTTGCGTGAAAGAGTAACAAACATACATCCTCACAAACTTTCGCATTTATAATATTATAAAGTAGGATAGGATAGGATAGATGGACCCCTTTTCCGCACTTAGACTCGCATTTGGTCCGTTGTGCGTGCAGGCCTCCTCTCTGAGAGAGGGAATGGGCCGCTATCCACCTCGCGGGCCCAGTGCATCTTAGTGGATGTCACATATCTTCGAATTTTTGGTTCCAAGACATGGCAGTTGCCTTACGATATTTTCCTTCACTGTTTTGAGAGCAGTGGTGATGTAATAATTTACGCAAAGTAAAGCGCCTGCCTGGGATCGAACCCATGATCTGCAATTTGTAAGTCGTGGCCGTTATCACTGGGCTGCTCTCTCTTTAAGAGCCCGCTTTATCTTTAAGAGTTTGAATTTTTCATTTGTTTTAAATTTTATTGTATAACCAGGATATATAAACACTCAAGACAAAACACGATGAAGCGATTTACTTCAACAATACAAGCGCAGCCTTAGCTTTTATTACATCCACAACAAGAACGGGCACAAAAGAAATATTTGTACGTACTTGGCCATTCAAAAACGAACACAGTCGACAAGGGATTACTGCACGACAAAGTTTACCAACTCGCGGTTACGATGCTTCGAGGTTCGCCAAATATCATCTAATGTCGCCTCCACAGAGAATATTTATTAAAACTAAAGCAATACAAAGCAATCCAAAACGTTCAAGTTTCACGAGAAGTAATATTTGCGGTAATATAAAAAGATATTTAGTTGTTAAGGTGGAGCTACACAGAATGCGGGTCACGAAAGAAAGCGATCCAATTCGATTGACGCTGTCGAACGATTGAAGTTACTATTAGGGTCGATACTCATATACTTAATCGACGAATATATCGTCAAAACTGCAATCTTGCTTACTGTACCTACGTCCATAAGAGGACCAAGATAATGAGATAATATAGCCTTTTATTCAGATCAACTTTCTATTAGCTAACAAATTCTATTAGATTTGAAATCTTGAAATTTAATCTCGTCTAGAATTTGGTTCTGCAGATCTTTTTGCCAGTCAGCTCTTCCAACCTTTTCCATTCGTGTCTTTCTAGAGCCACTCTGTTCCTCGAGAGGGCCCTAGACAAATTAATATTTGATCATTGAAAATAATGTCGCCTCCACAGAGAATATTTATTAAAACTAAAGCAATACAAGGCAATCCAAAACGTTCAAGTTTCACGAGAAGTAATATTTGTGGTAATATAAAAAGATATTTAGTTGTTTAGGTGGAGCTACACAGAACACGGGTCACGAAAGAGAGCGATCCAATTCGATTGACGCTGTAGAACGATTGAAGTCACTATTAGGGTCGATACTCATATACTTAATCGACGAATATATCGTCAAAACTGCAATCTTGCTTACTGTACCTACGTCCATAAGAGGACCAAGATAATGAGATAATATAGCCTTTTATTCAGATCAACTTTCTATTAGCTAACAAACTCTATTAGATTTGAAATCTTGAAATTTAATCTCGTCTAGAATTTGGTTCTGCAGATCTTTTTGCCAGTCAGCTCTTCCAACCTTTTCCATTTGTGTCTTTCTAGAGCCACTCTGTTCCTCAAGAGGGCCCTAGACAAATTAATATTTGATCAGTGAAAATAATTTTTTCAGAAAGTCCAAAATATTTGTGAGACTGACGTTCACTAGTCAATAGTCGTAAAAAGTCACATTTTCCATCCTAAAAAAAATGTACGGTGATAACGATTGTCACACCACAAATTGAAACAATGTCATTTTGTCTAGACAGATAATAGTACATTACTGCAGCGGCCAGCAAAATAGGCATTGATGGACGAACGTGTAAATGTGGGCCGAGGCGAAGCCAAGGCACACATACGTAAGTCCATCAATGCCTAGTTGTGGCCAAGGCTTGTATAGTACTTTTCTCAAACGATGCGCGGAAATTAAAACTAAGTAGTACCTAGAACTCATTTTGTCAAAATCAATGACGAACAACAATAATTGTTCCCGCGTTAAAGTGTTCCTTTGTTTTTTTTTCAATAAACAGCGTTCTATTTGCAAGCCAGTTCGAAATTTAAATAAAACCTTTGATAAGTTACCTCCTTGGTTGCCATGTTTCGGAGTAAAACGTCGTTCCATTTTTAAACTACAAGACAGATATGAGTTTACTATGGAATTTATTTGACAACCTTCTTCGAGATAAATCGAAATTGCTGTACTGGTCAAATACATGCGCGCAGCGGCCGGCAAAAGTTGTATGAAAATCCATATCTGTCGTATCTAGCGGCCAAATAAATTACATAGTAAACTCATATCTGTCGTGTCATTTAAAAATGGAACGATCTTATACTCCGAAGCATGGCAAACAAGGAGGTAACTTATCAAAGGTTTTATTTAAATTTCGAACTGGCTTGCAAATAGGACGCTGTTTATTGTAAAAAAAAAAAAACACTTTAACGCGGGAACAATTGTTGTTCGTCATTGATTTTGACAAAATGAGCTCTAGGTACTACTTAGTTTTAATTTCCGCGCATTATTTGAGAAAAGTACTATACAAGCCTTGGCCACAACTAGGCATTGATGGACTTACGTATGTGTGCCTCGGCTTCGCCTCGGCCCACATTTACACGTTCCATCAATGCCTCTTTTCTGGCCGCTACAGTAATGTACTATTATTATTCAAGACGTCCATTACTGCACATAGGCCCTCAAATGTGCCACATCGAACGGTATTCGATTTGCGTATAACATCCAGCGGACATTCGCGGCTCTCACCAGGTTTTCAGGTCATCTGTTAAGACAGTGAAAATTATTATAACTATACTAAATGGAAGCAAAAATCAAGCTTTAAAAAGAGTAAAGTAAAAGCAAATTGACAAAAATTTATTGATTTTTTACTTCAATTTGTATGAATTGTGCAAAAATATTTGTTAATAAACAATAATTTGTTTTAATTTAGAATCGAAAAAATAATACGATCACGAAACAAAGTACAGCAAAAACATAAGAATATCAAGCATTCTTGTAATTCCTACATTGTAAGAAGATAGAAACCCGATTGTAGACTAACATTCACATGAAAATAAAACACATAGAGATACGGTAGACATAATTATGCAGATTTGCGGAATACGGATAGAGAAGCATAAACAGAGCAATCCGTTCTTGTAAGACCACTGCAAACTACGCTCCTACATTAATAGCAATAGATGCTATCTTGACTCTGGCTTATGAACCGCACACAAATCAACACAAATTTCATCCGCCACTGATTCAATTTCTCGCGTATAAGTGAACGCATTTGGCTGGAGCCGAGCTCCATAAAATATGCACAAGCTTACATAAGTGCAGGTGGAATAGTATTACGATTCAATGATGAATGAAGACGGATTGCTCTGTTTATGCTTCTCTATCCGTATTCCGCAAATCTGCATAATTATGTCTACCGTATCTCTATGTGTTTTATTTTCATATGAATGTTAGTCTACAATCGGGTTTCTATCTTCTTACAATGTAGGAATTACAAGAATGCTTGATATTCTTATGTTTTTGCTGTACTTTGTTTCGTGATCGTATTATTTTTTCGATTCTAAATTAAAACAAATTATTGTTTATTAACAAATATTTTTGCACAATTCATACAAATTGAAGTAAATAATCAATAAATTTTTGTCAATTTGCTTTTACTTTACTCTTTTTAAAGCTTGATTTTTGCTTCCATTTAGTATAGTTATAATAATTTTCACTGTCTTAACAGATGACCTGAAAACCTGGTGAGAGCCGCGAAAGTCCGCTGGATGTGATACGCAAATCGAATACCCATCTCCTCAACTCCAAATACTTGAGAAACTAGAAACTAGGCTAGTTAAAAGTTGTCAAAAAAGCCTACAACAAACTTCCTTCGCCTCTATACAAAGTGACATTATTATTCCATCAGTGTTAACGATTATCGAAGACGATTAGGATACGCTACCAAAGTTTCACTTGTACAATCCTAAAAATTTTGAGCATTTCGACCACAGGTTTCGACAATCGCTATCGCTAATACTCGCGACTCTATCACTTTGTCTCAAGACTCTTTACCATTTATCTTTCATCATAATCATAATCATCACCACCAGCCTTTTAATATTTCACAGGCCTCCTCTCTGTGAGAGGGAATGGGCTATAATACACCACGCAGGCCCAGTGCGAGTTGGTGGATGTCACATGTCTTCAAATTTTTTTTCTAGGACATGCCGGTTTCTTCACGATGATTTCCTTCACCTTTTTGAGAGCAGTGGTGACGAAATATTTTTTTACAAAGTAAAGAGTCTGCCTGGGTTCGAACCCACGACCTATAATTTAAAAGTCGTGGCCGTTACCACTCGGCCACCTGCACTGCTCTCTCTTTAAGAGCTTGCTTCATCTTTAAGAGTTTGAATTGTTTCATTTCTTTACCTACAACACCACATAAGAGACAGTCTAATAAAGATACCTCTCATCGCCGGTATGCAGCAATAAATAACAAAATTAGCAAAGTAACTCTTCCACATCGCCGCTCCTTTCCCTCCCACTGCCAACTGACACAAGTATACAACTAACTTACCGTCGAAAGCACCTTCAGAATTCATAATTCTCCATAAAACTGAGTTTAAAGTTGAAATTAAAACAGAATTAAGCCGTCGTCGGCGAGTTACTT
This sequence comes from Anorthoa munda, assembly GCA_945859665.1. Lineage (NCBI taxonomy): Eukaryota > Metazoa > Arthropoda > Insecta > Lepidoptera > Noctuidae > Anorthoa > Anorthoa munda. The sequence continues at coordinate 18,989,576 of OX243908.1, forward strand.
GCATTAGTAGCGGTGCATCCCGTCGCTGTCGCGGTACACCCGCATTTACATAAAGCGCTGGCACCACTCCTGCCAGAATTACCATAAGCGCTTAATTATTTTGTTTATCTGACCACTAAACTGCTTTGACTTCTCCGAGAGACGTGGAACGGAGCCAGTGTGTTAATATCCGCTGGATAAAGCGCTTTTTTCTCAATGTACGCTTTGGCAGCGAAGTGGTATTTACTCTTTAATGTAAATAAAGATAAAAGCAATATGTTTGAATAAAGCACCAGAGGATTAACGTGTGTGTTTTGAGAGTTACCTGCTTACTTCTTTGTTCTTTGTTTTTCATTAAAATTTAAATATGTTCGATAGCTTTCCATCTGCATACTAATCTAATCCTGGTCTAAATAAAAGAAACCAATCTAATTAACTTCAACAAAATATTCTGCAACGTTATTACTGTATTGCTTCATTTGTTTTTGAATAAAGGCTAGTACTTCTTGATAGTGCTTGACATTATGTATCTAGTAACTGAATTGAAGTGTAGTTAAATTGAAGCCTACTTAATGAACTCCAACAAATAACCTGCAATGTTAGAAGGCAAGCTAGATAATATATAGAGACCTTCTTTTTAGGGTTCCGTACCAATAGGGTAAAATAACTAAGACTCCACTGTTCGTCGGTCTGTCTGTCACCCTCACCAGGCTATATCTCATGAACCGTTATAGCTAGACAGTTAAAAATTTCACAGATGATGTGAAACGTTTTCACAGAATAAAATAAATATTTATTTGGGGCTCCCATACAACAAATATGACTTTTTTGTAATAAGGAACCCTTCGTGTGCGAGTCCGACTCGCACTTGGCCAGTTTTTTTTATTTTCTCATATGTCTCACATAAAGAGATATTCTACTTATCCAGTGTTTCAGATATTTTATCTTCTTACTTTATAATATTATAAATGCCAAAGTTTGGATGGATGGATGTTTGTTTGTTACTCAATCACGCTAAAACGGCTGAACGGATTTGGATGGAATTTGGCGCAGAAATAGATTATAGTCTGGAATAGTCGGAGGATACATATTCGCGGGCTGTCTGACCAAAGCCAGATGTATCCTCCGACTGCACAGCATGATTTTCTTCTTGTTTACGTCTTTTTAGTTCGCTTCTTAAACAGTCGGGTTTTTTTTATATTTTTAATAACTTTTTTTTAAAACTTTACATATAAACCTAGCAGTAGACACGTTTCAATTGACAATCTACCGAAACACGTAATTATGACATGCCTAGCTTCAGCCAGCGGCTCCGCCCGCGTGACAGTCGAAAATTATTTCGAGGGAACTTATTCCCGGGATAAAAAATCCTATGTGCTATTCCAGATAATAATCTATATCTGTGCCAAATTTCATCCAGATCTGTTCAGCCGTTCGAGCGTGAAGAAGTAACAAACACTCACAGACTTTCGCCTTTATAATATTAGTGTGATATCTTGCGAAAAATCCCAGATTCAAAGGATAAAATATGAATTACTTTTGAACGATTGAGCCGATGCGATATCAACCAAGCGTAGCTAAAAACACTCTCGACAAAGTCACCTTTCAAACAAAAAAACTAAATCAAAATCGGTTCATCCGTTTAGCAGCTATGATGCCACAGACAGACACACAGATACACAGCAGCACACGTCAAACTTATAACACCCTTCTTTTTCCGTCGGGGGTTAAAAATTTGTATGTATTGCCATATAACAAATAGTTAACGGACAGTCATTCTACTACTTCTGTTAATTTATTCATGTCTATCTAATACTCCTATTATGCTTCATTTGGTTTTACAATAAAAATATAATCAAACCAACTCGTTAATTGTCGTTGTGGCCCAGTGGCTAAGACCTCGCCTCTCGTGTTTGGGGTTCAAATCCGAGCAAGTACCAATATGACTTTTCAAATTCATATGTACTTTCTAAGTGTATCTTGGACATCACAGACAGTGGTGACGGAAAACATCGTGAGGAAACATGGAAGTCCATGGATAATGTAAGTCTGAAATCGCCAACCCACATTGAAAAAGCGTGGTGATCATTGCTCGTGCCTTCTCTGTATGAGAAGAGGCCTTTACCCTGCAGTGCTACCTGTTGTGCCCTGTATTACTATTGTTAACTTTAGAAGAATACTCTCCATGTTTCAAGGCATAGTTTATTTAAACAGCAAGTTCACCCATTGATTACTGCAACGAATGTCGCCGGTCACAGTATTGCCATATAACAAATAGTTCACGTACGGTCATTAAGCAACTCCTGCTACACAGTTCAACAGTCGTATTTTAATTACCTTTTAATGTCACTAAACTACACGCCAAACTTCGTATTTAAATTAATAAAACCTAACAACAGTTCTAACTAGGAATTTCCGCTATGCATACTGATGTGGATTACATTAAACTACATTTCACGGTGGCTGCATTAGTAATGTAATTAAAACAGGAATATAAATAACGTTAAATGAGAAAAACTTGGTAGCGTTTTTTGTAAATGCTTTATTTTTCAGAACGTACACGACGTAACGGACGTACTTCATAGAAGTATAGCCTTTTTAACCGACTTCAAAAAAAGTAGGAGGTTGTCAATTCATCGGCATCTTTTATGATATTTTTTTTATGTATGTAAAAAATATTTAGTTATTAAGGCAGAGCTACACAGAATGCGGGTCGCGAATGAGAGCGATTCCATTCGATTGACGCTGTCGAACGATTGAAGTCACTATTAGGGTCGATACTCGTATACTTAATCGACGAATATATCGTCAAAACTGCAATCTTGTTTACTGTACCTACGTCCATAAGAGGACCAAGATAATGATATAATATAGCCTTTTATTCAGATCAACTTTCTATTAGCTAACAAATTCTATTAGATTTAAAATTTTGAAATTTAATCTCGTCTAGAATTTGGTTCTGCAGATCTTTTTGCCAGTCAGCTCTTCCAACCTTTTCCATTCGTGTCTTTCTAGAGCCACTCTGTTCCCCAAGAGGGCCCTAAACAAATTAATATTTGATCAGCGAAAATAATTTTGTCAGAAAGTTCAAAATATTTGTGAGACTGACGTTCGCTAGTGAATAGTCGTAAAAAGTCACATGTTCCATCCTAAAAAAAATGTACGGTGATAACGATTGTCACACCACAAATTGAAACAATATCACTTTGTCTAGACAGATAAATACTATTTATTATTCAAGACGTCCATTATTCAAATGTGCCACATCGAACGGTACTCGATTTGCGTCTCACATCCAGCGGACTTTCGCGGCTCTCACCAGGTTTTCAGGTCATCTGTTAAGACAGTGAAAATTATTTTAACTGTACTAAATGAAAGCAAAAGTCAAGCTTTAAAAGAAAAGTTAATTAAAAAAATCAAAAATCCCAACTGCTTAAAAAGCAAACTAAAAAGACGTAAACAAGAAGAAAATCATGCTGTGCAGTCGGAGGATACATATTCGCGAGCTGGCGGACCAAAACCAGATGTATCCTCCGACTGCACAGCATGATTTTCTTCTTGTTTACGTCTTTTTAGTTTGCTTTTTAAGCAGTCGGGTTTTTTGATTATTTTAATTAACTTTTTTTATTTACAACTTTTTAGTTAATTTTTTTAGAATTAGGTACATTTAAACATATAAGTGTTATATTTTTGAAATCGCCTCTTAAAATCCTTTATTTTGATACCCCACACGATGGGTTGTGAAGAAAAAAGAAATTATTTTCCCCACAAAATGGCGCCCAAAAGCCGCCATTTTTTTTCCAATTTTAATGTAGCCAGTGACACTCGCAGGATTAAGACAAATCGATTTACGTAAGAATCATCAAAATCGGCCAACGCATTTGTTCTCTAGAACGCCACATAGGAACAAACATACATACATACATACGTACATACATACTTACATACATACATACATAGACTGATAAACACATTACCCTCCTTCGGCAGTCGGGTAAAAAAAGTGAAGTTAAAGCAAATTGACAAAAATTTATTGATTATTTACTTCAATTTGTATGAATTGTGCAAAAATATTTGTTAATAAACAACTATGTCTGGTTTAATTTAGAATCTAAACAATAATACGATCACGAAACAAAGTACAGCAAAAACATAAGAACATCAAACATTCTTGTAATTCCTACATTGTAAGAAGATAGAAACCCGATTGTACACTTATATTCACATAAAAATAAAACACACAGAGATACGGTAGACATATGCAGATTTGCGGAATACGGATAGAGAAGCATAAACAGAGCAATCCGTCTTCATACATCATTGAATCGTGATACTATTCTACCTGCACTTATGTAAGCTCGTGCATATTTTATGGAGCTCGGCTCCAGCCAAATGCGTTCACTTATACGCGAGAAATTGAATCAGTGGCGGATGAAATTTGTGTGCGGTTCATAAGCCAGAGTCAACATAGCATCTATTGCTTAATAGCAATAGATGCTATGTTGATATGCATTAATATGTAGGAGCGTAGTATGCAGTGGTCTTACAAGAACAGTGTCTCTCTTTTGGGAAATACCTGATTTCTAAATAAGAATTTGAAGTTGAGTATTTGTGAAATATAAAGTACTAGCTTCTGCCACCAGCTTCGCCCGCGTGAAAGTTGAAAATTGTCCCAAGGGAATATATTCCTGGGATAAAAAGTATCATATGTGTTATTCCAGACAATAATCTATCTCTGTGCCAAATTTCATCCAGATCCATCCAGCCGTTTGAGCTTGAAAGGTAACAAACATACAAACACATACACAAACTTTTGCCTTTGAAATATTTTATAGTGTGAAGTGTGATGGTTTCACATATTCTCAACTCCAAATACTCGATTCAGAAACTAAGCTAATTAAAAGTTGTCAAAAAAGTCTGCAACATACTTCCGTAGCCTCTATACAAAGTGACATATTATTATTATATCAGTGTTAACGATTGTCGAAGACGATTAGGATACGCTACCGAAATCTCACTTGTACAATCCTAAAAATTTTGAGCATTTCGACCAAAGGTTTCGACAATCGCTATCGCTAATACTCACGACTCTATCACTTTGTCTCAAGCCTCTTTATCATTTATCTTTCATCGCCTTTAAATATTTCCACTGCTAGGACACAGGCCTCCTCTCTGTGAGAGGGAATGGGCTATAATACACCACGCGGGCCCAGTGCGGGTTGGTGGATGTCACATGTCTTCGAGTTTTTGGTTTTAGGACATGCCGGTTTCTTCACGATGATTTCCTTCACCTTTTTGAGAGCAGTGGTGACGAAATATTTTTTTACAAAGTAAAGAGTCTGCCTGGGTTCGAACCCACGACCTATAATTTAAAAGTCGTGGCCGTTACCACTGGGCCACCAGTGCTCTCTCTTTAAGAGCCCGCTTCATCTTTAAGAGTTTGAATTGTTTCATTTCTTTACCTACGACATCACATAAGAGACAATCTAACAAAAATAACTCTCAACAATAAATAACTGAATTAGCAAATTAACTCTTCCACATCTCCGCTCCTTTCCCTCCCACTGCCAACTGACACAAGTATACAACTAACTTACCGTCGAAAGCACCTTCAGAATTCATAATTCTCCATAAAACTGAGTTTAAAGTTGAAATTAAAACAGAATTAAGCCGTCGGCGGCGAGTTACTTGCATTAGTAGCGGTGCATCCCGTCGCTGTCGCGGTACTCCCGCATTTACATAAAGCGCTGGGCACCACTCCTGCCAGAATTACCATAAGCGCTTAATTATTTTGTTTATCTGACCACTAAACTGCTTTGACTTCTCCGAGAGACGTGGAACGGAGCCAGTGTGTTAATATTCCGCTGGATAAAGCGCTTTTTTCTCAATGTACGCTTTGGCAGCGAAGTCGCATTTACTCTTTAATGTAAATAAAGATAAAAGCAATATGTTTTAATAAAGCACCAGAGGGTTAACGAGTGTGTTCTGAGAGTTATCTGCTTACTTCTGTGTTGTTTGTTTTTCATTAAAATTTAAGTAGGTTCGATAGCTTTCCATCTGCACACTAATTTAATCCTGGTCTAAATAAAAGAAACCAATCTAATTAACTTCAACAAAATATTCTGCAACGTTATTACTGTATTGCTTCATTTGTTTTTGAATAAAGGCTCTTCTAAGGATTCTTGATAGTGCTTGACATTATGTATCCAGTAACTGAATTGAAGTCTAATTAAATTGAAGCCTACTTAATGAACTCCAACAAATAACCTGCAATCTTAGAAGGCAAGCTAGATAATATATACAGACCTTCTTTTTAGGGTTCCGTACCAACAGGGTAAAATAACTAAGACTCCACTGTTCGTCGGTCTGTCTGTCACCCTCACCAGGTTAAAAATTTCACAGATGATGTGAAACGTTTTCACATAATAAAATAAATATTTATGTGGGGCTCCCATACAACAAATATGACTTTTTTGTAATAAGGAACCCTTCGTGCGCGAGTCCGACTCGCACTTGGCCAGTTTTTTTATTTTCTCATATGTCTCACATAAAGAGATATTCTACTTATCCAGTGTTTCAGATATTTTATCTTCTTACTTTATAATATTATAAATGCCAAAGTTTGGATGGATGGATGTTTGTTTGTTACTCAATCACGCTAAAACGGCTGAACGGATTTGGATGGAATTTGGCGCAGAAATAGATTATAGTCTGGAATAGTCGGAGGATACATATTCGCGGGCTGGCTGACCAAAGCCAGATGTATCCTCCGACTGCACAACATGATTTTCTTCTTGTTTACGTCTTTTTAATTCGCTTCTTAAATAGTAGGGTTTTTTATTTTTTTATTTTTAAACTATACATATAAACCTAGCAGTAGACACGCTTCAATCGACAATCTATCGAAACACGTAATTATGACATGACTAGCTTCAGCCAGCGGCTCCACCCACCCGCGTGATAGTCGTTAATTATTCCGAGGGAACTTATACCCGGGATAAAAAGTATAATCATATGTGCTATTCCAGATAATAATCTATATCTGTGCCAAATTTCATCCAGATCCGTCCAGCCGTTCGAGCGTGAAGAAGTAACAAACATACACACTCACAGACTTTCGCCTTTATAATATTAGTGTGATGTGTTGCGAAAAATCCCAGATTCAAAGAATAAAATATGAATTACTTTTGAACGATTGAGCCGATGCGATATCAACCAAGCGTAGCTAAAAACACTCTCGACAAAGTCACCTTTCAAACAAAAAAAACTAAATCAAAATCGGTTCATCCGTTTAGCAGCTATGATGCCACAGACAGACACACAGATATACAGCAGCATACGTCAAACTTATAACGCCCCTCTTTTTCCGTCGGGGGTTAAAAATTTGTATATATTGCCATATAACAAATAGTTGTTAATTTATTCATGTCAATCTAATACTCCTATTATGCTTCATTTAGTTTTTCAATAAAAATATAATAAAACCAACTCGTTAATTGTCGTTGTGGCCCAGTGGCTAAGACCTCGCCTCTCGTGCTTGGGGTTCAAATCCGGGCAAGTACCAATATGACTTTTCAAATTCATATGTACTTTCTAAGTGTATCTTAGACATCACAGACAGTGGTGAAGTAAAACATCGTGAGGAAACATGGAAGTCCATGGTTAATGTAAGTCTGAAATCGCCAACCCACATTGAAAAAGCGTGGTGATCATTGCTCGTGCCTTCTCTGTATGAGAAGAGGCCTTTACCCTGCAGTGCTACCTGCTGTGCCCTGTATTACTACTGTTAACTTTAGAAAAATACTCTCCATGTTTCCTGTCAAGGCATAGTTTATTTAAACAGCAAGTTCACCCATTGATTACCGCAACGAATGTCGCCGGTCACAGTATTGCCATATAACAAATAGTTCACGTACGGTCATTAAGCAACTCCTGCTACACAGTTCAACAGTCGTATTTTAATTAACTTTTAATGTCACTAAACTACACGCCAAACTTCGTATTTAAATTAATAAAACCTAACAACAGTTCTAACTAGGAATTTCCGCTATGCATACTGATGTGGATTACATTAAACTACATTTCACGGTGGCTGCATTAGTAATGTAATTAAAACAGGAATATAAATAACGTTAAATGTGAAAAACTTAGAAGCGTTTTTTGTAAAAGCTTTATTTTTCAGAATAATTAGTGATGTACTTCATAGAATGACAAAATAAATATGAGATATTTTTGAAGAGACAGGCAATCTTACCCCCGTTTTCTGAAAATGAATCTTCTTCTTTTCAAAATTTTAACACAAGTCAAGTAATGCGATTGGTTCTTGAGAATTCACTCAACGCGCGTTTAACAATTTGTCACATTAATTTTGCGATATTTTTTTATCAAGATACTAAGTCTTAGTATCAGTTAGTTCATACTGGAAGATATGCCAATTCTACAAAAATACAAGACAATAAGTGAAAACTAACTTCCGAAACATATTTTCTACTTTCTCAGCACCGAAAGCGTTCTCAATGAATTCCTGATTGGCTAAGGGTATACGAAGTGGAGAAATTAAACACGTAACTTCAAAGAACTTGATGTGGGTACAGTAATTTAGTTTGCAGAGTCCTCGCTGGACTTACGTCCGTCTTGGAGGAGACAGTTAATAAGATATATTCGTATATAAACCTTTAACTGTTATAGATTTATCGCTTTCTGCATATGCTTTTGTAGATAGCCTAGATGAAAAATGTTTATGAATGGAGAACAAATCGTTTGGGACCCATTCAGGATCTCAAACACTTTGTTGGTTTTGAAAGTGACTTGTGAGTTTTTGTACACTGACACCCCAAAAGCCATCTCCTTTCGTTCAGTCCTTCAAAGGGTTGTCTATAAGAGATTGCAAAACCGATTTAAGACCGCCCATTGTACACTCCTTTTTTTAATGTTTGTCTTGTTCCTAATATGAGGTGTGCAACCAAGTAAATTTTTTATAAAATAATACTGCTCCTTGATACTTAGGTACTTCATAAGAAAATTCATTTCAAAGTGAGTGGCATTCCCTGCCGGAGTCTGTATTTCCTGATAGCTACAACCTGGGAGTCTTCAAGTCAAGAGTGAATAGGTTTCTTCTAGGCAAGCTTGCTTCATCGTCGATCACATCATCGCTTACCATCAGGTGAGATAGTGGTCAAGCGCAAGCCTATCAAAAAAAAAAAAGAAATGCTATGTTCATATTCATATTATGTTTAGTTAAGATGGTATTTGATTTAAAAATTTAGGGTAAATCCAGAAGTATAAGAAGGTAAAGGTACCGTAGGAGAAACCGTAAAGTAGAGCAATATGCAGACATCAATAGTTATTTTATTTCATTCTTATTACTTTTCCTCCTTGACTGTTATTCACCAACTATTTCATGTATTGATGACAAGTATTGATAATTCTGAGTTTTCGTATTATTCACAAAAAGATAAAATAAACAGTAACGGATGTCAGTCAGGAAGTTAATATTGAATACGGACGTCGATCTTTTTTGCGGTTATAAATCACTTATTGTTTTTGTCTTCATTGAGGAAAATGTCGTGACCTTAGGCTGAAAGAGACTTGACAAAAACATAATTTACTTTTTATTGTGAGCGACGGTGCCGCACGGGTCGATCTTCAAGGTTAAACAACGCTTGCCGAGTTCGGTCTGGGGATGGGTGACTATCTTTAACGTATGTATATTTATGTATATTTTTTTATGTTCATCGATTTCTCCATTAATTGTGGACCGATTTAAAAAAAAAATATTTTGAATGAGTATGCTCCCGAATTGGTTCCATTTAAATTTGGTGAAGATCTGATAAAATCTTCGGAGACATGGAACAGAACTCTTCAATAAATGACGGCCAATCTCTCGAGATCACTGGAATCGCATGTCTGTTTATTGTTTACACCAATTCATAACATAACATCACGCCAGTACGCTCTAAAGGGCAGATGTGTACATTTCGTCCTGATACACTCTCATTTCACCGGTTATGTTGAAAATTCATGTTATTCGGGTATACTATTCTGGCATAACTTTGGCTATTATAAGTACCTTACTATAGAAATTGCCCATAATGTACCAAAACTAAAAACTCAATCAATCTGCCTAGCCTTTTTCCCAACTCTATTGAGGTCGGCTTCCAGTCTTACCGGATTCAGCTGAGTACCAGTGTTTACATAGAGCGACTGCCTATCTGACCTCCACAACCCAGTAACTGGGTAACCCTTGGCAAAACTGCTGTCAGATCTCAAGCTTCTGACTACCCGTGACGACTGTCAAAGATCTTCAAACGCCGGGACCAACGGCTAAACGTGCTTTCCGAGACACGGAGGAAACTCGGTATATTGAAATGGTCACCCATCCACGGACCAAATTCGTCAAGCGTTGCTTAACCTTGATGATCGACCAGTGCGACTGTTATTATTTAGCCACGAGCTCCTCACAACCACAACTAAAAAGTGAAACATAAAAACTTTTAAACAAAAAAATACAACTGACTTCCAAATAAAACACCGCAAAGTGAATAAAAAAAGTTAATTAAAAAAATCAAAAAACCCGAATGCTTAAAAAGCGAACTAAAAAGATGTAAACAAGAAGAAAATCATGCTGTGCAGTCGGAGGATACATGTTCGCGAGCTGGCTGACCAAAACCAGACGTATCCTCCGACTGCACAGCATGATTTTCTTCTTGTTTACATCTTTTTAGTTCGCTTTTTAAGCAGTCGGGTTTTTTGATTTTTTTAATTAACTTTTTTTATTTATAACTTTTTAGTTATCTTTTTTTAGAATTAGTTACATTTTAACATATAAGTGTTATAAATTTTTGAAATCAGCTCTTAAAGCCCTTTATTTTGATACCCCACACGATAGGTTCGGAAGAAAAAAAAAATTTCTTCCCCACAATATGGCGCCCAAAACCCGCCATTTTTCTATTTTCCAATTTTAATGTAGCCAGTGACACTCGCAGGGTTAAGACGAATCGATTGACGTAAGAACCATCAAAAACGGCCAACGTGTTTGGTCTCTAGAACGCATAGGAACAAACATACATACATACATACATACATACATACATACATACATACATACATACATACATACATAGACTGATAAACACATTACCCTCCTTCGGCAGTCGGGTAAAAATAACATCAATTTTGGAAGCCGGTGGCAAAAAAAATTAAGAAACAGAGACAGGAATACCGACTTCCGAAATTAAAGTAATTTTTTACTTTGAAGTGTTTTATTTGGAAGTAGGTTGTATTTTTTTGTATAAAAAAATATTTTCTGCATAGCGAGAATCCTCCGTGCCTCTGAAAGCAAGTTAAGCCTTTGGTCCCAGCTGTCATTAGAAGATCTTTGACAGTCGTTACGGGTAATTAGAAGCCTGAAATCTGACTCCTTTCTTGCCGAGGTGTAGTTAGTTAATGGGTTGTGGAGGTCAGATAAGCAGTACATGTATAAATTAAAATTTAAATAATCCCCCGAACTAAAAACCTCTACAAAGCAAAAAATAAGCCTCGTACTCGCGTCGGGGAACCGCCAACGTTTACAGCAGTTTATTTTATTTACTTAGCTATTGAAATGGATTGAAACTGCACTTGTTGTATATTATATGTTTGACTCAACATTTACTAAACTATTAAGGTTATTAAACAAGCTATTAAACTAGTAGTAGACATGCTTCAATCGACAATTTATCAATACATGTAATTATAACATGATATCTTGTGAAAACACCCAGATTCAAAAAGTAAAATGCGAATTACTTTTGAACGGTCAACCGTTTTCAATCCAACATAGCTAAGAACACTCTCGACAAAGTCACCTTACAAAAGAAAAAAATAATAATACAAAATTGGTTCTTCCGTTTAGAAGCTATGATGCCACAGACAGATACACAGCAACACACGTCAAACTTAAAACTTACAACATCCCTCTTTTTCTGTCGGCAATCAGAAATTCTGGTACTAAGTTGAATCCGGTTAGACTTACAAAAAAATAATGGGGAATAAGAGCTAGGCAGATTGTAACCGACGGTGATGTAGAAAAAATCTATATAATTATATAAAAATCAATCCCGCTATCCCTTGGTCACGGCATCACGCGTGAACGGCTGGACCGATTTCGCTTATTCTTTTTTTGTTGTGTTCGTTATTGTTAGGAGAAGGTTCTTATGTAGGGTAGGGTAGGGTAGGGTAGGTAGGGTATGTAGGGTAGGTAGAGTAGGGTAGGTAGGGTAGGTAGGGTAGGGTAGGTAGGGTAGGGTAGGTAGGGTAGGTAGGGTAGGTAGGGTAGGTAGGGTAGGTAGGGTAGGTAGGGTAGTGTTTGGTGTTTTTATGGCAAAACAAAGTTTGCCGGGTCAGCTAGTATTAAAATAAATAAATGTCTACATTCTTTTGCAGAATATTGTTGATAATTTAGTTCAACTATCAGCCGGGTGTATGCCGTGGTTAATTTGACTGCCAAACGTGGAGGTTTACGGTAACTGGCACAAAAGATAATGGATAATTTTAAACAGAAATTAAACTGTCATACCTACAAAGTTTTCTTTCGAATTTATGTAGGTTCAGGCTTGCCGTTGATTAAAATACCTACACACAGTCAAGAGTGATGTTTAGTTGGTCAGCGATAATATTGAAGTTAGGAAAATCTGAAATATAAATGAGAGTGAATATGTTACTTTTATGCAAACGTGCTCCTTCGTCAACCACATAAGCGCTGATTTGGTCAACGTTGAGCATTAGATAAGATAGAGGATAAATTTGAGGCTATCAATATTAAAAAGATTGCGTCACACAGAAATTATAGAATTTTGCCACTTATATTAGAAAGGCAAAAGTTGTGTGTGTGTTTGAAAAGAAAGAAAGAAAATGTGTTTAATTGTCACAAAACGACATACAATATAAGAACATGCTTATGCTTAATCCTTAACAATAGTATTTGTTGTACTTAAATGTGTGTGTGTTTGTATGTTTGTTACTTCTTCACACTCAAACGGCTGGCAATTTAGCACAGAGATAAATAATGGAATAGCACTAAGTATATTTTTTTATCCCGGTAATATGTTCCCTTGGGATAATTTTTAACACTAATGCGGGCGAAACTGCTGGCAGAAGCTAGTTTTGAAAATAAAATAAACGAGAAAACACATTTCCCAAAGTAACCATAACATTAATTCTGAACATCTGTTCCAGTGTGGTTTCTACCACAAAATTCAAGTTTCTCCTTTTACTAGAATTTACAAAACACACATTCATCTGTTATTCATGGGACACAATAAAGACAGACTGCGCTTTAAATCATTTTTAGTGTGCCTTATCTTATAAACGGGAACCATTTTAGGATTGCTTATCTTGCCGCGACGCCGCGACATTTTCCTTGTTGCCGCACCTTTGTTTTTGGAACTATGTCGTTCATCCAATTGTTCTAAATTTCATAGGCAGAATGGGTTATGGAATCATTTTATCTGGTTCATTCGATTGTTCGTCTTGAACCGCTGTTTCATCTGATGGTAAGCGATGATGCACTCGACCAAGCTTCACTGTAAGACTCCGGTTATAGCTCACTGGCAGAGAGTTTCAGTTTATTCACACCTACGCACAATAAAAAAATGGGTTTCCCCAATGATTTGTGTGAAAAAGTACTAAATCCGCAGTTATAGGAAAAACTGTGTTTTTCAAATGGTCAGTGATTGATTTTGTAATTTTTATTCACTATTTAATACGACGGAGGTACGAGGCTTAAATACTTACCTACCAACCAGCATTTCGATAAAAACAAACTTGTTTAATGGCCATTAAAAACCATGCTAATTAAATGACAGTGAACCCCGTTAATTACACCGCACTCCACAGAAGTACTCAAAACGAAATGAAGAATGCTTTCAAAAAAAGAACTCCAAAGCGAAACGCATCCGCAGATTTAAATTAAAACTTTTTAAATTAGGCTGTCAACATTTTCACCAACTTCTGTACATACTATACTTCTGTTTATTTAAATGGACATTGCCGAAAAAGGCCTTTATTGACAAGTATATAGTGTTGTGTATTCTTTAATGTTCATTCACTATGAACAAACTGGGGAGGTTTTTGCCCAGAAATGGAACATTCTAGTCTAAAAAAAAGAAAAAACGGTCCCTTCTAAATCTAGTAAATAATAATGCTAAGGCGAAGTATTTGAGTGCATTTTTAAGTAATCTTAGGTATCGGTTAGGTACTTTAATTTATTGGAATAAAGCCATAAATTTGGGACTCAGAAAGTAATTTACTGTATGTAACAGTCTTCAGCAGACCTTTTATGGTGCCAGGGCAATGTATGTTATGTCAGTACAACTCATAGTTTACATAGCACACGATATATCCGCCCGCTACTTTGTTTATGTAAGAGAAGTGATATAGAGAATCTGTAAACAATTTACGACTGTTTTATAGTTCCATAGATTTCTACGATTCTTTCGGTTGCTACTTATTCTAGTCGGATGCATTTGTTTTATTTATATTGTAGTCGTAGAATTGTTTTTATCTTTTTTCGTGTCGATTAACTCAAAGTATAGTCTCAACCTTTCAGAATTTTGTCCGACCAGTTTGTGACAGCTCGGACAGCTCTGTCATTCGCTACGTTCAAATCCCTTATGATGCAGGTGGTCGGGCATGAAGGGCCGGTGGTGTGTTTTGGATCATCATCATCATCATCAGCCTTTTAATGTGCCCACTGCTGGGACACAGGCCTTCTTTCTATGAGAGAGGGAATGGGCCTTAATCCACTACGCGGGCCCAGTGCGTGTTGGTGGATATTTTAGATGGGTCTATTATACTCCATTTGGCCAGGTTCTTCTACAGCGGCCAACCTGGATCTGCAATTGGTTAAGGGATTTCGAGATTAGCCACTGCAGTTTGTTTCTAGAGGACAGATGCTAAGCCGCAGTAATGAAATGTGGTGTATGTTTCAATAAATCACATTGCCCGAAAATTGCGCTGGCTTTCGAGGAGTTCGTATGTCACAAGAAGCTCTTATGTCTCTTCAGACGTGCAGGTTTGAGTTGAAGAATGTAGAATACTGATAATCTTAGTATCATATCGTACTATTCGTATCCATAATCTTTAAATATGCTTCGATGTCTCTAAATCAATCACACGGCAATTTCGGTAGTATATTCACGTGAGATAATTTTCTAGATCTACACGGGCGAAGCCGCTGGCAAAAGCTAATACTACATATCTATATTCTTGAAAATCTATGAAGTCTGAAGAAGTTTCTCATTTTACATGCCACGATAACTTTGTACGTAAAAAATTTAAAAGTGTTAGTTAAGAACGTGTTTAATGCCAAAGTTTTACAGATTTTCTGTCTAAAGTCGAGCTTGACAAACAATCTACTTTAAATTCTTAATTCAGAAATGGTGATAAGACTGCAAATTATTTAATGTCACCCTTGGAAATAATAAGCCGCTATGTAAAATTAACTCAGTCCACTGAAAAAATCTGCTGTAATTTTGAATGTCATTCTTGTAAAATATAGAGCTCGGGTCTGAATGGATTTTTAATTATTGTTCATTTGAAGTAATTTTTTATACCTACTCATTAGCATTTTTAGGCAGGTATTTAAAGTGATTGTTGAAAGAATATATTAGTACTAGCTTCTGCCAGCGGCTTCGCCCGCGTGAAAGTCGAAAATTTTTCGAGGGAACATATTCCCGAGATAAAAAGTATCCTATGTGTTATTCCTAATTATAATCTATCTCTGTGCCAAATTTCATCCAGATCCGTTCAGCCGTTCTGGCGTGAAGAAGTAACAAACATACAAACACACTCGCAAACTTTCGCCTTTATAATATTATAAAGTGTGATTGAGAGGCTAAATGACAGGTTTCATTCATTTCAAATTAAAAATGGCAGGGTTTCATACAAACTTTCATCCCCTATTTAACTCCTTTAGGGTTTGAATTTCGAAAAATCCTTCCTTATTCCTTGTCTACATTATAAAGGGAACCTCTGTGCAAAATTTCAGCTTTCTAGATCCAAGAATTTGGGCTGGGCGTTGATGAGTCAGTCAGTCAGTCAGGACTTTTCTTTTTATTTATATAGATTATTTATAATCGTGACAATAAGAAGTCCGATGACGTTTCTCATTTTACATGCCGCGTTAACTTTGCACGTAAGAAATTGATAAATTAAATTCACAATCCTAATTAATTACTATGTTAACCATACCACAGATAATATAATACTAGCGTTTTTCTTCTGATTATACCGATTATTTTTAGTAAATCGATCGTGTTCGGTTCCGTTCCATGGCGATAGATATATCATCATCTATATCCGTGGATCAGAACGGAACGGAACCAAACGCGATCGATATACAAAAGATAAGAAAAATAATCAATATAGAACGTCGGCACGGTTTCTTTGCATGGGATGAGACACCACTGCCCATACACTATAACAATAAGTAATATTCGTAAGCATCAAGTTTAATATAAAAAAATACTTAATAATATATAATATTATTAAGTATTTTTATTGCTGTCAAATTCGACTTCTTAGATTGTCACGACTATAATGATATGTTTATTTCGGGGGTATTTTGCAGTCGAAATTGAAATTTACCACAACCCTTTTCCAAACTTGGCTTCAATCGGCCTCTATTATTCCAGCTACCAGGTGCGGCTACATATCAATATATATAGGTAAAATTACTCTTCACATAGTGACCGCAGTAATGAACTCATTGGGCTTATTATATACCTATATGTACCTCACCTGGCAATACCTACGCAATGCGACATTACATCAACGATAACAAATTCTAAATTGTAAAATATTTAGGATTGACCCCTTAACATTTTTTCTATGGCTAAAGGCTATTGTTAATCGTCATTCTACTCCATAATAATCAAATATCTTTTGAAAAACAAACCCTTTTATTTGATATCCTTATCATAGGGGTTACTAAAAAATAACTGGTCCGCCATCTTTGGGAGTCCGCCATATATTGGATTTAGATTGACGTAATTTAGGTGACCGTGCATCGGTGCATTGTCATCCAAACCTAATGTGTACGCAAAAGTTCAGCTCAAACGGTTTGTACAAATAAACAGTTTTTTTTTTAAATTCGTTTGCTAGATTTGATGCATACATACTAACAAGGAAATTTAAATAAAAGCTTGTAATAACTACACTATTACAGACAATTTAATAATTACGCCTTGACTAAGCGTGTGGTAAAACACAAGATTAATGCCTGGCTACTGACATTGACATATTAACTTCAAAACTTTCGCGTTTCATAATGGAAAACAATATATCACGGGCATTTAACGCGATGATTTAGATTATTTATTTATTTATTATTTATTTATATTTTATTTATTTTTGGGTTAAATAGGTAAATAAATTATCTAAATCATCGCGTTAAATTCCCGTGATATATTGTTTGACATTGACATTGACATATAGTGATACCGAGGAGTTTCTAACCACTGTACACTAAAAAGTGATAGGTTTACATACACTATAGGCTTCAAAACAAACAAATACATACTCACTCTCATACACACACACTCACATACACACACGCACGCACCATCACACACTTACACATTTTTTTTTTTATTCTTTTCCTTTGCTTGTCCACTGCACGTACCAATATTTTGTAACCGCAATACGACTCAGTATGTATGGATATTCTTTTATAAGATACAGACAGGTTTCCTGCCTAGTTTAGGAAAGGAAGTCCTATGGCCCATTTTAATATTTGTTGTACTGGTTTTTCTTTATAACATTTAAGTATAACAGACAACTCTGTATGCCTTGTACAAACTACTTATTGTATTAAATTATTATTATTTTATGTATCTTTGAGATTCTCGGGCCCCTAGGGTCCCGGACCTTTGAAAGGCGTACCAGAGGCTTATACCAACTGGCAGAGGCCTTGTTAGACATGTAGCTATTATTATTATTAAGACATAAAAAAAAAACATTTAAATTTCGGCAGCCAGTGCTTTGGTTTCGTTCTTTTTTGACACCGACTTCCGAAGTTGAAGTTATTTTTCACATTGTAGTGTTTTTTATTTCGAAGTCGGTTGTATTTTCTTGTAAAATGTTTTATTTTTACCCGACTGCCGAAGGAGGGTAATGTGTTTATCAGTCTATGTATGTATGTAAGTATGTATGTATGTAAGTATGTAAGTATGTATGTATGTATGTATGTATGTATGTATGTATGTATGTTTGTTCCTATGTGGCATTCTAGAGACCAAACGCGTGGGCCGATTTTGATGGTTCTTACGTCAATCGATTCGTCTTAGCCCCGCGAGTGTCACTGGTTACATGAAAATTGGAAAATAGGAATATGGCGGTTTTTGGGAGCCATATTGTGGGGGCCCAATTTTTTTTTTTTTTCCCAATCCTATGGTGTGGGGTATCAAAATAAAGGATTTCAAGAGGTGATTTCAAAAATATATAACACTTATATGTTTAAATGTACCTAATGCGAAAAAAAAAAAATCTAAAAAGTTATAAATAAAAAAAGTTAATTAAAAAAATTAAAAAACCCGACTGCTTGAAAAGCGAACTAAAAAGACGTAAACAAGGAGAAAATCATGCTGTGCAGTCGGAGGATACGTCTGGTTTTACAGCCAGCTCGCGAAGATGTATCCTCCGACAGCACAGCATGATTTTCTCCTTGTTTACGTCTTTTTATTAGTTCGCTTTTCAAGCAGTCGGGTTTTTTAATTTTTTAAATTAACTTTTTTTTTCACCTTTTAGTTGTAGTACCTAGTTAGTGGGTAATTTCTAGTAATGTACAATAAACATACATGTGATTGCAGCAACCCCAAACGATTTGCCTTCATATATTGAAGAGTTCCATTGAAGATCGCCGAAGTTTTTCAACAGATCTTCACAAAATTTAAATAGGATCAATTTTGGATCACACAAAAACATTCGAATCGATTCTATTGGCAAAGAAATTGGTGAACATAAATAAAAAAATACGTACAGTCGAACGTAGAACTTTTTAGAGTCGTTTAAAAATATAGGTAGGTACACATTAAGTAAACTGAGCTACCCTTTGCACGCCAAGCCATCATCGCGATAGCTTTTGAGCAAGCTCAGAAAAATGATCCAATTTAAAACACCAGTTCTAAAGACGTCCTTAGGGTGTCACTACATTGACCTCTACGGAGCAGAGACGGTTCTAAAATTGCCACCACCAACGCTTAGCCGGTAAAGTGGGTGTTTTGATGCTATAAGAGTATAAGATCCAGCTTTCAGCTTCTATCGATATTTCGACTTTTCGGTTTTGATATCCACCTTCAAGAAAATTGTCTTTATTTTTAGAAATGTTTGATACTATGCCACTGACCGATTAAATACCTGCGAGTGTATAGTATTCACATCCGACAAAATTAAATGTATCTGAAACTCATTACTGCTTTTAAATTTAGTCGCAAACTAACAATATTATACAGTAGCCGACCTCAGTCACACACAAGCTGAGTCATCACAGGTCAATATGGAAACACCCTAAACCTTAAGAAACCATAAGTCTCCCGTCTTGTTTGCAACTTGCATTTTTACATTGTTAAACAGCAAAAAGCTTGCGAAACATTTCTTACATCAGTTAATATTAAAGTAAGGAAACTAGTATTTCAACATAAATAAAATGTACTGAGATTCCTGTGAAAAATCGTGAACTAAAAACCTAACAAAGGTTGATGATATTTTTTGCATATTTAAATGAGAATAAAATGGAATGTTGGAAAAGGTTATTTAAGTAACAGAGTACGTTGTGGAACCTGAAACTTATTATTTGAAAACCTTGGTACCTGGCTACATAATTGAAAGGACAGACTGTTAGACTCCGGTATGAATGGGAGGTTCAATTAAAAAGTCTTACAGCACTGTTGAACTTATAACAATATAATTCTCTACAATTGTTGGACTAACGAGTCTACATTTGTTCCGAAGTTGAAATTAATTTGTTTTGTGGGTGCGTGGGTCTGCGTGAGGTATACAGACACAAAGAAACGTGATATGGGTGTTTTAATGGGCAGTACAAAGGTTGCCCTCGTATGTGCAAATTACCGGCGTTCGCTAATTAGCCACATAGCTAGACAATGTTAACAATTTTACCTAAGAAATTACTTTTCTAGCTATTGATAAGGACTGGTATCTGATATTGAGAATTTGGTGTTAAGAATATTTTACTTTTTTCAATTCTGTTGTTATTTGTACTTAATTAGTTAATTTAAATTAATTATTTTAATTTAAATTAACTAATATTTTTAATTCAAAAAATATAATTGAATATTGTTAACAAGAAGTGGAAGGTTAGTTTTGAACTCGCAACCATGTTGACATAGGTTCACTGATGCAGCCACTAGACCAAATTGACTTAGACTAGTATAGATGTATTCAAAATAAAAGCAGATTTTTTTCAGTGGAACGAGTTTATTTTTCATAGCGGGAGATTTATCCGAAGGTGAAACATGTCCCCAATCATTCAATCATTTGCAGTCTTATCACTATTTCTGAATTAATATTTTTTGAGTTTTGTTAAACTCTACTTTAGATTGAAAATCTGTCAAACTTTGGCATTAAGCCAGGGTTTAACACGTTCTAAATTTCTATTTTTAATTAAAGCCTTGACTACAAACAGTTTAACAATCGGACATCTGAGGTTTTAAGCCACGCCCACTGTCATCGATAACTTCGGGGCAAACTTAAATTGAGCGAAAATTATTTGAAAATTAAATACACAAGGCCGACCTCACATAATAAACGGACTGTTCCGATGATTTTTCAAAATTATTACCGCGCAAGTTCTTAATTCAAACTGGCTGCTAGCATCTGACATTAGACCGTTCACATTTATTTTGCCTATGAATGCAACCTCATTACTTCGAAAATACAGATCACTAAAATAAGTAATCTGGCATGTGTTATTCAAGTCTTTGCCGCGCGAATTGAATTTATATATTAAAATGATGTCTACTTCTATGCGACTGCCGCATATAAGAACATTTATTAGTAGGTGACATTTATTTTATAATGGTTTTATAGCTAAATAATTTTATTTATATTATTTTAATGAGTTTTACTATACAAAATTGGACTGTGTAATGTTAACCTGGAAACTTTAAATTTTAATTGAGATTTGATGCTTTAATGAAAAAAAATTACCATAATTTAAATTAGGAAAGTCCCATCAAATAATAAAACCACCTCTAATGAGCAGAATTATTCAGAACTTACTAGGTTTTGAACTGTCTTTTTAGGCATGTTGAAATATATTCTCTTGAAATATTAATATGTCATTTATTTACTAACACAAGATGACCTTCCATAGCCTACTTCAAATCATAATAAAATTTTGCGTTATCCTGGAATATAATGGTTTCAAGGCACTTACTGGGTTTTGATATACAGCAGCCCTGTGTGGTGAGGTGGTTAGAGTTTAAAAACAAATAGACAGGGCGCAAAAAAACACGAACATGTAAACTTTAACTACCTATTTGAATAAATAAAAATGCTGTATGTGTTGGTAAGTGTATCACTGGCAAATGGCTGAAACGACATATGTTAGAGGGGTATGGTTTCCGCACTTAGTCCTTCAGACGAACTGTTGTGCCTAGGCCATGGCGGCCATTTCGTGGTTATTCCAACCAGCCTGCCTCCCTCCAGAAGTTAATTATATCTCCTGGTTTTATCAGAACATCTGTGAAAGATCTCGGTGACCAATGGGTTAGTGTTCTTATCTGGGTGACACCTGTGCATTCAAAGAGACCGTACGCGACGGTTTCCTCAGCCTCCATGCATGCCCTGCACAGAGGAGTATCCGTTATGCCTAATGTTTGGAAGTATTTGTTAAGTGAGCAGTGCCCCGTTATGGTCCCCGTCACCAGGCGCAGGCCATTCCTGTCCAGGTGTGGTAGATGCCTGGTAAACCTACTATCCAAGGATGGCAAAGCTTCTTTGGACTGCTTGCAGCCCGGTGTCGAGGTACACCAGTTCTCCTCCTATGTCTAGATGAATTCCTGTAGCCTCCTGCGTATTTGGTTGAAGGGGATGGGTACAACAGGTTCGGGTTCATAGACCGCCGCGCCTTACTGGATCCGCGTCTCGCAAGCTCGTCAGCCGCGTCGTTTTCCAGCGATCCGCTGTGTCCCTTTATCCATTGCAAGGTCACCGTGTTACGTGCGTTTTAGTGCGTTGTGACATTTTAGTATTAGTTTCGATGTAATATATTTTTTCCGTAAGGATTGGGCGACTGAGGCGCTGTCGGAGAGTATACGTATGTGGGTGTCCGTAACCTTCCTGGCTTCTAGGGCGTGGACCGCTTGTATGATGCCCACTCACTCCGGTACCGGAGTCAGTCTTCGATCCGTCAGTGTATAATCTCATCTCTTTCGGGCCTGAATAGACACACCGTTCTTCTGTAAGTATTATGTTGTAGTGCCTACGAAAGTGGTGTGTTTAGGTGGACTTTGTCGCAGGGTGATGCTATCATTGGTCTTCGCTTAATCACATCCTCCTTTATGCTTCTGTGCTTAACTCTGGAGTCTTTATTTAGAGTACCTGATAGATGGAGTCTAAAAGCAGCCAGAACAGCCCTCACACGATAAGGTGCAGAGGTGGCAGTCCTAGCATTGCCTGTAAGGCAGCAGTGGGTGTGGTTCTCAAACTGCTAGTGATTGAAACGCAAGCGAACCGTTGCAGTTTTTCGAGATCTCTTTGGGCTGTGCTCAGGTCTATCCTAGGACGAGCCGTATGTGATAATTGGTCGGATGACTATGGTGAATAGCCAGTAAGTGACCATGGGCTAATCCCCCAATTCCTGCCTAGCAGTCGCTTGCACTGCCACAGGGATATGCTGGCTTTTGTGGTGATATAGTTCATGTGTTTTGGCCAATTTAGTTGTTTGTCCAAATAGATGCCCAGGTACTTGGTTTCGGTTGAAAGGCTTAGAGTTGTTTCAAAGAATCACGGTAGTTGCAGTGTCGTCAGTTTTCTCATTTTTTTATGAGATTACGTTCAGTTTTTGTGGGATTCACTGACAGTTGTTGCTCGCTGCACGATGGTATGGTGAAAACGATTATATATTTTACTAGCTGTTCCCCGCGGCTTCGCTCCCGTGGACCACCACACAGGACCCGTTTTCGAGAAAACATAGCCTATGTCACTCAGGAATAATGTAGCTTTCTATTGAAGAAAGAATTTTTTAAATCGGTCCAGGAGTTTCGGAGCCTATTCGGTACAAACAAACAAACAAAAAAATCTTTCCTCTTTATAATATTAAGTATAGATAGAGAGAAAGAAAAATGTTTATTTGCGCCAGGCACGACGCATACTATAAAAAACAAAAGGAAAACTTAAATACAAAATAGAATATGCGTCACAACCACCCGTGCACATGCGTAAAAGCCCGAACTACGATGAAACCTATTAGTTACCGGTAAAACCTAAGATTTACTAAGTCTTACGGATAATAGTCCTAAATCATCATAATCATCATCATCTTCCTGCTCATGTTACTTGCGATCGGCGCAACAAGTTTTCTTCTCCCATACCGTCCTGTCCCTTTTCTTTCATACCACTCCTCACACAGTCCATCCATCTTTTCTTCCTCAGCACCACCCTCTCCATTCATCCACATTATTTATAACTCTTAGTAACATGTGTTTCATCCCTACTCATCATACCAGGACAAACCGTTTCCTTTTAACTTTTCTGTCACTGGCGCCACTTTCATTTAGTACAATGCTTTTACGATTTAAAAAAAAACCTACATTATTTATCATAATGCTAGTAATTTATTGTTTTTGTATAGCCATTGCTGGAACAGTGGGACTGCTGGGCAAAACCACACCCAAGTCTTTCCAGACATTCTTTTCCCGCATCCATCGTCTCGAACTAGACCTCATGGTACGCGCCCAAATCATCTCGCCACCTATTTCTTGGCCGACCTCGACGGCGCTTTTCATCTTCAGGAACCTTTGTGGTGACTTGCCCAGCGGACAATTTGAATGCAACTAACGTAAGCCGCAATGGCATTGAAAAATTATTAAAGGTCACGGTAAGAGGTTATTTTGCCGTTCAATTGTTATAGGTTTTTATGCTTAAACGAATTTCGGCTGCAAATAAGTTTTCACAAATATGACCAAGATTTCCGCTGCCACATCTTCAATAGACTTGGCTATTTTTTTTTTTTAAGAAAGCCTATTTTGTCTTTACACGAGATTCGTCAACAGATTTAATTTAAAAAGTGACAACAAATTAACGGTTGGTTAACGAAATAGGCAATAAGGATAAGTGCTGTTATAAACACAATGATTTTAAGTGATTTGTGTGGGTCGAGGAACGGTATGTAAATCATGTTATTTTCGCTAGCGTAGGTCGAGAACTGACTTGCTGAGCCCACGCGATAAAAAATCACCTACCTATCTTAACTCAATCTATCTCAGAACAAAGATTTACATTTAGGCATAGTTCATCCTACAAAATAGCCTTCCCTCCGGATCCCTAAATAGTTGAGGGTCTAGCTCCGCTGCACGGATGAAATCATTCCACGTACCCTCATCAATCAACTCCAGCGAAACGAACGATCATAATTTATACAAGAGTTCCTCTATTCATAGATCCATGTGTTTTTCTTCTTCGTATTTACCTGATGCAAATTTCTATTGTAATGTAAGCAGCTGAAATTTAATTAACTTTCACTTCAAAGCCCCGTTAAAGGTCAATGAGCGCTCGAGGATTCACCGTTTTGTGTAAAAAGGGCCAACTCCAAAGTCATTTCCGACCCGACTTGAGCATTTTATAGCAACATTCTGCTCTTTATTATGACGTTAAATTGCTTAATTGAAGGATATATTAATTTAACTGAAGGACTATTCTATTATTTCTAGCTTCGACATGCAAATTGAAGTGTGCGTGTGTTTCCGACCGCAGGCTAGGGACGAGGCGGTCTTTATTGCTACCAACTTAAAACTATGTTAATTTTACGAGGTTGAAATTGAATAGAGTTATGGTAAAATCTCAGTTAAAAATCCTTTAGGCTTCATATTCGCAAGGATTATAAGATATTAAAATATTCAAGCATCACATGAAGGAAGATTTTATTCATCAAGTATTATGTAGGCAGAAGGTTCCGCACATCAAGTCATACGCTCCATATATTGAGGTTTTCACAAACATTTTATGTTAATCACGGCTGGTCGGGATCCACAAAAAATGTCCCCGCGACACTCATGTGGGCCAGGAGAACTGTGTCCGCTATTCACATGCAAATTGAAGTGAAGGACCGATTTTTTGTCGAATAGACATTGTCCCAGTCAGGATTAAAGTGGATTACACTACGGAGAGGTAGATAACAAAAAGATAGGAACATAAATCCTGGAGCACTTTTACGGCATTTATAAAAGGGTAATAAAAGGCTTTAGCACTTTTCAAGATAATCTTAACACATAACAATGATAAACCCTTCCGTGGCCTCACGAAAAATTACGCGATTAAAAAATGATATAACTCGTGAATATTGTGGGATGATTTTTCATAATAAATGCGCTTCGCCGGCCTTTTTGGATCCGCCTTGCTATAAACCGTTTGATAGCAGATACAAAACTTTGTTTTTGAGTTTATGCACGACCAATTTTTTTATTGTATAGAGCAGCTGAATGATCATCGCTTTTCTAATAGAAAGTTGAATATCATTATACCTACTTACTACAATTCAGAGATAATAAATAACTACATGTAAAGCAGACCTATATCTCATATCTTCGTAAACCATCAAAAAGGCAGGGATTACTAAAAACCACGACTCAAGAGTCAGTGTTCTCACACTGATGCTGCGGCTACCCGTCATCAGCTTGCGGAATTAAAACCGCCAACTTAGATAACAATTTTGCCACCTGTCAGCCCTTCGTCAGCTCAACCCATTGGCCTTTTCAGAAAACTAGATTTTACTGTTGTATCAACATTCAATATTTCCCAACTCTTTCTGCAAATTTTATAATCAGTGTTCTCACACTGATGCTGCGGCTACCCGTCATCAGCTTGCGGAATTAAAACCGCCAACTTAGATAACAATTTTGCCACCTGTCAGCCCTTCGTCAGCTCAACCCATTGGCCTTTTCAGAAAACTAGATTTTACTGTTGTATCAACATTCAATATTTCCCAACGCTTTCTGCAAATTTTATAATCAGATTAGCCATTCTACAAAATCTAAAAGTAATATTTCAACATTTTTAATATCATAAAAAAGTAATTCACTTTGGATTTCATTAAAACTATTAGTTTTCGCATCAAAGTTTGTATTATAAAAATGTTCTAGTTATTCTATTTCGTATGCAACGTGCAACAAAAGGACGGACTTCACAATTTTTAATATAGTTTTGTAGGGACTCGAGCAGAAAATTTTCAGAGAAGTTATAGAGAAACCTTCGTTGTAGAATATAGATCTACATTTGTAGTCAAAGTTGAACTATTTCATATTAGAGCAACGTAACTTTAAGCATTCCGCTGTACAAAGAAAATTCAGCTTAGATATGTAGAATTCTTTTCAAGACGCCAGATATTACATGACAAAAGAAATGGTAGAGCTAAAGAAATTCGCATTAAGTTCCCTTCTCATATAAGTTCTTTCATTTTATATTTCATTGTGAATCTACTCCTCAAAATAGAATATTATCTACTTATTCAATAATATAAAATTGTTTCATTATTAAACACTTTTGAAGAAAACACTTGCCAACTATAATCGAAAAGTAGACGCACGGAACTGATCGATTGGGAGATGCCCATGTGAATCAGTGAATTTCTTTCGACTGAAATGACGATGATGATGAAAAACTACAAATACATTAACAAATCGTTGACTTGCCTTTTTCTATAGGTAAAGTCAGAAGCAACAGAACGCCACCTGCCACAATCCATACATACGCCTTTTGCCTTCATTATTACGTTCATACATTTATAATTTTTTTACATTTTAGGAAAGTTACTAACAACATTATAATAACAATAATATAAAAATAAATTGCTAATTCGACCTTACCATCGGAGGAATATTATTAATTCATTTCGTGCACCATAAGTACACGTGGAACTCACCCGATGGGATCACCAAGAACCAAATTGACCACCTCGGCATTAGTTCCAAATGGCGGTATTCACTGCTCGATGTCCGCAACCGCAGGGGTGCCGATATTTATAGCGACCACCATCTGGTAGTTGCTGAAGTCCGGGTCAAGATTGCAGTTGCCCGTGTGGCTCGAGGACCTGGCAAGATAGGAAAAAGGTTCGAGGTGAGCAAACTGCATGACTCAGAGACGCGTAAAACTTTCCAGCTGGAATTGCGCAATCGCTTTTCTGTACTTGATGCCGCTACGGAGTCATTAGACGAGGAGTGGAACCGCATCAAAGTGGCCTATACAGAGACCAGCTCCGTCGTTATAGGGCACAAATCGACTCATTTTCGGGAGGACTAGATGTCACAACGCACGTGGAGCCTGATCGAAGATAGAAGGAACCTTCTATCTTCGATCAGACTGCTTGAGACCCATAACGACGCCATACGAGCAGACCTTAACACGCAATACCGTCAGAAACGCAAGTAAATCTATCGCAGTACCCGCAGAGATAGGAGACGGTGGGCTGATGGTATTGCTGATCGTGCTCAACAAGCTGCAAACTCCGGTAACTTGAAAGAGTTGTACAAAGCTACCAAAACCTGTGTGGCAGGTAACAGCAAGTCGAAGGAGAAGCCGTTGAAATCCAAAGATGGTTAGCTCATTGTGACGTCAGAAGGGCAGCTACTTCGCTGGCGTCAGCACAGCACACAAGAGATCTTCCGTTTGTCAGCTACATCGACGCCTGACGCGCTGCAAGTCAGATGACCTATGCCTGCTGAGTCATACCCACGCAGATATGCAAGCAAAGCTTAACGATCTTCGTCAGGAGGCGGCAAAAACGAGGCTCAAAATAAACATACGGAAGACCCAGGAAATGAGAATTGGTGTGAAGAACCACTCACCGTTGCTGATTGGCACAGAGGCAGTGGAACGCGTCCACAAATTTACATACCTCGGGAGTGTCGTGTCTGAGACTGGGGGTAGTGAAGAGGACATCGTTTCACGGATCGCCAAAGCCCGAGCTACCTTCGCGCAGATGAGAGCTGTTTGGCAATCGCGGAAACTGACCCGAAGGATTAAACTCAAAATCTTCGGGTCCAATGTCAAATCCGTGCTGCTCTACGGGTTCGAAACGTGGAAGGTCACAAAGGACATCTCACGCCAAATACAAGTCTTCGTCAACCGCTGTCTCCGTCGCATTCTCGGAATTTACTGGCCCGAGACCATCTCCAACGTAGAGCTGTTGGAGAAATGCCACGAGAGCCCGATCGACCGCCAGATCAAGCGTCGCAAGTGGAGATGGATTGGCCACACGCTCCGAAGGGGTCCCTATCACATACCAAAGCAAGCTTTGGACTGGAATCCCCAAGGGAAAAGAAAACGTGGCCGTCCCCGTCAAACCTGGCGTCGCACCGTGTTGGCAGAAGCGACGAGCATCAGAATGACATGGAGCGAGGTGAAGCGTGAAGCTCAAGATAGATCGCGATGGAGGACGTCTGTGGAAGCCTTCTGCCCCATCTAGGGGTTATAGGACATTAAGTGAAAATGATAATAACAAGCTTTCACAGATAAATAAAAATTATTAATAATATTAATTGTTAATTATTATTATTATTTGGCCATACACACACGCCGGTTATGGTTATATATACTTACTACGCACCTGGCCTATAATTACTTTATATTAATCACCATAACTTTACAGAATTTACAAACCTACCCTAAGACACCTACAAACCGTCTTATAATTCTTACAAATATCCATCTAAGTTAGCACCTGAGGCCTAGTTTTAAGCTCAGTGTACACAACCGGGCTCGGATCCGAGGGACGCCACTAGCGAACTGTTTGTCCCGGACAAATACCTATGCATCGCTAGCTTTACGCACATGGGACAGATTGTGAGCAAATAGCTATCTTGGAAGATGGAATGATTTTGCTTAAGACAAGAAGATGGAAAGTTTTAGTTTGAAGATGTGTGGTGTATTCTTAGTTCAAAAGTAAAAGTATAAATAACTATGTAGT
The DNA here is from genome assembly GCA_945859665.1 of Anorthoa munda. NCBI lineage: Eukaryota > Metazoa > Arthropoda > Insecta > Lepidoptera > Noctuidae > Anorthoa > Anorthoa munda. The sequence goes on from OX243908.1 coordinate 19,018,734, forward strand.
TTCTTTTCCAAAAGAATATTATACCAGTATAAAAAGTAGCCTAAGTGCTATTATTTCAGATAACTTTTAGCTATTTCTTTTTTTTATTGGCACCAAGGTACGGGCACCCAGGGCGAAGAAAAATGGTTCATTTAAATCGCACTAGATAGCGTGATAAGATTCGATTTGTTATTGAGTTTTATCAAATATTAAGATTTTCTAGAGACGATCATAAAAAATATATGATCTTGTTTAATTAACTGTCCTAAGCACATAATATAGGTAATTGGGCTCTTAATTCACATTCCATAGATTATTTGAATGGATCATTTAAAATTGATTCCAATAGATGGCGCGGTTTGAAATTTCTGTCAGTCAGTTTAATCAGACGAAAAACGCTAGTTACATCGGCACGGTTTCTTTGTATGGGATGAGGCATCTGTATGCTAGTATTATAACTATTATCTGTGGCCAAAGTGAAGGTGGCTGGACCAACTCGGCGCCAACTAATTTACCGCCTGAACTAAAAAAAGACCCAATTGTGTGGAAAAGGAGGAGGGTAGCCTTAGCCCTGTAATGGGACAATATACGGTAGTTAGAATATTTTTTTTACTGTAAACGTTACATTAGGTGAAATTATATTTTGTTTCTTTCTTTTCTTCCGTCAATGATGAATACATCTAAGGCCCAATTTTATTATCGATAATTAACTCCAACCAATAGTTAAATAAGATAAACATTTTTTTTAAATTTCGATAAAACGCGTTTATTCATTAATTGTTGGCATTACAAAATTCACAAAAGATGAAATAAATTAAAGAGTTAATTATTCGATCATTTCTTTGACAAAAAAATAATGAATAAGCGCTATTGACCGAAATTTTAAACCATTTTCAGCATATTTAACCATTGGTTTAACTACGGAACAAAAACGGAGCCTAAAAACTAATTCAACCAATCACAGCAGATAACGTGTGCTTGAAAATTTGTTTCATTAATTCTGCGATAATTTGAGCTTAGAAACTCGGGGTAAATAACACAGGTATGTAAAAAAAACAACTAATTCTCTCGCTCATAATTATGATAAATGAAACTGGGAAGGTAAGAATAACTTATCTGTAACATAAGACCAGAATAAAATTAATTCAAACATAATTACCATCTGCCTTGTTTCCTACCAGATAAAAACAAAACAAAAGAATGAATCAACTGGCCGAAGTATATAAAAGTCAACTGGGAGAAACGGCCCGTTCTGGTCCTTAAGTCCGAAACATTTCTTTTGTTTTCACTCATCTTGTTAGCAAAAAAAAAGTTAAACAGACAACTGGGACAAAAGAAAATATGCAGCAAACAGTCCGAAACATACTCGTAGGTACTTTCCGGATCCTGTCTGGGTCGCGGATAAATTTGAAAGAGAGTTACCGCGGCCCTGGCACAAGCAACTGAAGGAACACGGGTGGGTTTTAATCAGTATGAGTCTGATACGCCCTCTCGCTTCACCCTGAGCGAGTGAAGTCATTAGATGATTTGCGACGCCAAAAAAATGAAGTTACTTTCCGTATCTCTTAAAAACGAATTTTCAGTTTTGACATCGTTGTACAGTCACAATCACGAGCATAACATAATAATTTATATCCAATTTTCTCGTGAATGTCACATGTCTTGACTGAATATGACTGTCAGTTTCCTTATCATGTTTTCTGCGACTGTCGACTGTCCCAAAATAATTAATAATAATAATAAAATTCTTTATTTCGTTCAGTTTTACACAGTACAATATTAAACCAATAATATATTACATAGAAACCCTTAAGTGCTAGGTAAATTCCCTGGATCCCACACTAAGATTCCCTATGTTGTTAGGTCCAGTCTCTTCCTAGGTAAGGCAAATATATTTACATGGTAACTCAGAGATAATACTTGATTAAATTGTGATGTAGATAAAAAGAAATAGAGATTATTATTTTATTCTATGAATTTAGTTTAGGTTGCTTTTTGGTGAGTGTATATGTGGAGTATGGAATATGTAGGAGTGGGGAGGTGGGTGCTTGCATGCTCAATTTTTGCTATTTATGTCCTAATTTTATTATAAACAAAAAAACAAATTACACAAATTAAAGTGCATACACCTGTGTCTAAATCACTCGATCTTTATAATTGCTGTAGATGTAATTTACCAAATTATGGAACTCAAATAAAATAAGAGTCTGTGTAAACTAAGATCAAAACCCAGCACTATTTTAATAGTAATTCATTATTTTCTTTTTTACTTTAATAAAAACAGCATCTGCTAATTATACCAAAATTAATTAACTAAAGAAAATTAAGACCAAATTCATAAACTCATAGAATTTTACACATTCTCATACTGACGAGATCGTCTTCCACATATCCGCAAATTAATCATTACCAAATAACTTCACCAGGTCTATATTTACGCTCTCGACAGTACAAACCTCCATAATTAACTTACAAACCGAAAAAACAAGCTCCCAGAATCCACAATACAAGCCTATAACGTACCTAGTTGTATTACTCACAAAATTAAATGCATGCGTTGACTTTTACGATCCCGGCGGGACCGGAAAGTCATTCCGCTTATCCGGTTCCACCAACCACTTCATTTGGGACGCTTCCGCTCTCCTCTAGGTGTTTTTTCGGTAAGCTGAATTTTGATAGAGGATTACAGTCGACCTTTTTTGTTGTTTTTTTTTATTCGAAGATAAAGAAACAATACAATCGTTGATGGCTAGTTTCTTTTGAGAGATATTTTGTGGCGTGTGTGAGAGTGAGTGACAAGATATTCACGGCTACGAAAGGTTGTTTATACACGCGGCTATGAATAGTGAATATAGCTCTTTATTTTATTTTATACCTAGACTTTATTTTATACTCCTATAACTTGATGATAGTCATAGGATATAAATATTTTTGACACCAATTTAAATAAGTTTTACGTAAAATATTCGAGCCAAAGATGAAGTTTATAAATGACTTTTTTTACAGTCTGTGCTAAATAAATGTGTGTTTCTTTTAAAATAATTTTAATTAAGTTAAAAAGAAATTTTGACAGCGCCTTTTATAGCGTTGCTCCCAAAGGACCCATTTCAAGTGCTAGACAGAATACTCAAATACATTTATTACGTAAAAAAACTAAAAACTCTACAGATTTTTCAATCAAAATCACTAACACAGATACCACAATCTTCTCCGAATCACCGTCAAACGACATCTTTCGACAGAACAAATCGCATCTTGCAAAATTAAACGTAAACTTTAATTCGCCTTGCGTAGAATTCCTCTAAGCAAAGCAAAACTCAAACATGGACAAAACAAATTTAAATGAAAGTTAAATAGCCACTAATTAAACGAGCTGTCGTACTTCAGACGCCCCACAGGGATTTATCTGGGAGTGATGTACTGTACACATGGCGAAAGAGTTGAATGTACAGGTAAACAATTATCATGTAGGTGTTAAGTAGTTGCGTGCAATGATGGAACTTTATTCGGCAATAAAATTTAAACCTGTAGAGTGTCTTGTCTGTCCTTCTCCATAACAAACTACATTTGCGAGTAGACAGTCATTCATTATTATTATTTTTTTACTTTTAATGTTGAACATTAAAACGTGCTGTTTAATTGCCGAATTGAATATATGAATTCTATTTGACTTTGAAACATAGTTTCTGCCACTCACAAAGAATTACCTAGTATTTTTTTCTTTTGCTTAAGTATTTTTTTCTTCGGCTCTTCATTACCTATCTGTTAGTAGGTCAGAGAATCAATCTAATAATCACGATATCCAGGATGTGATATATACAAATTATTATTATTAATTAAATTAATTGCTTGTATGGATTAGAAATTTGCAGTCCTCCTTATCGATTACTATAATGACGCTCACTTGTTATGATGTTTTTTTTAGCAATATTTGACATTCAACAACCCGTACTGTGCCCAGGGCCATTTCCTTTCAAGGGCCTTAGTCCTAGCAGTGGGAACGATAAAAGGCTGCTGATGATGATAATGTACATACATATCGTAACAAAAAAAAGGAAGCCACGTGTATAGAAGCATACCTATCTGTTTTGTTTACTGTACCAAAGTATGCAAGTTTTTCCATCCCGTCACACGGATCGGTGTGATGCTTTTCCCAATAGATTTAAGTTTGAAGCTATCCCTTATCATAGGTTGATCAGTGGTTCGACCAACTTGCAGACTAACATTTTTCTGATTCAGAGGATTTTGATTAGCAAACTGAGTCCATTGTTGTTAGATACAAATTGTTTTATGACGATTAAAGAATTTAATTTGTAAACCTAACTAAAGCTACTTACTAAAAAACATTCATTTTCATAATTAACCGGGCAACCGACTGAATTGCTACCTAACTGATCTCTGAAACACTATAAATATTGCTAAATATTGAAGTCACTAAATCATACGAGTACATAATACAACTTCTGGCAATCAGCAATTTAAATTTATTCCTGAAAATACGTATTAGCTAGGTTACATTTACTAAAAGAATAATGACTTTTTGCTTTGCCCAATTTTCTTTGAACCAGTAATTATAACCAATTATTTTGTGAAATAAACTATAGTTGGCCAGTTTAGTTGTTATTCGAAGCAGAACCCTTTTCTTTATAAAATACTAAAAATAACCTATTGTTCTAGAAATAATATTTACCTACAAAGGATATAAAGGCTGTCAAAAACTTTAGTATCCTTTGATAATGTTGTGACTGAGTAAACTTAAGTAATTATTTATTATTTTCTACCTTAATTTTACGTTGTCTCGGAATAAAAACGAAGAGATTTTTGCTTCATTCTTTATCAACTTCCATTTTATTTTGCCGCCATTTTGTTCTACGTGTCAACCTAAACGAATAGTGACGCCCTATTAGCAAACCGTTGACTTCATTCCACAGTGACGCTAGCTCCACTCTGATGTATCGTCGTAAGTTATTGCGTTGTCTGGCGTACTCTGACACGCCAATAGAAGCCCAACATACGCCAATAAGCGCGTGTTGAAACGCCTTCCGCTATTCAAATAGCAAAAACACGTCTCGAGCACTCGCAACCCTACTATAGTAGGCAGGGGTGTCACACCTGAAAGATATAAATGTATGTACTGTGACAGGGATTGTGGTTTGATTTGGGAGGTTTGGAATGCCTTCTTGGCGTACTTCACACATTCTTGTTTGAAAGCAAGTTTAATTAAATAACATAATATCACACTGGTAGGAGTTCTCCGAAGCGTTATGCAGCAGCTGAAGGTACCTATACGATTGTTTTACGACAGACTTTATGATGTTTTCTGTCACCAGGGTTTACTAAGTGACCCATTGTATTTCTAATATTTTTTTAAGTTATTCTGCACTTGTGTATAGTACTAATTTTAATTGCTTAGGAACATTTTATAAGTTTCCTGCGCGACAAGCCAAGCTCAAGAATTCTTTAAATATTTATTAATGAACAACTTGTTTCAGTGTAGATAATACATTTCTCTTTTAGAAAATTATTCCTTTACCTGCTAATGTATTTACTTTATTACCAAAATGGTTTTATCTTTTAATTTTGTATAGTTAAGAGTAAATGAAGCGAAAGGATCATAGCAGGTGGCGTTCTGTAGTTTCTGCCTACCCCCATGGGAAAAAGGCGTGAGATTATGTACGTAGTTAAGAGTAAGGACATAACAATAGACTCACAGTCAACGAACTCAGAAAGCTAATATCTTAAATCCGGCCAGGCATAATACGATTGGGGTTTTCAGTTATAGGTAATAGTTACCGTTCGAAATCGGAACTTTGCGATGAATAGGGGAGCTCGCCTCGTTATCATTGCACTGCAACACCCTTTCCGATTCAGAGGTAGGTACAACAGAGAGATCCTCTAATAAACACTGGGTTTCAGTTCAAAAAGTGTCCCTTAGTGTGGAAGTATTAGCATGTAACGAATAGGTACCCAAAATACTGCCTTATTGATCTAATGAGTTCGATACCCGGGTCGGCAAAGTCTTCTTAGGTTTTTGCATTAGGAATACCTCAGTTGCAGCTGTGTGCCCTGTTCGTGTTCGTTCGTTCGTACTCGATCCTATTGGGTAAACATCAAATAAATTTTTGGTCACTTAAGATCTGCTGTGAAAAACGCTGAACTCAACTGAACCACCCGTTTTTATTAGACATAGATACCTACTAGACTACTCAAAAATCGAGGCTCGTCAAAACTTCGTCTATCTAAATCAATCTTTTATAGCACTTGGTAATCATATACTTGAACAATAATACATCATCAACAACAATGCTTAAATACCTATAATCAAAGATCTAGTACGTATAACATTATAAGTACATGTATCTATAGCAACATAATTTGCAATCGACGCCGACTTTCCCTAGTGATTATAAATATTATTAATTTGTTGTTGACAGTAAATCAATGTAATGGGCTGTAGTAATCGGCCTATTAGTTGCTTCCGGGCTATCACTGTCCATAATCGGTGTTGTGAAGATGATAAATATCAGTAGATTGGATTTAAAAGAGTGTTGATGAATTTCTGATTCTAGCTGACTCAAAACGCGATATATGCCCAGCTGTAATTCAACTCACAGTTCAGTAAATTTTTGAAATCAATGTATACCGTTATTATAAAGAAGTAAAGTTGTTTATTTTTTTGAAGAAGGTTATATCATAAAATACTAAACCCACCCTAGAAATCTATACCTACTATTACTTCTTATCTCGGGAAATGCATGACTTCTGTAGGACAGGCCACAAGTGATTCCACGGTGGGTGTCTGCATTGCCGAGGCGGGAGCCTGTTCTATTCTGTAGACGTTTACGGTGACCGTGGCTTGGTCACCCACACGATGAAGCGAAGAGGAACACGAGAAGGGGCCTCTCGTCAGGGCTTTTGCCGATTCAGCCTACGACGTACCGTACGTGACCAACAAGTAGATTGCAGTGACACTAGGGCGACATCTCAACTAAGGCAGGCTGCGATGTCGTTTGGGAGGCATCGCGGTTGAGGGTTGGAGGCCGCGGCGGTAGAGAAATGCCGGTATTGCGGTCCGCCGCTCTCCCTACCTTCCGTAGCCTGAACGTGGTCGCCACCGTCTGATGACACGGTGGGCCGCAGGGGAGGAGGAGTGTCGGTATAGCGTTGGCCGCTGACCCTATCCCCTGCGGCCGAAAAGTGGTAGGTGGCGGGGCCACTAACCTGACCTGTAATAGGGGGACCAAGGGTGCCATACACGGGGTCGTCTAGCGCCCATATGCTGGTTTGGTCCCTGGGGTGGTCACGGCGTGTGATTTTCTGGTGCGCCGGTGATGGGGGGTTCGCCCCCGAGGAGGGTCCGGTGGCAGACACCCGCGGCGTGTTTACGCATGAGTGCTAACGCGGGCCCCTGTTCCCGCCATAAGCAGCACAGAAGGAGATCGTGGAGTTTTAGTGGGTTGGAGTCCCACATAACTGCGCTATCTCCCCGTGGTAGCGCAGTATGCATGAGCATTTCAACAGGCAAAAAAAAAATGGCCACGGGAGTGAAGACACAGGAAAAAGTCATTCTTAATATGCAAGTTTTTATAACTTTATCTCTTCATCTTATTTGAAGGCTTTGCGCGCGCATCTAACAATGGCGATCGGTCATAGACTAAAATAATGAGGTTTCTTTTTTGTGGCTTTTCGCGAACAGCGTTTGAGCCACGTACAAAATGGGGAATTTCAAGTTTTCTTTATTACAGAGAAAGCAAAAGTTATTTATTTATGTACACACAAAAACACTTAACAGAGAAAGAAGGAATACAGATAGAAGAGCACAAAGGTACTCTACTGTAAGTTATATTTGAGTGATAGTTTTATTTATTAAACACGTACAAGTTGAAATTATCTATTTAAATACGAAGTTGCACGAAATGAGCAAGCAATAGGTACATTAATTTATTTGTACTATTGAGCACAATATTTTTTGTATTGAAACTTTTTTAAGAACAAAGCAACTCAACCAATAAAATAAAAACTCTATAACCCACTTGTGAATAATAGCAATGAAAAAGTCACAGTTTGACTACAGGTGTCATTATGTGTGCCTAATTGCGGTGAAATTAGAGCCACATTATGAGCAAGTGTGTTGAAAAATAAAATTATCTGTCTGGTTCTATTTCTAGTAATTACCAAATGTGTCCTTCAGCAGAAATTATTGCCAAACATAACTTATTAACTTAGTAAATAGCTGCTAAGCAAATTACGTAGGTATCTTATCAAAATAAAATTAATTTTGTTAGGTAATATATTTGAATAGCAAAAGGTACTCAGACAGTCTGTGAAACGTGCGGGCGGACTATATATTATTTGTTCTAGGTTTTATATTTGCCTTGAATACGGCCTGAAAAAGTTATTCTATATTAATAAAGTTACTCGTGTCTAATATATCTTGTTTGTACTACCTTTTACGGTTTCAGAATTCATTTATTTACAAGAGAAGGCTGAAATCTTAAAAGAAGAATAATAAAATATAAATAGAATTATGTACGAGCCAAAAAAGAAAAAGAGAGAAAATGCTCAAAGGAGACTCTACCACAAAAATTTAATACTAAAATGTCTATTTAATCTTATTATTCTTGTGCTTTTCCTCCCTACTCCGTCGTTCCAGTTCATACGCGGCTCCAGTTGAATACGAAATTAATTAAATAAATTCCGGAACAAAATACAAAGAACAAGATACTTTCAAATAACTGTGTTCTTTTCTTTTCAGCTGGAACATCCGTACAACCCTAAATAGCTGAATATTTTATGATAACACCTACTATTTAGAATAATGCTCGGCGATGAGGACATAACAATGGCATCAAATAAATATAAGGACAGGAGACAAGTGGCAGACAATTTGCCAAAATGGAAATGTTCGCGTATACACTTACTTTACGTACGCTCGACATATTGCCACCTACTAAAAGATTGTTACATTCGCTTGCTATTGGTGCTTATGGCACATTGTATTCCATGTAAGAAAAATATTCTGAGGAGAAATGGGCAGTCTGCTTTGGCAGATTTTACTATACTGATGAAACCGATTTAATTTCGGTAACTTCACCCTGTCTCCTAAAGATTTTTGAAGATATTTTCCTTTTGTAAAAGATCCTGTTGATCGGGTTCTAAACGTTTATTAATAGTTTCTTCATCATATCAGCCGAAGGACGTCCACTGCTGGACGTAGGCCTCCTCCAAGCGTCGCCACATTGACCAGTCCCATGCACCCTCACCAGGTAATCTGACCACCTGGTCGCCTTCCAACGCAGCGTCTGCCGATTCGCGGTCGCCACTCCAGAACTTTTCGGCCCCATCGATCATCCGTTCTGCGAGCAAAGTGCCCTGCCCACTGCCACTTAAGTTTGGAAATTCTTCGGGCTATGTCGGTAACTCCGATTCTCTTGCTGATCTCTACATTTCAGATTCGATCACGCAAGGAACGCCGAGCATAGCCCTCTCCATTGCCCTTTCGGTGTCAGTTTGGGTGTGTTAATAGTTGCTTAGCTAACGATTGTATGATCATGTAGAGGGTTACTTTATAGCACACAGCCGGCTGCCTCATTAGTCTAGTGGCCACAAGCGTCACTGCAGACCATGAGGTCTTGGATTCGATTCCTAGGTCGGACAAAGTATTATTGAGTTTTCCATATGAAGTATTTCAGTTGCCCGGAGTCTGGCTTTAGGCCCGGTTGATGGTAACAGGCTTGCCCCTATTACAAGGAGGTTAAACATACTTGAAATTTGGGTGTATTAAAGGTTCACACCTTTTTTTTTACGTTGAGAAATACTCATGCATACTGCACCACCACTGGGAGATAGTGCAGTTATGTGGGACTCCAACCCACGGTGTCCTGAGCCGCTTGTGGCGGGAACACGGGCACGCGTTAGCACTCACCGCGAACCCGCCACTGGACCCTCCTCTGGGGAGTACCCCCCATTACCGGCGCACCAGAACACACGATCACCCCAGGGACCAAACCAGCACATGGGCGCCAGACGACCCCGTGTATAATACTCTTGGTCCCACTGTGAAAGGTGCACCCCTGCCTAACTCTTCGGGGTATATAGGCGTGATGTTATGATAACATAAAAATGTTAATTATAATTTAAATTATCAGAATAGCATCTGTGTTTGAACATAAAAAAACAACATGAAAATCAAAGTAAGACACTCATTTAATCATCTTAAATATTTCAATAGTACAAAGTAACTGTGGTATCTTCAACCCGTTTGTTTCATGTCACCAACATCAAAGTAAACATTCTAAGAATCCGATCCAACTATACTCCGACATCGGCAAAGCAGACTTCTACTTCAAACATTTCAGCTCAGCACTGCCTAAGTGCACGAAACCCTTTTAACAAGACGTTAAACTAGATTTACACAAGGAATGAGACTGAAAGCCGCCTGTCAGCTATGTTTGCAGCCACGCAACTCTGTTTGCCGCCACGCAACTTTGTTTGCCGCCACCGCCACCGCATGCATTTCGCGACAATATATCTCGTCTAAGTCTGTAAACAGAATCTCTACCACGGGATTAACTTCGATCGTGTGAACGAGGCTTGAAGCTCGATTTACACGTCACTGATCTTTAGTACAGGAGATTAGACAAGCTAGTTTGGTGGCTTACTTGTTTAGATTGTGCAAGCCACTTGATGTAGAATTTTATTACAGACTGGAGATTTTTTTTTTTTATAGATAGGCTCTTGTTTGACCACTGTCTCACCTTTTAAAAAGTTATTATTCTAGACGAGACGACAACGTCGCCGCGTCGTATTGTATTGCTCATTTCAAACTTGTGACACTTCAGTCCAGGCCTCAGACCTCCCTTTCCTATTGCTTTTTACCCGAATGCAAGGAAAGGGTTATAGTTTTTGCGCATATATTGTATGTATGTATGTTTGTTTGTACATGAATACAAAAATATATACCACTTATATGTTTAAAGATATAGGTACCTAAAAAGTTCTAAATAAAGATGATAATTAAAAAATTTAAAATTCGATTGCTTAACTAGTGAACTAAAAAGCTGTAAAAAAGAACAAATCATGCTGTGCAGTCGGAGGATCAGGGGGTCAGCCAATTCGCGAATATGTATCCTCCGACTGCACAGCATGGTTTTTTCTTGTTACAGCTTTTTAGTTCGCTTCTTAAGCAGTCGGGTTTTATTATTTTTAAATTAACTTTTTTCCCTGATTTTTGCCCAGTTTTCTGCGATTTTGAACCAGTCCACTTAAAACACTAGATTCGTACAAATGAACGTCTAACTTACGCTTCCGAATCAAATCAAAACACAGCCTACTCATTGAATTTTCGTTTGCACATCGCAACTGTATGAAAATCGTATTCAGTTGCGTGTCAAATGTCTTTGAGTTATTCAGGATACGACATAAGCTAGATTTTGATCTGTGTTTCGTCTGCACGATGGAGACAGTTCCCGGAATATGAAATAATTTAAAAAAAAATGTTCTTTATAGTTGTATACGTATATTTGTGCTTTGTGGATCATACAAACATGGCACTGTATTTCATACAAACAAGTCCAAAATCGTTAAAGGAAAACATCGTGAGGAAACCGGCATGTCCTAGACCCAAAAAATCGAAGACATGTGACATCCACCAATCCGCACTGGGCTCGCGTGGTGGATTACGGCCCATCCCCTCTCACAGAGAGGAGGCCTGTGTCCCAGCAGTGGGAAATTAATAGGCCGATGATGTGATGTGATGTGAAGTCCAAAATCGTGGAACTGAATAAACAGATTTTAATTAAACTTGATGCGTAAAAGCCAGATAGCAACTAGGTAAAAAAAACTAATTTAGAGAGAAATACAGAGAGATTTTTTATTTTCTCTCTCTCTGATAACATTCTCAAATAAACATTCTTTCGAAAAAACACCTCTAAATTGCTTAACCTTTCATGCTTCATTAATTAAGAACATGGAAATAATATCTATTTATTAGCTTAACGCAGCTAAAGAACTTTATGAAACAGCATCTAAGTGAAAACTTCTTTGTAAAACTTATACTAAAAGCAATACTAAGATTGCTATAAAATTACTGTAACGTTGACTGTTTACGAGATGTTCACAACTGTCTCTTGGAGTTGCAGCGGAGTCGAAGCGGAGTCAAAGAACTCAACTGTTTTATATTTCACATGATTTATGCAAATATCTCAGTTTTTAGTTCATCCTAAATTTTATACGGTGTGAACACTTTTTAAGTGTTTTTCAGTTGTATCTTTTTCAGAGTGTTTTTGAAGACTTGGTTTAAAATTAGTTTACTCGTAGACCCAGCCTTATATAATAAGTAGCTTTTTCCCGCGGCTTCGCTCGCGTGGAATTTGGTCTGCCACGTAAAGTTTCGTGACAAACCATTTTTTTTTTACTGTTTGTTGTACTCGTATCCGAAATTTCAGATGTCTAACTTCAAAACTGATGGATTCCATACAATCTTTGAACCCACCACGGGCAAAAGCTAGTAATTTATAATATAAGGTAGGTAATGTATCAATGTGATTTTAGTTTTGGCGGTCCTACCTACTGCATTATACTCCTGTAAACAATGTTACTTGATTATGGCCCTGATATGTGTGGATAACCCTTTACCCGCCGCGCGTATTTATGTCGCTCGAGCTCCATTCAAGTCAATATTATCGTGATAACTTTTAAACTATGCGTTCAAATTACTTAGTGTAAAAGACAAAGTTTATCTACATTAAATATTCAAAGCGTCAAATGTGTCGATTTTGATAAGAGTTTGTTAAATATTCTAAAATGCATTGTAAAAAAGTATACAATTTGATATATATCGTTATATTATGACCAAATTACAAAAAAAAACATTATAAGTTGTAGCCTATGTGTTATTCTGATGTATAACCTATGTAAGGTTTCATCCAAATCCGTTCAGTAGTTTTTGCGTGAAACAGTAACAAACATACATACATACATACATCCATCCTCACAAACTTTCGCATTTATAATATTATGTAGGATATGAGGTTTCTCAGAGATCATTTTTAATCAGGAATATAATGGTAAGCTAAGGGTCTGGACAGTCATAAGCATGGCGATAATAAAAGTCCCAATTAAATCATCATCAATACATATAATAAATCAGTAAAAAAGTCGTTTTTGTACATCGAAAATATTTCCAAATAAATAGCCACAGTATTAAAGTTAACCAACAGGACCCATTTACAGCATTTATGGTTTTTTTTTTCTGTTTGTCTGTAAAATGTAGACTAACTTTTATACATAAAAATTGTGCGTACCTTGAAATATTACTCGCAATCGATTCACTCTAACAAAAGATATAAGAATTTAAAGTGTTCAAGAAGTCAAATATCACAGCACACGCAATTCAGATACTTGGACAGTTGAACTCCATATTCGCTAGGTGGCTTTCGACGCCGCGGAAGAATGACCCTAGAAAAAAATGGTGGGTTAGTAGGATAGGTAGGGTAGGCAGTTGACGGGAACGAAGCCGTGGGCACAAGGGCGTCGCCAAGAGGGGGCAGGGGGAGGGGGGCAGCTGCCCCCCCCTAGAGATTCTAAATAAGTTGCCAAATGTAAAGCAACCACAGTCCTAAGTCTTTGACTTGACTTGCTTGATTGATCATTCCCGTACGTCGAAACTCGACTGAATATATATAAACCAAACCCAACAGATCGAACCGTTGTTGATATCCTAAAATAGGCAAAAACCTTCTTTCCCGACACGGAAAAGCGTTGAAAATTTAGATCGCTCTTCCGTGCACAACGTGTACGGTAGAGTTGCGTAGCTTTACACGTTGGACTCTGAATAGTGCTCGCCAAACTTCTGGGCCGCCCTGAAGTTGGCTTTCCGATGCGCAAGGCACGGATCGGTACTGTTTTTGTATGATTTACTACTGCGCAGACATTGCAGCCAACTTCGGGACGGCCAAGAAGTTTGGCGAGAACTACCGATATTATTACAATCGCTGTAGATGTAAGGCTCGTACCACAAGTGAAAAGCTTCATGTGCTCTCGACTTTACCTACAATTCATACTTTTCTCATTCTCCATATCAACTTGCCCCCCCCTGGGCCATCGGCTGGCGACGCCCTTGCGTGGGCACAGATACTAAACAAATAAAAAAACATGATAAACATTCCGCTAATCGCTCATTAGTGAGTTCAGTGAAGTAGCCTGGAAAACATACGAAACGGATTACACTATCCATTCTCAAATTCATAACACTAATGAACCACGATATGTATTCTTAGAAGAGGTCATCATCATCATATCAGCCGAAAGACGTCCACTGCGGGAAATAGGCCTCCACCAAGCGTCGCCACATTGACCGGTCCCGTGCGTCTCGCAACCAGCGGATCCCCGCAACCTTCACCAGGTCATCGGTCCACCTAGTGGGAGGCCTACCAACGCAACGTCTTCGTCGTCTTAGAAGAGGTAATCAGATACAAATCGTGCACAAAGCCATTCTGAAGGCTGTTACTGGCAATTCACAGAAAACCCAATGACACATTATACAAGTTACGAGTATTGTCCTACCAAGAAACCAATCGTCTAAACCGAAGATTTACTAGAACTAAACCTACACAAACGCTCAACACACAATCCAAACCAAAATCAGTGTATTATTCAGTATTTGTATGAGACGATCAAATCGTATTCATAGTGCAGTACGCCACTTCACCAGTACGCGGCGTATTTCCCGAGGGCACACTACGCATTGATTAGAAGGGACATTGTTGCCAATCTCACCTAAACAAGCCATGATTGCATGTTCTGGGCCACGAACGTGCCTCGCTATGAAACATATATTGACTTTAAATGGAGTAACAAGTGAATGGAAGCAAACCCAGCATTCATACCGTGGCTTTATTTTTTGTTTGGCCTAAGGGAGTGATTCGAATGTGTGAAATGATAAACGATTTGGCAAATGTACATTGTTCGACTGCCTGGTTGATGTACTCATAGGAGATAAAGCATTGATGTCCGAAGAGAATGATCAAAACGAATGACCGATAAAAGTTCTTTCAATCAACACACTATCCCCGAGTTTCCCACCTTAAAATTATCGCAGAATTAAAGTGACAAATTGTCAAGCACGCGTTATCTGCTGTGATTGGTTGAATGAATTTTCAACAGCCAATCACAGCAGATAACGCGTGCTTGAAAAATTGTCACATTAATTCTGCGATAATTTTAAGGTGGGAAACTCAGGGTAAAGAACGTTTGACAATGCTTCTGATTAATTTTTCTATGTTTATTTTTCTAGAAACTGGACCTTAGTGGAGTTACTTGGTTGTCTTCAATCTTAACGGTGCCAGCAAAAGGTTCAAGAAAGAATATCTAGACAGTGCCGTCGAATACCAAGCACAAATGAGTAATAGTACAGATTGCTATAGTCTATCTATTCGCTGGAACAAAAAATAAAAGGTATACAAACAAACGTCAAAAGGTTATAATCCGAATAATTTAAAAAATACAACCTTACTACGCCAAATGTTTACTTTTTTAGCACTCTTTAATTTATTTTCATAACAGTTCCGAACTGCAGACTTTCGAGATGCTTTATAATGTTGGCTATTGGTTTTTGTTTTAATAACACATTTTTTTTGTTTATTTATTAAAAATATTGACATTGTTGTAAAATACGGTTAAGCAAGTAATAATTTAAATGTTTGACATTATTTATGCATGTATGTATTTGGTTGTTGAATGAAATAAACATTTTCTCATGATATTTTCGATTTAACTGACAGCAAGTAAGCTTTCGTTAAAATATCTCATCATTATCCTTAATCTATAGCGTTCTATAACAGGACATATGCTTATTCTTATTCTTTATTGTACACAAAAAAAAACATAAAGACACAGATACAATAGGACAGCATATGTACAATGGCGAGCTTAACCCATAATTGGGTTCTCTTACAGCAAACCTCAGTTGCATTAAGAAATTTGCATATGAGGACAGTACATCCAAGTGCACAACAAAATTTATAAAAACCCTTTAATATTTAAAATTCTTACATACTAAATAAACTTAAACAAATACGTGTACAACACACAATGTATAAACTAATACATATATACTAAATAATACAACCAAAATCTTTAATTTATAGATACATATCTCTGCGTCATGTTGACAGGAAATGACACCTTATTCTTCTCCTGAAAACCTTTAACGAAAGGCTATCCCGTAGAGAGTGAGCAAGAGTATTCCAAAGGCGGACAGCACGAACAGTAAATGATCCACCGTAACGACTTGATGAATGGGGAGGAACACGAAGGAGAAGAGATGATGACAAACGACAAGGTTTTTCTCTTGGTACAAGGTACTCAAAGCGCTCCCGAAGATACGGAGGAGAGGCAGGATTATGAAGAACAGAAAAGAGTAAAGAAAGAATGTGCGTATCTCGGCGCTGCCGAATAGGCAGCCACTTCAACCGCTCTCGAAAGTCCGACACATGGTCGTACTTTCGGAGGCCAAAAATGCTTCTCCAATCGCACGCCATTAATTTCAATTCTCAACCAGTAGCTACCAGCCACCCTCAAAAATATCTCGTAACGTGGCATAAAAATTAAAGAACCAGTTAGCTAGGTGTTGGTAGCGTAGCTGACTGTACGTAAGTATAAATCGCATACCGGAAGACACAGCGTCGGAGGTGGACCGATAACCTAGTTAACAGGTTCGCTGTCCACATAGCAGACATATAGTTAAACAATTACAACAGCCCATATGTGGGTCATGGTTTGGTTAGCAGTGGAAGTTTTTCAGCTGGAATGAAGATGCTGAAACAAAAATCTCTGGATAAAGTTTCAAATATATTGACACGATTTTAACAAGTGCTGGTTTTTGATGACCCGAGAACAGAGATATCAAGTTTTTACAACAACTTTTAAAATCGAGGTAGCTGGAACAAAAGCCACAAATTACTTTTTTAATATGCTTTATATGCACCACTGGTCACTTTTGTTACAACGTTTTATTTTATACAAGCCGTGTGCTCGATGAAATTTTCGATCGAAAAAAATGACAAACTGTCATACCCTACAGGGGATGAAGTTACTTAGGGGAAGGGTATAAAATTTCAAATTTTTATTAAGTGAATTTTAAGTTACAAAAAAACATTTAAAATCAAACGAAAATATATTTTTACCTGTAAACGCGCTCATATTATTTTTAACTTAACTTTGCTTTATTAATTAAATCGGAATTAGAAGTAGTATTATGTGTTACAGTTATGAGCCGTTATATTGTTTCGGCGCTATCCGAAACAATGTCTATTGTTATTCTATTTAATAACATCGGGCAATAATTAATGTTTGTTATATTTTATATAGCGAAATCACGATTGACGGTACTTACTTACTTATTCACATTTTAACAAGATTATTAATTTTCAATTGTTGTAGCCTTTTATTATTGATTAATTTCATATCGATATGTCTGGTCCTGAGTCCGAACCCAGGCAGGTGCTTAACTTTGCGTTAATTATTTAATCATGCACAAAAAAAAGTGAAGGAAAACATCGTGAGGAAACCGGCATGTCCTAGACTCAGAAATTCGAAGACATGTTGATTGTGGAAGTATTATGGCGTTGTTGATTATGGCCCATTCTCTCTCACAGAAAGGACACTGTGTCCCAGCAGTTGGACATTAAAAAAAGGCTGACAATGATTATGATGATGTCTAGAAATAGGGGACTGCTGAGATGACGAGTAACAGAGTACTCTTCGTCCCGATAGGATTTTTCCTTGGGATAAAAAAATAATTTTCATGCGGGCAAAGCCGCTGGAAGAAGCTAGTTTCCCTATGTTTAAATTGTTACTTGAATTTTTAGACATGATAATTGCATCTTTTGATGTAAAGTGTTTTCCGTTGTTCATGACAATTACAATCTCAAAGCGATTATACTGGTTCCCAACCTTAAAATAGTAAGGCCGAATGCATTAGGTAGATAAATGATGTATTTGTGTTATAAGCAAGTTTAAGATAATCCATTAAACTACCTCGAAAGTGCATTCATGTAAGTGATACTGCGAATCAATTTACACGAAGCATTTTTCACCATCACTCTCTGCAGACGTTCTGTCCTTGTTTTATATGTACATACCGTACCGTACACATTTACGGACGTACGATTTCACGGTCGGACGCGCCGCATGTGAGACAGTCTCGACGAGCCGGCCGCCAGCCGGATCAAGCCGGATGGAATGATTTCGTCTTACGCATGGCCGGATACCTCGGATACCGATCTGCATCGTATAGTCGCCGGCAATTCGGAACCAGTGTGCATTGTTCTAGAGTTAACGAATTAGTCTATGAAGTTCTTCGATTGGTTGTGATTAGTGGGGAACGGGAGCGGTATGGAACAGACTTTTTGAACGGGTGTACGGCTTTTATCTTTTTACCGACTTCACAAAAAAGGAGGAATCAATTCGACACGTATGTATGTAATATTATTGGAACTGCACAATATTCTATGTGGGTTTCTAAACACGTGTGCCAACGCACGCGTGTGCGTGTGTAAACACGAATGTAATTTCATAAGTATATGTTTGTTTATTTGTATGTATGTATGGTAGTCCACGTATTTCTCCGAAACTACTTGTCGGATCGTGATCATTCTATTTGTGTTGGATTGAGTATCTCATCTTAGGGAATAGTGTAAGTTCCATCAAAATTGATCCAACAATTTTCGAGATATGAGCGTACAACCAAACCCCTTAGCGACACACAGCATAAATGTGTAAATTGAGTTATTTTGTTTATTTTGTCAATCCTTTAGGTACCGTACTATAGAAATTGCTAATTTTTAGTGATAGTGTACAAAAATTAAAAAAAAAATTAACAAAAAAATCAAGCCAACTTCCAAAACAAAACACTACATAGCCAAAAATAACTTTCTTTTCCGAAGTCGGTGTCTTTGGTACCAATTGTTTTCCGTTTTTTGAAAGCTCTTTTCCGAAGTCGGTGTCAAAAAATGATATTAATATAATCCGGTTTTGGTGTTAGCACATGCATTATCATAGATGATTTTGTAGAGTTGCCATCATTGCCAGAATCATAAGGCTATAATCTGACAACAGTGAGTTGTCCTTGACCTACCGTTCTACAACCCTTCTTTCTATTCTTTGCTGAAAACAACTCGAAACAAAACCTCAGTCTATCAATGCCTTCCGAACAATACTTATCCTGAACCCCGCTACGCAGCTTACCTATTCTCACAAACAAAGAGAGCATGCATACGTTTCTCGTTATTTAGATTGAATCGACTATGTAAATACATTTGGAAGGCGTACAAAGCTCTTTATATCACTTCGGTTTGACACGAAGAGACGAGAATGTCTCGTACGTCAGCCTGTGTATATGTACCTTTATGTATGTATAGGTATGTATGTTAATTTAGTTGAATAATAAGTTGGTTAATAAAGGTGGGTACTGACCAACGTTACGAGGTGTAATGTAACATGTTACACAGCGAGCATTCGTGCAGTCAGTACGTCGTGTTACGGGGAAACCAGCGAGCAACGAGCCGCTCGTTGCTCGCTTGAAGTGCTCCACCCAGCTTCGGTTTTTTGGCGAATCCTTTGACTGTTACGCGGTTCAGTCAGTACGCTGTTGCAAGTCGTCACGAGCGCACGCGGTGCGTCGCACGTCGCGAGTGATAACACGTCGTTCCTCTCGTAATTATTTCATTTATTTCTTGAAACATGGAGTGGAACAAAGAAAAAGCTCTGTATTTTATAGAAAAATACAGAGAAGAAGAAGTGTTGTGGAACCCAGCTCATCCAGAGCATTATAAAAAATCGGCCATCTTGAGTGAACTGGCAGCGAAAGCGGAGCACAGAGTTTTGACGAGCATGTTACGCCGATTTAAGAACACAGCGTAACATGCTCGATGCGTAACACGCTCGATGCGAATGTTACATTACACCTCGTAACGTTGGTCAGTACCCACCTTAAGATAAATAGTGGTAAATGTTACGAAGCATACACAATGTGCTACGATGCTTACTTAATGTGCTACTACGCTGCTACGCGCTACGCTTTCGTAGCTGATCGCTACGCGTTTACATTTTTCTTGCTAATGTTTTTAGATGTCCTATAAAGAAGCGATCTTTGTAAAACTGCTTTTTTACTCCTTCTGTTGGTAGCTACTGATACCAAATACTAATCTGAGTGCTAATAGGCTCAGGAAACCTACCTCTAACAGCACATATTGCCAATATCTCAAAGCTAGTTCGGTCGAGAATTAATACGATTCTGTCGGGTTTAACCCAGCGGGGCATGGTCGACGCATGGCCGCATTGCTGGGGCGGCCGACCGTGTAAGTACCCCTTAAGTGTTAACATCATGTGTAGCAATGCCTTGATCACTGATTGATTAATTAATGGTCAGGATTGCAAGCCCATATAATAGTATTATCTGCTCTGTTGCTAATCTTGATTAGGAGATATTGTTTATAACAAAGAGGGAATGTGGTAACTAATACTATAATGGTTATTAAATGTGGTCGGCTTAGCGGATTAATATGTTTACGTTTGGTGTTTAAGATGTTGGTGTCCAGGTGAGATACACTTCTGAAAAACAATCAGGGATTTAATTTAGTGGAGGACTTTCGTGGCTATCAAATTATACACAACACATCATCACGCCTGATATAACGGCAGTATTAGACAAAGGTTTACGTAAGTATTAAATTTTTACAGTTATGTTGTGATAGGGGGCGACCCTATTGCCTTCAACTGGGCACAAATCCAGCCTCAAAACTGGTACCAAACCCAGTCTCAAAACTGGTACCTACTGAGAAATTCCAGATGAATAAAATCCTAAAAACATTTGGGAATTGAACCAAGACCTCGTGTCAAAATTAAAATCGAATAGTTTATTTCAAATAAACCTTAAAGGTACTTTTGAATTGTCAAACAAAAAAAAGATGACTAGTTGCAAATTCGCAAGCGTTAGTAGGTCTCAATGGAGAAGAATTTGCAAGAAACTCCAAGGACACTCTTTTCCATCAGTTTTAATTACAAGCATCTATATGTGAGAACGATGTAAAATACGTGCACGTAAAAGCGTCTAGAGTAACATATAATTAAAAAAAATTGTTTACGCCTGGTTTAGATATGAAGACTTTTAGTGTGTGTCGTGATTTCCAGTTCAAAAGGCCAGGCGCCAAACGTTTTGTTTCACGTGTACCGTCACAAGTTATTATTTTTTTTCTTATATATGGGTGCAAAAAACTATCACCACGATTTGTACGCTCCGCATTTATATTATTGTAAAGATATAGTTTAAAGTAATTAAACAACCAGTACCTCAATACGGGAGTTTCATTTGAGTTCATTGAAGCCCCAACAAAAATACATAAGTCATTTATTTATTTGTTTAACATATAAGAATAAGAATAATTTATTCAAACGTAAGTAAGTAAAAAGTTCAGTCGGAGGATACGTATTCGCGAGCTGGCTGACCAAAACCACTGGCTGACGTATCCTCCGACTGCACAGCATGATTTTCTACTTGTTTACGGCTTTTTAGTTCGCTTTTTAAGCAGTCGGGTTTTTTGATTTTTTGAATTAACTTTTTTTATTTATACCTAGTTATTTTTTTTTTAGATTTCGGTACATTTAAACATATAAGTGTTATATATTTTTGAAATCACCTCTTAAAACCCTTTATTTTGATACCCCACACGATGGGTTTGGAAGTAAAAATAAATTTTGATCCCCACAATATGGCGCCCAAAATCCGTCATTTTCTATTTTCCAATTTTAATGTAGCCAGTGGCACTCGCAGGGTTAAGACGAATCGATTGACGTATGAGTCATCAAAATCGGCTAACGCGTTTGGTCTCTGGAACGCCACATAGGAACAAACATACATACATACATACTTACATACATACATACATACATAGACTGATAAACACATTACCCTCCTTCGGCAGTCGGGTAAAAAGTAAGTACTTTCACAAAAATGTACATTAGGTGCAGTTGTATTATTGCTAAAACAATGGTATAAATAGTGCTTATATGCTATATGTACAATAATAATGGTATAAACAGGTAATTAAGTGTCCACTATGTTATGCCAGAGGGCGTACAAATTATTGCAAGTAATTAAAAAAATCAAGCCAGCTAAATCTCAATAATTAAATAAAATAAGCCTGAACAATAAAACAACAATCATAAAGAATTGCATAATACAAGTTAATTAATAATAAATATCAATAGAAATTAATGTCAATAGAAAGAGAAAAGATTTTAATATTAACAATAGTATAAAAATAAACCAAATGGCAATACAGTAAATGTAAAGACGCAGACTGAAAAACAAATAATAAGACTATGTTATGTCAATATAGGTACAAATGTCAATATACAATATTAATGTTAATATACAATTACAGGTGTTTAGCTAATGTGTAGCTTACGACAGCATCAACAAATACTTTTATAAAAATTAACAACATTCGTGTCTTTATAAACCAAACAGTTATCATAGAATTACAAAGTTACGTTTTGAAGAACCAACACTCGTATATGCAGAATGAACACAATACGATACCTTGATACCAACGTAAAGCCGTAAACGGATGTCTGTAGTATATTATAGTTGACATTCCAGAAAGTACCACTCAGATCGAGTACAATACGATTCCGTCTGATCGATGGAGTTACGAGGGTTTAGACAAAGATCGACTATCATTGAAGATACTTCTGTATTTGTATGGATGTTTGTTGTATACTAGACAAAGGTAGGTATGTGTAACATTTATTTATATTTATTTATTTATTCGAAATTATGTAAATAACACCTTAACAGCTATAACGCCAATGCTTTGTTACTACAAAGATATTAGGACTAACAGAATACAATTAAAAATGCAAAAAAAAAAATATTGCAATTAAAAGTCAATTAAAATACAATCAAAATACAGTAATAAATGCAATTAAAATCCAATTACCATACAATTAAAATAAAATTCAAATACAATTCATGTCAAATACTATTCAAATACCATTCAAATACAATTCAAATACCATTCAAATCCTATTAATGTCGAACTAAAACCAATTTATAAATCCAATTAAAATCACCTATTTACATTTTCAATGCATTTCAATGCTACTCCTGTGAACTTTAATGCTGCTACAGTGAAATATATCCAATTCATTTGAAATAATATTTAAAAATCTTATGGCGCATGGGCAGTTTTATTCTAATTAAATGGACAATATATCGATTTATATGTGTGAAGACCAAATTCTATAAAAACTGTAGCTTGAATCATTTAAGTAAATGTCTTTGGAAACTTAAGGGCTTAAGAAAGTGCCCAGGCCCCAGACCAATACACAACAGTATTGGCCTAACCGGAAACTATTTTATAACACACTAGCTTTTCCCCGCGGCTTCGCTCCCGTGCACACCACATAGGACCTGGGATCAAAAAATAGCCTATGTCACTCAGGAATAATGTAGTTTTCTATTGGTGATAGAATTTTCAAAACTGGTTGAATAGTTTTTGAGTTCATTCCTTTCCCCAATATAATATTATTACTAGCGGACGCCACGCGGTATCATCCGCGTAGTTCCCGTTTCCGTGGGAATACAGGGATAAACAGTAGCCTATTACACCTGGGGATAGTGTAGCTTCCCAACGGTGAAATATTTTTTGAAATCGGTCCAGTAGTTTTTACCCGACTGCCGAAGGAAGGTAATGTGTTTATCAGTCTATGTAAGTATATATGTATGTATGTAAGTATGTATGTATGTATGTTTGTTCCTATGTGGCATTCTAGAGACCAAACGCGTGGGCCGATTATGATGGTTCTTACGTCAATCGATTCGTCTTAACCCCGGGAGTGTCACTGGCTACTTTAATATTGGAAAATAGAAAAATGGCAGTTCTTGGGCGCCATATTGTTGGGGGCCAAATTTTTTTTTCTTCCAAACCTTTCGTGTGGGGTATCAAAATAAAGGTTTTTTAGAGCTGATTTCAAAAATATATAACACTTATATGTTTAAATGTACCTAAATCGAAAAAAAAAATAACTAAAAAGATATAAATAAAAAAAGTTAATTAAAAACATCAAAAAACCCGACTGCTTGAAAAGCGAACTAAAAAGACGTAAACAAGGAGAAAATCATACTGTGCAGTCGGAGGATACGTTTGGTTTTGGGCAGCCAGCTCGCGAATACGTATCCTCCGACTGCACAGTATGATTTTCTCCTTGTTTACGTCTTTTTAGTTCGCTTTTCAAGCAGTCGGGTTTTTTGATGTTTTTAATTAACTTTTTTTTTAAGTTTATTCGTTACATACAAATCTGTCCTCTTTATAATATTATTATAAAGTATAGATTAGTGTAGGCCATAGATATATAAATAAGAGTACCTATTTAGTATTCTGTATTTAATATTTCTATGGTGTAGGCATAACTTGACGCCTGTATTCCCAGAAAGGTAAGGCAGTGGTGCACCTGTATAGAACACACACTCACTAAACTATTTTATTCCCGAGCCTATTCTGTGATGGTTTTAGTAACATAGTTACCTTAGAGCGCCATGCCGGCTTAAGACCATGTTGACCGGAGAACCCGGGAAACCATCTAAGAGTGAATAACAAGATTACATATTACATCATCGCCTCTTCAATGGGATGATGGTGGATACAAGCCTATAAATTTTGAAAAGATAGGTTAGTTTAGTTTTTATACACCGCCATAAATTTTCATCATTTAATACTGGAACCAAAAAACTGGAACAATTCAAGATTCGATTGCTGCGACACCTGCTGTCAACTGATTTAACTTGATATTGGTTACCACATCATCGCCCGTTTTGTATCTAATGGTTGATGGTGGAATATATAGTTTAGTTTGGACCTTTACACAGCCTTAAAGTTTAATCAGTTAATCAAAAGGTACAGTCATTAGATATCAATACTGGAACCAAAAAACTGTATCAATTGTTCGACCTTTACAAGAAAACCAGCAACTCTTTTAATACGCTGCCAGAATCAGACAAATATAACATTGAATGACTTCATCAGCAAACAGGACGGTGCCCGACAAATATTTGACCGAAAATAATTACGAGCGCAACTTATTTGTCGAATTTCCACAGAGGATGTAATCATTTCATTGATTGCTCGCGACAGATTGACGGTAATTTCATTGCCATTATACTCTCTACTCTTTGGTAACGGAATTTCAGTTTTTAATTGACGCTTTTATATTGTTTCGAGTGTGCGATGTAATGTAATTGGAATAATTATTTCATTTAGCTGCGTTGGAAGTATACTTATCACTGAACTGGGGTTTAATAAGGCATCATTATCCTCCATTTTTTTTTGTTAACGGGGGTAAATCTTCAAAAAGCGCCTAGACTTTTGGGGAAAAGTCCAGGGGGTGTGAGATTTTTACATAACTAAAACCATCCTGGTGATCACCATAAGCAGCACACCTCTTAAAAGACCACCCTGGATCATGTCATGGCCTTCACTACTGCTGGCAAAGATAGGTCTCGCCCGATCATGGCGACCAAGACCCGCCGCTTAGATACACCAGAGAGAGAGCCCACGCAGGGCACTACCAACTCTCTACCCACCCCCTACCCCTACCGCTATCCCATTGTATATATGGCCAGCGCAGCATGTCTTATTTAAGCAAACATATCTATGCTACTGTCACCTACTTTCCTGCCCTCTGTGCCCTAAAACCTGTAGTCCTAGGGACTTATGTGCTACTGCCGACGATGCCGTGGAAGTGGCGAAGCATTGAGCCAATACAATAGAAATTTACCATCAACGCGAAGAAGAAGAATATGAATATGATCCTGAATATGTAACCTATTGAGGTCATCTAGCTAGTCATTTTATCACAAATCGTACTTGTCACCCGATAGGTAAATCAAAATTCAAAGAAAATATCAACAATGTTTCTTGAGAATAAAGTTTCAAGTTAAATTAAAATGTTAAAAATCTCATGGTATCATTGATATGGATCAATGTTCATTAAAGATTAAAGTAAAAGTAAACATACTTTAGAAATAAAGTCTTAATTCTCAATCGTAATGCATTCTAGAAATTAAATAAGTGTCTTAAAGATTTTGGGAATGTAAATGCTTTGATTAAATATGAATAATTCAAATTGAAATAAAATATCTGCTAATTAGATTCATTAGATTATATTAGATATTTCCAATTCTTTAGTTTGTTATTTTAACTAATGAGGTTGTAGACAAGGCGGGTTGTTTGCTATTTTAACTGATTTTCCAAAAAGGACGTTCTATGTTCGACTGCATGTATGTTTTATTGGATGACAGAAGGCCTGCCTTCTAACAGCAAGCAAGTACCCTAGGTATCGAACGTCAAGATTTGTTTTTGCTATATTATAATCGTGTGTTGCAACAAAGAGAGAGATAAGCCGAAATCTCTGTCACCAGTCTTGCAAGACCAAGGGGTTTCGTTACTGGGTTGTGGAGCTCAGACAAGCAGCCACTCCTTGAAAATTGCTACTAGTATTCAGCTGCATCTGGGTAGACTAACAGCATTGTCGGGAAACGGTTAGGTTTCCCAACCATTGTTGTACTTTTTTTCTACTCCTGCGTTATTCTTTTCTGATTAATTTCGTTGCAGGATCCAACACAGTGCCTTAAGATACTCACAGATACTAAAGTGGAGATGGGCGGGCCATTTAGCCAGAATGAATGATGATAGATGGACCATACGAGCCACGGCGTGGCCAAGGCCAGCTGGCCACAGAAAGAGAGGTAGGCCACAAACACGATGGGCAGATGACATAATTCACATAGCCGGCCGGGACTGGACAAGTGTAGCAAGCAATAGGGACGCATGGCAATCTCTGGAGGAGGCCTTCACCTGAGAGTTCTCGCACTTATAGAATGTTTAAATTTATTACATAAATGGAAATATAATGAACTAGCTTTTGCCCGCGGCTTCGCACGCGTAGACTACATGCTTCTCCTTATCATATTTTAACAATGTGTAGGGAAAAAAAATAAAATAATGTAATGCGAAAGTGTTTCTTAGGACAGACTTATACTTACCTACTCTATCATCAATACGCTCTATCCTTGTCCCGTTCCGTATACCTACACTATTTCTGTGTTTATCCATGACTAATAATAAGTAATCATAAGAATAAGTAAGTAATTAAATTAAAGTATTTCCTTATAAACAACATTTCAAACCATTTTGGATGTTGACGCCAATATCACCAGACTATTTGATGAGATAACACGTGAACACGCTACATAGAACTGTCCATGGAAAAAGCAATTTGCCCTCAAATCTACACCAGCATACTTCAGAGTTTGTCCTTGAGCCTTATTAATTGTCATGGCGAAGCAGATTTACCCGTCCCTATTTAATTCCTATATTTATGCGTTGAGCCATTTTATAGTATCAACAGACTTTAAAGACTTGAGATTATTATTAATAATTTTTCCTTTTTTATAAGAAGGACTTTTGCATACAACATTTCATCCCCCATGATCCGCCCCCCCAAGGATGGCATTCCCAAAAAACCTTAATTTACGTAAGATTTTAATCTTCAGCCCAAACCCAATATTCGAAGATCCTAACTTCAAAACTGGCCGACTTTCATACAAACTTTCATCCCCTATTTCACCCCCTTAGGGGTGGAATGCACAAAAATTCTTTCTTAGTGGATGCCTGCACAGTATAAAGTATCTATGTGCAAAATTTCAAGTCTCTAGACGATTTAATTATTCCCATAACTGCATCCCCCTTTTCACCCTCATAGGGGTGGAATCTTCAAAATCGCTGAGACACGTGTAAGTTATTTTTTAATCTTCAGCCTAAACCCAAAATATGAAGATCCTGACTTTAAAACTGACGGATTTTCATACAAACTTTCATCCCCTATTTCACGCCCTTAGGGGTGGAATTTCCAAAAATCCTTTCTTAGTGCTCACCTACACTACCAAAGGAACATATGTGCCAAGTTTATGATTGAAGCTTCAGCCGTTTGACCTGTGCGTTGATGGTAAGTGAGTGAGTCAGTCAGTCACTTTCTTCTTTTATATGTTTAGATAATTTATAATTTAAATGTATTGATTAAGTATAGATGTAATTGATCTGTATTTTTTTTAATGAATTTTAAATTTGTAAGTTGTATTAAATTTCAATTGTTAAAGATTTAAATTTTTTAAATGTTTAATTTATAATTAACAATTTTATCAAATTTTATTTCAATTTATAATTTATCTTATTTTATTTCAATTTATAATATCTATTTGTTTTACTTTTTTTGCAATGCATGGGCAAGAAATAAAATGCTTTTTTTTTTAATTTATTTATCCAACACAGTTAAATGCATTCTCCGGGACTTCGTCGAGCTTCATTGCCTCGGCGCTTTTCTGGTGGTCACTGCTTTTGATTCTGGCTTTCAGGAATTGCAGTGGTTTGGGAATAGTGCGGTGGGATTGTCCCAAAAAAAAACGGTCAGACAGATCGTTTGATTGATCATTCAAACCTGCTTGTTTTATATGCGTCACACACATCGAAAAACGTCCACTGCTGGTCATAGGCCGGGCCAAGCGTCGCCACGCTGATCGCATCCACCAGATTCCCGTAGCCTTGACCAGGTTATCGCTTCACCTAGGCGTGACGCATATTGTAAGGCCTCCTTACAATATGCGTCACGCCTGTCGCAAATAAAATCTTTTCCTTTCATCCTTTCTTTTCTTTCAACTGCCCCAGAAGAAGGGTAACCTTTAACCCTTAAAACAGTAAACATTCCGTAAATAAACTAATATATCTCCACTGTAAAATACCTTTTAGAGTTACCATTAATTGTCTGCACTCTTTACAAACAACGTAGTGGAAAATATCCGAGCCGAATGTATAGAGTAGTAACATACGAGTCTCTGAGGAGTACTGGCGGATCGAATTATAGCTATTTGTTCTCCTCTAACGTACTATTGCAGAATAACCCATGTCTAATGGTAGTTGCAGCGGCCTGCCTCCTAAAGGGAATATTTCAAACTGCATTTGTAATCGTCAACGTGATAGATAACTTGGTGTTTTGACGGCGTGACGGTAACAAGTAGTGCGGTCTAGTCATTTGTTTTGGTTTTCGATACTGATGCATGGAACTAGATATGGGAAGCGTTAAAATATGTAATTTTAGGGTTCGTGTCGACATGACTAATGAGCACAAAAGAATTTTGTCGAACTAAAGGAATTTTATAATTGTATATGTTTGTTAAAGGAAAATTTGGTCAGTGGGTCGTCTTAGGGGCGGAGCGGCGCGAACTAGCTTTAAGGAACAGATGGCAGGGCCGACTGAAGTGGCGACCGTAAGGGAAATCACCTAGAAAGAGGCTACAATCTGTGATTGGCTCGAGTGTCCGCTAGATGCAAAAATGGAATGGACTGGTCTATGATGCGGTAGTTAAGGAAGACTTATGTCCAGCAGTGGACGTCTTTCTGTTGAAAATTATAAGTTAACTTTAACCTGTTTCTAGCTCAAATTCACTTAAATAACAGAAAACGCAAGTATAATTCGAAAACCCCCAACATTTTTATTTCATACCACATAATTTATCTAGTAATAGACACGCTTCGATCGACAATCTATTGAACACGTAATTATTACACAATATCTTGCAAAAACAGCCCAACTCAAACATTAAAACGCCCATAACTTTTGAACGGCTAAACCAATTTTCACCATACATAGCTAAGAACACTCTCGATAAAGACACACAAATAAAAAAAACACAGGTACATACGTCAAACTTATAGCACCCCTCTTTTTCCGTCTGAGGTTAAAAGCAATTAAAACATAAGAACAGAACTAAAACATAAAAATCCAAAAATAAACAAATGTGAACTCTACCCGCTGCGAGTAAATCCATTTAAAGCTTTAAAGGAACCGCGGGGCTATACAGGTGAATCTTGTTAAGCTGTTCAACTTACTTATTAACAGCCCGTCTTAAAATGTACACTTTTTCATTAGCCATAAAGTTCTTTAACCACTGTATATTTTAAACAAAAGGTTTATCAACATCTTGGTGCCGAGAACCGTAAAATTTGGAAGCTAGGCAGGCTAATGAGATGCTTTAGACTTTAATAACGTTATTCTAAAGTTATGTTAAGTGTTATTCTGTGCGTGGGAGTCTGATAAATAAACTGTTATGTTGCTTAGTGGGTTTAAAATGTGTATAATATTTGTACCTACGAAGAGAAGAGAGCATTATGTGGTCGTGCCAACCTAAAAGGCTACATTGTGTGCAATGCAATGCATCTGTCAAATATTAGTGTGCTACACTTGATAGATATATCATCTGTGTCATCGTCATCAACATCATCAGGATATAGCAGTTTATTGCTGGGCATAGACCTCTTCAATCGGATGCCATTTATCTCGATATTCGGCAGCACTCATTCAGCTGCTACCAGGCAACCTCGAAATTCGTCAAGATTTTCTGTGCAGTAGCCACTTGATCCGAGTGACTTAACCACTGTCATCCAGATTCTAGAATACTTCGGTAACATTGGAAGGAAAAACGGTGGCAACCTCGAGAAGCTCATCGTGACCGGCAAAATAGGAGGGAAAAGGCCTCGTGGACGCAGTCCAATACGTTGGTCTGACCAGATCCGCACCGCTCTTGATTCTACAGTTCACAATACCCGCCACACCGCCAGAAACAGAAGGAGAAATGTCGTACGAGAGAATGTGATGCAGAAGGGAGGTCACGACCCTCAATAATGAGGAATACGATGCTAGAAGGAGGCACTTAATATGAAATACCTACCTGAAGTCCTAACAGACAAAGATGGCTTCTATTTCCACCTAAAAATACATTTCGCAAAAAGAAACTATCAAAATTCACTCAACCGACAACTACCACTAAAAGACACAAAACAAAAAGCGATTATATAATAATTAGCACATCCCTCAACTTGGGTATCGGCATTTGCTGCAGGTAATGTTCCTAACTCAGACGAACTTTCGCAAAAGTTGGGAATTCATTAAAAACAATAGCCGTTCGTGGATAACTCTCTTCTTCTTGCTACCGAAGTACCGAAGCTGGCTTCGAAGTTCTTGCTTCATTGTAATTCAGCCGGGGGCTCCTGAATTCTGAATCTGGAAGAGAGCTGCAATGTCTGAGGTCGCATCCAGGAAGTTTGGGTTCACTTCGACACTATACTTATTTTAATGGAGTTAGCTTTTGGATAATTGTCGTAGAAACTTGGAACAGATACCGAGAAGGGAAACAATTTTGTGGTGTAAAGTCCTAAATGAAACCATCAATATTAAGCTGTACTATAGGTTTATGGGAGCTAATGTTCTACAAAAGCCATAAGGTCATGTCTCAGTCGTCAAAAATACGAAACCAAGCAAGAAAGTCTAGAATATAATAAAAAATACATTATTCCAGCGTGCGGCTTCTGTTTTATTCAAAATTGAAGGCTCAAGTCAAAAGGAACCGTTTTGTTCCGTAGCCAAAGTAATCTTGGTGAGTCGGAGACTTATCTGAATTGCAAATAACTCCAATTTTATCAAGAAAATGCAACCAGAGCTGCATTTAATTCACTATAACGCATTCACGAATTATGCAGTCAAAACAACGGATAGACTGTCGCAGATATGCTAAAATATAAGTTAGTTGTGGTGCAGTATATTACGGACCACGCCGGGGTATTTACATAAACGTTTTGTACTCGCATTTGTTGGGATAGCTGTAATTGTAATAAGAGATAGTCTGCGATAGTATTTTTACGCTTCCGGATGAAACATAACTTATTATAGTTACTACTCAATGTTTGGATTAGGCCCAATAAAGCGTCTAGTCAACGCAACAGGCATACTAGTACCTACTTAGTGATGACTAAGCCAGCAAAACAGTTTATGATAAAACCACGCATACAACATTCACATTCACCACTGTGCCTTTAAATATGGCAAAACTTGTATAGTATGTTTTCTCACTCATAAAATGGTTCATACTAGTTTAACTTACCAGGAAGTATGTTATACCATTACCTACTTTCAGTAACTTAGAAAGTTACAGGCAGACTCATTCTGGAAAACCTAGTAACTTAAGACTCTTGCCAAAAGAACCTTATATCGCTACAGTACAGTTACGCAACCTAATCTGCTTTTGGCTTTTATTTGTCTTAATATTGTCACTTATTAAATTCCACATATTATGTAAACACCTCTTATGGTATTTCATTTAAAATTTAAGAGACGCTGTAATGACTCCATTCCGTCCTGCGTCATTCATGTTTATATCGTATTCATGTTTCATTTGAGAATTTATATTAAAAATCCCAGACAGTGTCTGACAGGCCATTTCCATGAAAACTTTATATGTCACAGGTGTATCCACAAACGTGTAGTATGCATGTTCTGCTGGGAATGCCATTTTCATTTCGTCGAAAATGTAATATATAGTAATAGTACGGCACTTAAATATTTGATTGAATAAGGTACATTATCAGATTTATTTACAAGAAACTTCTGAAATAAGCAGCCCAAAGAATTGCTGTGAAATTCTTCGAAGTCACTGACTTTGTCAGTAAAGCTTACTGTAATCATCGCAGCCTGTACCGACTAGAAGAGTAATGCATCTACTCGTCCTATAGGCATAAATTATAATGTTTGTAAATTCAAATTTGTAACTCTGCTTGCTTTAATTTTAAGCAAAACTTGTATGATCTCATATGCTATAATAACACCTACGTATACCATGTTTAACGCAAATAAATGATCTTATCTTACGGCCCATTTAGACCGACCTGCAGTAAATCAATATAGATAATATTTTCATTCTGCAACTCGTCCCACGTTTTTAATTGTGTGGAAAATATTATTTATTTTGATTTTCTGCAAGTCGTCCTAGTCAGCAGTGAAACGTCAGACAAGGTTCTTTAGGTGATTGCCGACTTACATAGGTTTGCAAAATAGTTTGCCGGAAACCATAATTCAATCAATTCTATTCCTTTATTTTTTTTAAATCTCAAAGTACCTCAAATTTTTAGTTTTCTCTGGTAATGTTATAGGCATCCATCTAAATTACTTTATCGGGAACACCTTCTGGAATCCGCTGTTGGCTGTCAACAAGGTGACCCTCTCGGGCCAGTGATCTTCAGTCTGGCTATTCACCCAATTATTCGACAGCTAAATTCAAAATTTAATGTTTGGTATCTCGATGATGGAACCCTAGGAGGCAATGTAGACACAGTTTTAGATGACTTGCAATTATTAAACCAACTACATTCTATAGGACTGGATCTAAATTGTTCCAAATGAGAGTTATTTTTATCTGACAGTATCGACAGACATGTGACACTTACAAAATTCAATGAAATAGCCCCCGAAATCAAAATTATTGAAAAAAGCTCTCTTCGTTTCCTTGGGTCCCCAATCTTCGATGATTCCTTTCCCGATTTTATTGAGGAAAAAATACAAAATTTCAACAACATTTCGGAAAGATTGCTCCAAATTAACATGCATTCGGCCATCACCATAATTCGCTTTTGTTGTTTTGGCCCAAAATTATCATATTGCCTTCGTGCTTCCCATCTATGGAAGCACCTTCCTCTTTCAGAAAAAATGAACCAAATTATCCGTCAAACATTAACTTTAATTTTAAATGTGGCCATGGACGACCGAGCTTGGGCTCAAGCTACTCTTCCACGGTACTGAGAAATAATCAGGAATATCCTAGCTCCCATACTGATTAATTTTGATGTGCCGTGCTTCACCGAGGCTATTGGTGCTTGGAGACTCGCTTGCCCGAACTGTAATCCCCCCGACTACCCATCTTCCCAGAGATGGTGGGATGAGCCGCTCTGCAGAGCAGTTCTGGACCACCTAATTGCCAC
This sequence comes from Anorthoa munda, assembly GCA_945859665.1. NCBI lineage: Eukaryota > Metazoa > Arthropoda > Insecta > Lepidoptera > Noctuidae > Anorthoa > Anorthoa munda. The sequence goes on from OX243908.1 coordinate 19,052,636, forward strand.
TTCTGCCACTCCTGCCGAGCGTGCTCGCCTGCTGGCTGTGGGTGAGTGGGAGTCGGGCCTCTGGCTTCACGCACTACCGTCGTCGAACATAGGCACCTTGTATGACGACACTACTTTCCGCCTCGCTGCTTCTCTACGTCTTGGCGCTCCCTGTTGTTCTCCACATCGTTGCCACTGTGGCGAAGTTGTCAACAGCCTCGGTCACCACGGACTTTCATGCAGCCGAAGTGCGGGTCGCTTCGCTCGGCACGGCAACTTAAACGACATCATCCGACGTGCTCTCGTCACCGTCGGCGTTCCGGCCGTTTTAGAACCCCATGGCCTGGCACGCGACGATGGCAAAAGACCGGACGGGATGTCTTTGTTTCCATGGAAAATGGGTAGGCCTTTAGTGTGGGACGCTACATGTGTCGATACTCTTGCGCCATCCCATCTTCCGAGTTCATCGTGCTGTGCTGGCGCTGCCGCTATGGCTGCAGAAAACCTCAAGCGGCGGAAATATAATAAACTAATCGGTAGTTATATTTTCGAGCCGTTTGGGGTTGAAACTCTTGGTCCGTGGGGTCCGAGTGCTCACGCTTTGTTTAAAGATCTTTCCAAACGCCTAGTTGACACTTCGCGTGACCCAAGGGCTGGCTTTTACCTTGGTCAGAGAATAAGCATTGCCATCCAACGTGGCAATGCTGCCAGCCTTTTGGGTACATTACCAGTGGGGAACGATGTGGAGGAGTTTTTCGACGCCATATTTTAGTTAAGTATATTTTTAGTTTTAGTTAGTGAGTAGTTTTTGGTTAAAGTTGGTTTGTAGTTTTAGTTATTTAAGTATTTTATACACTGTATATACTTTTCTATGTAAATAAAAAAATCTCAAAGTTAAGTCAGATCAAAGTCAAGTCAAGTCGTATAATTCTATTAGGCCATTAAACGGCACGTTTGAATGTCAAAATCAAAACAATAATGGATTCTACTCCTACTACTCACGGCGCTGTTTAGCAACCAATTAGCAGATTCTTAATTCAAAATTTCTGTGGAGAATTTGAATTTAGAACCTGCTAATCGGTTGCTAAATAGTCCCGAGATTTTTATAAATAATGATGCACGTATTTAGCAAACAAAGCCTTGTTTTCGCTAAAAAAAACATAATAACGATTGATCACCATGGCAACTGCTTAGCATCAACACCTGATAATGTCTCCCGAACACCGATTAACGTAAAATTATCCTAATTTATCCTCAACCTAATGAGGTGCATAATGTACCTCACACCGGGATCTGACCGTACTTAAAGTGCTAAGCCGCGGTGTGATAGCCCCCATTAATAACTTACAACACTTAAACACACCTCGTCACTTATTCAGAGCTTACCTATGTTTCGCACCCTTAGAATAAAAGTGGCCTAACTCAAAATTCCTGTATTTTCTGATGTTGCTATAAACTGGCCTTAACCGGTTGAATGTAAATAAAAAGTCATCGTGTCTCGCGTGGATCCACGTTTCAGGCACTCAAGGGATTAAAAAGACTACTCTAAAATCCTGTGTTGAAAAAGAACCCAAATTATAAATAAAAAACTGGCCAAGTGCTAGTCGGATCCGCGCACAAAAGTTTCCGTACCATTATCGCAAAAAACGGCAAAAAAGTCACCTTTGTTGTTTGGGAGCCCCACTTAAATATTTATTTTATTCTGTTTTTAGTATTTATTGTTATAGCGGCAACAGAAATACATCATCTGTGAAAATTTCAACTGCCTAGCTATCATGGTTCAAGAGATACAGCCTGGTGACGGACAGAAAGACAGACGGACCGCGGAGTCTTAGTAATAGGGTCCCGTTTTTACCCTTTGGGTACGGAACCCTAAAAAGGGGCGGTCACTTTAGTGCTCAACTCAACAAAACTTTTTTTACGGCTTTTTTTTTGCTCACATCTCTTAAATTGCATTTTTTGTGTTATGTCACTTTCATACTGAGGGTGCGGTTTTATGTCATACATCTTCACGCGATACAGTGCGGCTAAAGCCTGGATTTTGAATTCCTTTGCCACCTTATGTTTAACGGCTTGTGAAGTTGTGAGCGAGTTTTATATGCTGCTAGAGCAGCTGTAATGCTGTTTTTTTATCAACACCTGGTTTATGCAAACTTATCATGTAAAAGGTAGTTTGTTTCTTCATATGTTTGTAAAAGGTCTCTGGAAGTACTTCTATTCAGATTACAAATTTTTAACCGACTTTCCAAATGGAGGAGGTTCTATGTTCGACTTTATTTTTATATTTTCACCGATTGCTCCGTCCATTGTGAACCGATTATGTTTTTTTTTTGTTTGGTGAAAATGAGACCACTTCGAAAGTATACCCTTTATACTTTCGAAGTGGTCTCATTTTCACCAAATCAGGATCTGTTGAGGAGATCCCATGTAAATCGGGAGAACTCATAAAATTTTACAGGTATACATACAGCGACTTTGATATTTTTATCAACATGGCAAGCATTCAGAAAGTATCATTTGGTGAAGTGGAACTGATGAAGAAGACCACAGATGGCCACTGGAAGTACTCAATTTTAAGTATGTTTTGGATATAAGATATCCCGAATAGTTAAATGATTGTGATGGAGCAAATTTAAATAAATGACTTCTAATGAAAATGGTACCGTCGAACTGCTCTGGTGATGAAGTCGGAAGGTAAGCACCGGAACTCCGTAATAAAAAAAAATATCCCGTCGTGTTTAGGCTTGTTAGAATTGTTATGAGAAGCCCTCAGGCTATAAATTATTTTCATGGGTTCATTCATAATATAAGGTACCAAAACCAAAATGATATAAATAAAAATATTTTTATCTAAAAAACTATACCGACTTCCAAAACAAAACACTAGCAACGCGAAAAATAATTTTTTTTCGGAAGTCGGTATCAAAGACGAAAAAATATAGGTACGAAAGACACCGACTTCCGAAAATAAAGTTATTTTACGCTTTGTAGTGTTTTATTTTGGAAGTCAGTTTAGTTTTTTTTGGTTAAAAGTTTTTATCTTTTCACTAGTAGATGGTTTTATTATAACTGCTTAAATTATATATTTCCTATCTATCTTCATCATCATCATCATCATCAGCCTATTAATGTTCCCACTGCTGGGACACAGGCCTCCTCTCTGTGAGAGGGAATGGGCCGTAATCCACCACGCGGGCCCAGTGCGGGTTGGTGGATGTCACATGTCTTCGAATTTTTGGTTCTAGGACATGCCGGTTTCCTCACGATGTTTTCCTTCACCGTTTTGAGAGCAGTGGTGATGAAATAATTTACACAAAGTAAAGCGCCTACCTGGGCTCGAACCCACGACCTACAACTTGTAAGTCGCGGCCGATACCACTGGGCCACCACTGCTATCTATCTTATTAGCCTGTAATATCCCACGGCTGAGCATATATGTCTCTTTTCCTTAACCACAGATATCTAATCACGGCTTCGGGCCTTCGGGCCAGTCTTCCCGGTAAGAGTCAAGTTCATCTTTCCACTTTTGTCTTGGTATTTTTTACCCAAAAATGCAAAGACTCTATAGTACAGAGGCCACAGAACGACGCCAATAAAACCATGGAGTGTCAGCTAAACAATAAAATTGTATACATTTATAAACATAGTTTCAAGCCTTCAGTCATTTTTTAATCCCTTTCACTTCAATCAGTTAATTTTCGCCTCAACGGCGACGAGTCCTTTGTCAGCGATCTATACCGCTAAGTTCCTTAGGGGATAGCGCTGTAATCACAGTGGAAGTCCCAAACTTGGCGGCGCACCACGTCAGATTAGTGAGCTGTTGGCTTGACTTAATTACTTACCCAAGGAACCTATCTACAGAGACATATAAGACAAATAAACAACTATCGGTTCAGCTGCAGTAATAGAACGCCAACAAAAGAGAAATGTAACAACCATTATCAGCTTAGCATTTTACCCGACTGCAAGGAGAGGATTATGTTTTTCGCGCGTATCTTGTATTTATGTATGTTTGTTTGTATGTATATAATATTCTTAATTACGTCATATATTTCAAACCGCTAGACGGATTCATATAATATGACATCATTAGATAAGTCTTGACCGCTCAAGTGTTCATAGAAAGTTGAAGTTAAAAAAAACAAACATGGAGGAGATTACAAAAATATATACCACTTATATGTTTAAAATAATACAAAAACTAAAAAGTTGTAAATCAAAAAAAGATAATTTCAAAATCAAAAACCCTATCAATTAAAAAGCTGTAAACAAGAAAAAATCAATGTGTGCAGTCGGATGATACATATTCGCCAGCTGGCTGAGACCCTGATCCTCCGATTAAAAAGTTAAAGAAGGTAGTTTTTTTTTTCAAACTGTTTTGGGGCCAGTCTAACCGGATACAAAGAACCGGTAAGTACTTTCATGGAGCCACTGCCTATCTGACCTCCACAACCCCACACAAATAGGTAAGACTGGCATCAAATTGTCTGGCATCTTAATACCCGTAACGACTATTAAAGATATAGAGAAATGAAGCAACCAAACAAGGAATTAACGGTTCAGCTGCACGCCAACAAAAAACAGGCATTATCTCGACGCATCCTAAAAACTCTATTACAAACACCATTTACAGGGAGATTAATGCCATCCCAAATATAATCCGAGTCAGCGGCCGGCCGAACACTCTAACAAAAACCGGCCATGTTTGCGCGGCCCCACAAAATGTGCCGAATAAAGGTCATGAGAGTCGTGACCGTCCAAATCGGGCAACCTTAAGTTTTCACGGATTTTTTTTGGCAACGTGGCAACACCGAGCACTCGCGACCAATATGGATGCGAAACAATTTGTCAGGTTTACGTGGATATTTGTACAGCGCAGGTGTGGATCCGGTGAACTCGCGGCCCCTTCTCATGTAATAATAATGACGGATTCGACTTAGAGAAGACTTAGAGGGAGAACCCTCTCGTATAAGACGGAGATCTCGCTTTGCTCATTTGCACGGCTCTGGGTGCTTCCCGAATGCCGATGGGATTAGCAGTAGCGTGTAAACTTGGCGAATAGTATTTTTTTTCTAATTCTTATTCACATATTTGTATTCTTTGGCTAAAGAATTAGCAATGTCGTTCAACGTTGGAATGCTGCAAGTTTTCCGGACGACTGCGACTTAAAAGAGTACTTTGACGCCTAAATGAACCGAGGTTTGATTAGATTTATTCCTGTTTTATTAGGGTTCCGTACACAAAGGGTAAAAACAGGACCCATTACTAAGACTCCGCGGTCCGTCTGTCTGTCTGTCCGTCTGCCACCAGGCTGAACCGTGATAGCTAGGCAGTTGAAATTTTCACAGATGTTGTATTTATTGCCGCTATAACAACAAATATTAAAAACAGAGTAAAATAAATATTTAAGTGGGGCTCCCATACAACAAACGTGATTATTTGCTGTTTTTTGCGATAATGGTACGGAACCCTTCGTGCGCGAGTCCGACTCGCACTTGGGCGGATTTTTATTTTATATGCCTATTCTAGCATTAATACCTTAGAATAATACCTATACTCCAGCCATTTTGAATATACAATGTTTACTAACAAATTAAAACTGCATTTTTTTAGGACTACCCTCTACTTAACAACAAAAATGAAACGAATTCGATATAGATTGTTAATCTGTTGATAATCTGTTGTTGTTGATCAGTTATACATCGATTTAACTAAGTTAGTACAGATGAAAGATTGATTTAGAACATAAAATATCCAAGGTCATAAGGAGTAGAAGATTAGATTTGGGCGAACCCAAAATGTTCAAACACATACAAAGCTCAACCACCTGACAGAAGGTCAGGTGGCTGAGCTTTGTATGTAAATATTGTACCTTAATCTTGGCCAGAGTATAGTTAATAATATATCTGTTGTTATTTATATTTCAAATAAAATAGGTGTTGTCTTTTACTTACAAGACTAAAATCTTGTGTGCATATTTCAGCGGGGATGGCGATGTAAATAAAAATGCTTAAAATGGTTTACTCACCCAGTGTATTCTCATATCAAATACACAGTTACACAGGAGTTTATAAACACAGTTTATAAAGCACTTACCCTAATACTTATAATGATGCCACGATCAAAAATAGACTGCCTTTGATGGCATGAGCCACATATTTATAACCTCGGAATGGGCGGGAAACGAGAAGTGCAAGCTTATCGTTTACCAACCTGACAAAAAGCAGTCCATCTTTGTTGCAAGCGTAAAAATATCAACAAATTATTGGCAACATAGAAAAGTCACTTAGTGTGCTCAATTAAATATAAAGATCGCTAACATAGGTAATAATTCATTATTTAACATTTAAATGCAGAATGCTATCCTAACTCTCCCACCGCTATTCTTTCCTAGTAACCTGCATGGCGAACAGAAACTAAACTACGTTTTACACCGCCGAGTGCATTCCGTTTTATTTTATGTCCTCATTATTTGACCGCGAAGTATGTTCCACCTAAAACATGCTAACCACACGGCTGCTGGTAATAATAGTCTTGTGTTCTTTTACCTCTTCTAAAATGGTTTCTTTTTTCACAAATAAAACTTACATATTTTTTATGTTAGGCTACATGTAAGTACAGGGAACAAAAAAGTTAATTAAAAAAAATCAAAAAACCCGACTGCTTAAAAAGCAAACTAAAAAGACGTAAACAAGAAGAAAATCATGCTGTGCAGTCGGAGGATACTTATTCGCGAGCTGGCGGACCAAAACCAGATGTATCCTCCGACTGCACAGCATGATTTTCTTCTTGTTTACGTCTTTTTAGTTTGCTTTTTAAGCAGTCGAGTTTTTTGATTTTTTCAATTAACTATTTTTATTTTCAACTTTTTTTTTTTTTTAGTCTTAGGTACATTTAAACATATAAGTGTTACATATTTTTGAAATCGCCTTTTAAAACCCTTTATTTTGATACCCGACACGATGGGTTTGGAAGAAAAAATTTTTTTTTTATTCCCCACAAAATTGCGCCCAAAATTCCCCTATATTTTTATTTCCAATTTTAATGTAGCCAGTGACACTTGCAGGATTAAGATAAATTGATTGATGTAAGAATCATCAAAATCGGCGAATGCGTTTGGTCTCTGGAACGCCACATAGGAACAAACATACATACATACATAGACTGATAAACACATTACCCTCCTTCGCAGTCGGGTAAAAACACAAAGGGATCTCGCCTTTGTGGATGCCTAATGCTCATTAGGCATCAAAAAGTTCGTCCGCATCGCTGGCAATGGAAAAAATGCCCAAAAAAATGGCTGCGAGCCATTCTTTGGCCGACAAATAGGCCAGCCCTGGCTCTAGACTAATTACATTCTATCAACTAAAGCGTTGCCATAGCGATTGGCAAAAAGTCACAACAAAAGTATGTAAATGCCATCGAAACGTCACGTGGTCAACGCCTTACGTTTTAGTCGATCAACCTCTTGGTGATGTCGTAAAAAACTGGGTGGCTATCGGTCCCCATCATCATCAGCCTTTTTTAATGTTCCCACTGCTGGGACACAGGCCTCCTCTCTATGAGAGGGAATGGGCCGTTTAAAAAAATCCACCACGCAGACCCAGTGCTGATTTTTTTGTTCTAGGACATGCCGGTTTCCTCACGATGTTTTCCTTCACCGTTTTGAGAGCAGTGGTGATGAAATAATTTACACTAAGTAAAGCGCCTAGCGAATCCACGACCTACAACTTGTAAGTCGCGGCCATTACAGCTGGGCCAACACTATTCGGGCACCATAGCCTTAATGTTTAAAAATGTTGCGTCTAAAAAGGTTCTTGTAATTCAAGCATCCCTATGTATATAGGCACTACCTATATAACGCCGAAAAATCTACCCACGACCTACCCCACATTCTTATTTCACTTGACCTTTACTAAAAGGTACTGCAGCAATACATCTCTCTGTTTAGCTTTCATTTCTCAATCAAATACGAATATTTGTCCGTCCCACTTTCAGATATATGAAATATCGTTCCATTCTACATTGGGTTGGGACGAACAAATATTCTTATTTTCTATGTTCTACGCATGAGCTATATTGCATTGAGTATCATGAACAGTGATATTGGAATCAGATTTCCCGCTGAGTCTGTGCAATACGGCTGTTATATTCAAATCTGCATTCCCAAACGTACTTCACATATCAGAGATTTAATAAAAATTCCCCGTATGCTGGATCTCAGCTGCGCTATCTCGTAGCTTCTTTTGTTTTAGATCTATGAGCGACATAACTGGCGTTCTTATTAACTTTACACTTCGAATGCGGGCATTTTGGATTCAGAATCAGACTGTATGATCACTAGTGTTGGCCCTCTGATGATTAATAGAAAATACAGTTTTAGCAATTTATGATTTATTTGGTAACTAACTGCCGCCCGTGGGTCCGCCCGCGTGTAATGAGTACTTCTAAAACCTATGTGCTATTCTCATGTTTAAGCTATATTACAGTAAAGTTTCATCAAAATCTGTTCAATAGTTTTTGCGTGTAAGAGTAACAAACATCCATCCATACTCACAAACTTTCACATTTATAATAAACCAAAGTAAAAAAATATCCCGAGGGAACATATTCCCAGAATAAAAAGTATCCTATGTGCTATTCCTGACTATAATCTATCTCTTTGCCAAATTTCATCCAGATCCATCCAGCCGTTTGAGCGTGAAGAAGTAACAAACATACAAACACACACACTCACAAACTTTCGCCTTTATAATATTAGTGTGACTAGCGTCTGCCAGTGGCTTGGTCCGCGTGAAAAGTGTATTATCATCCCAAGGGAACATTATACCGGGATAAAAAGACTATAATCTATCTCTGTGCCAAATTTAATCCGGATCCGTTCAGCCGTTCTGGCGTGATTAAGTTACAAACATACATCCAAACTTTTACATTTGTAATTTTATAGTAAGAAGTACGATTTATTAACCAGATCATTTGTTTTTTTTTTGGTTAATTTTTCATCATTTAAACTAACTTCAAAAGACATTTGAAATCATTATTACAGTTATAAAAAAATGCAGTCCTTAACACTTATTAGCTTGGTATGTATGTATCAATGTAACGGAATCTTTGAACGTGATTTTCACCCCCTTTAAAACGTCGGATTGATTTGAAACTAATTTAAATAGTTTGTCCTATTATCCTTACCAGGATCTTTAGGATTAGCGACTTTTTAGTTCAATTTACCATTAATACGTGTTTTATAGTTTTTAGAACTACAATTTATTTTAATCTGTGTCAACCTCTTCTTTGTTTAAGATTTGTAAAGCACTAAAATTGGCTATTTGATCGATCACGTCACATTGAAAGTAGTTATATACTTTGTATCAACGCTATAAATCAAATAGTTTTCCGTGCCTTAAAGTCGCATTGTTTTACAGTAGACTATATAAGTTGATGTGTATTTTATCACGGAATCGTTCTATAAACTTAAAAAGATTTTGCTACTAAGTTGCTGGGCTGACTATGTAAGAAAATCTAATTGAGCTTTAAATATAAAATGTTATTTTTACAGTTTTTACGTTTTAGTAGGTAGGTAGGTGCCCATAAGAATCTTCGCTGCAAGCACGGATATTTTTATCCACCTAATAAATATAGCGAGATTTATTTAGATTTATTGCATTTGGAATATGAGCAGGGGGCAAATCCGCTACCTGCTTGGGGCCTTTACTGGGCACTTTGGAACCAACGACTTGCTCATGAAGATGGGTCTCACCGCGACACCGATGTGCAGGTTGTGTTGGGAACATACGGAACGCATGGAGCACCTTATGTGCACATGCGATGCATTGGCTGGTAAGCGAATGAGTCTCCTAGGAGTTGGATATCAAAAACCAGAAAACTATAGGTATAAACTTAAAAAGATTTTGCTACTAAGTTGCTGGGCTGACTATGTAAGAAAATCTAATTGAGCTTTAAATATAAAATGTTATTTTTACAGTTTTTACGTTTTAGTAGGTAGGTAGGTGCCCATAAGAATCTTCGCTGCAAGCACGGATATTTTTATCCACCTAATAAATATAGCGAGATTTATTTAGATTTATTGCATTTGGAATATGAGCAGGGGGCAAATCCGCTACCTGCTTGGGGCCTTTACTGGGCACTTTGGAACCAACGACTTGCTCATGAAGATGGGTCTCACCGCGACACCGATGTGCAGGTTGTGTTGGGAACATACGGAACGCATGGAGCACCTTATGTGCACATGCGATGCATTGGCTGGTAAGCGAATGAGTCTCCTAGGAGTTGGATATCAAAAACCAGAAAACTATAGGTATAAACTTAAAAAGATTTTGCTACTAAGTTGCTGGGCTGACTATGTAAGAAAATCTAATTGAGCTTTAAATATAAAATGTTATTTTTACAGTTTTTACGTTTTAGTAGGTAGGTAGGTGCCCATAAGAATCTTCGCTGCAAGCACGGATATTTTTATCCACCTAATAAATATAGCGAGATTTATTTAGATTTATTGCATTTGGAATATGAGCAGGGGGCAAATCCGCTACCTGCTTGGGGCCTTTACTGGGCACTTTGGAACCAACGACTTGCTCATGAAGATGGGTCTCACCGCGACACCGATGTGCAGGTTGTGTTGGGAACATACGGAACGCATGGAGCACCTTATGTGCACATGCGATGCATTGGCTGGTAAGCGAATGAGTCTCCTAGGAGTTGGATATCAAAAACCAGAAAACTATAGGTTCAGTCTCGTTGTAAAACTCATGAAGAGAGTTTTCAACGAGATTGGCGAGGAGTAGGGTATCTAGGGGACCATAACAGATCCCAATGGGTCGAAGTGTCTGAGTTATGTCTCGGCCCCTCCACAAGATTAGATAACGATTTTTACCAGCGATTTTAGCGTGAAAGGTAACAGACAGACAGGCAGAATAAAAACGCATTTATTAAGTATGGATGAAATGGACGAAACACATCATCACATCATCAGCCTATTAATGTTCCCACTGCTGGGGCACAGGCCTCCTCTCTGTGAGAGGGAATGGGCCATAATCCACCACGCGGGCCCAGTGCGGGTTGGTGGACGTCACATGTCCTCGAATTTTTAGTTCTAGAACATGCCGGTTTCCTCACGATGTTTTCCTTCACCGTTTTGAGAGCAGTGGTGATGAAATAATTTACACAAAGTAAAGCGCCTGCCTGGGCTCGAACCCACGACCTACAACTTGTAAGTCGCGGCCGATACCACTGGGCCACCACTGCTCGCCGATACCACTGGGCCACCACTGCTCGGACGAAACAACTGACCCACAATTTAAATCATTGATTTTCTGATGATTTTCATTTGTTTTCCCTTTTTTCGACTCTTCAAATTCATGTTTGCATCGCTGGCACGAAACGATTTAACTTAAATCGGCTCATATGCTTTTTAAAAAACACCTTATAAAATACCCAAAAGCAACACAAATCTTCCAGAAACAAGATAGAACTTGTCCCAACCGTCCGTATTCAATGCTCCGGCCTATTTCCACAGATAACTTATTACCTATTTCACAGATTTAGTTTGAAAACAGAACGCTTATTTTAAATTCAAGGCGCGGCTGTTCCGGCCACAGGGATTGGACGGCCCTGACATGTGCTTATTGTATTTCCTGAAAGCACCACCAGAGGCGCTGTTTCAACAGGAATTATATGGAAATGGCTCAACGAAATTGTTTTATTTAGATAAGGCGGCGCATTAGTGCTACGGGTTGTTGTTGCGATATTTAGTTCGTTAATTGATGCATAAAGTAACTATCAAGTGTGTTGAGCCAGAGATTTTATTTCTGTTTTTCTTATAGTTTTATCATTTTAAATTTTAGGGTTATAATAATAATAATTTATTTATTTTCAGACACAGTAGTCCATAATCTTATTACATTCATGCATTACATTAAAAATAAAAATAATAAATGAATATCAATTCAAAATTAAAATAAAATAAAATGTCATTCATCATTTCAGACTTAAAAAAATACTGAATACATTAAAAAAAAAAAATTAAATCTATCAAAGCCAAAATTTAATTGTCAGCAACACTGTCATAACGATATTAAAACATGTCATGTCACAAAAGTTTATTATTTTAAGTTTATTTTTTAAGTTTATTTCACATTTTCATCATCATCATCAACCTAGCAACGTTCCCACTGCTGGGACATAGGCCTCCTCTCTTGGAGAGGGAACGTTAATAACTAAATAAGCTCTCCATCGCACCTGATTTTGTTTTCATCCTCTAAATGAGATTACATTTGCTACATTACCAGCGCCCAATTTGCAGACGTGGTAATTATTTACAATATTCCCCTAAAAAACTCTTCTGCAACCCAATGTTTCTGTTTAAATAGTGCAACAAATAATAACTCATACTTCCTGTGCACTTACACAGGAATCAGGATACTGAAACTATTAATTCAGTTAAACTATAAATTAGCATTTGTGACGAAGATACTTGACACAAGTTTCTACTTGCACAAGTTAAACAGAATCCGGATATCTCTGCTGAGTTCAGTTTTCCAAGAGCAATACTGCCGGTCCTTAGACGTAATGCAGTGGATGACAGAAGTTCTAGTTCGCTAAATTTCTTGAAACATAATCGTTTGACCATGTATGTATTTGCTTAGTATATACCTTCTGTAGATACTTAGTAGGTTTTTTCAAAGTGGAAGGATAATACACACACATAGTATATAATTTACCAAGAATTTCTCCTGTGTGGTTTTAATACGAGCATTCTATGGGTAAGTAAATCATCCAATGACTTCTCCCGCTCTGGGGGAAGCGGGAGGGCGTGGCAAACTTTTACTGACTAAAACCCACTCGTGTTCCTTCAGTTGCTTGTGCCAGGGCCACGGTAACTCTCTTTCAAATTTATCCGCGACCGACAGGCATCATCACCAGACAGGTTCATGGTTTTTTAAATAGAAGAAGAATACTATAAATAATTAAATATTATAAACATTCAAATTAATAGGGGAGCCCTATGTATGATAACCATGGAGTAGATAAACTGAGACCTCCGCATTTTAATGGTGATGATGGAAGACATTCATATTTACCATCTGTTCGAGCCAAGACGCTTTTGATGCACAAAATTTATGCGAGACAATTTCTTTCAACTTGATGGGAAAATATCTTGATATTGTTACAAGATAGGGCAACGCCATCTAGTGACGAGAGGAAGAAGTAGTAGTGCCATCTAGTATCGAATAGCGGAACTGATATTCTCGAAAGGTGGTGTCGAATGGATTTTTCCAGAATGTCCGGGAACAAGGAGTTCGAAAGTCGATTGTTCTGGAAGATTCTCGACGTATCTAGAACGGTATGGAACGTTCCAGAAACATCTGCCGTGCTATATAAAGAGGGCGGATTTGCCATGAGTCAGTTTTCATTGAGGAATGATATAGAGCGATCGATAAAGGAAAATAGTGCTAAGTAATAGAAGTTTTAATGTAATAAAGTGTGATTAATTGAAGACTGCTGTTTAAATAATTTATCCCTGAACCCCAGCTATTTTTTTTTTGGGACAAACCCACCGCACTATTCCCAAACCACTGCAACTCCTGAAAGCCAGAATCAACAGTGGCGACCACCAGAAAAGCGCCGAGGCAATGAAGCTCGACGAAGTCCCGGAGAATGAATTTAACTGTCTTGGATCCCGCAACGAAATTAATCAGAAAAGAATAACGGAGGAGTAGGAAAAAACATAAATTAACCCCAAGATGAACCCCAGCTAGTAACAATTTGCTAGTAATATTTATCTGTGCCTTGGTGTAGAAATATTGATGCTTTACCTGGATAGAATGATCTGACCTCCAGAACCCAATTACAGGGTCACACCACTCACACCCTTTTTTGTGGAGGAAACCAATAATAGCAACACTGCATTATTATTTTGCGAAATCCTCGGCAACAGTTCAAGGATTGATTTGATCCTTGTGAGATCCGCGTATAGGACAACAGGCTCGCGTCTTATTACAAAGGTTTATATTGGAGGGAAAAGAAAAACGCAGCGAGATGTCATAAAAGAAATACTGAGGCTTCATGAGGAAAATTGGCTAGTGTGACGGGCGTAAACAAGGTAGGGTACTGAATCATATGAGAAAATAATCATATTTTTTCGAATAGCATCATTTATCTCTCTCTATATATACTATTTTGTTTTTGTTTTTTTTAATGATTGATAGGCTCGCGTTGGACCACTATCTCACCTGATGGTAAGCGATGATATGGTCAACGATGGGGCACTCTTGCCTAGAAGTAACCTATTCACTCTTTACTTTAAGACTCCTAGGTTTTAGCTATCATTTCAGGAAATACAGAGTCCGGCAGGGAGTTCCACTCCTTAGCTGTACACATAATAAAAGTATTACTAAAACGCTTTGTGCGTACGGGTGGGATGTCCACCATCATACCGATGACGCCTCGCCGTTTGTCTTGTAGTCCGATGATGGAATGGGCTAGGCGGAATCTAACTGTGCACACTTCCCGAAGTGTAACCGGTAAAAAACCGATAGGCTGGCAACTCGGCGACGATGTTCAAGGCTCTGGAACCTTGACTCGTCCAGTTTCTCATTGCCGATGAGCCTCTTGTTCAAACGCCTCTTTTTTTTTTCAGAACAAGCAATTATGACGAAGCTAGCTCATAGTTTTCTTTTAGAAAAAGCCCGTCAGACTAATCCCAACTACAGCAACTCCTAAAAGATAAAAATCCCCAGTGGTGTCCACCAGAAAATCACCGTGGCGCTGAAGCTCCCCGCGTGAAGGTAGGAAATCATCCTCAGGGAACACATTCCCGGGATAAAAAGTAGTCTATGTGCTATTTCAGACTGTATCTCTATGCCAAATTTCATCCCAATCCGTTCAGCCGTTCTGGCGTGATACAGAAACAAACATACATCCATCCATGCAAACTTTCGCATTAATAATATTAGTAAGATTGTGATATCAAACCAATAAAATCAATAAATCAATATTTTCTCTTAACAATTTCCTCAGCCACAAAGTAGGGTATCTAAGGTTCATTATTTCTATACTAATATTATTATGAGGAAAGATTTGTATTTTTGTATGTAACGAATAAACTTAAAAACTACTGGACCGATTTCAAAAATTATTTCACCGTTGGGAAGCTACACTATCCCTGGGTGACATAGGCTACTTTTTATCCCTGTATTCCCACGGGAATGGAAACTACGTGGGTGAAAGCGCAAGGTAGTATTAAATAAAATAATATCTAATGTTTTTAATTGGTCCTTCTGCCCACAATTTCCCTACTAGCAACACCCACCCGGTCCTATCTGACGTCACAAACAGCCTGGAGTCTATCTTAATTAACCCGGGGAGCCCGATTATTAATTCCCAGCAATTTAGCAGTTGAAGGAATCCCATCGCACCATCGACCTTTGTACCAAGATCCGCAACACTGGGCAAGTATACAACCTCTAATGAATCTTTAGGATGGTCAAATTATAAGACAATCCTTCGGAATTGTACCAATAACAAGTTGTTATTAGTTTTCAGGCTATAAATAGAGAGTTGAATTAAATTAACTGACAATACTTCGCGGAAATGGTGGGTTAATAACTAATGATGATAAAACAAATAAAATTATTCATTACAAAATCTTTTTTTAAAACAAGTTTTTTTCGTATTCTTCTCAGTATGGCAGTGCAAAAAAAATAACTAGTCTGCCATCTCGGGCCGTCCGCCATATTGGATTTATAATGACGACACTTAGCTAACCGTCATTGTCATCCAAAATAAACTGTGTGCAAAATTTCATATTAATTGATGGAGGATAACTGTTTTAAAATTCAGTTGCAAGATTTGACCCGAACACACTTACATACATTGCAAGTTAAATAAAATTTTCTTACTATTTTAATCAAACCAGCTAGTTTTTTGAAATTGGATTGAACAGAGCCTCTTTGATTCAACTGAACTATGTTTCATCCTTCCATCTTATCATAATCTGTACAATTCATGTCGATACGGGACTAACAACCAGAAGATATTACTGTAACATTTTTGAAAATATTCAACGACCATAAGTTCATAAATAAATGTTTGTAAAAGATCATCTCTAGAAGTATATATTTTTCATTGAAAGAAATGCACACTATTGCCGAGAGCCATATGATTTTTTTTGTCTCGGAAACTGCACGATTTCTGTGGGATTCGCCACGGGAACAAAACCGCTTGCAAAGCTTATTTTGACATAGAAATGACAATCTATTTGATTTCCTGTCATAAGACTACGGAACCGATATGACAAGTCATAGTTGGATCCCTTCGGTCGAAATGACATTCCTGTGTATCTGTCATAAAGTTGTCTAAACTAAACTTAGATTTAACATAACTTGAAGCAAAGTTTTGATATTGTTTAGTTGTGATAATGTTTTCTTAAAGTTGCTGACAGCTTGACGGGTTATTTTTAGGTTTCAAAGTTGGATAAGTTGTAATAGATAGGTACTTTATAGTCTTAACCATTCTCTATGAATATTTATAAGTTAAGGGTAGATCATAAGCCAAACACTATTATATATTTATAAGATGAGACAGACAGCCCGTGGGCTGATGTAGATGAAGAAATAATTAATCATTAATTTATTTATTTTATCATCATTATCAGCCTTATAATGTTCCCACTGCTGGGACACATACATCATCTCTGTAAGAGAGGTAATGGGCCTTAATCCACCACGCGGGCCTAGTGCGGGTTGGTGGATGTCACATGTCTTTGAATTTTTTCGTTTCTAGGACATGCCGGTTTCCTCACGATGTTTTCCTTCACCGTTTTAAGAGCAGTGGTGATGAAATAATTTACACTAAGTAAAGCGCCTGCCTGGGTTAGAACTCACGACCTCCGACACGTACGTTGGAATCGTTATCACTGGGCCACCACTGCTGCTTTATTTATTTACTTTAACATAACACGGCCGAAGTCCAATTATAAATAATCAAATTCATTTATTTATTGTTTGTCACAGGTGAAAAAAATGCAACATGTGGAGCGATGACCTGGTCAAAGCTGCTGGCGTCCGGTGGATGCGAAACGCACAGGACCGATCAGTGTGGCGAATCTTGGGGGAGGCCTATGTCCAACAGTGGACGTCTTCCGGCTGAAATGATGATGACGTTGACAGGTGAAGAGACAGTTCTTACAATCAGCATTTTTTAATCATTGTAACATAACCATGGGTGTTCAATATTTTTATGTATGTCGATATTATTGAAAATGTTAAAAAAAAAAAATAGTATCACAATTACACTCCTAAATTGCTGGTGGTTGTTATCCATTGCATTGATTATAAGTGTTTAAACTGTCATGGTCACTAACACTAACATACACATACAGTAAACATGGCAAATATCCCATTTCTAATGTTAATGTTAGTCATTGCATTGATTGTTTAGTCAACCTAATCTTACATACATAATTGTTACGGTCATGCAATTTACATTAATTAATTCAAAAAATAAAAACATGGTTAAGGCGCAGGCCACACAGAAATGGCGTCGGGCGCGGACATGGCACGGGCGGCTTTCTATTCCATTCAAATTTCATAGAAAATGGGTAACACGGCACCCTTTGGCAAGACTGGTGTCAGATCTCAAGCTTCTGACCACCCGTAACGACTGTCAAAGATCTTCAAATGACTGCCGGGACCAACGGCTTAACGTGCTTTCCGAGGCACGGAGGAAACTCGGTATGTTGAAATGGTCACCCATTCATGGACCGACCTCGTCAAGCGTTGCTTAACCTTGATGATCGACCTCGATGTTATTATTTAGCCACGAGCTCCTCTTCGAGCACACTCTCTGTTTATATATATTGATTCCATTAGATATATATCTTATTAATCATAATAATACCTGCCTGTTAATGTCCCACTGCTGAGCAAAGGCCTCTTTCCATACAGAGAAGGCACGTGCATTAATCACCACGCTCAATGATGGCTGACATTTACAAACATGTATTAACTGTAAATTTAGGTTTCCTGACGATGTTTTCCTTCGCCGTTGTCAGCGATGTTCAAGAAAAACTTAGGAGAAATAAGTATGAAATATTAACCAATACGTATTCCCATTCATAGTATTAGTAGAGCCCCGCAGCCTAATTGCGTAAGTGAATTGTGCAAAGGAAACAAGTCGATTCTTTCAAAGAATCAGAATCATTTCTTTCAACTTTTTCGGTATTGCGAAACTAATTTGGAAAGCTAGCGTTAGCTTTCCAAATCCTCCTTTGAGTTGAACACAGACTACTTAGAGATACTACGGAGTTGAAGATATATTATGACATTTGCATTACACAATACCAATAGTGAAGTTTTATCTCGATTCTTCCGCTTTCATTCATTCTTTTACAATAAATTCTACGTCAAAATATTGGTAATGAAAGGAGCATAACCTTTCCGTTTCAGAGTGTAATATGCAATACGAAAAGTCGTTTTTAGGAAGGTTCCAACTTGTTTGCTTTGCAGAATTCACTTACGCAATTAGGCTGCCGGTTACCTCAAGAACTACAATATTCTTAAAGATTGAGTTGACCGAAACTTGACCACACCATCTTGGAAAAGTTTAAAATAATGCTGCTTCGAAATATGAGTTCACTTAGTTCTTGACTCACAAGATCAAAGTCTATACAGTAATAATAAAAGAAATTTAATTTTATTCTAGGTTGAGTTTAGCCTCAGCTACGTAATTCGATAAATATCAATTTTTAAATTAATAATTGCACTCGAAGAAGACTTGTTTGAATTTTTGTAGAATATGGACGTTCCCTTTAATAAAAAAATTACCCGCGTAGTTCCCGTCACCGTAGGAATACAGGAATAAAAAGTAGCCTTTGTCACCCGGGGATAGAGTAGCTTCCCAATGGTCACAGAATATTTGAAATCGGTCCAAAAATACAAATACCTCTTTTTTTGTTTTTATTGTGGATAGGCTCGCGCTTGACCACTATCTCACCTGATGGTAAGCGATGATGTGGTCGATAATATTATTAGTATAGAATATAGTTATAGAATAAGGGCAAACTGAAAGTGCTTTTAGTACACATCGCATATCGACTTCACAATTATACGACTAGGTAGTACTGTCCACTTGCACCAGACATCACTAAGTGTGTTCAGCACTAAAAATATTTTAATCATTATTCAGTATCTGTCATGTCTAAACAGGACTGACAGGATCAAAACGGGGTTTAAAATATGAGTAGTGCAAAACATACCTAAAGAATTAATTTGCGAAGTCACAGGAACTAAGCCGCATTGTTGCATTTACATACATGTCTTCCGCAAAAGCCATCGCCAAAAATTTCCAATAATTCCAACATTCGATCTTAATTAATATTCCACAAATTCCAATATCACTTGCAAACCATGATCCAAAATAACCAGAATACCTAAATCTGTTATGGATTAGCGTACCCAAAGTAACGAAATAGTTTGAAATATTGGGATATAAAGGGATTATAATGGAAATGTCGGGGGTAATGCCCTTGAAGTATACTATCCACTTTTAGTATATCCGTAAGTCCTTCAGCGTGAGCGTTTCGATTTAAGAAATAAAACCTATGAGCAATCACTTAGGAAGGTATGCGCATGAAACAGCCTAATTGCGTACCATGTTATTTATCACAGTAACGTAGGTTTCAGCAATTCAAATCTTTCTAACATAATAAATGTAAAAGTCTATATTGTACCACTAGCATCGTTTTTCCCCGACTGCCGAAGGAGGGTAATGTGTTTATCAGTCTATGTGTATTTGTTCCTATTCCGTTCTAGAGAACAAACGCGTTAACTGATACATACCAAGCTAATAAAAGCGTGTTAAAAAGACGTAAACATAAAACCCGACTGCTTAAAAAGCGAACTAAAAAGATGAAAACAAGAAGAAAATCATGCTGTGCAGTCGGAGGCTACATATTCGCGAGGTGGTTGACCAAAACCAGATGTGTGTTTTATGTTTACATTTTTTTAACAAGCTATTATTAGCTTAGTATGTATGTATCAATGTAACGGATAAAGCATCTGGAAGAAGATAATATTAACTACATAGTCTAATTTTGATTCAGTTCTCGAGAAGACAGACAACCGAAACATAAAAGTAACAGATATCGTTTAATTATCAAAATCACAGCTATTTCGAGAGTCGCAATAAGGAAGTACATCAATCATGTATCCCAACGTTCTACCCCCGTCACATTGACACATCGTATGTGAAACTGAACGCAGTTTATCTAATCTTAGCCTTACCACGCGAAATGTAAATATCCTTTGACGGCGCATGTAATTAATACAGCGCTCAGCCGTAAGATCTCAATAGGGGATGTGGAGTCGTGACACCGTAGATATACTTTGTAGGTAATAGATATACTTGGTCACGGATAAATTTCATAGAGAGTTACCGCGGCCCTGGCACAAGAAACTGAAGGAACATGGGTGGGTTTTAGTCAGTAAAAGTCTGACACCGTTTCACTCAGAGCGGGATAAGTCATTGGATGCCTTCCTACCCCAAAAAATAAAGGTAGTTTGTTGAGAACAAGAATGTATCTCGCCATCTCTTTTAGGTCCGGCGCCTTTAAAGTTCAGAATCCCATCGCGTGAAGGCTCAATGAGAAAATCGGGCTAACGTTACCCATCCACGTTAATTTTAGATTTTTGTTAAAGCAAATAGAAGAGACGTGAAACCCCATAAATAAGATCTTTCTGTAATTCTCTGGAAGTCACAGGAACTAAGCCGCATTGTTGCATTTACATACATGTCTTCCGCAAAAGCCATCGCCAAAAATTTCCAATAATTCCAACATTCGATCTTAATTAATATTCCACAAATTCCAATATCCCTTGCAAACCATGATCCAAAATAACCAGAATACCTAAATCTGTTATGGATTAGCGTACCCAAAGTAACGAAATAGTTTGAAATATTGGGATATAAAGGGATTATAATGGAAATGTCGGGGGTAATGCCCTTGAAGTATACTATCCACTTTTAGTATATCCGTAAGTCCTTCAGCGTGAGCGTTTCGATTTAAGAAATAAAACCTATGAGCAATCACTTAGGAAGGTATGCGCATGAAACAGCCTAATTGCGTACCATGTTATTTATCACAGTAACGTAGGTTTCAGCAATTCAAATCTTTCTAACATAATAAATGTAAAAGTCTATATTGTACCACTAGCATCGTTTTTCCCCGACTGCCGAAGGAGGGTAATGTGTTTATCAGTCTATGTGTATTTGTTCCTATTCCGTTCTAGAGAACAAACGCGTTAACTGATACATACCAAGCTAATAAAAGCGTGTTAAAAAGACGTAAACATAAAACCCGACTGCTTAAAAAGCGAACTAAAAAGATGAAAACAAGAAGAAAATCATGCTGTGCAGTCGGAGGCTACATATTCGCGAGGTGGTTGACCAAAACCAGATGTGTGTTTTATGTTTACATTTTTTTAACAAGCTATTATTAGCTTAGTATGTATGTATCAATGTAACGGATAAAGCATCTGGAAGAAGATAATATTAACTACATAGTCTAATTTTGATTCAGTTCTCGAGAAGACAGACAACCGAAACATAAAAGTAACAGATATCGTTTAATTATCAAAATCACAGCTATTTCGAGAGTCGCAATAAGGAAGTACATCAATCATGTATCCCAACGTTCTACCCCCGTCACATTGACACATCGTATGTGAAACTGAACGCAGTTTATCTAATCTTAGCCTTACCACGCGAAATGTAAATATCCTTTGACGGCGCATGTAATTAATACAGCGCTCAGCCGTAAGATCTCAATAGGGGATGTGGAGTCGTGACACCGTAGATATACTTTGTAGGTAATAGATATACTTGGTCACGGATAAATTTCATAGAGAGTTACCGCGGCCCTGGCACAAGAAACTGAAGGAACATGGGTGGGTTTTAGTCAGTAAAAGTCTGACACCGTTTCACTCAGAGCGGGATAAGTCATTGGATGCCTTCCTACCCCAAAAAATAAAGGTAGTTTGTTGAGAACAAGAATGTATCTCGCCATCTCTTTTAGGTCCGGCGCCTTTAAAGTTCAGAATCCCATCGCGTGAAGGCTCAATGAGAAAATCGGGCTAACGTTACCCATCCACGTTAATTTTAGATTTTTGTTAAAGCAAATAGAAGAGACGTGAAACCCCATAAATAAGATCTTTCTGTAATTCCTTCTTTGAAATACTTGCATTGGGTTTTTTTTTTTGGTTGACGATTAAAGAAGGCACTATACCGAGTCGATTAGGCGTAATTACTTTCTGCTTTCGAATAATACTACTCTATATATTTAAATCTTCACAATCACGAACTCGACATAACCACACAGAAGTAGAATCCGATTTACCAACACAATAGATTACCTCAATCATTACCTACCCGTTAATTAAATAATGTTTGTAGCCACACATTACAAGCTGATTAAAAACTCATTAACATTCAGTAATTACACAGCAAAATCTACAGTTTCGGAAAATAGTCATTATTACCTACATCATTGTTCTGATATACTTTTCATATCGATATTATTAAACACCAGCTTTTTACACGCGGCTTTGCTCCAGTGGCCTATGTCGCAGAAACAGCTAGGCTACTTTTTACACGCGGCTTTGCACCAGTTGGCTATCTCGCAGAAACGGCTAGGCTCCTTTTTACACGCAGCTTTGCTCCAGTAGCCTTTCGCAGAAACGGCTAGGCTACTTTTTACACGCGGCTCTGCTCCAGTGGTCTATGTCGCAGAAACGACTAGGCTGCTTTTTACACTCGGCTTTGCACCAGTGGCCTATCTCGCAGAAACGGCTAGGCTTTTTTTTTACAAATGATTAGGGCTGAATTTTTTAAACAAATAATTGGTAGTAGGTAGGTCTCATGGGTGTTTTTTTTTAAAGAGTGTAATATTAACACCATAAAAACAAAAATATATTTGAGTAAATCTATTTATTTTTCTTTGTAAAATAGTAAGCCCCTAAATCAAATAAAATTAATCTTATCATTTAGTCATTGGTAGCGATGAGGGCTCTTTGCTGTAATTATAGCTTTTGTTCATCGCGGTATATTCTTTACAGAGATTTCGTCATGTTGTTGGTTTTTATTATTGCGATTTCATTATTTAATGAGTATTCAATAAACTGGCACTTGGTGGTGATGACTTACTTCACGATCACTCGTTTGATGAGTTCCCACGTAAATGTTCTCTATAGAGATCATGTCTGGTAAGTTCAGTCAACGCAGTGACACTCCTGGCTTTATGGCATGATGTCGGACCGTGCATAAATATGTGCACTTCATCACCAAAATAATTAAAGACAACAGCCCTGGCGAAGCCCGCAAGAAACTGTGGCTCCTCAAATACCCAACTCCAACTGACTATGTTGAGCTTGCAGAAAAGCTCCCAGCGGGCCATAAACAGCCATGGCCCATCTGGAAATCCCTAAACCGGTTACGAAGCCAAGTGGGCCGCTGTAGGCATAACTTAGTCAGATGGGGGTACTCCAATCAGCCACAATGTGACTGCGGTACCACCCCACAGACGATGCCCCATCTCCTGTCCTGCTCCTTATGTAAAAACAGCTGCACCATGCAAGACCTTTGCGAGGCCAGCGCTAAGGCTATCGACGTGGCTGAATACTGGTCGAAGAAAATTTAATGAAGGAATCATCGAAACGAAGAAGAATCACCTAGGAACCATTCTTCGACTTGTGGTAGCAGCCAAGTTTCTAGTACTCGCTTGTACTGTAAGTAGGATATAGTAGGCAGTTGACGGGAGCGAAGCCGCGGGCACAACTAGCAATACATAAATTCGGGCACTTTACCTAATCATTTGGCAACCTAGTATATATTATATTCATATTACAAATGCGAAAGTTTGGATGGATGGAAGGATATTTATTACTCAATCACACCAGAATGGCACATAGATAGATTATAGTCTCGAATAGCACACAGGCTTCTTTTTACTCCGGTATCATGTTTCCTCGGGATAATAAAACATTTTTCAACCGGGCAGAAGCTATAAGTCAATAAATACTTATTACCTATCAATTAACATACTAGCATACAAACCAACACAAGATCAATGAACTATCAATATTCAAACGACACGTTACCTTGTAAAATCAGCTTAGGGAATGGCTACACACAAGTTGGTGCTTAAGCTTTTTAACGATCCTCCCATTGCACTGTGAATCCGATAACGATCAAATCTAGAGGCGCTTGTTCACAGTGTAGACTGCCTTTATCTATGTCAGTGGTTTCCAAACTTTTTCGGGCAGAGACCACTTTTAAATATTTGTTATCATCAGAAAAGTCGTTGGTCCCCAATGTTTCAAAGCTCTCAATATGCGATGCGGAGTCCTGACTTTACAAACTATTTAAGTAGGTTGGTAAGTATAGAATACGATTTCTTGTCTTTCATGAGTTTATGTTGTCTCACAGAAAAATAAACGATGTCAATTTAAAAATAAATCTTAATCAAAGCTTTTACCAAATTCGTTAAACTCTCAAACCAGCATTCAAAACGACACAAAATCAACGAATTATCAATATCCAAACAACACATCACCTTGTATAATCCACTTAGGGACTACATGCTACACACAAGTTGCTGCTTAAGCTTTTTAACGATCCTCCCATTTCACTGTGAATCCGATAACGATCAAATATAGAGGCGCTTTCTTGTTCACGATATAGATTGTCTTTATCTACATACGTCAGTGGCTTTCAACCTTCGTTTCGAAAAGTGGTTTCCATTAGAAAATTTAAATTTGCTTTAATGTGAGTTTTGAGTTGATAAGACAAAGACAAAGATATTTTTATTTCAACTAGGCCACCAAGTGGCACTTTTGAACGTACATAAAAATGATTCTACCGTGCATTCGGAAAGTAGCTTGTTATGGAGAAGAATGCACAAGAAACTCCATACTTACTCTTTTAAAAAATTATTGTTTTTTTTACAATATTTAGGAACATAGGTACATATATAGTTATTAGTTCATATATGTGAGGACAATGCACCCAGAATAGCACTACACACCACCATACCACCTACAGACATAAAGCATTAGAAATACTCACACATGTACTGTGCAGTTATATAATAGATACTAGGAAAACATTAACATCCGAAGCAGTCAAGTTATGACCAATCCCAACTGACGGCGTCCGTTCACGAACATGACGCATGAATTGGCACCACCCAGCTCAACCATCATGAAGGGAACCGGATGATCCAACACACGCGCCCCCATCAGAGAGACATTTGAGAGAGCATGATACACTCAACGGCCAGGGCACACACTAGTCAACGAACGCCGCATAGGTACAGTAAATGGTAGATTTACAGCACACATGTGCTGTGCAGTTATACAATACTAAGGAAATTGAGTTTATACAATACAAATATATTTATACAGTCTTCAGCAGGTCCAACAATACCTCAAAACAATAATGTTCTGCATATCACTTGTTATTGCGCCCTAGTGGATGTGGATTGTGGAGCAGGACTAGCATTGAGCCAAGCATTTTTATCAGAGATGTAATCCCCCAACTTATAATATGCTAGCCTACATAGTGTGCGTTTTATACAGGTTTTAAACTTCGTCTCATTCAGTTCAAGAATGTGGGGAGGAATTTTATTGTAACATTTTGTACAGTACCCCATGAAAGATGAGGCTACTTTAGCCAGTCTGAAACCTGGTTGAACTAATTGGTCCCTATTTCTAGTAACGTAATTATGTCTGTCGCCGTTTTTACTAAAAAGATGTAAATTCTTTCTCACGTACATGATGTTTTCATAAATATATTGACAAGGAACCGTCATGATGTTAATGTCCTTAAACAGATCCCTTAGAGAATCGCGCCGGCGAAGATTATATATTGCTCTGATGGCTCGTTTTTGCAGAATAAAAATTGACTCAATGTCTGCAGCCCTTCCCCATAGTAGGATACCGTAAGACATTATACTATGAAAATAACTAAAATAGACCAGTTTCGCGGTATCCACATCGGCTAACCTACGAATCTTTGCAACAGCATACGCTGCCGAACTCAGCCGCCCTACAAGGGATACCAAATGAGGTCCCCATTGCAGCCCCGAGTCCAGCGTGATCCCCAGGAAAACCGTTTTATCGACGAATTCTAGCTTCTCCTTGTTTAATATAATTTCACAATCAGTACTTTTGACAATCGGCAAGGAAAATTTTACGCACTTGGTTTTTTTACCATTTAAAACTAAATTATTGGCAGTGAACCAATCCTGAACCTGCCGTAGCGCGTTATTTACGTCGTCAACCCGACAAGTACGTCTATTTATTTAAAAAATTAAAGATGTGTCATCAGCAAATAACACCATGTTTAGTTTGTTTTCCAATAAACGGGGTAAATCGTTTATGTATATTAAAAATAAGAAAGGACCTAGAATTTATTTGAACTAATTGCTGTCTATCATTCAAATAAGATTTAACCAAACTTAACGCTGATTGACCTAGCCCGTAATGCTCAAGTTTCAGAAGTAATGTTTCATGATTAACGCAATCAAACGCCTTCGACAGATCGCAGAAGATACCTATGGCATCCTGCGAATCTT
Source organism: Anorthoa munda (assembly GCA_945859665.1). Classification (NCBI taxonomy): domain Eukaryota; kingdom Metazoa; phylum Arthropoda; class Insecta; order Lepidoptera; family Noctuidae; genus Anorthoa; species Anorthoa munda. Next base: position 19,079,259 of record OX243908.1, read on the forward strand.
CCCACGCATTAAAGATGTGTTTTAATAGGGTGACACCAGCGTTAGTTGTACAACGTCCTCTGGTGAAACCATACTGTTTATCATGCAAGATGTTATTCGTATTAAAATGAATGAGCATTTGATTTAGCATTATCTTCTCAAATACCTTGCTGAAAACCGGCAACACGGATACTGGTCTATAATTATTTGTGTCTTTACTGTCCCCAGATTTAAAAAGTGGTATAACTTTACTATATTTCATTAGATCCGAAAAGACTCCTTGATCCACACACAAATTGAAAATCAAAGCCAAGTATGGCGCTATAGTCTGAATAATGGAGGTACAAGCTTTGATGGACATTCCCCACAGATCTTCAGTCGGTTTGATCTTGATTTGCTTAAAAGCTTTTATTACAGTTATGGGATTTATATGTGAAAAGTTAAATACATTCGTGCAGGCTGAAACGTTCGCGTTTAATAATCCAAAAGCAATCGAGGGCGATGAATTTAAGGTTTCAGTTGTTTTAATTGGGATGTTGGTAAAGAAATTTACAAATTCTTGCGCAACTTTTTTGTTATCTTTAATAAGTCCGTGTGTGGTCCCAAGCGTGTAATCAGTATTATTTATTTTATTCCTGTTCGTTTCATTATTTATAATTTTCCAAACCGTCTTGATTTTATTTTCTGCTAATTTAACCTTATTGCTAATATACAAGGCCTTAGCTGCCTTGCATGTATTTTTAAAAATTCTTGAGTAAGTAGCAAGATACTTATTAAAAGTTTCAGTGTTAATACAAGGCTTAAGGCCATATAGCTCGTAAAGTCTTTCCCTACTTTTTCTAAGTCCTGTAGTCGCCCAGTCACTGAATAAAAACTTAGTGCATATAGTTTTAGTTTTCTTCTTAAAAGTGTTATTGAACTCTTTTTGAACCACTGAGAAAAATTCATCATACAAAATATTACCATCATTCACTGTGAGGTCCTGATCGCTTAACTTACAGATTAAAGTGCTGTTAAATTTATTTAATTTACCGGCTGTTATTGGTCTGGATTGAATCTGCACTTGTTTTATTCGCATAATGTACTCAAATGTCACCAGTAGCCCACTATGATCCGAAGGCAGATAATTTATAATGGCCTTGTCCAAGTAGTTGCAGCAACAAAAAACATTATCAATACATGTAACAGAAGTCAGTACAGTTCGGGTTGGTTCCATAAACACATGTGACAAATTAAATGATTTAAAGAGATTTAGTAACCTACTGCTATCTTAATTATCTTCTAAAATATTAATATTAAAGTCACCACAGACAATGACTAGTTTATTACCCATTGCAAGTTTTGCCAAAACATCTTCCATCACTGACTCGAATATAGAGTAGTTCTTATAATTAGGGGGTCTGTAGACGCACACTATGACATGCTTATCCAGCTCAACACAGGACAGTTCAACACTTTGTTCAACCGATAGGTCTACTATATCTTTACGAGGTTTTGATTTAATACCCTTTTTAATTAATATAAGTGAACCCCCACGCAACATAATCTTTCTATTAAAACAACTGCCCACAGTATAATTTTCATAATTTATTAGCATTGCATAATCTTTCAGCCAATGCTCCGTGAAACAAATAATTTCGAACATTGATTTTTCTAAAAACAGTTCGATTTCTAATTCCTTCGAAGAAAAACCCTGAATATTCTGGTGGAATAATTTCAGAGAATTCTGCTCAGACATTTTTTTGAAATTATATTTTTGTGAGCAAGAAGGTACCTTTTGATGGTGGATATACTCGTATCTATTCCGTTATTGGTACCCTCCCTTGTCCTATCAACTAGTTTAAAGAATAAATATTAATAGCATTTTTGCTAACGTTACTCAAGGTATTGACCCCCTTTAAATTAGTACTATTACTAATATTAATAATAACTGGATACTTCGACATACTACTAGTAGTAAGTAGAGTAGTAGATAAGTTTAGCAACCCGGAGTATGGATTTGGAGTATGGCAATAGGCTCGTTCCCTATTACATGAGACATGCATCTCTACCTATTCCTTTGGAGAAAACAGGCGTGATGTTATGTTAAGTAATTTTAATATTGTTGCGGGTCATATTTATTTTTAGGTCCTGTGAACCACTGATTGTCCGCAGGCCAGTAGTTGAGAGCCAATGGTCTACGTAGTTACATGGGATAGAGTGGTCGTGTTATTTACGGGCCGGCCCAGGCTTTGTGGTGTGCGAATAAACGCTTTTGTTACCGAATGTATCTAAATCACGGGAGATACAATCGGTAATGTTGCACTTTTTTATGTAGCTGTACCTTGTTGAGCATATTGGGTGTGAAACAAAAAGCGATTTTAAATTTGGAAGGCATGTTTTGGTTTACATTTTTTTTTTTTGCCTTTTTCGTATTAAATCTATTTAAATATGAACAGTTATGGTAAGACATCATTAACGGGACTTACCTACTTGTCTGAAAGAACAAAAGCTTATACTCTAACTACAAAATATCACAAAAAATATAATTCCACTAGCTGCCGTCCGAGGCTCTGCCCGCGTGGTATTAATAGTAAATTTTAGCTTATCTGTTATTATTATAGCTATATAAAAGAAGAAACTGACTGACTGACTGATCGATCAACGCACAGCCAAAACCACTAGGCCTAGAAGCATGAAATTTGGCAGAAAGGTTCCTCGAGTGACGTAAGTGAGCACTAAGAAAGGATTTTTGGAAATTCCCCCCCTAAGGGGGTAAAAAGGGGGTTGAAAGTTTGTATGTAATTTCTATAGTTTGTAAATTGGACACGTGAAATTTTAGATTTACACTCTTGGTTGATAAAAAGAATGAATGTGTTTATTGGTTTTTGGAAATTCGACCCCTAAGGGGGTAAAAAGGGGGTTGAAAGTTTGTATGAAATATTTACAGTTTGTAAGTTGAAGACGTGAAATTTTAGATTTATGCTCATGGTTGAAAAATTAATTAATGTATTTATTGGTTTTTGGAAATTCCACCCCTAAGGGGGTAAAAAGGGGGTTGAAAGTTTGTATGTAATTTCTACAGTTTGTAAGTTGGACACGTAAAATTTTAGATTCATGCTCTTGGTTGATAAAAATAATTCATGTATTTATTAGTTTTTGGATATTCTACCCCTAAGGGGATAAAATAGGGGTTGAAACTATATATGAAATTTCTTCGGTTTGGAAGGTAAAACATCTGAAATTGTAGGTTTACACTCTTGATTAATAAAAAAAAAAAGAGTTTAATCATTTCCGGAAATGCCACCCCTAAGGGGGTAAAAAGGGGTTGAAAGTTTATATGAAATATTTACAGTTTGTAAGTTGGAAACGTAAAAGTTTAGATTTACGTTCTTGGTTGATAAAAATAATTAATATATTTATTGGTATTTTGAAATTCTACCCCTAAGGGGGTAAAAAGGGGGTTGAAAGTTTGTAAGTTGGACACGTAAAACTTTAGATTTACGCACTTGGTTGATGAGAAGAATTAATGTATTTATTGGTTTTTGGAAATTCCACCCCTAAGGTGGTACGGTGGTGGTGGTGGTGGTGGTCCTTGGTGGTGGTGGTGGGTTGAAACTTTATAAGAAATTTCTTCGGTTTGCAAGGTAAAACAGCTGAAATCGTAGGTTTACGCTCTTGATTAATAAAAAAAACAATGAGTTTGTTGATTTCCGGAAATTCTACCCCTAAGGGGGTTAAAGGTGGCAATTTTTTGGGCTTATAAATTTGAAACTTCGCATACATACTAACAGCAAATAGTAAAGGTTGTCATTACAAGTTTTTCAAAACTACTCCTAAAATACGATTTAGAGGGTGTTAAAGATTTTTGAAGAATTTTACTGGACAAGGCTTCTTTTTATGATGTAGGGGAGCAAACCAGAGATATTTGTTTGAATGAAAAGTCTAATTCCTTGGGAAAAATAATAAAGGTAACATTAGTTATGAAACTTATCGGACACGTCATTAAAGTTTCGTAAATCCTAACTTAAACAATAGCTTCTTTTTAGTCGCCTTCACTAACCACACATAATAAAGTCATCTGTACCTACTTAGTTGAATAAAATACGATATCATGCGAACGAAGTCGCGGGCGGAGTGCTAGTTAGCTATATTTCTGTAAAGTATCATCAAAATCCGTTCAGTAGTTTTTGCAATAAAGAGTAACAAACATCCATCCATCCATCCTCAGAAACTATCACGATTATTATAATAGTAGGATCATATTCAAGATTTTGAATAAACTTTAATAACAAATTCATTTTATTATAATCCTATCCGTCTTATCAAATTAACACCAAAAAATTAAAACATTGGCACACAAAATTGTAAAAATTCTTTATTGATCTTGCTTTGAGCCGAATCGTTGGCTATAGTTTCAATGTGTGTAATTTTAGCAGCCAATTGATAAATACCATGAAAAGTTTCATCCAATAATCTTACGGTACAACAAACCCACAAAATATTTTTCACTCATTTACAAATCGCAAATTCATACATTATTCTTGCAAACATCAAAATTCCCGCTTGCATTTTTCTCCGAACTGTTTATTTCATAAAGTGGACTATATCATCCATTCTGCTAGCTATTCTGAAACTATTGGCAACATGTGTGCAGTTTAGAGGCTTGTTTCTGCCGCCAGAGATCACGCAAAGCAATCAAATAGATTTATTCCCTGCGAAGCTGTCGGTACAAAATGTTTAGGCACAGAAGGTTGGTTCCATGAATCCATACAAAGACCGAAAACGCACGCATGTATAGAGACGTTTTACGTAGGTACAACAAGGCCATCCGTATTCGTGACTGGCATTCGTTGGACATAATTAGAGTCTGGTTGTTGTATGCCGCCTGCATTTACTATCTATTAGTCTCAGGTCTAGAGATCTAGACATTGAAAGTTAGATATTTATCTTAAAAAAAAATTGCCCAAGTGGGAGCCGAATTCGCGCACCGAGGGTTCCGTAAATAGCTACATTCACCACAATAATAAGTTTCTAAAATAATCTTTTTTTTTTATTAAATAATAACTAGTGAGACCGCCTTTTCCCAACTATGCCGGGGTCGGCTAACAGTCTAACTGGATGCAGTGATCAATTACATGGAGGGACTGCCTACCTGACCTTCACAACTCAGTAACTGGGTAACACGGTACTCTTTGGCAGGAGTGGTGTTAGATTTCGTGGCTTCCGACTATTCATGACCTTAGTCAATATCAACCGGGACCAACGGCTCAACTTGCTTATCGAGGCTCAAAGGAGTCTCGGTCTTCTTCTTTTTGGTGTGAGGATATAGCCATCTCTAGTGTCAGAGTTAAATAAGAGTACACTAGTCGAAAATTCTTCCATACAAACGTAGTCTGGCTTTTACTCCACCGTTTGACGATGTACGTTCAAAATAAAAAATGATATCAATTTGTCTCATCATTATCTAGCCCTGTATGGAAGCAAAGTGAAAATAAAATTTACTTGAAAGTGATGAGCTTCGAAAGTTTCTTATTTTAACACTAATTTTTACGCATCTTTGGGCGCAAATAAGTACCATAAGAAGAAGGAAAATTGAAAAACGGCCTCCATACAGGGATAGATTAGTAGTTCAACAATGCAAATAATTTTATTTTGAACAGATACATTCAGCTGTTTTTTCATGATATCCAGACTCCCAAAGGTCTGTTTATAAAATTTCGCGCGCTCGTTTTCGTTCTAAATCATCATCCATTTCGCTACAAATTTGCAAAAGTGTGTATTCGTACGCGAACTAGCTTCTTACTGCTCATAACAGCATCTATCTGTTCCACACGTGTTGTCGATTGATATAGCATTTTAACCCCGCGCACAAAATAGTCCGTGCCGTCGACTAGTGTACCCTTAAGCCGCCTCTGGGAACACCACAGACTTCTGACTTGGCTATTTCTGACTAACATTAACTATTTCAGTCCAGGTTTCCTCACGATGTTTTCCTTCGCCGTTGCCTGCGATGTCCAAGATAAACTTAAAAAGTACATATGAATTTGAAAAAGACACATTGGTAGTTCCCCGGCTTATCGATATGTAATAGATACCCATCCACGGACCGATAGTCTTTTTTTTCTTTAACTTTAGGCTCGCGTTTGACCACTATCCCGCCAGATGGTAAGCGATGATGTGGTCTACGGTGAAGCACGCTTGTCTAGAAAAATCCCATTCACTCTTGACTATCAGGAAACAAAGACTCCAGCAGGGATTCGATTCCTTAGCTGTGCGCACAATATAAGTATACGCTTTGTGCGTATGAGTATGCTCCACCATGTACCGATGGCACATTGCCGTACGTTTTGTAGTCCGATGATGGCAAGAGCTAGGCGGAATCAAATTGTGCAGTTCCGTCGCACGCTCCCCGAAATGTAACCGATACAAAACCGACTGTCTGGCAACTCGGCGTCGATGTTCGACGCTCTGGAGCTTTGACGTGACCAGTGCATCGTTGCCAATAAGCCTCTTGGCCCGTCTGTCAATCGACTCAAGTGCATCAAGCTGATATTTGGCAGATCCGTCCCAGAGGTGAGAGCAAGCGTCAAACCGAATCAAACCGTGCGGCTGTTATTATGAAGTGGACCTTCTGCAGCTATCTATTTTGTACCGTCTATATAGTCGGCTGTCTGCGATAAACAAACACCTAATGTACAGTTTTGAGTTCCAATTCCACTTGGGAATCGTTCTTTACGTATTCAAATCCAGACAAAATGTAATATATTACATACATGAAGCTCTAGGTACGAATTTACTTTTCCTAGTAAATTGATTTGGTTTTTTTTTATGAAATAACCCTTGATGTGTCTGTGTTTGCCAATCTAAGTCAACAAATTGAAGGACATTAAAATGTATCACGTGTCGTAGAATTTAAATTCGATATTAGACTTAATAACTAATTACTCTATTACTATTCAACCGACTTCAAAAATGGAGGTGGTCCTCAATACGACTGTATTTTTTTTGTATGTTTGTTACGCGATTATGCCGCAAATTGTGCCCTATTTGAAAATTCATTTTGTTTCAGAATCTGCAGATGACGGGATCCCATGAAAACCAAGGTAACTTCTCAAATATTATAGGCATACATATAGCGATTTTGGTATTTTCATCGGCAATGCAATCATTTGCGCTCAGAATGTATAATTTTGTGAAGTGGAACTTATGAAGAAGACCTCAGATGAATGGCCACTGGAACTCCTTAATGATAAGTATGTCACGGGTGTAAGATATCTTGAAAAGTTAACCAACTATGATGAAGCATTATATAAATGGTACTGATGAAAATGGTACCATCGATCTGATGATGATGCCTAAAGGTAGGCACTGGAACTCCGAAATAAAACAACGCAGCCTAGTCGTGTTTGTGCTTATTGGAATTGTCATGAGATGTACTTTGGCTATAAATGATTTTCATGGTAATATGAGTTACCAAAACTGAAAAGTGAAAAATAAAACGTTGACAAAAAATTAAACCGACTTTCAAAAAAAACACTACAAAGCTACTTCCGAACTTTCTTTTCCGTAGTCGGAAAACAATATATAGGTACTAAATACACAGATATTCTTATTATGTAGACAAAAGACCAACTAACTTCAAAGAAACGCTATTTGTAAACAAACTTTGCAAATACAAATCTCTACCTCCTGGGGTCTAGAAAAGTGACATTAAACAAACGATTATCTGAATTCAAAAATGAACAGAGGCCTTAGAAAAGTGACATTCTACCATCGAAAGCGTGGCGATAGCGATTGTCAAAAAGGCAAAATTGTATTTGAGTGACAAGCGATATCGAAAAAGCACGTGATCAATACCTGTCAATTTGACATTTACTACTATCGCCTTCGCTGACATCAAAAGCCAATAGTCTATACTCCATTTGAAATAACATTAGACATGTTTCCAAATCTTTTTACAGTCCGTTCATCCGATTTTGAGTTCTATCCCGTAAACATAAGGAGGACGTAAAAAGCATAAACCTGTTACCAAAACCAACTGTTTACTACAGCTACCATATGTCGTATCACCAACGCAATAGAAGTCAAAATCGGTTGAACGGACTGTAAAATGGGCTAATTGAAACGTCTAATGTTATCGCAAATGGAGTTTAGAGCCTCATGATAAACAATCGAGTTTACTGATAGATGCCACTTTGTTTCTTAGGTCCTCGTAATCGATTTTGACTATTTTTGAATCGCCCATCAAGAATACACAAAGGAAATAAAATCTCGACACTGCACTCTAACTATTACCAACTTGACTTAAGATCCTATGTCCCCTAGCTGGGGCAGAGGGTGTCCACAGTAGTCTTCCATCACGACCAGTTTTGAGCTTCACGCTTCATGCGCTCCACGTCATTCTGACGTTCAATTTCGCTTGCATGTCGGCGCGTGTATGACTCAGTAGTCATATGTTATCGGCATAGTCCAAGTCTTCCAAGACGTTGGACAATCCCCATTCTATGCCGCGGCGCCTGCTTTCGTATATGCGAAGGATGATTCCATCGAAAACGACTATAAAGTGGAGGGGCGAAACAAGACAGCCCTGGCGGACACCTGCGTGCACTGCGATGTCTTCGGAGATGAGGCCGTCGTGAGTCACCTTGCAAGAACATTTCTTGTAGATGCTCTCCAATAGACGGACGAGATGGTGGACCAGTTCAAAGTATCAAAGGTCTTTTCGAATTCGACAAAGGTAAGATGAATCTCTTTTTGCCTTTCTGCTGCCTGCTATGACACGAACAGTGTTGATCGAAAACCCTCCTGCTCCTTGCGCAGAATAGGGTCCACGGCCTTCGACAGCCTATCTAGGATTATCTTACTGAAGCTTTAGAAGGAATCGACAGCAATGTAATAGGTACATTGCTGCCTATTATTGTAAATACATCAAAGCTGAAACACATTAAACAAATGTGAGAGAAAACCCGCTAGTTTAGTACGATTGTAACACGAGCGCGCTACAGCAACCAAACCTGCAATGCAAACGGGCGCCCGCATATTCCAAACGAAAGCCTTTTACATTCGATTCATGCGGAACTCACCTAAAAGGAACTCAATTGCAACGAAGTGCACATACCGAGTTCTTTAGCACACAATCTATGGATGCACAAACTTTGCAAGCACCAAACTTTGTTTATGGACCAAACTTGAGTCCTTCCTGCGCAATTTTGAATACAAACATTTAAGAGCCAACTTTCGACATCTTCCAAATTTCGAAGGTGTTTTTTCGGTCCTTTTTATGCTATCAGCAATTTAAATATTCAGGGACATTTGCATTGTATTCGAAACGTTTGTTCGAAATCCTAAAATAATTACGAAATACACAATAGCCTCATAAAACATGCAAAAACCTTTTACATTCAGTTATTCGTTTTTCAACGGCCAGTTCTGAAACAAAAAACTTGATAAATTAACTTTATAAACAATCGTACTCTCGTCGTTTTGTTCGGTCTTCAAATCTGTTCATTCGCTTAATCGAGAGTCGTAAAAAAGTTTTCAAGTATTGACTTAATGGCTATAGTTTCGATCGTAAAAAAACGATTGTCGCTGCGATTAAGCAGATAAATCTCTCAAAAGATACTGGTTATAAATATTAAATGGAATTTTGGTAGAACTGAGTTGGAGCTTGGTTTTAGTCGAGGCGAAGCTAACATAGTAATTTAGGTCTCATTGAGACTGCTAACACAGAATCTCTCTGTAAATTGTAAAGCCAAAGCAAGTTATTAAATTCGTGTACACTCAAAGATTCTAATAACGCTAGCGCTAGCAATCTGTTTACGTGCATTTATTTGTGTTTACAAAGCTCTTAATGAAATAAATAAACTATTTGTCAGTTTAACATCATAGTTAAATAAACACAGTAATTAAACAATTCAAATAATAAAATTATTTTTTTATAATATAAAATTAACAATTTAATTAATTACTCATATATTGTAATGGAGCCACCATTTCAATATATGGGTAATTAAATTGTTTATTTAAACTTAAACTAGTGATTTTAAAATTATTTTGCAGGAAGGCTCTTCATTGACAACCACAAAACGAAGAACAAAGTATGCGAGAGCTTTTTTGCTAATGCGACAAATGGCTCGCTATTAAGTTTAGATAGATATAAACACCGTCATAAAGCAGACCGGACAGAATCAAAACAATCCGCATGAAAAAAACCAAGAACAAAAAAGTATACATATTTTGCTCTTCATATCCAGTTAATATGTCCGTTTTCTGTACAGCCACATTCAACAGATATCTCCACGCATACTAACATACCACACTCAAATCTCTAACCACTATTAATGTCCTAAAATCCGCAAAGCTTAATTTCTTTGCACGTTCGTGGTCCCTCGGAAAGTCGTTTCGGCAAAGTAATTGCTTATGACTGGAAGCGGATAAACGAAACGAGTTCCACTCTACCGGGGCTCGTAAAATGGACTCAGGGGCTTGCATTTAATTAATACAACTACTAGAACTACGTGAGAGCACATCGACTGAAATGGAATCATTCCTTTTGACCGCCGAACTGACTCTTCTCGACGAAAAATTACCCAAATTACCACGTCCGCATCAGCGTTTTACCGACCCAAAGCTATGTGGAATTGCACTTCATGAATTCTGTAACTCTTTCCGAACGTTCCAACTTTTCGAATCGACTGTACACGTTTCAACATGTAAACGAGTCTTTTAACTCAATGTAAATGGTCCCCTTTGAAATTTTTAGATTAGGTACAGACGGAAACAGATGATACTTTGCCTCGGAAGTGTTTCCTGTAATTAGTCCGATCTACTTCAGTTACTAATAGTACGGCACGGGCAATGACAAAGGAAAAAGTTAAGGTCAATAGTCTTTAATTTAAAGACGGAACAAAAGGGACACCAATAATAGGAGAAACAAAAGCACGATTACAGAACGACGAAGTAGCACCAACTTTAGATATTATAGAGCTGTTGGACTTTATTGAAGTGTGACTTTATTATTTAGTTAAGTCATATTACGTCATATCTCCGAAGCTGTTTACCGCTGCACTGGAGGATGTCTGCAAGGTTCTGGACTGAAGAGGGCTAGTCAATGAGTACATCACTCACCTTCGGTTTGCCGACGATATAGTGGTTATGGCTGAGACCATGGAGGACCTCAGTACAATGCTCGATGAACTCAGTAGAGCTTTCGAAAGTGTGGGTCTTAGGATGAACATGGACAAAACCAAGGTGATGTTGAATGCCCATGACACCACCCATTCCTATCAAGGTCGGAGACTCAACACTTGAAGTTGTGGGCGACTATGTCTACCTGGGACAAACGATCCAATTGGGTAGGGCAAACTTCGAGGAAAAGGTCAACCGTCAAATCCGACTCGGCTGGGCAGCGTTCGGGAAGTTGCGCGGTGTCTTCTCGTCCAACTTACCACAGTGTCTCAAGACGAAAGTCTATGACCAGTGTGTGTTGCCAGTGATGCAATAAGGCTCTGAGACAGGTCGCTTACAATGGGCCTCATCAGAAAGCTTACAGTCACTCAAAGGGCAATGGAGAGGGCTATGCTCGGAGTATCCTTGCGTGATCGAATCAGAAATGTAGAGATCCGCAAGAGAACCAGGGTTACCGACATAGCCCGAATAATTGCCAAACTTAAGAGGCAGTGGGCAGGGCACATTGCTCGCAGAATGGATGGCCGATGGGGCAGAAAGGTTCTGGAGTGGTGACTGCGAACCTGAAGACGTTGCGTTGGAAGGCCTTCCACCGTGTGGACCGATGACCTGGTCAAGGTTGCGGGGATCCGCTGGTTGCGAGACGCACGGGACCGGTCAATGTGGCGACGCTTGGGGGAGTTCTATGTCCAGCAGTGGACGTCTTTCAGCTGATATGATGATGATAATGAAGTGTGATACGGCCCTTTGGCATATCTCCTCCTCCTATTACTATTTCTGTTCGTTTAACTACAAAATAAAGTTAATATTTCATAATAAATCAAATTAAATTTTAATAAAAATCCATTACGTTTTGGTTTGTGACTATTGCAGTCAAATAATTTGATGAACGTTTTTCAAATTATATTGTTTGCGCTGGCTGAACAAGTGGCTAAAATTGGATGCTTTTCAATGTTTTCGCACAGTCCTCTCTAAAGGAATCCTTACTTTTTTCTTGGGTCGTTGTCGGTATGCAAATTGCGAATTCATTAAATGATTGTACGTCCGTCTGAAGTTTTCTTTTTTTTCCTTTCATGCTTGTTAAGAGTCTCTTGTCTGCTAAGTTTAATAGAAGCGTTTAGACGCTCTAATAATGAAACAGCTCATTTTTTGTTTGCTTTTAAAGTTAATTTAGGATCATTAGGTCCTATTGACTACCATAGTTACTTGGGCCCTTAAATAATCAATACTTTAATCTTACCACTGAAAAGATAATCGTAAATTCTTCTGTTATTGATAAACACATTACCCGAGTGCCGAATTAGGGTAATGTGTTTATCAGTCTGTGTACGTATGTATGTATGTTCTTATGTGGTGATCTAGAGACCAAACGCGTTAGCTGATTTTGATGATTCTTACGTCAATCGATTCGTCTTAACCTTGCAAGTGTCACTGGCTACATTAAAATTGGAAAATAGAAAATGGTGGCTTTTGGTGGCCATATTGTAGGGCCCCAATGATTTTTCCTTCCATGTCCATCGTGTGGGGTATAAAAATAAAGGCTTTTAAGAAGTTATTTCAAAAATATATAACACACATTTGTTTAAATTTAACTAACTCGAAAAAAAAAAAAAAAAGTTAAAACCCGACTGCTTTAGGAGGATACATATTCGCGAGATGGCCGATCAAAACCAGATGTATCCTCCGACTGCACAGCATGATTTTCTTCTTGTTTACGTCTGTTTAGTTCGCTTCTTAAGCAGTTGGGTTTTTGATTTTTAAATTAACATTTTGCATTGGCTCTTGTCATCCCAACCAAAGGCAACCCTGTAAACTGCGTAGTATTAAATACATATTTTCTAATAACCACCACATTTTTTTGAAGTCTTCTAGGTATTTTTGTGAATGCCACGAACTGGGTGGATTGCCCCGAAATGACTACACGTGTATTTTGAAAGAATGCAGAGCATCGAATATAAAAGAAAATACGGGCTTAGTTTTGTGACATCTTCATTTATCACCAGAAATATCACTAACAAACGCTCAATCATTTTTCCAGTGAATGATTGATGACCAAAGTTTAAGGAACACGATTGAGTAGGTACTCTCTCTTTTGGTGAGCTGAATTTCCCAATTTAGTTGTTGCTATAGGTAATTTAAAATCATAAGACATTTCTAATTAAATTACTATTTATTCGCTAATGAAAATACGATACTTATACATAGACAAAACAAACAAACAATCAAACTCTTCCGCTTTATTATATACAACTAAATAGTTACAACTTTGGAAAAAAGCAGAGACGCAAGATAATGTGTCATCTTATTTTAGAGATAGCGATTTAAAAAAGAAAGCAAATACATCGTGAGGAAACCGGCATGTCCTAGAACCAAACATTCGAAGACTTGTGACATCCACCAACCCGCACTGGGCCCGCGTGATAGATTACGGCCCATTCCCTCTCACAGAGAGGAGGCCTGTGTCCCAGCAGTGGGAAGATTAATAGGCTGATGATGTGTGATGTGTGTGTGATTTTTAAAATACATAAATGTAAGGAATTGATCATAATATGACATTTCGACGATAAAATTTCCATTATGGGCCGTTGATTTGGAAGTTATTTTTTTTTGTAGGTAGTACTCATGAATAGAAAGATTTCACAAATTTTCAAGACTCGGTAGCCAAACCTCCCCCCCCCCCCCCCCACCCCGCGCCAAAAATCAACGGCCCATAATCAAAATTTTAACCCATTTCGATAACGCTTGAAAGAATTTTGACGTCAAAAATGTTGGTGGAGCCTCAAGAGGATGACGATGACAATATCGTCAAAAATCATTACATGCAACTTATCACAAATTAAATACTTAATACAAATATCTCTACAAATGCCTCTTTCTTTTCTTGTTCTCACAAAACTACTATTACTCACGTCCAAACCATAAGATTGAACCAAACGTGCACCGACGACAGGCAAACAGCAGAACACACCAGAAATATCACATTTAACAAGAAAACTCCGAAGTGTCACCGTTATTGCATGAATACTAAACGAGAACCGACTAGAACATAATACTGAAAAATAATCATTTCCTATTGGAAATTCCAGTGCTGGTAGCTGTTCAAACCGTCTCATCACTCTGTGAAATTGCATCTACCCTCTAATTTGTATTCCGTTACATTTTGCCGTCAAGTGTTATTTGTTCATAAGATGCGGGCCGTTTGCTGGGTTCCGTCTGATGTTTAAATGATCGCTAGCTGAAAGGTTCCCGTTCTACAAATCAATGTCTTTGGCACGCTCTGGACCAAATGGAGGGTAGTTTTTGTTCGTTTTAGAACGGGATGTTACGATAAATGCGCCTGCAGAATGATGTTCTTCTTATTGATCATGTATGATTGAAGTATTATTCTTCAGTTTAGTTAAATATAACCTAAGCTTATTCTAGCCAATTTTCAGAACTCTTGTATGTCGTGAACAATTGTATGTCGTGGTGGCCCAGTGGCTGAGACCTCGCCTCTTGTGCTTGAGATCATGGTTTCGAATCCGGGCTAGTACCAATGCGAGTTTTTCAAATTCATATTTACTTTCTAAGTTTATCTTGGACATTACAGGAAACCTGGACGTATATAGTTAATGAAAGTCTGTAATAGACAAGTCTGAGGCCTGTGAGGTTCCCAGAGATAGCTTAATTATAACTCCTGAAACCAGAATTGGCCACATCGTCACACGAAAATAAGAAGTAACAATCTCCATAAATGTACTTTTTCTTTCAATTACTCAGCCAGATTATGACAGTAACAATTGTTACTTTTATTAAAACTCGCTGTCCCACTTTTACGTCCGGGAAGTGTACAATACTATTTACCCACAAACAAAAGCCCATCCTTTGGGAAGGAAATAAAGTAATGAAGCTGTTAATACCCAGCGAACCGAAAAAAGTGTATCAATCAAATGGAGTGGTCTGGAGTGTATGCGTAAACTTCAACCGACACAATGGTAACAGGATCATCCGGTGTTCGTTTGCAATGGGATTTGTGACCCTTAAAGTCCAGTGTTAAACTTTGTCCACGCCACGGTGTGTTTTGTGGTTCAACTTAATTTTGAGTTAATCGTGTACACTGTCTGATTTCTCTCGTGGCTAAATAATAACAGCCGCACGGGTCGATCTTCAAAGTTAAGCAACGCTTGACGAGGTCGGTCCGTGGATGGGTGACCATTTCAACATACCGAGTTTCCTCCGTGCCTCGGAAAGCACGTTAAGCCGTTGGTCCCGGCTGTCATTTAAAGATCTTTGACAGTCGTTACGAGTAGTCAGAAGCTTTAGATCTGACACCAGTCTTGCCAAGGGGTACCGTGTTACCCTGTTACTGGGTTTTGGAGGTCAGATAGGCAGTCGCTCCATGTAAAACACTGGTACTCAGCTGAATCCGGTTAGACTGGAAGCCGACCCCAATATAGTTGGGAAAAGGCTAGGCAGATGATGATGATTTCAAACAAAAGAGTTATAAAAACCTGCACTGAGAAACAGCATAATAATATAATTCGCGGTGCAATACCTTGTATCCTTGGTAAGTAATCTATACATATAAAATGCTTTGTCCTGAATGACTGACTAACGGATCAACGCACAGCCCAAACTGCTGATCGTAGAGACCTGAAACTTGAAAGGTGTATTCTTTGTATGATTTGTATTCTTTGACGTAGGCATCCGATAAGAAAGGATTTTCCGAAATTCTACCCCTAAGGGGATTAAAAAGGGGGGCAAAGTTTATATGAAATATCTAATTCCGTACCACAAATCTGGAACATATACATGAAGAACAACATACAGTATACTGATACATACAGAACATACGATAGTTGTTATCCCGGAAATCATACTTAAGGTTGCACTAGTCCAAAATTCTTCCATACAAACGTAGTTTGGGTTTTACTCCACTGTTTGACGATGTACGTTCAAAATAAAAAATTATATCAATTTGTCTCATCATTATCTAGTCCTGTATGGAAGCAAAAAGTACAAAAAAAAATTAGCTTGAAAGTTATGAGCTTCGAAAGTTCCATATTTCAACACCAATTTTAACGCATCTTTGGGCGCAAATAAGTACCATAAGAAGAAAGAAAATTGAAAAACGGCCTCCATACAGGGATAGATTAGTTGTTCAACAATGCAAATAATTTTATTTTGAACAGATACATTCAGTGGTTTTTTCATGATATCCAGACTCCCAAAGGTCTGTTTATAAAATTTCGCGCGCTCGTTTTCGTTCTAAATCATCATCCATCTCGCTACAAATTTCCTCCCCGGTCAGTGGGGCGGAGGGGTGCGCGTGCGGCATATACACCTACACACACACACGCTCACTAGTTTAGCTACCGCCCGGCGCTCCCTCTGGGGCAGCGGGGCGCGCCCCGCTGCCCCAGAGGGGCCTCAATCGTCTGCTGCATAATATATACGTCACCGTAATTACGCGCGTGCGGTGTATGTTATTGATATTGTGATATCGACGATAACGTATTCGTATAATATTTTATAACATTGACCCCTGGCTTGAACTTTGGATTCCGATATTCCTTTATGTGTTGTGTTGATTATTTTGAATTGGTCCGAAATTTTACTGACCCTGGCGTTCGTGGGATTTCATACTGATTTACATGGCGTTTGAATTTGAACTTGTTGCGTCAGTGAAGTGATCTTCTTCTTCAGCAGTTCAAGTAACAATGGGTTAGTTGAATCTTTTATCGAATTTAGTTTGTACAATTCATGAGGGCGCTTGACATGACTTTTATACCTAAATAAACACAGACTTGTAATTCTAATGTTTCACGCGCATTTATAAAATTTTAAAATTACAAACTGCCTATCTTTATCTATAATTAGAAAATCTTTTTTAAAAATACTACCGACTTCCAAATAAAAACACTACAAAGTGAAAAATAACTAATTTCGGAAGTCGGTGTTCTTGTTTTTGTTTCTTCGTTATTTTTTTTTTTTAGTTGTGGTACATAAAGATCAAGTTCAATAATACCTATAATCTCAGATTAGAGAAAATCTGAGCCTAAAATGCCCAAATTTATGCCTGAATAGATTACCTGAATACCTAACATAAAACTAACATAACCGGTGCAATGAGAGTGTATCTTTCAGGGTGAACTGTACAAATCTGCGTACCCCTTTAGAGCGTACCGGCTTGACGTTATGTTATCAAAAGGCCTAACCAATAAACAGTTTTGCGATCGCAGCAATCCCGAGAGATTTGCCGTTGTTTATTGAAGAGTTCTGTTGTATATATTAGGATATTAGATTCCAATTAGATTAGGTATTTTAAGATTTTCGATAGTCGTGCCTACTTGTATCGAAAGTTCATTATTATGTAGGTACCTATCTGTTATATCGATATCGACTCGGCTTCAGCGGCGGACAACACAAAAGGAAGCTATTTTTTAACCGACTTCAAAAAGGAGGAGGTTCTCAATTTGACTGTATTTTTTTTGTTACTTACCTCAATACTTTTTTAATGTGAACCGATTTTGATGATTCTTTTTAGGGTTCCGTACCCGAAGGGTAAAAACGGGACCCTATTATTGAGACTTCGCGGTCCGTCTGTCTGTCACCAGGCTGTATCTCATAAACCGTGATAGCTAAACCGGTGAAATTTTCACAAATGATGTATTTCTTTATAACAACAAATATTAAAAACAGAATAAAATTAATATATAAGTGGGGCTCCCATACAACAAACGTGATGTTTTTTTGCGATAATGGTACGGAACCCTTCTTGGCCGGTTTTTTATTTGTATACCTACTATGCGCGCCGACACTCACAAGCTCGGCTCAGCCACCCGAAGCTATTATATTGTATTGTGATAACAAAGAGAATATTTCAAACTGCTATTGTAAACAAACAATCAATAAACAATTTACAAAATAACATTATTTTTTATTTGATGAACCTAATTACCTAGAAAACAAGTCTCACATCAAAGTGGCGCTATCGAAAAAGCAGTTATCCTGACTCTGGCTGGTATGAAATACCTACTTACGGGGAGGCGCCTGTAGGTTATAGCTAACTAGCTAAGGTAAGTAAATACCTATTTAACACACATTGTAATATTTGCACAACCTGCAATAAAATACAAAAACATAAAGACATGACCTACACCCGTGCGCATAGAGCCTAGCTTTCCGCACGCGCTGGTACGATACCTACAGTCAGCGAAGCCCTGGCGCCCGCTCTGCCAACGTAAAATCTACCGACTTGACGCTCGAACACTTTTCATTCTTATAACTAAGGGCATAAGGTTCAATAAGCGCGCAAGCGGCTCGCGCTGCTCTGTCGTCGCCGCCGCCAAAAATAATTAAAAAGTCAAATCTAACATTACTTGTCGATAATAACAATATCTATGTAAATTCATTCAATTCGCAAAAGATCTTATTGTCAAGTTGGCAAAGTCGCGGGTAAATATAGGTGCATAACAACAAGTAAATTGAGTGCCTTCTAATTACGTTACACACAGTAATAATCCAAAGTTCTAACATCTATTTTTTTATGTTTATGTTGTCAATGAATTGCATACGCGCCACCGCAACCACACACAAGTATATTATAGTAATCTTTGCACACACACCGCCGCGCTGTCGGCGCTCTGCAATGAAATTGCGCATGTGTGCATCACACAGCGTTATAAGTGTGTATACGAACACGATCTAGCTTCTTACTGCTCATCACAGCGTCTATCTCTTTCCTGCGCGATGTCGGATGAGATAGCAAATATTTTAACTCCGCCGCCAAATAGTTCGTGCCGTTGACTAGTGTAACCTTAAGTGGTGGAAAGAGGGGTAAAAGTTTGTATGGAAAACGTAGAATATTATTCCACGATATAAAAAATAAGCTATACGAATGATACGCAGACGAAGTTGCGGGCAACAGCTAGTACTAAGCATAATTAATATTTATTTCAAACGAAATGAGGTCATCTTTTCTCCGAGAGGCTGTACCATTATTGGACACAATATGTCTTTCAAAGACGAAGTCTGTGTATTAGTAGTAGATTGGCAACACTCAAACAAGCTGTCAAGTGTCACGTCAACTGTCTATCTGAAAGAGGTCGTCATCACTCTTGTCACTCTACTGTGAGCTATCGAACACACTGGACGTATGACTGGCATTGTCGACCCATTTTGTGGGTAAAATTCGATCTAGATTCAAGCAATTTTTTTATTATTGATAGACTCGCGCTTGACCACTATCTCACCTAATGGTAACCGATGATGTGGTCGACGATGTAGCACGCTTGCTTAGAAGAAACCTATTCACTCTCAACCACGCATCGCCGTACGTCCTGTAGTCCGATGATGGAACGGGCTAGGAGAAATTAGTTGAGAAATTGTAAAGTATTTTTTTGCGTAAAAATAACAACAAGGAAATATGATTGAATTGCTTCTCCGCAGTAGCGGCGTTAGGGGGTGGCGAACAGGGCAATCGCCCAGGGCCTCGCACTTGCAGGGGCCTCGCGACGCGTTACAACCCAAAAAACTTACAATTTTATCCCTAGCAAACAATAAAATAAAGTTGGTCGGTTAATTATTTCATAGTAAAGTATTAATAATCAAACTAATATTATAAAGGCGAAAGTTAGTGAGTATGTGTGTGTTTGTATGTTTACTACATTTTCACGCTCAAACGGCTCGACAGATCTAAATGAAATTTGGCACAAATATAGATTTGAGTCTGGAATAGTACATAGGATACTTTTTATCCCGGGAATATGTTCCCTTGGGCTAATTTTCGAAATTTCCGCGGGCGAAGCCGCTGGCAGAAGCTAGTTAATAATAAAAACAATAAGTGCCAAGTTTTCCATTTCTCGTATATCTCATACATTGCAAAAAGGTCAAGGGCCTCGCAAATATCTGCCGCTCGCCCGGAGCCTCGCAGCGGTTAAGGCCGCCCCTGCTTCTACGTAATTTAGAAAATCGACCTGGTGAAGGTTGCGGGGATCCGCTGGATGCGAGACGCACGGGACCGATCAATGTGGCGACGCTTGGGGGAGGCCTATGTCCAGCAGTCGACGTCTTTCGGCTGATATGATGATGATGATGATGATCATGAACTTCGAAAGTCTTTAAAGAATTTCGCATAGGCAAATTCAATTGGTACCTAAAATAAATATGTTTATATCATCATCAGCCTATTAATGTTCCCACTGCTGGGACACAGGCCTCCTCTCTGTGAGAGGGAATGGGCCGTAATCCACCACGCGGGCCCAGTGCGGGTTGGTGGATGTCACATGTCTTCGAATTTTTGGTTCTAGGACATGCCGGTTTCCTCACGATGTTTTTCCTTCACCGTTTTTGAGAGCAGTGGTGATGAAAAAATTTACACAAAGTAAAGCGCCTGCCTGGGCTCGAACCCACGACCTACAACTTGTAAGTCGCGGCCAATACCACTGGGCCACCACTACTCTCCACCACTACTCTCTCTATGTTTATATATTTCCAAGAAAATTTACTTTTCTAAAGTTATTTTCCTTACCATCGCTATTAAAATCGTGTAAGCATGCAGAAAAAACTTCCATATCAACAATATAATTGGCTCAAACAGGAGGATATTCATAGCACACCACTAAAGTCGGGGAAATAAATTTAATAATAGAAATTCCCTAGCGAGCACCCCCGTGCCTTGGAACACGTGTTTCTGCAATACACGTCATCCCTCACTCCATGTTGGTATGTATGTGCTGACTTTTGTACTAAACAGCTTGCATTTTTAGGACTGTCATTATTTTTATACTCGCGTAAATACTATCTATATATATAAAAAAGAAAGTGTGTATGTACACACATACACACTTTTCTTTCCTTATAGACTCCGAAACGGCTGCACTGATTTTAATGAAATTTTCAGACACTCTTTAGATTGACCCAGCGGATAATCCTGTAAAGTTTGGTGGCGATCGCAGCATTTTTTTTTTAACTTTGAACGTGGGCGAAGCCGCGGGCAGAAGCTAGTATATATATAAAAGAGAAAGTATGTATGTATGTTCCTTATAGACTCCGAAACTACTGCACCGATTTAAAAAAATCTTTCACCGTTGGGAAGCTACACTATCCCCGGGTGACACAGGCTACTTTTTATTCCTGTATTCCCACGGGAACGGGAACTACGCGGGTGAAACCGCGAGGCGTCCACTAGTTTTAAATAAGTATGAAAGGATCGCAGCATGTGGCATTCTGTAGTTCCTGTCTACCCCAATGGCAACAAGATGTGAGTTTATGTAGTTATTTATTTATGTACTTAAGTACTATTTATTTTCACACTAATATTTTAAAGGCGAAAGTTTGTGAGTGTGTGTGTTTGTTACCTTTTTACGCAAAAACTACCGAACGAACCTGGATGAAATTTGGCACAGAGATAGATTATAGTCTGGAATAGCACAAAGGATACTTTTTATCCCGGGAATAATTTAATTAAATTAAATTTTTTGGGGATAATTTTCTACTTTCCCGCGGAAGCTAGTATGCTATAGCTATAGCTAGTAGTAATTTACAAAAATGCTTTCACTTGTCGGTTTATGGGGGATAAGTAGCCAGTTGCAGATAAATAAAGTAATTTTTCACGCAAACATATGACCTAAAGATATTCTCTCATGAATTTCTTCCTACATTTTTCTACAAGTATCATTTTTCTACGTTACTTTTCAAGAAAAGTTAAGAATTTTAACAAATGACTCTTTCGCAAACGTTTCGTTTGTTTTAAGTTCTTCAGTTTAGCATCAGGTGCTGTTGGCGTCTTCTATGTGATGGTTTTTCCTAGAATTATTGAAATAAACAACTGGGCTTCTAAAAATAATTGCTTTTGAAGTACCTAATGTTTTGATTGATGGTAAAATTAATATTATCAACTAGCTAGCAATCGAAAACAGGCCAAGAGGCTCATCGGCAATGAGATACTAGTCCAATCTAGGCTTCAGAGCCTTGAACCTCGGCGCCGAGTTGCTAGACTGTCAGTTTTTTACCCGACTGCCGAAGGAGGGTAATGTGTTTATCAGTCTATATGTATGTATGTATGTTTGTTCCTATGTGGCGTTCTAGAGACCAAACGCGTTGGCTGATTTTGATGATTCTTACGTCAATCGATTCGTCTTAACCCTGCGGGTCACTGGCAACATTAAACTTGTAAAATAGACAAATGGCGGATTTTGAGCGCCATATTGTGGGAGCCCAAAATTTTTTTTTCTTCCGGACTCATCGTGTGGGGTATCAAAATAAAGGGTTTTAAGAGGTGATTACAAAAATATATAACACTTATATGTTTAAATGTACCTAATTCTAAAAAAAATAACTAAAAAGTTGTAAATAAAAAAAATATTTAAAAATTACAAAAAACCCGTCTGCTTAAAAAGCGAACTTAAAAGACGTAAACAAGAAGAAAATCATGCTGTGTAGTCGGAGGATACATCTGGTTTTGGTCAGCCAGCTCGCACCCACCGACCCGTCCGACTGCACAGCATGATTCTGAGTTTGTATTTCCTGATAGCTACAACCTGGGAGTCTTCAAGTCAAGAGTGAATAGGTTTCTTCTAGGCAAGCGTGCTTCATCGTCGATCACATCATCGCTTACCAAGTAAGATAGTGGTCAAGCGCAAGCCTAACACTAATAAAAAAATCCGGCCAAGTGCGTGTCGGACTCGCGCACGAAAGGTTCCGTACCAATATCGCAAAAAAAGGCCATAAAAATCACGTTTGTTGTATGGGAGCCCCACTCAAAGATTTATTTTATTCTGTTTTTAGTATTTGTTGGTATAGCGGCAACAGAAATACATCATCTGTGAAAATTTCAACTGTGTAGCTATCACGGTTCATGAGATACAGCCTAATGACAGACAGACAGACAGACGGACCGCGGAGTCTTAGTAATAGGGTTCCGTTTTTACCCTTTGGGTACGGAACCCTAAAAAACCAGAAATCCTTTGCGATAGTGTAGCTTTACATCAATGAAACTATTTTAGTTATTAACTCAGTACTTTAGAGATTACGTTTTACAAATATATTTTATTATAAACAAACTTATATTTGGTATTATTTAATATAAGTAGTTGTTTAAATAAAGGTCAATATTTCAACTCAATTTGGATTTTAAATTCATGATAAGTATAGCATACTTAATGCCTATAATAATTTTACGTAACGAGAACTTATTGAATCTTTATAATTAACTATTTGTTCCCCGCGGCTTCGCTCCCGTGGGCCACCCCACAGGACCCGTTTTCGGGATAAAAAAATAGCCTATGTCACTCAGAAATAATGTAGCTTTCAATTGGTGAAAGAATTTTTCAAATCGGTCCAGGAGTTTCGGAGCCTATTCGGTACAAACAAACAAACAAAAAAATCTTTCCTCTTTATAATATTACTAGCTGTTGCCCGCGGCTTCGCTCCCGTGGACCACCCCACAGGACCCGTTTTCGGGATAAAAAATAGCCTATGTCACTCAGGAATAATGTAGCTTTCTATTGGTGAAAGAATTTTTCAAATCGGTCCAGTAGTTTCGGAACCTATTCGGTACAAACAAACGAACATATAAACAAACAAAAAAATCTTTCCTCTTTATAATATTAGTATAGACTAGCTGACCCGGCAAACTTTGTTTTGCCATAAAAACACCAAACATCATTCATCTACCCTACCTACCCTACCTACCCTAACTACCTACCCTACCCTACCCTACCCTACCTACCCTACCTACCCTACCTACCCTACCTACCCTACCCTAACTACCTACCCTACCCTACCCTACCTACCCTACCTACCCAACCCTACCCTACCTACCCTCCCTACCCTACCCTACCCTACCCTACCCTACCTACCCTACCTACCCTACCTACCCTACCTACCCTACCCTACCCTACCCTACCCTACCCTACCCTACCCTATATCTCAAGTTGGATCAGACTGCTCACGGTGTGCCAATTTAATTTAAAATTAAGTTTAGTTTTAGGAATCCATCGCGGACAAACATCGTGACAGGAGATTTATTTATATTAGACTAGCTGACCCGGCAAACTTTGTTTTGCCATAAAAACACCAAACATTCATCTACCCTACCTAACCTACCCTAACTACCTACCCTACCCTACCCTACCCTACCCTACCTACCCTACCCTACCCTACCCTACCCTACCTACCCTACCCTACCTATCCTACCTACCCTACCCTAACTACCTACCCTACCCTACCTACCCTACCTACCCTACCTACCCTACCCTACCCTACCCTACCTACCCTACCCTACCCTACCCTACCTACCATTTTTTTTTTTTTTGGGTGGGCAATCATCCAATGACTTCTCCCGCTCTGGGTGAAGCGGGAGGGCGTGTCAGACTTTTACTGACTAAAACCCACCCGTGTTCCTTCAGTTGTTTGTGCCAGGGCCGCGGTAACACTCTTTCAAATTTATCCGACCCTACCTACCCTACCTACCCTACCCTAACTACCTACCCTACCCTACCTACCCTACCTACCCTACCCTACCCTACCTACCCTACCCTACCCTACCCTACCCTACCCTACCCTACCCTACCTACCCTACCTACCCTACCCTACCCTACCTACCCTACCTACCCTACCTACCCTACCTACCCTACCCTACCCCACCCTACCCTACCCTACCCTACCCTATCTCTCAAGTTGGATCGAACTGCACATGGTGTGCGAATTTTATTATAATCGGTTAAGTGGTTTAGGAGTCCATTGAGGACAAACATTGTGACACGAGATTTATATATATTAAGATAGATTATAGTATAGATTATCCATATTTTTTTTGTCTTAGTCCATTACACTACGAGTACAAGTACGTCCTTAAGTCGTACTTAAGTAAAATAGTACTTTTCAGTAACGTCAAAATTAAATTAAATGTAATGAAAGACGAAGCCAAGCTAACTTCATTAAAGATTGTCACAACACTTACCTAGTTAATAATTAGGGACTTATGTCATACTCAATGAGACTCCGAAGTGACAGAAATGAGAGTACTTACTTAAGTAAGACTTAGTGGATCAAGTTGTATGAACTCTTTAGGTACACGGGTACCTAGAATCTAATTAAGAATGATATTAATATGGATCAAGTATAGGCATCTCATATCAATTGAATATTCGAAGACATGTGACAACCCGCACTGGGCCCGCGTGGTGGATTACGGCCCATTCCCTCTCTCAGAGAGGAGGCCTGTGTCCCAGCAGTGGCAACGTTAATAGGCTGATGATGTGTGATGTGATGGCATATCAACGGACAAACACACGAGATGAGAATGTAACTTCTCTAATTAACGAAAATCTAATAGAGGGCACTTGGAATTAGTTAATGGTTAGTTATAGCTAGGTAATATTTTTAGTTCAAAATCAAAATCTTTTTATTTTTTATTTTACGTAGCCCTACATGGGCACTTATAAAACGTCGACAAAAGGCGCACGGTTCGGCTTGGTCGTTTCCTATGGAGAAGAACCGGCAAGAAACTTCATGGTTACTCTTTTAAAAATATGGTTTGTTTTTACAATATTTCCATGTTACATTCCATGTATTACTTAGATATGGGGGGACAACGTAGGCCCGACAATAAGACGTTAGAAACTAAAAATAAAAAGTAAAATGAGATAAAAAGTTATCAAATGTTATCAAGCATCTAGAAATATAGAAGGCCTACAATGTTCACACATTCACAAAACAATCGGTAAAAGCATCTATACAAAGGTAAAAAAAAATGTATAACAAGACTAAATTTAACATGTGGCACAACTGTAGTTATCAGTGCTGTAACTATTCTTAGCATTTTAAAAAGTCTAATTAAAAGAAGAGAAGAAGTTGGTTCTTATCTACACAGAAGTACTTCATATATCTGTGTATGCAACACTTCAAATAGTGCGTAAATAAAGGGTCTTTCAACAAGGACGGGTCGATGTTAAAATTGAATAAAGCAAGATGTGTGTGAGATATTAACGAAATTTATTTTTTATTGGCATAAATGGGCCTAAAAGGCCCATTTATGCCAATTATGGATGGAATATGACATCGTTCAAATGTCCGCCGCGGCTTCGTATGGTGGCACGAATCCGAGAGGTCCAATTTTTAATGACTCTGCTGCATAGATCGAGCGAGCGCTACAGATCAATGATAAACAATTTCTTTTGGCTTGAATTGAACAATATCGACGACGTGAACGACATGTGGTTCCAGCAAGATGGTGCTACTTGCCACACAGCGAACGACACAATCGACATTCTGCATGAACGGTTTGAGGGTAGAGTTAGAGTCCGCTAGACTTTTTTTTGTGGGGTTTTCTGAAATTGCAGGTCTATGCCAATAAACCACATTCGACCGTTGCCCTGAAAGCCAACATAACGCAGGCCATCGCTCAGATTCAGCCGGATCTATGCAGCAGAGTCATTAAAAATTGTACCTCTCGGATTCGTGCCACCATACGAAGCCGCGGCGGACATTTGAACGATGTCATATTCCATCCATAATTGGCATAAATGGGCCTTTTAAATAAAAAATAAATTTCGTTAATATCTCACACACATCTTGTTTTATTCAATTTTAACATCGACCCGTCCTTGTTGAAAGACCCTTTACAACGGCGACGTAACACTAAAAGCTGGCAAGAAGATCCCTACTTTAATACTCTTTGTATGAGGTTGCAGGAATCCTTTAGTTGATACAAGAACGACACCCAAGGGAACGGAGACCGTGTTTTTAAGCATACTATGTCTTGAAGTAGTATACAAAATCAAAAACTGAATATGGTACCTCTAACTTGTAATATCAACAAAACCAACGTAACAGTATACAATACCGACCCAGTTTATTTTAACCAGTACCTAACCGAAAGCACCACCATTCACCACAATAGACGGGCCAAAAGTTTTGTTTACCTCAAACTCATTAAGAGCACCTACGCAATATAAAGGTCGAGACACACTTCGGTGGTTGGACACACGCCGTGATTACCTAACATCGACAGTTGAACTCTCTAAACCCTATTACATAAGGACACTTTCCTTTTACAACTCCCTAGAAAATAATGTATTCAATGAAACGGCTGCTTTCACCCAAAATGATGTCGTTTGCGTCTGTCTCCCAGTAATTTCCCTCCAAATTCACAATAGAGCCAATTTCATTATTCGCATTTTTATGAATTATTTTGTATTGGTTGTCGTTTTATTAGGAAGTATACTTATATACTTCTCTTCGTTCGTCTTTTTCGTTAACATGGCCATTTATTTACAGCGTGTAAATGACAATTTATTTTTGAGATAAATAATTATCTTTGTAGGGACAGTTTATTAAATATTATGACAATTTTAAGGTTCCGTACCTCGAAAGGAAAAAACGGAACCCATATAGGATCACTTTGTTGTCCGTCCGTTTGTCTGTCAGGACTCTTTTTCTCAGGAACGCGTGGAGGTATCAAACTAAAATTTATATCAAGTACTCAGGTCTACTGTCCTTAAAGATGTGAAAAAATCAAACTTCTAAGCCAACGCAATCAAAAGATACAGCCGTTTATGCCGCAAATTGCCGCAAATTTTCGACACTCGCAAGGGCATCAAAACCTACAGGGTACTTCACGTGAACTCAGAATCTTGAATTTTGGTACGAAACAACGTCTAGCACAGATAAAGGAAAAATTGTGAAAACCTTAAAATTTTAGTTACATCATATAATAAAAATATTTTTAATAATTTTAAACTTACTACCCATTTCCTCATGAACGCGTTCGCAGTTGGCCGGATTTATTTTTTCATTCAGTCATCAAAATTGAATTTTTGTATCGTACGATCTACAATACAAGTTATTACCAAACAAAAAATATTAAACTTCGTAACATAAAGTCAGGTTCGAGAGGATTCCAAATTGCTTTTTGAATTGATTCGACGAATTTAATTAAAGAACGAAAACATAATAAGGATTTTCACAAGAGGAACGTGATACATACTCTGAAGGTCTAGACTAACAGACTGGATTCAATTTATTTTATTTGGCGCCTCGATTTTGGGTATTTTTATTTGGATTCTTCGATACATTCTAAGAATCCTTAGCCTAAGGGCTCAATACGCAATTTTATTCACAACTATTGCGAACCCTGCGAAAATTAAATCACGTTATATAAATGCGTGTGGCATAAGAATGGGAAAGGGGATACGAATACTACTTCAAACATTTCAAGTCGTATCTAATTCGAAAGAAATACGAAGAACATATTTACAAAAGTCTGGCCCTCGTAAGTCTTAAGTCCTATTACCCAAAACTTTTAATGGAAACAACACTTCAAGAAGTATCAACAAATATAATAACCACTAGAACTGCTAAGTAATTTCGGCAAGGCAATACCGAGAAACGATACATTAAAGCCCGATACGGTTCTCGATTTTGATCTTTATTGGTTACTAAGAGAGGGACCTCAAGCTTTCAGACACCCATAGTAAATCTCTAGAAAAGCCTGAACCTTTAACCAAGTAATTATTACAACGAATGGCTACTATCGCTGTTATTACCGTATTGGCCAATATTCATGCCGCAAGATGTTATCGCGGCCAATAGGATCGTTACGAGACTTCAGAAACAAATCATGCAGTACGTGGCCCCGATAACCGAGATAGTTATGGTAATAGATGTCTGTGGCATAAAATATATGAATTCGTTAGTTTTGTAGCGTTCTCTGATCAGCAATAAACGAGGTTTGATGTGTTGCTTGTGTTATGAAACGTTTATTGGGCATATACTTTTAAATAAGTATGCATACGCAAGGCAAATAGATGCATCACGGTATTAAAATACCTCACGCATTAAAATATCTTATAAAAGGGATTATTAGAAGGCTTGCATTGAGTTAAGTTCGATTTTGTACTTGAACTTTATCGTCACTGTTTATTATATGATGTTTTTGGTGAACCATAAAAAATTAACATATGAGGGTTTAATCAGTTGCAGACACTATACCCAATAGCAGGCTTTTTATTCCACAAACATTTATTTTTTTATCTTATACAAAATTCAGTCACATTATGTTTTTCAAACCATTCTGATTTAGTTTCAAAATTCATCAGCGTTAACACCGACAAATGTTCTCATATACATGCAAATAAAGAAAAAAATACGAAACTGTTTGGTGTAGAAATGAAATAAAAGGGCTATAAAGTCGGTAATAATGCTCATATTTCAGTGAAACAGCCCCGACGGGCGTAGATTGAGGCGCCGGGTGGACAAATCCCTAAACTCGAAACAGCCGAGACACTCTGACGCGGGACACGCACAAATGTTATTGAAGACAACAACATAACGCTCCCTTAGTCGTTGTCATAATTTGCCATGCCATTGTTTTGATATTGAAATTAAGCGACATAAATATCGCTGATATATATAGGGAAAAGTAGCACACAAGCTGCTTATACTGGCTTTGTACAGCCTGCAGGTAGTTGTATAGAAGTCGTTCAAGTGCTGTACAATTTTCCTTAAGATGTACAGTAGTATATTTAAAAACCTTTTAACACCTAGGTGGTACAGTAGCCATTAGTAGCAAAAAAAACGTCGCGACGGAAAGCCATGGCTAAGGATGCTATGACACGCCTCCAGAACATCTGGAAAAATCGTGGTATTAGATACAAAACCAAAGCCCGTTTGGCCAGAGCACTGGTTTTCCCGATTTGCCTCTATGGAGTTGAGACATGGACTATCCGAGCAAGAGAAAGACGGAGGATAAACGCATTAGAAATGTGATGCTGGAGGCGGATGCTCCGATTACCATGGACAGTCAAACGCACAAATGTATTCGTCCTTTCTCAACACCATATCAAGACTCGATTGTCTACAGTTTGCTTACAGCGTATCTTGACCTATTTCGGGCACATAATGCGTAGGGCCGTAGCAGCCTGGAAAAGCTGGTCACTGTTGGAAATACTGAAGGAAAGAGAGCACAAGGCCGGTCGCCAACACGATGGTCTGACCAAGTCAAAGAAGCTACATCACACAAGCAAATTTGAGCAGGTGGTGATGGCAAATTTGGACCGGAGCCGATGGAGGCAGATTGTCCTCTTAAGGGTCCAGTGACCACGATTCTTAGTAATAAGTGGTCGATTGAAGAAGAAGAACCGACCCCACAGTCAAACCATTACTACGGTTTTGTGGGGCTAAGTTTATAAGTTACTTACCATTATGTGAATATAAATAAATAAAAATAAAAAATAAAGGAAAAAGAGGGACCCGAGGCTAAATAGAAACAACCGCATAAGTCAAACGCTCGCCAAGGACAGTCTGTGAATAGGTGACCTTACCTGACATTACAAACCTCCTCGGGTATTGAGAAGCTATAATCTGACACAATGTGTTCTGGTGCGTCGGTGATGGGAGTTGAAGTAGTCGGTTGAAGTCCCACATAACTGCGCTATCTTCCCATGGTAGCGCAGTCTGCATGAGCATTTACAAAGGCAAAAATAAAATTGCCAAGAGTTATTGGATTGTGGAGGTATTCAGATGCATCGGGTTAGACTCACAGCTGATCCCAAATTCTGTAGTTGGAATGATAAACACATTACCCTCCTTCGGCAGTCGGGTAAAAAGGCTAGGCAGTTTGACTAATGAAAGCTAAATAATCTATCGAATAAATGTGCGACACTTTAATCAGCAGGGAAAGCAGATTATAAAATTCATAATAGTGTTTATGATATTCCGAACAGCTTGTATTTTTGGTCAACCAATAAAAACATGAAATCTGAACACGAATCAGCTTCCAGAAATCAGTGTTGTTTATTGTTCTATTTCTGCTTAAAATTAATTTTAATGTAGCCGCAAAAACACCGATAATATTGTTGTCACAAATTTATACTCTCATACTACAATTTTGTTTCCACGAATTATTTGGTTATGTGGGTGTTGAATAATGTAATAATTATTTACGTTGTTTCGCTACACAGAATTAATTTTGTGAAACTGCGTGTTTTTATCACATTATGATAAACCAAAGTTCATTAAAATTCATTATCCGAACACGTACGGAAATGGTGGATCATGAACAAACGATATAGAAGTTGCACTAACATTAATCATGTCCAAAACAAGGTAACCTAAACAAAAAATCCGGCCAAGTGCGAGTCGGACTCGCGTACGAAGGGTTCCGTACCATTATCGCAAAAAACGGCAAAAAAATCACGTTTGTTGTATGGGAGCTCTACTTAAATATATTTTCTGTTTTTAGTATTTGTTGTTATAGCGGCAACATAAATACATCATCTCTGAAAATTTCAACTGTGTATCTATCACGGTTCATGAGATACAGCCTGGTGACAGACAGACAGACAGACAGACGGACCGCGAAGTCTCAGTAATAAGGTCCCGTTTTTACCCTTTGGGTACGGAACCCTAAAAAGAATTTGATACTCACGATTCAAGCCTGCATAAAACTCCAGAAAAGGCCTTAAAATCAGTATGCAGAAATCATCCAGTAGTATCTAACATACCTGGCACATCAATAAATCTTAATCTTTAGAATTTAATAGGTTAGTGAACTTTTTTAAGATTTTATAAAAAAAAGTTTAGTTGATTATTTTTCAGCTGATTGCTTAGAAAAGTAATTGCCTAACTATATCTGTGATTTTTAATTTCATGGACTAAACTGACACCTGCTATAGACCTAATTTTTTTTAAATTTTGCTAGAGCGGAGCATAGTGTTGTAGTTAAGGCTCAATCATAAGTGATTCATCGAATCGATGTGACATGACTCCTGAATTTATTTTTACTAATTGGTGTAAATATATGTTTTATGAATATAAACGCAATATATTTAAATAAAACAGTATTCATACACATAGTACATGAACTTTTATTGTGTTAAATATGAAATCAACAATAAAATAAATGCAATCGATAAAATTAAGTCTGACATAAAACAAAAAACTAAATATTGTCCGCTAGTTTCTAAACAAATTATTTTTTTATGCCGTGAAATAGTTTCATTTTCGATCTACTTTGATATTCGATTAACTTTCGATCACTCAGGATACGACACTATTTTAATGTAACGATAAAGTGACAACCCCCCAAATGTCAGTTTAGTCCACAAAATAAAAAATCACATTATAGTTAGTGCTAGTTATCAGTGGAGGTACAGCAGTCCTGTTTTTAGTAGTGGAATAAACAAGTTTAAACACATCAAGTAGTAAAGTGACGTGCCTACAAAACAAAGTGAAATCAGTAACAGTACCTACTTAACATCGAGATAATTAATCGAATTGTAATCACGCTCGCATTTCATTGTGTGGAATGTGATAAATATTTAATTATTCACTGGCAATTTACGTGAAGTATTTCGGTACAAAATTTTCATTACATGTCTAGATCAGACAAGATCTCATTGCGTCATTTAATATCTTCGGATCGAATTGAAAAAACGTTGTCATGGTACCTGCCTACCGGGATAAATTATATCAATCGTCTTAATCTTAATTAGTTTCTTCAGATTGACTGTGTATATTAAGTACTAGTTATACGCCGCGACTTCGTTCCCTAGGCCCACCCCACAGGACCCGTTTTCGGGATAAAAAAATTGCCTATGTCACTCAAGAATAATGTAGCTTTCTACTGGCGAAAGAATTTTCAAAATCGGTTAAATATTGTTTTAGTTTATTCATTAGAAACAAACAAATCTTTCCTCTTTATAATAATATATATTATATATTATTATATACAAGTATCTAATCTATCTATCTAATACCTTTAAATGAGCAATTCTAGTATATATGAATATATATAATGTGAATCTCGGAAACGGCTCCAACGATTTTCATGATAAATGTTTTTAAACTGTCATGGTCACTAACATTATCATTAGAAACGGGATATTTACCATGTTTACTGTTTATCCGTGATCATGGTGCTTGCAAAAGCACCGAAATATCAGAAACTCGCAACAAACAGTAAACATGATAAATATCCCGTTTCCAATGTTAATGTTAGGCTTTTCATGATATTTAGTATGCAGGGGGTTCCGGGGGCGATAAATCGATCTATTATAGCTAGGTTTCATTTTTAGAAAACGTCGCTTTCTCTATTTTCATCCGAGCAGAGCTCGGTCGCCCAAGTACTTATATATTAGTGTAGATTATTTAGTCGAATTTTATTCACAAGATACGGAAATTGTTTACAAAGTAGCTAATGAAGACTGCATCGTTGGTCTCGATCGTAAGCGCTATTGCTGATGATGCAGTCCTGGTTTCGATGCCCGGGTTGGGCAATGTTATTATGTTTTTCATGTGGAATTTCTCAGTAGCAGCCTGAATTTGTACCAAAATGATGACAATAAAATCACCCCCAATTACATTATCATCTTTCTGCCCTTATCCCATGTTACTTGAGGTTGGCGCAACACGTTTTCTTCTTCCATACCGTCCTGCCCCCTGTCACGTTATCACTGACTCCCTTTTCTTTCATATACACTTCTCACACAGTCCATCCATTTTTTATTTGGCCGTCCCTTCCCTCTCCATCCATCTAAATTTATATTCATAACTCTTTTAGAATGTGCGTTTCATCCCTCCCTCATCACATGACCATACCAGAACCAAAAGTTTTCTTTCAACTTTTCTGTCACTAGCGCAACTTTCAAACTTCTTTTGATATATCTACTCATTTCTCACTTTATCCATTCTCGTCACTCCGCAAATCGATCTCAACAATCACCCCCAATTGTATGACATCTAAATATGATTGGCAAAATGTGGTGTGGTATGTGTGGGACTATACTTAGGACCGGTAGATACAACTCTGCCTACAACTTCAGGAAATACATACAGGCGTGATGTTTTGTTATTTGCTTAGGAAGACATTAAGAAATATTCCAACAATATCAGGTTCATTTTTTGTACAGCAATGCAGGCTTTTCTATCGACTCGACTGAGCTGAATTCATATTCCAAACTTCATATTTGAATTCTCTCCATATCTGAGTATTAAGGCTTCTGGGTCCATTTCAGTCCTACGTTCTATAAAAAATGGTCGCAGCTGTGACCAAATGTAGGAAATATTTGATCTGCGTGCGATGTAAATGATTCGCGAATTCTGGAAAGTAACTTGTTCCATATGCCAAAAATGTTAAGTTACGAACACTTTTTCTTTTGAGATGGCAAGTTGAATTACTTAGGAAGCGAATGCCTCTATAGTTACTACAAGTATTATGTAACCGCACTTAGGTAATTCCCGTCAGATTATCACTCACTTTTAGGTACCTAAGTGAAATTTAGACAAGGTGCCCTCATCTGCACAAAGTTAATAAAGAGGAATCATTCTTAGTTTAATTCGTTCCCGTGAAATCTGTAGGTCATTCACCGGGAGCTTTCGCGTTTAATATAACAATACAAGATTCAATTTTGAGCATTACTTTACTATGCCAGCTAGACCACTCACTCAGCATCATGACCGTGTTATAGTTCAAAAGGTTTCAAAAGCTACCTTACCTCCTTTAGTCCATCCAACCGGATTGTATAAAAGATAGTTCAACTACCCTAGCTAGATTTTTCATCAAGCAAAGAACCTTCGACCACGCAAATAGTCTTACATTTAATTCCCAAAGGTAAACATCATTCAGCACAGGTGTAATATATATCAGTAGAATTGTAATATTCTTTTGTTCCAGATTTAGATTATAAATCGTTGGGACGCGGCGCTGTCTGAACTAAGTTATCTACGAGTGTTTTATGTTAGGTTTAGTGTCCAACCGGACCTTCGGATTCGGCTTCGGCTTCGGCCAAAATGGGCCGAAGTTTTCCCCAAACCTGAAGGTTTCTAACAAGTGCCGAATATAACGAACTATTACGAATGTTTTTAACAACTCAAAATTGTATAAGATTGACAAGCGATATCGAAAAATCACTTGATCAATCCCTTACATTTCGACTGTCATCTTCGCTGACATCGAATGCCGTTTGTCTAGAGTCCCAGGGGTCATACTGCATCGCGCGCCGGCCATTCGCAAAAAATAGCCACATTAAAATCAAAATATATAAAATACCAATCCTGAACTGACCTTCTTAGGTCGACGCAATTCGATTTATATCACATTGATGAGCTACTTTTACTAAGCGAAATTGTAAGTACATACACATGGACGCAATGCGATGCAATTCGACCGATATGCACTTCAATTTTATTTTATTAGAAAATACGTACGCGAAATCGTCTATTTAAATTGCGTCACGCCTCTCTTAGAGTTAACCTTCGGCTTTGGCATCAGTTGTGCCGATTAATCGGTGTCGGCTTCGGTTTCGGCAAGAAATCGATCCTTGGTCAGGCACTAGTTAGGTACGATTTCTTTGTAGGTGTCTAAAAGGGTGGCGGGTAACGATTCGGTTTTTATTTTTATTGCAGTGCTTGGTTAGATATATTATGGTATTGCACATGACATGGGGTAAATGGGTGGGTGTGTTGGAAGGACACTGGGCTAAGTTTTATGGGAAGTGGCATTTGAATCAATGGAGATGTGATGTGGATTGGATACCTATGTCACCGGATTATTGCAGACACCATAAGTTTCTTATTAATCTTATAAGATTAAACATGCTTGATATGTTGTGAACAGCTAA
This sequence comes from Anorthoa munda, assembly GCA_945859665.1. NCBI lineage: Eukaryota > Metazoa > Arthropoda > Insecta > Lepidoptera > Noctuidae > Anorthoa > Anorthoa munda. Next base: position 19,115,012 of record OX243908.1, read on the forward strand.
ATATAAAATACAATAAATTCCAAAAAAAATAGAAGAAAGAGTTCACAATATTACGCGATGCATTATAAACGATGTTTGCAATTATCCAGTCACAGGTATGCTGGGTTGATACCTTAGCATACCAACTAAGTACCTGCCTACTCCAAATCAGGGATGTTTCATGATCCATCAGGTCATCATTCACTGAGCCCACACATTTATCATTTAAAATTTGCCAAAAAAACATAATTGAATTTCAAATTTAGAAAGCATTTTTATGATTTAGATAGGTAGATACTCCGATCTAGTTTGGTAAAGTATTTTCTTGAAGTGCTTAGCCGATATGTAGGGCTACCACTTCAAATTTATAGTTCAGGAGTTCATAACCGAAACTAAGTGGGCCAGGTATGTACAAAACGATTAACCTAATTCGCTAAGCATTGAAATCCCAAACGAATCAGCTATCTAACAACGATTAATAATGAAATAAGTTTTAATTACTATACTCTATACAGTTAGCACCTAGTAATGTTTCGTTCATAATTCAAATTACATAACATTGATGCCCAGGGTTGGGCAAAGATGCAACGATAGTGCACCCATATTTCGCCAGTTATTTTATTTTAATTTTATTTATTTATAAGGTGAAAACAAACAGTGACTCATTACATTTTATATCAAATACTACAAAAAATGAGACTAAATGTGTCACCAACTACATTTCCCACGGAATACACATAAAAATTTGCAATCTACATTACATAAAAAATACAATAAATCTACATTGCATAAAAAATTTACAATCTAAATTATATAAAAAATATCAAAATTAAATTAAAAAATAACTTACATAAAGTTAAAACCATTAAATGATTAAAAAGAAAACATTAAATTAAAAATAAACATTTAAATAAGAAGTCAGTAAACATCAAATACAAAGCTATAAAGTCCCAAGAAATTAGCATGACATGATAAATAAAACAAAAAATAATAATAAAAAACCATTAAAAAACATGCCAAGTTAAATTACAATATTATAAACCATGTGTAAATCTCATATAATAGGGGTCGAGCCTATTGCCATCAACCGGGCACAAAGCTGTATACCACAGAGCCTGAAGACCAAAGTCTTCATCCAGTGCGTCCTACCTGTTATGACCTACGGGGCCAAGACGTGGACACTCACGATACGGTAATTTAAAGTCGTTCTGCGGGCTATGGAAAGGGATCGGAGTCTCTCTAAGTAATCGAATCCGAAACGAGGTGAACAGGCAGAGAACCAAAGTTGTCAACATAGCTCACAGAACAAGCAAGCTGAAATGGCAATGGGCCGGCCGCAGAAGCCTTAGAATCGATGACCGTTGTGGTAGATGTTCTTGAGTGGAGTCCGCGAACTGGTAAACGTTAGGAAGGACGCCCTCAGGCTAGATGGAGTGGCGATCTTCGCAGGGTGGCTGGTAGCAGCTGGATAAGGTTTGCCGAAAATCGTAGCAAATGGCGTGCAGTAAGAGAGTCCTATGTCCAGCAGTGGACTCCTATAGACTGATGATGATGAGCGCAAATCTAGAACTTTGACTGCCACTGAAAAATTGCAGGTGGGCAAAACTCAACAACACTTTTGCCTGACCCAGGAATCGAACCCTTCTGGGTTGCCTCATACTCAGCAGTATCCCTCGCTTGCTTACTAGACCACCGACGCAGTGATTCTTAATTTCTCGAATTATTATATACCTAGAAGTAGCAGGGATGGCTAAACTGTGAGACCAGCGTTCCATTTCTTTCTGTAAAATTTAATCCCAATAAAAACATTTTCATGTAAAAAGTTACCAAGACGAGACCATAATAAGGCTCGCACTGTCAAAAAGTTATCAGTAGACTTAGTGCGAGTTTTTATTCACGCTCAATCGCGTTAACGTAAACGATCTCTTATGTCAAAATGTGTACAAAAAAAAAGGTTTCTCCTTTCCGGCACCAGACGGCGCTTATCCAGTTTCAATACAAATTGTCGTTTACGTTAACGCGATTGAGCGTGAGTAAAAACTCGCACTAAGGCCTCAGATCTCATGTAGAGCCAAGCTTCTAACTCTACACGCCTTAACTCTACAAGACCTAACTTCACAAATCCTACACCTTAGTCAAAATATGTGTCTTGGCCGCTTCGCTACGGTCACGTGCCTGTTTACTAAAAGTCAACTCTTATAGGTTTCACGTATTTCGTATGCGCAACTCCTCGTTGCTATGTTTCGTTACCACAAGAACTATTGTATAACAAAAAGTATTGAACAGTGAATACATTTTTCACCTTACGCCCATGAGTCGGTAGAAAAACGGCCAAACACATATTTTGACTAAGGTGTAGAGTTTAAGAGTTAGGGCTTGTTGAGTTATGGCGTCTAGTGTTAGAATCTTGGCTCTTCATGACATCTGATATATTTTTGATAGTGCGAACCATATGGTTTCGTCTTGGCAACATTTTACATGAAAATATAATTGTTGGCATTTCACATGTTTTTGTAAGTTGCTTATGACAATATTTTATTATTATGTAAAATTGTTTCCATCCCCTAATTTAAAGGGTGGGGGGTGATTTACTATAAAAAACAAATCTCTAGCACCAAAATTTGCGAAAGTCTCATACAAACTTCCATCCTCTTGTTTGAGGGGTTCTGGGGTAAAAGTACCAATTTTTAGATATTTTTGTTGTTTTTGTACTAATACTAGTTTACATATCAATTTTCAGCTTTCTAGAACTTTAGGAAGTACCCTAAGAATTTTGATGATCGTCAGTGAGTGACTCAGTGACGAAATCGGGATTTTTTAGATATTAATAAACCTAAAGTATAAGAGCTATGCAATTAAAACTTTATATGTTTAATAAGTCCACTATTTACATCAATTCCCGAGAATTTTGTTTATCTGGTAACCCAAGTTAGTTACAATGTTAAAAAAAACGACGAAGTGCTTCAAGACTCGAAGGCTCGTCTTGGCGGGGGCACTACCGTAGTCCCAGATTTCACATTTTGTCGAGTTATGGGAACATAAGTAGGTTGATTTATTTAATATTTTTACAAATAAGTTCTTTTACCCCTTAAAATATGTCCACCCTAGCCTCTTCCTCCTTACAAACTTAGTTGCAAAAAGTTTTTTTCTTTATTAAATGTTTAGTAATAAAAATAATAATGTGAGTAATAAAATTACTGCTTTCAGTTCGTTTTACTTTTTTCAGAAATTGGCAGCGGTTCGCCATCCCTGGCCTATAGGTATGCTCTGAGCGAAGTAAGTATAACAACTCCCCAAGACAAAGTTCCCGAGTGAGTCCGAGTCCACTTCAAAATTCGGAAGTTTCAACTTCAAAGGGGTTCTCCATTACTATTTAAGCACGGACTTTCGCCAACAATAAACGGTACTGTGGCTCGGTAAAGAAAGTGTATACGTTGATCTTTCAACTATGTACTTGTGGTTTCGTAGGAGCTATTGAAGGAAATGCGATACTGGACATGTTTACTTTGGTAAGTGACACTAGTTTAGTTTGTTTTTCAATTGAACACTTAAGTTTATATCGTAGGGAGTTGTAACTAAGCACGTGAAATCAACGCATGGAATACCTTTTTAGGGTTCCAAAGTCAATAAGGAACCCTTATAGTTTCGCTCTGTCCGTCTGTCCGTCCGCAGCTTAGCTCAGAGAATCTAAGTACTAGAAAGCTATAATTTGGCATCTATATACATATTAATAATTCCGACAAAGTGGTAACATAAAATCATGAAAAATATTTTTTTTTCGGGTAATAAAAATATACGAGACGTAAAGTGGGGATGTATTTTTTTTTCTCATCTATCCCATGGTGTGGGGTATCGTTAGATAGGCCATTCAAAAATATTATGGGTTTGTTAAAACCATTTTTCGATTCAGAGATTCGTTTGCGTAAAATTAAGATTTAAGTTGCAAATTTATGTTAGAGTCAAGTGTCCCCCTCCCCTGCCAGCGAAATGATTGCTCTTGGCTTTGTGAAAAAAATCACGGCAGTAGTAAATAAAACGAAATTAAAAGGAAAACTATCACGAATAACAAGGCTTTACAAGTTTACGAGTAATAGTCGACCAACTTATAAATTGTACCTGGAACAGTAAAAATTTTGTACAAATGCCATTGAAAAATTACTTAAATAAAGTTGATAGCTGTGTAAAACAGAGTAAATATAATGCTTACAAACCATGTAAAAATATACAAAAATGAAATCTTAACAGGCTTTACAAGTTTACGAGTAATAGTCGACCAACTTATAAAATGTACTTGGCACAGTAAATTTTTTGTACAAATTCCATTGAAAAATTACTTAAATAACGTTGTTAGTTGTTTAAAACAGATAGAAAATTTATGCTTATGAACCATCTAAAAATATCACATTAACAAAAATAAAATCATAACATCGTTAATAATAATGATTTCTTAATTAATAATGTTTAAACTCGAATAACGCATTGGAGTGGCCGGAGTCGTTGGCAGTACCAGTCCGTGGTCCATACGGCGCTTGCGCGCGGTGCAGTCTATTTTGTGTTAGTGCAGAAGTATTTTCGACGTTTTGTAATTAAAACGTAAAAGTAAAGTCAAATTAGATTCGATTTCCAAGCAAATTATAAATTTTCTTTTGTCGATATCCTTCTATAAAGTCAATATTCGACCCGACTTCATCACTAATTGAGTAGCGTAAAACTTTGCATAATGAAATAGTGAATACCGCAGTTTAGAGGATTCACCACTAATCTTCGGTATTAGAGGAGATCAGGGGGAATACTTACGATTTTTTTCTAATTCCGAAAGAGAAATAAACAAGGAGCGTGCACGCAAGGATCCAGGAACGAACTATATCATTCCCCGTGGCTCTAACGCGCGCTCGTATCGGCTCCTTTCGCAATTCGCACCCACGGTGGTACTCAAAAAGATAATATTTTTCTAACTTCAGTTACGCAGTTGGATTTTATAACTCCTTCTTCAGTTAACAGTTAGTCCTTATTTAGTTTAAGTCAAGAGTGAATAGATTACATCTAGGCAAGCGTGCTTCACCGTAGACCACATCATCGCTTACCATCAGGTGAGATAGTGGTGAAACGCGAGAACATAGATTAAAAAAACACATCAGCCTATGTGGGCCCGTTTTAAGACTTTGTGAGCCGCTGGAACCGTTCTAATGTTCATGTAACAACAATAAAACCCTCTTTTTAGTCCGCATTATTATGCAACTTCGGAACCCTATTACTGCGCGTGGCCCGACACGCACTTGGCCGGTTTTTATAATTATTTAATTTCAGACTGGTTGTAAAATGGTAAAAAAAAAAACATTCACCCGTGCTGTTTCATTGTTTTGTCACCACTAATCTGACCGGTTATTATTTAAGGATATAGGGAAAGAATGTCAAGTCAACCAACAGGGTTCACTTCACGCCTATGGTTCACGCAAATAACAATGTTATCAGCACTCTTTTGTTTTTTGTTAAGTAGAGGCACCGCCGGCGCATCCCGTCGCCGCTTCGGAGTCATGTATAATATTTATCTATAAGGTAAACATTATAAATGAAATAATAATAAATTTAGGATATGTTTTATATTAATAAAAAAAATACACAAGAAATTATTTTGTAAAATAATGATTAAATCCAAGTCAGTAAATAATTTGAAAAATAGCGGACCGCGTTCCGCCATGCTTTGTTTTTTTTATTTATACTATTATTTATTGATGTTAAATTGTCTTTAGACGCACTAGATCCCTCAAAAATCTGGCAAAGGCACATTTGTTTTATGGAAGCCCCACTTAAATATTTATTTCATTCTGTTTTCAGTATTAATTTGTTGTTATAGCGGCAACAGAAATACATCATCTGTGAAAATTTCAACTGTCTAGCTATCACGGTTCATGAGAGTCTTAGTAATAGGGTCCCATTTTTATCCTTTGGGTACGGATCCCTAAAAATTCACAAAATCGCGCTGTCTACAAAGGCACAAATCTTCTATAAATGAAAAAACAAAAACATATAAGTACAACATGGCGTGGATGGCCAAATCCGAAACTGTACGGAATAGCAAAAAAACACTCAAAGGAGTCACCGGACCGATCTCCATGAAAACTAAAATTGGATCATTGGATTTTTGAAAAAATCTATATTGTATCTTTATTATTAAATTTATAGAATATCTTTTAAATATGTCCAATACTGGATGAGGAAATTCAGTCCGAGCTCTCAGCCCGAGGAGGAAATGCTCCTCATAAGTAAAAGTTACAATTTAATTTACTTGTGTTACTTGAGTACGTAATTTAATCTATTATCTTTACTGCCGTCGATTCGACAACGTACAAATCATTTTTTTTTTTTTTTATACTATTTATAGGCCTGTGTTTTGATTATCATCAAAATCTTCATTGATATGTATCTTTATTTACATATTTGTTTATTATTTCAGTTTTAACTAAGTAAATACACGTGACGATGTTAGGGCTCTTACACATAAACAAGATATGACGACGCGTCGCGCTACGACGCGATGAGAACGGAACAAATTGTAACAAATGATGATAAAAATGCCACGTCGTAGCACGACGCGACGACGTATCGTTTTTATGTGTAGTAAAAACCCTTAAAGCCGGGGAGATAGAGGGAAGGGAAGGTGTCATATTATTTAAAAAAACGGACCCCAAATAAAAGTAATTGATGACCCCGGTTACCCTCGCGTACCTATAACCAAGTTGACAATCTACAATCGATATCGCTAGTAGAAAACGAATCAATGTATGGTGTAGTCACGTGGTTAGACCATATAAATAGAAGGCGTTATCGATTGTAGAAAGAGATTCGATACGAAACGTTTGTAACATGGCTAGGGTGGCTGGTGTAGAAGTTCGTAGCCGTAGACGCATGTAGCACATGAGTTCGTAGCAGTGAGGCGCGTAGCGCAGAAGTACGGTACGGGCGTAGGTACAAGCCACTGGGCTACGTCTAAAAACAATAAAATAATAATAAGTTGATCGGTAAACACTCACGTAAATAAAAGTAAATGTTTGCTACGACTTGCCTACGAATTTGACGTAGCAGTACGTCTACTCTTATTCGTGGTACATTATTTACGAAACTGCAAATGCAGCGGCTCGAGTACGTACCGGCTGTAGCAGAAACTTTTAGGTTCCTACCTACTTGATAAATTTGTCGTATTGCCTACAAAAATAATACTTACATCGTTTGGCTTATGTACGAACTTTAACCTACCTAAATGATAATTACCCCGATCAAACTACAACGGTCGGTATTATAGGTAGTCGGCATTTTTTCGAACACACCTAATTTTTTGTTAAGAACAAGCGTAACAAAATAATTTAGAATACTTGGCACTGGAATATAATGGCATAAAAACACTGAATAAAATAAAGGAAATCCGAAGGCTACGTTTTTACATTTCCTTTTCAAATAAAGACCTCATTACTTGCTTGTAAGTTCAGGATAATTGCCCGTTAAGCTAAGAAACTTTTTACGGCATAGTTCTACGAAACAAAGCCTTCGGCGACTTGTTATTGTTTAATAATAATGTTTAGATGAAACGTCTATCTTTACCTTAATAGATTTTATTGTGTAAAGGATTTTGTGAAAAACCTGGTCTAGAAAAGTAATTGCCTGTTACCAACAAGCGTTTAAAAAATATGGATGGGAACCATAGTTGACCAAATTATTGACAAAGCAGGAACAGGATTGAATTATATTAGTTAGCGAAACTTCGCATAAAACGAAATTAATCGAAACACTTAATTTAAAGTAGGTAACTGTGGTTAATTAGAGTCAGAAGCCAGGCAATCTATCACCACTCTTGCCACGGTTGCCAGTTACTGGTTTGTGGAAGCCAGAGAGGCAGTCGGTGCACGTAACATGCTGGTACCTACTCAGCTGCATGCTGCTGCTGGTTAGACTGGAAGCCGTCCCCAGTATAGTTGGGAAAAAGGCTAGCCAGAATGATAGTGTTTAATCATCATTAGCCCTCGCAGCCATAACGTTTATAGAGTTACTTCTAAATCAGTGATGGGCAAATTAAGGCCCGCGGGCCAACTCCGGCCCGCGAAAGCATTTAATCCGGCCCGCCGACGGTCCTTCAACATGCAATATAACTACAGATGATGCATTAGATGATTTTAAAATTTTAAATGTAACTACAGATGGAGCCCCAAATTTGGTTGGAAAAACGTGGAATTTTCAGGTATTTTTCGGAACCAGAATCCTAAATATATATCGTTATATCGTGGCAGGGCCTTCGAATAAAAGTTACATTGTAATTTTTAACATTTTGTGCAAGTGTGTAATGCTGTAATGTTTTTATATGATTAAATTTCCTATAATTCTGGCCCTCCTCTGAAATGTCTTAAACTTTCTGGCCCCCCATTAAGAAAGTTTGCCCACCACTGCTCTAAATAATTAATTTAATCGTGTAAATACAGGTAAATGTACTTATGACTTTTGAGTGCAATTGGGAACTTTTGTTCCCAGAAACAGTTGTTTTTCTATTGTGTCTGCTAATTAGAACTCAATCTATTTACATATAACAATATTGGTAGGTCTTCAAAACGCAATTTCTCGAAGCTCTTTCAGCAAATGTGATTCTATTGTACACCTGTTTGATTAGTAGTACGTACTACTTCCTTACCCAGTAAATTCGTGTCAAGTTATCGCATTAGTTCAAGTTATAAACGAAGGTCAATAGCTTCCGAAAACTTTTAAGTTAGACTTACTACCGTTATATTATAGTTACTACTGTAGAGTTGTTATAGCATTGTTTACATAATGTTTCGCTTCCGACCTTAGTGAAAACAAATAAACCGCAGTTCCGCGTGCCGGAAGATGCAGCGTTAGAAGGCTTTCCTCTAGGTGGACCGATGACCTGGTTTTGGCTGGTAAGGATGTGGCGAGACTTAGTGGGGGCTTTAGTACATTAGTGGACGTCTTCCGGCTGAACTGATGATGGGGTATTAAGTCCCCCGTGCACCTCCTCTCGTGCTTCTTCCTAGGAAAGAAAGATACCTACTTAGTACCCAAGATGCGGCAGACACGTTTAGTTTTTTTAACCATTTTACGGCACACTTTCCTATTATTCTGATGGGAAGTGTACCTAGGTACTACGAAAATCATTCTGTATAGTTAATAAAGTTGCCCCTCCACACAGGCGGCTCTCGAGTTCTCGACATCGGTAATTGCGTTCTAAGCATTCAGCCTTTGAGCCTTTGCTTTGTTCAAACGGCAATGGTTGCCCTCTTTATTATTATTTCCGTCGAAAACATTCCGACAGGACCCGACGCCCGCACAATACATATTTCGAGCACTTTCCTTCGTTTGTATTTCAATATTCTCATCATATTGTGTTATGGACTACTTAATTTATTTTATTGGATTCGTTTTGGTAATGAAGATTTGGCGATATGAGTATACCTACCTTTTTAATTCATAATTCAGTTAGGAATGTCTGAAGCCATTCTCTTAGATTTCTTTAGTGTACCTACTAGTGTACTTTAATCACACTTAGGTAAAACTTAACAAACCTTATTGAGAGCAAAACACATGTTTGGGACACCAGCCCGATATACAAGAAAAAACCGAAGTATCGTAGCCAGCCAGATGACTGAGGTAAAAGACATAAGGAAATGACCTATGTTTTGTACCCATACGGTAACTACGATGACGGAGGATCACAATAATTCGCGGTTTTCTTCACTATGACTTGACTTAAGATCCTAAGTCCCCTAGCTGGTGCAGAGGGCGTCCACAGTCCACAGTAGTCCCCCATCACGACCGCCTCACACTCGCATCACCTCGCTCCACTTCATTCCGATGTTTTTCGCTTCTGCCAATACGGTGCGTCGCAAGGTTTGACGTGGACGGCCATGCTTCCTTTTTCCTTGAGGACTTCAATCTATGGCCTGTTTAGAAATGTGATCGGAATCCCTCCGGAGCGTATGATCAATCCATCTCCATTTACGACGCTTAATCTGGCTGTCGATCGGGCACTCATCGCATCTCACCAACAACTCTATGTTAGAGATGGTCTCGGGCCAGTATATTCCGAGGATGCAACGAATACATCGGTTGACGAAGACCTGGATTTGGCGTGAGATGTCCTTTGTTAGCTTTCACGTTTCGCACCCGTAGAGCAGCACGGATTTGGCATTGGACCCGAAGATCTTGAGGTCAGTTTCCACGATTGCCAAATGGGTGTCAGCTGCGCCAAGGTAGCTCGTGCTTTGGCGATCCGTGAAGTGATGTCCTCTTCAGTTCCTACAGTCTTTGACACGACGCTCCCGAGGTATCTAAATAAATTGGTGGACGCGTTTCACCACTTGTGTGCCGATTGGTATCGGTGTAGAATTTTTCACCCCCGTACGCATCTCCTGGATCTTCCGGATAATAATTATAAGCCCAGTGTTCGCCGCCACCTGCCGCAGGCCGTTTAATTTCGCTTGCATGTCGGGGCGTGTGTGACTCAGCACGCATATTTCATCGGCATAGTCCATGTCTTCCAAGACTTTGGACAGTCTCCACTCTATGCCGCGGCGCCAGCTTTCATATATGCGAAGCATGATTCCATCGAGAACTAGGTACTATAAAGAGGAGGAGCGAAAGAAGATAGCCCTGCCGGACACCTGCGGCGTGCACTGCGATATGTACCAAGATGAGGCCGTCGTGAGTCACCTTGCAAGAATATTTCATGTAGATGCTCTCCAATAGGCGGACTATTTTCGGCAGCATCCCAAAGTCCAACAGGCGGGACCAGCAGCCTTATTGCGTAAGTGAATACGGCAACGCAAAGAGTTTGACCGCTATTCAATCGATCAAATCAACCAATCACACAGACGGAAATCCACATCGCGTCATTCATCTCGCTTGTGATTGGTCGATTTCGTCGATTGGATAGCGGTCAACTCTTTGCATTGCCGTATTCAGTTATGCAATACGGCTGCAGATACTGGACCACTTCAACGTATCAAATACCTTTTCGAAGTCGAGAAAGGTAAAATAATCTTTGCCATTCTGCTGCCTGCATGAGTGTGAAACGAAGAGTGTTGATTCGGTATTCCGGTCCGTGCATGAGCGGTTCAAACGGAAACCGGATCCAACCAGGGAGCAGGCGGCTCCTTGCGCAGAAGAAGATCCACGGCCTTCGACAGCCTATCTAGGATTATCTGACGAACAGATATTCCTAGATAAGCAGAAGACTTTAGAGGAAATCGACAGCAATTTAATGCCTCTCCAGTTATCGTAGCTGCTGCGAGGCTAAGTCGGCTTGTAACATTTCCACCTTTATCAGGTCGAGACCCGGTGCTTTGCTGCCTTCAAAGAGAGGATCTTCAGCCACCTCGGAGGCTGATGGTGGTTCTGTGTCCAGTCCAGTCCTCTCGCGAATGAGTTGATTTGTGACCAAGCATGACAGACCTGCATCCGAATTTTGTAAGTTAAAGGAGTAGGGTACGGATTGTTTTTAGCTCGCCGTCCGATAAGGACCAGGCCCGAGTCGACGGCGCGTAGTGTTCCACGCGCGCCTCAAAGAGATGTCAGCAAAATTGACGGGGCCCGAGAGGACCGATGTCTGTCTGGGTCGCGGATAAATTTGAAAGAGTGTTACCGCGGCCCTGGCACAAACAACTGAAGGAACACGGGTGGGTTTTAGTCAGTAAAAGTCTGACACGCCCTCCCGCTTCATCCAGAGCGGGAGAAGTCATTAAAAGATTTGCAAAAAAAGAAATAAAAAAATAAAAGAAAAATGGGTACGGATTGTTTCCCTTGCATTCATTGCTTCATATGCTCAAAAACCCGTTAACCCAGCACCACAATCCGTAGCGTTAAACACGCAATGAATATTGTTGAGTTACCAAAATAAAAGGGAAGCAATGTGCTTTGTGTTGTTAAAACAGATATGCAATTAGGGTGCTGGTCTCTGTTAGGTTATCTAATGCGGTTCCACTTCTCATCAACCGAATCTGCGGCCTCCTCCAGACCAGAGAAACGATTATGTGGCTCAAGCCGAAACGCTTTACGGGTGTCCGAGTCAAGTTTGCCCATATCGTACCTTCTCTCACTTTGCCGCGTCCTCCAGTTGCACGGGCCGCCGCCGCCGCTACCTTGAATGATGGTCACTATCTATATCGGCGCCCCTACACTTGCGGACATCGAGCAGTGAAAAACGCCATTTGGAGTTAATGGCAATATGGTCGATCTGGTTCTTGGTGACTCCGTCGGGTGAATTCCAGGTGTACCTAACTACTAGTGGTGGTCGCCATGAAAAAACAATGTTCCTCCCACAGTACCTACATAGAAGTAACTTCTATGATCTGTGGTTCCTCCGATGGTTAGGTCGTGGTTCTGACAAAACTCGATGCTTCGATCCCCGACAATTCATTGAACACCCCAAGACTGTGTGTACCCAAATGCCGTTCTCGATTAGTGTTAAAACTCCCAATCTTTGCATTGGGTTCCCCCATGACGATTACTATGTCATGCTTCTTTATGCTCCTAAGGGTGTTGAGGGCGTTGAAGGAGTCGTCTTTGGTATCATCAGGTGATGCATTGGTTAGGGCGTAACACTGTACGATGATGTTCCGGGCTCTTAAATTAAAACGTGAGTAGGTACATTATCCGGTCTGAGATCGGTTTCCAGTCCACTTTTCTTGTCTGTACCTATTAGAAAGAAGGAGTCCCACGCCATACTCGCGCACTTTTTACTCAATTTCTTTACCAGAATACAGCAAAGTCAAAGGCCCCGGACGTTCTCAGCTCACCAGATCCCTTTCTTCTCACCTCGCTTAGACCCAGAATCTGCAGCTTGTAGCTGAGCATTACTGCTTCTGCCTGGGCCAGACCACTGACCTCGCTCATCGTTCGTACATTCCAAAAATGCAATTCGTGTCCTGCTGTTGGTCCCAGGGAGAACGACGGGGACGCAGGGCCTCATTAACCCTTAGGCTAATTAGGCTGCAGCCTAGGGCGCGAGGATCGGCGGGGCGCGGGAGCGCTGAAATCGGGTCTTCGCATGCACTATTAATCTAGCATCATTGCATCTACCCTAATTTCAACTAGACCGAGACAAAACAAACTAAATGCGCTGTGAACTGAAAATGCTTGGGACTCCCTGATTTTAACAATAAATTTAAAAAGGCGCGCCTAAAGCAAACACTGACTTGTTACTCGAATTGGTCGGTGGTCGAGCGAGTGAGTGAGCTGGCAACAGCTCAGAGACTTTAGTGTGTCGAGTTTGTACTCACGCTCTATCACGTTAACGTAAACGTCAATTTGTATTGAAATTGGATAATCGCCGTCTGGGGACGGTAAGGAGAAACCTCTTTTTTTGTATACATTAAGACTTATGAGATCGTTTACGTTATCATGAGTAAGTATGTCAGAAGTCTGATATCTGACATCAGTCTAGCCAAGTCGTGTTGCCCAGTTACTAGGTTGTGGAGGTCAGATAGGCTGTCGCTCCATATTAAATATTGGTACTCAGCTAAATCTGGTTAGACTCCAAGCCGACCCCAACATAGTTGAGAAAAGACTATCTAGGCAGATTGATTGACAGTCCCTTTGGGTAGTCACAATTCAGAAAATCTGGCACCAGTCTTGCCCAGGGGTTTTCGCTTTACACAGATACTGGGTTGTGGAGGTCAATAGGCAATTGCTCCAATTGCAGTATTCAGCTGCATCCGTTTAGGCCCGGTATCCACCAAAGCAGAGAGGAGAGGGGACGAGAGGAGATGTGTTTGAATAAACCAATCCGATTTCGTTATTTCCACATCTCTTCTCCTCTCCGCTTTGGTGGATACCAGGCCTTAGACTGGCAGCTGACCACAGTATGGTTGGGAAAAGGCTTGGCGGATTAAGAGACATCGATATGTAATGCGAAATTAAAGTACTTTTGCCCAAGCCTCCGACCTGACAATCTAGCCGCATGCAACTTTGGTCTCCTCTCGCGCCGCGCAGTTCTCGCGTCTATTTTATTTCTAACGACTTCAAAAAAATGCGTGAGGAGCCCTGTCTTTATATACGGTCAGCTAAAAAAATGGTTCGCCACCCTAAAGTTGAATGTCGTGAAAATTAAAGGACAACGTTAGTTTCGCTTGCAGATCGTTCTGAAAACTTTTATAGGTAGTATGAACCATTTTAAAATTTTCACACTTGTAAACAAAGTCAAAACTAATATACTACTTTTTAGGCCGACCGTAACACACCTGGCGGGGGCGCGGCCTCATAATTAGCCTAGGGCGGTCAGAACTCTTAATCAGTCGCTGCGGGGACGTGGAGGACTCGGACTGGCTAGGGCTCTGCGTTATACGGTCTTGTTTTGGCACTTTATAGGTAACTAGCTTTTGCCCGCGGCTTCGCTCGCGTGGAATTTGGTCTGCCACATACAGTTTCGTGACAAACCATTTCTTTTTTTCTGTGTGTTGTACTCGTATCCGAAATTTGAGATGTCTATCTTCAAAACTGATGGATTCCATACAATCATTGAACCCACCAATAAGGGGGCAACCCTTGGAGGTGGAAGTTCGGCAGCAGCGAGCAAAACTGAAAGGATTACAATAATTTATAATATAAGGTAGATAATGTATCAATGTGATTTTAGTTTTGGCGGTCCTACCTACTGCATTATACAATATTGCATAACCGTGTGGGGAGGAGCAGCCAAGACCTACCTGCTCGGATTGGAGCGAGCACAGAGAGCTGTACTCAAGGTTATGACCAAGAAATCGTACAGGTTTCCGACGTCACAATTATTCTCCGAACTTAAAGTCCTCACTGTACGCCAGCTCTATGTGCTCAAATCCATTCAGAGAAAACAAGGAAATGTTCCTTTTCCCGACCCAAAAAAGCGTAGCAAATCCTCCATATGCCCCACTATATCATGCCGGACCTCATTTGCAAAACAACAATTCAACAGCCTAAGCAGCAAACTTTACAATTTAGCAAACAAAAACCTAAACATAGCTAAAATGAGTCGGCAGGATACGAAAAAGAAAGTAGCAGACTGGCTCCAAAAGATGGACTATCAGGAGACCGAAAGTTTATTCACATACATAATTTAAATTGATCGAAAATCCATACACACTGTCATCCATTCTTACTTTTTGCCCGTCTTTACACACATTCAAAGGTGCGTACCTAACCAGACACTCTCTCACTCTCATATGCACACACAACACACTCCATAAACAGGCACACTTACACAAATACACTCATCAACTCACACAATTTCACATACAGACATACAAAAACACATAACTTTTAGATTTATTACTTTCTTTTTATAATTTTAATACCAACATATGTACAATAAGCAATTTATTTTTCCTATATGTGTTACCAAATGGAAATAACCTTGGCTGTCAACTATGTAGCGACACTCCTCCACAATTTCTTAGATTGAAAATAGAACCCATGGCTGAACGCTGACCCCCAAAATACAGGTCCAGGCCAGTGTCCAGGCCTAGTTTGGGGATTAGGATCAGATTTGTGACAATACATTTGTGTGCTATTTTATACTCCTGTAAACTATGTTACTTGATTTGTTACGTTCAGCGAAAATATGTACGCGTCATTGCTTGGATCACATCGCCCCTTCCCCCGCTCCCCCGCTTTACCCGCCGCGCGTATTTATGTCGCTCGAGCTCCATTCAAGTCAATCTTATCGTGATAATTTTTAAACTATGCGTTCAAATTACTTAGTGTATACGACACAGTTTATCTACATTAAATATTCAAAGCGACAAATGTGTCGATTTTGATAAGAGTTTGATAAATAATCTAAAATGTGCATTGTGAAAAAGTATACAATTTAATTGTATTTAAGGTTTACTGTTTTGGTCATAGTGGCTTCCACATAAAAGATAGATATATGCTGTCGCGGACTTTTATTTAGAACTATTTAAGCCAAACAATCCTACGGTACATTATATTTGTGTGCCTCCAATGGTTTAGGCAGCGCACGCGAAGATAGCTCTCAGAGGGCAGAATTTTTTCCGACTTGATATATATCATTATATTATGACCAAATTACAAAAAATCATTATAAATTGTAGCCTATGTGTTATTCTGATGTATAACCTATATTACTGTAAAGTTTCATCCAAATCCGTTTAGTAGTTTTTGCGTGAAAGAGTAACAAACATACATCCTCACAAACTTTTGCATTTATAATACGACGAGTATTAGTAGGATGCTGTTCTCACCAACAACGACTCCCACCAATGCCATACTTTAGCTTCTCCCCCCTCCCCCATTGCAATAAATGCTGATTATTTCAATATTTGTTACCGAGTGCTGCCATCTTACCATCCATGTGACTAACTACAACGAGCCATATACAATTTCAGAGAGCTTCTAGTTTTCGCCGATTGGAGCGCCACGCCACTGTTGCTAAAAATGTGAAGGTAGTCTTGGCTGGCAATGATATCATAAAATCACGGAGATAAGGGAATCAACCATGTTGTTGTGCTCCGTAGATAATGGAATAAGGGTTTTTTATAAAATTCTATTACAGAAGATTACAGCAGCAAAAGAACCGTGGTGGGCCAGTGGCTACAGCCCCTACTTATAAGCTGAAGGATGTGGGCTCAAACCCTGATACTTTGCTTTAGGTACTTTGTATAATTTATTTCATCACTACTGCTCTTAGAGCATCTTTGGGAAATGTCCTAGAACTAAAATTTTGAAAACATGCAATGTACCAATCAGCTTTTGGCCTGCATGGCATGGCAGAGTACATCCCACTCCCTCTAGCTCACGAAAAGAGACTTCATCAGCATGTGATATCGAGAAAATTCTACTTCTCGACCACACAAACATAGAAGACTAAAAGTACAAAACCATTCTAGCTAGTGTTTAGTGTTAGTGAAAAGTATAAAGTGCCAAACAAACACTTGAACGAAGTGAATTCGCCTTAATAATAAGAAAAGTGCTATTGGACACATTCTTAGTAAAGACAATTTTTTAAGTTAGGTTATAACTTATTAGTCTATTAATAAGACTAGATTGTAATAAGTAACCTATTAGGATTAGGGTGCATCCTATTGTTAAAACAATAGGATGCACCCTAATCCTAATAGGTTTACCCTAGAATAAGTGAAAAACCCACTGTCACACAACAGTGGCCTTTATACCAGTAGTGGGAACATTATGGCTGTTATGCAGTTATAGTAAAACATTACATTTATTTTAATAGGCTTAGCTCATAGGGTAGGCAAAGTGGTATGTCCCATTACCCCGGTCCAATTGGATTTTAAAAAACAATATAAAAATTAAATGAATTTAATAACTGTGCTTCTTTACAACCAGCCACTAAATGCAGGATACACAATATTTAGTATGATTTTCATACACATTAGCTTTAAAACATTGTAAGTCTTTAATAAACAAAGATTAATTACAAACTGCAACTTCTTACTTTACATAATATTTAATACACATTAATCTACACTAAACAAATATTTAACAATAACAAACCCTACTTATTTTTCACTTGTACATTTGTTATCTTTGTTGGGTCAAACTTATATGTTTTCTGCAGAGGTCCCTTGCCAGCTCTTGTGAAAATCATTTCATCTATTCTTTGCCTCTCTGCTAATTCTTTTGAAATCTTCATGTTCGTCCAAGAATCTTTAGCTCCCTCAACAAAACCTTTTTTCTTTATTGGTAAGTTCTCTTGTGTATGTTTGATTAATTTAGGAATCTTGAAATAATCCCTGACTGCGGGTACTTTAAGTAAACCAACTTGTAAGAGGGATATGAAGTTAGTAGAACACCAGTAGCATAAGATGGCACCTGGGAAGTTGATTGTGAATGGAATCATGATAAGTGGAACTGCTCTAAGGAAGTACCGCATCATTACCATGTTTTGTGCCTCAAGACGTCCTCCATCTACACCCAGTTCTATTGTTGCCCACATTGTGGCACTGGTTATAAGTGGCAGTAAGAAATATTGATCAGGTACAGTCAAATCCATAAACCATGCCAAACCACCATAGCTCATACTCTCTACAGGACAGTTTGCCATCCCTCTTAATCCCATGAAAAAGGAAATGAACAGAGGAGCCTGTGCTAAAGGAACTAACATGTTCTTCAATGGATTCAATCCTCTCTCTTTCATAAAAGACATCATCTCTTGGGCGTACCGAGCAGCTTCAAGCTGATTCCCGGTCTGTCTAGCTTCAGTCATCTTCATTTGCAAAAGTTGAATTTCTGGCAGGTTATTGTTCATGACCGCTGAATTTCTTTGAGACATTATGACTAGCGGGAACATAATTAAACGAACACAAACAGTTCCAATAAGAATTGCTCCCCACCATGGTACGTCCAGGGAAATGTGTAAGTACTCCAGGCAATTTTGAACCATGCCCACCGGAGACCAGCCACCAAGACCTAAACTGGCAAAGGTAGGCTCTCCATTTGCAGCTATCGTTTGTACAGTTTCAGTCAAGTCAACAAGTGTCGAAGGGTCAGGTACTGGCGGTGCTTCCGGTATACTGTCCAAAATGGTTGCGGTTTTGCCTGCATCGCTCCCACCAGAAGCAAATCTTACGGATCCAGCTGAGGAATATACGTAATAAACCTTTGCTTTTCTAACCTCAAAAGACTTTTCAGAGAAGAAATTTATAACAGCACTTCGAGGGCGACCGTGGCGGCTTAGTAATTTGAACATTGTGGCTGACTTCTTTTGCACAATCCGCTTGAAAAATTATTGTAAAACTTTTATAAATTATTTGTATTTTTGTTACGGCACATTTCTGACATTCGCACAGACAGATGTCTATGGAAATATTGGTAATAATTGCCAATTAATTAATGGTCATATTTTTATGGTTTCTCTTTGCTGTGTGGGAAAAAGGGCTTATTACACTACACGGTATTCAGGGCCCTGAATACCGTGTCACTTCACCATTCCGAGTCAATAAGGTCGATTATTTGAGAACCCTAACTTCCTAACGGTTATTACACTACCCAAAATTAGAGTTTAGGGCCCTGTATACCGTGTAGTGTAATAAGCCCGAAAGGAAAGTGATAGTAGTCTCTTGGGAAAGTGGGAATGACATGACGATTACTAAATGTTGGTCCGTAACTTAACTTAACGTAATGTAACGCAACTTAATCCTCAGAATAACCTCTACCATAAACTTCAATTTCGGAAGTCGGTGTTCCTGTTTTCGTTTCTTCGTTTTTTGACACCGACTGCCGAAATTGAAGTTAATTTTACTTTGTAATGTTTTTATTTGGAAATCAAATCGATTGTACTTTTTTGTAAAAAAAATAATTTTATTCTCACTTTTTAGTCATGGTACATATTGGATCAGTTCTATTGGCTAGGTACCTATAATGCCCAAAGTGATGCCAGAATAGATTAACCCAATAACATGAAACTTAAACAAAACCGGTGGAATGAGAGTATACCAGGGTGAAATGTTCACACCCGCGTACCACTATATAGCGTACCACTCACCACTGTGACGATACGTTATGAAATGGTGTAAACAATCAACAGACTGACGATTCGGACATTGACAACATTCTGAGCCAACCCTTTCAACTGGAGCTACCACTGAAACATGTTAGCCCAAAAGAAGAATTAAAACTATTCGAAAAATGGATGACAAAAAGCACCTGGATTCGATCTCCTTGACAAAAGGGTCCTCTCGGAAATGCCAAGAAAAGCCACACTATATCTTGCCACTTTGTTTAATGGCTTTCTCAGAACTGTTTATTTACCGGCTTTGTGGAAAGTTTCGCAAGTTATAATGATTCCGAAACCGGGAAAACCGCCCCACGAAATCACTTCCTACCGACCTATCAGCCTACTACCGATAAGTTCAAAAGTCTTTGAGAAAATACTGTTAACCAGAATGCTATATGAAATTGGCCAGAGATTTATAATCCCTGACCACCAGTTTGGCTTCAGACAGCAACATGGCACTGTGAAACAGATCCATAGAGTTTGCAGAACGGTCCGACAAGCACTCGAACGGAAAGAATATTGCCCTTCTGCATGCTTTGATATCCAGCAGACCTTTTATAGAGTTTGGCGTAGGGGATTGCTATGCAAGATAAAAGCCCTTCTGCCATCTTACTTCTTTAATATCATATAATCATATCTGAGGGATAGAATATTCCAAATAAAGAAAGATGAGTGCACATCAAGATTTCACCCTTTCTTAGCTGAAGTGCCTCAGGGATCCGTTCTGGGCCCATTGCTGTACACTTTATATACCTCCGATCTACCGCAGGATGACAATGTTACATTAGCGACATGTGCGGATGATACAGCAATTCTTGCATGCAGCAGTTGTCCTGCCGAAGCTTCCGTAATCCTGCAGAGCGCTTTGAATAACGTTGAAAACTATTGAAAAGTGGCTGACCAAATGGAGGTTACGAGCTAGTGCCAATAAATCGGTCCATGTAACATTCGCTTTACGCAGGGGAAACTGCCAACCTGTCTCGATGCGTAATAATCTACTTCCACAAGGTGATTCAGCCAAATACTTGGGAATGCACCTAGACCGCAGACTTACATGGAGGAGACACATGGAAAAGAAAATGGATGAAATAAACCTAAAATACAGGGGACTTCACTGGTTACTCGCCCGGAACTCCAAGTTATCTCTAGACAACAAGCTCTTAATCTACAAGACCATGCTCAAACCTATATGGGCATACGGGATCGAACTATGGGGTTAACTAACTAAAAAACTATGGGGTTCAGCATGTGACTCCAGCATAAGCATAATAAAGAGGGCTCAAAATTACATCCTGAAGCAAATTTCCAACTCACCGTGGTTCTTAAGAATCTTGGAAGTACATGATCATTTAAATATTAAGACAGTAAAGGAAGAGATAAGATCGTCCTGTGCTAAATACAAAGCACGACTTGCAATCCATCCGAACCAACTAGCTATGCAGTTAACTATTCCCGAATCAATACGCAGACTGAAAAGGCGACATATTTTGGAAATAGACAGCTGCATTTAATTCACTATGGAGATTTTCCCAAAGGGGATTTTACTCTGAAAGCTACAAAATTACTTCATCTCATGTGCTCATAGTCTACCGACTGATTGCAAGATTATGAATACAAAAAAAAAGACCTGCGATTGCAGCTTTCCCAAGTGGTTTGCCGTCATTTATTGAAGAGTTCTGATGTATAATCTCCAAATTTCTTCACCAAATTTTGAAGTTCTGAGGTAACAAACAAAAAAAAACAGTCGAATTAATAACCTCCTTCTGGGATACGTGTACGCGGAGTACGCGTATATAATTCGCGCGAATGATTTCCGCGTGGCAAAAAATACCAATGCGTGCTAAGCTCACGCACTGCTGTATCTGGTAAAATGCTTATATTACAATACACGGTACTCTGGGCCCTTAACCCGAATTTAGGGTGGTGTAATAACTTTTAGTGAATTAGAGTCCCCAAAATAACGACCGTAGCGACCCGGAATGGTGAAGCGACACGGTATTCAGGGCCCTGAATACCGTGAACCTTCATGCTACGGTCGCTATTTTGGGGACCCTAATTCCTAAAAGTTATTACGCCACCCTAAATTTGATCTTAGGGCCCTGCATGCCATGTAGTGAAAACGCGGCGCGTCGGGCACGCACTATATTCAAAAATATACGGAGAAGCGAGGAAGCGAGTTTCTTATACAAAAACAGCACCGTTTCGTGCCTCGCGCATGCGGTAAACCAACTTCAGGGCGGCCAAGAAGTTTGGCGAAGACTATAAACGCGTTTGCTTGAGATGCAGACGCGGCAGACGCGGCGGCGCGGCGCCTGCGCTAATACGAACATACGGCTTAACCCGCTACCTGCACCCAAAGCCGCTACTGTAACCGTTAAGGGCTTATTACACTACACGGTGTTCAGGGCCCTGAATACCGGGTCACTTCACCATTCCGTGTCAATAAGGTTGATATTTTGTGAACCCTAACTAGCTATAGCCCTCGCCAAACTTATTGGCCGCCCTGAAGTTGGTTTACCGGATGCGCGAGGCACGAAAGGGTGCTGTTTTTGTATGAGATTTTCTACTGCGCAGCCATTGTAGCCAACCTCAGGGCGGCCAAGAAGTTTGGCTCGAACTATAACAGTTATTACACTACCTGTATTTGGGGTTTAGGGCCCTGAATACCGTGTAGTGTAATAAGCCCTTTAAGAAGGTGATTTTAAGTCCCTGGCCGCTACTGCGCCCAAATCCGTGTTTTGCATTCTGTGGCAAAACACGGAATGGCATGTCTTGTCAGTTGCACGTGCGTTTTGTTTCTTGTCTGTGTCTGTGTCAAACTGTCAATATTGCAGTACTGTCAAAAGTTTCAAAACAACGTGGTAATGTTTTCACGCGAGTTCAGTTTTAATTTAATAAATTAAGTGATGATTAAACATTTTTAAGTGATAAACCTGATACAAAAATGGCACATATATCTTACCCCTTCAAGAAAACAAGTAAGGCTGTGTATCAAAAGCCAGCCTCTGTTGTTACAGAAGATAATGTATACTGGAAGAAATTAGGAGTAAGTGCATCAACTTTTCATCATTTTCGGTTCAGAGCTGTATGATGAAAAGTACTAATTTGTTTTGTATTTTCAGTCGCCAGTGCTAGTTAAGGAGTTTGGTGCTATCGATTATTTGGACTTCAGCCCCGTAGAACCTTATTATTTCGCGGCAACATGCTCAGTCAGAGTGCAGGTCAGTTATTTACAATTATTTTGTGTTCTTTTTAGAGTCATAATACCATAATATATATGGCACTCATAATACCATCCTGTCACTGTCCCACTGCTGGACAGAGGCTTCTTCTCATACAGAGAGGCCACAAGCATTAATCACCACAATTTCTGAAGGCAGGTTATGGATTTCAAACTTATAATATTTGTATAATGATCTTGATAAGAGTAAACATTAGAAATAATTATTATAATGATGTGTTTTTTCAGATTTACGATCCTATAACTAAAGTTGTCACGAAGAACATCTCAAAGTTTAAGGAATCAGCGTACGGCGCTTCTTTCAGAAGCGATGGCAGACTTCTTGTAGCTGGCAGTGAAGAGGCAGCCGTTAAACTGTTTGATGTGCAGTCTAAGAATGTGCTTCGAATGTTTACTGGACATACTGGCCCTGTAAGTTAATAATACCTAATAGTCAATTACTTAACACAATATTTATTTATTTATTTATTTAAGGCACATCAACAACACAAACACAAACATGGACTTATTACATTTCATGAGGTCTTATACTGGAATTTATGTCAATAACAGACGTGCACAGCATTCACAAAAATAATATCACATAAAAAAAAATTTAATAAAAATTCTAATTTACAAAGAGGATGAATGAATTATAGGCAAAATTACAATATAATATAAATACATGTCAAAATTTATGAGATTTAAAATAAAATAATAATAATTTTGATTAATTAAATGAAAACAGTAGGCAAAAAAAAAAAATGTATTATGTTAAAATAAAATAAATCACAGATAGCAAATATGTTTTGCTTTCTTTTCCAACAACTTCCGTTTGAGCCGAGTAGGGCGGTAGTGAAAAATGTCTAGGTCTAAAAGCTCACACCAAGCATTATATGTTGCAGGCAGCCTTGCTATTGGCGAATTCAACCCAAGATTCGATTTGTATCGCGGGATACTAAACAAGTTGCTAATATTAATAGTACAAGGCACTATTAATATTATATCAAAGTGAATTCCAATTTTTATAATTATATCATGCTAAAAATATGCATCATCATCCAACCCTTTTTTTACATTCATAATTGTAATCTAAATAGTGTGATTAATTTTTTCTGACTCAATCCTTTCCTGTTTTTCTTTCCATGTGTCTTATATATATTATTCTTACACACATAAAAAGGTATTGGAAGCTTCATAAAACTTAACTTATGTGTATGTTGATTTCAGGTGCACAGGACATTATTCACAAAAGACCAGGTCAAAATCCTCAGTTACTCAGATGACAAATCTGTTTGTATGTGGGACATAGCAACAGAAGAGAAGATTGCCAGTTATACCGAACACTCAGACTATGTAAGGGCAGGAGCTGCCAGTCCAATATCCCCAGATATTATTCTTTCTGGAGGATATGATCATGCAGTCAAACTTTATGACTGCAGATCCAATGAGGTTGTACTGTCTGTCAACCATGGCAGTCCAGTAGAATCAACACTTTTCCTACCTTCAGGAGGCATATTCATAAGTGCAGGAGGCACAGAAATCAAAGTATGGGACATATTCAATGGAGGAAAGCAATTGGCTAATATTTCTCAACATCATAAAACCGTAACTACTCTAAGACTTGCCAGTAACAACAGTAGACTGATGTCCGCCTCATTAGACAGACATGTCAAGATCTATGATATTTCCACCTTCAAAGTTGTACACAACATTGATTTCCCTAATGCAGTATTGAGCATGGCTATATCTAAACATGATGATACCCTAGCAGTTGGTATGATTGACGGTATTATATCAATACGAAAAAGGGAAAAGCCTGCCAAACAATCTGATGAGAGAAAAGGATTATTTAAGTTTGCACCAGACCATGTTCAATCTTCAATTGTAGAAGAAGAAGTACAAGACAAAAGTAATAATAAGAAAGGACAATCCAAACCAGCCAAAGGACCAGAATTTGATAAGTTTCTCAGGAAAATGGAGTTCTCAAAAGCCCTTTCTGCTGTCCTAAAAACTTATATAGCTACTAAGTTCCCGGAGAAAACAGCTGCCTTAATACAAGAGATGTTAAGAAGAAAGGTTCTCCATGCAGCAATGGATGGGTTAAATGATAAAGACATAGGAACATTACTGAAATACTTTAAGAAAAATCTTGGAGAGACAAGGTTTACCAGAGTAGTAGTTGATGCAGCCAATGTATTTGTGGATGTCTTTGAAAGTCAAGTTAAATTCTTCTCTGAGCTTAACTTGTGGTTATACACCACATTGATGAAAGAGATAGAAGAGGAAATACAAGTTTGTAAGAGAGTGAGTGAGTTAGAAGGTGCAATTAGTCTTTTAATGGCTGGCGCACAAATAAGCAATAGCACTGATATGGTGGACTTAACTGAAAGTATAGTGCCGTCAACTAAAGCTCTAAAAGAAATTGTTATTGATGTATAAATGTTAATAAATTCGCATTTAATCATTTGGAGTTTTATTTGTTAATTCTCAAAGTCAAATCTTCTGCAGCCTTTATACATAGACCATAGCATTAAATTTGGTAATGTATGTAATTTACGGCAATATCGTTGTTTCTACTTAGGCTTAACACGCATTGCGATATTTATACGCGCGAATTTTTTAGTATTAATGCCGCGCGATTTTTTTTTCTGCAATGCGTGCAGCTTCATACAATTCCATAGGTTGCCACAGAATGGGCTGTCTTAGTCTTATGTTCTCTGTACTTATCCCTAATGGAATAGAATTTCATAAGATTAAGATTTAGTTCCAGGTCATGTACACGAAGCATGATAAATGTAAATGTCTATGCTTCGTCACTATGATTTTTTCACTGTCTAATCTAATATGCATGTAAAATTATAAAAAACTAAATTACTTCTAACATTCACGATTACCAGCTTATTAGCTTGTTAAAAATGGTTAGAATAGTGCATATCTATATGACAAGAAATCAAATGCTTCGACATTTTTAAACTGAAGTTTGCCCGATACGGTAGTATCTCTAAGTAGTCTGTGTTTGCCCGCTTTGGCCAAACACTATTCACAGAAAATATGAAACAAAAAGTTGTCTATGGCTGATTGTTGTCGGACAAAATGACGTTTTGCAAAAGTCTCAATAAAAACGAATAATTTTCAAGTGCACCCCTGTGTTAGACTAAGAAGTGATTACAAATGGCAACGCAATAAATCTATAAATAAAAATATTTACGTAAAACGATGTGTGACGCGTTCATGCTCAAATTGTTAACTGTAGCAATAAACTGTAAGTTCACTTCAAGGGTTTCATGTTAGTTGTACATTTTTATTTTTATTTTACGTATCTCTGTGTTATATAAACTGCTCTGTTTACAAGAGTACATAAATTGATGTGATACATGTTCGTTAACCTTAAAAGTTCAAGTTGTATTTATTTTTCTTGTAATGCTGACATTAGCGTGACCACGAGTTTTTTTTTATCGTAGGTACTCGTACCTATGTAAAATTGTAAAACATGGATGAGCGGAAAGTCGCCGATTACTTTGTGATCGCTGGATTACCGGAGAAACCGGAATTACTTGATGATTCCGACTCTGGACACCTGAAGGGATACAGTACTAAACCACCTATCACTGACATTGGTAAGTTTCTTTTTTCAATTATTTCATAAATCTAACATATTTAAATCTCGTTCTAAAATAGTCCTCCTGATGGTTATTTTTTGTGTTTGTCATTCAAATATTGATTTTAGTATGCACATAACTTTGGTTCTGTGTGAATAATGCATTGTAAATAAGCCTTATGTTGGATTTAATTTGGTTTTTGGGTGTTCCATATTAATAATTCATCTGTATATAATCTCTAAATATACAAAACCTTGAGTGGATCATTCAAATCATTACTTGCCGTTTGGTGGGTTCGATAAATAAATTAAGTTATTGACTAAAATACCAATAAGACAATGTTTCGTGTAACTGTGTATCTATGATTGATGAGATTATGCAAGGCAAAGAATTTCCGGCCAGGTTTTATACCAAAAATATTTTAGTCTGTTAATGTTGTCTGTCAATGTCTGTTGCCTTTGTCCAGCAGTGGGACAATAAAGGCTAAATAAAAAAAAAATCTTGCCAGAAGATAGTCTATCATCTACTGCACAGACAAACATTAAATATCTTTTAAATTGTATGGGTAAATCATTTGCTTCTTTTGCAATATTATTTCAACATTACATGTAGTAGGTATGTTCAAAACAATCTGTTTACTAATATTAAATTGTTTTGTGTCAAACACTATTAAATGTTTATTTAGGTATATCAATCAATAACACATAGGATAAAAATAAACGGTGACTAAATCAAATAAGCATGTCAGGCTTATTGGGGTAAAGATAATTCAGCATCCAGTTAACTTCATTGTCTTTTCCACAACAAAAAAGAATTTTTATCTGTGATGAAACACCGCTTTTAACAGTGTCAACTGCCTGTAGATTGGTTCTAAATGAGAACACACTTAAAATAAAGATAACATCAAATATGTATTCTAACCAGAATCTTTATGGTAAACTTATGCCATTTATTTACACTCAACTTTAACACATTGCTGTCAATTTGCACCAAATATACCCAGCATTAAGGTCAACAAGGAAGTAATTAATTATTGAAGTTGCAACTACATACTTTGCGTAATTGATTCTCTAGGTCACTTATGTATTGTCATTTCGGTCATGTTCATACATTCCTGCATAATTATTAAGATTTATCTGGCGGACATCCCATGCATTACGCTGGTCTTATACGGAACAAGTACTGGATAGAACTATTAATATTCAATATGCTATACTATTTAGCGTAAAGACTTGATGAAGGAGTCTTAATTTAAACAACAATGGTTTTATACTATTGTCATTTTATTACTTTGTATCAATAGCTTTGCATAATCCAGTTATAGTAAATTCCTGAATGCCTAGTCACACTCATCAGGTTTGTGGTCAGGCATCAAGTTGCATGGTTGCTTCGTGTAACGGATACTTGGGTGTATGTGTAATTGTATAATGTTTGCAGAAATCAGTCATTGCACATTCTGTGATTACAATTTATTACTTTATGCTTTAACTTTATTTTATGGTCTTGTTAATATTGCTTTTACTTTATTTATTTGTTCTTGAACTATTTTTCAACCAGTTGCCATGAGTCATTATAGGGACTGAAAATAATAAAAGCTGTGATTTATTAAAAGGCTGAGTTAAATAAATCTCTTTAAAAATGTATGGTGCTTCTGAAATTTCTAGTTGGAAAAATATTTTCTCAGAAAATTGAATGATATCATTGAATCAAGATATTTATCCAGCAAATCAAATACATAACAGTTTGCCTTATCAATAGTAATGCCCATGCCCTAATATTTTTTGACATAATCAGTTTTTCAGTACATTGATAAGGACTGCACTACAAGGTGTTATTGACACTAATTTGTCCAAACAGCATTAAATAAAACCAATCTACCTTGACCTACCAAATCATTGCTTATGACTAACCAATCCATTCAGGGAAACATGCAAAAAGATACTTAAATGGTATGAAAATAAGTTTTATTACTTTGTGAAAGCGCATTACAAGTTCTTGAGATAAAGCAGTTATGTGCTGGTTTGCCGCCTAATGAGCGAAACTGGTTATGAATCCATTATGCTGCATCTAGGACACTTCCCTTATCTAGAAACTGGACATCAACCTGATTTGTAACACCTATAAAAATAAAAACTATTGACTACTAGGCAAGATTGGCTTTTATTTCCTGTATTATTTCAGATTTCTAGCAGTAATTTAAATTATGATTGGTGTAGGTATATTTAGGTACAAAAATCAAGATATTTTTAGGGTTCCATACCCAAAGGGTAAAAACGGGTCCCTATTACTAAGACTCCGCGGTCCATCTGTCTGTCCGAGTGTCACCAGGCTGTATCTCATGAACCGTGATAGCTAGACAGTTGAAATTATTACGTTATTATATATTATTAATTATTACATTTTTATTATTGGATGTATTTCTGTTGCCGCTATAACAACAAATAGTAAAAATAGAATAAAATAAATATTAGGTGGGGCTCCCATACAACAAACGTGATTGTTTACCGTTTTTTTGCGATAATGGTACGTAAACCTTCGTGCGCGAATCCGACTCGCACTTGGCCGGTTTTTTTTAATTAAAGTCTTTATTTATCAGAGCATTGTAATTTTATCGAAATGGAAACTTGCCATTATTTTTAGGTCCTTATCTAAAAATTACTTTCTAATCCTAAGATAAGTTAACTGACTAGACACAAGATACACTTGACTTTACAAAAATGTATAAACTGATAAACAAACTTTTTATTTACCAGCCAAACATAACATAACATTGCGTCCTCAATGTATTACATAATATACGTATTAAACATTCATTTAAATCTGTTAAAAATAAAAACCCTGATAAGCCTCATAAGTTCATTATACAACTTTTCTAGATTGTTAATTAAGATAAGGTAAGAGGAATATAGGTATATTCATTCTTATGAATCAACGCCATTTATAATATTATAAACAATATAATAGGTACAGTCGGCCAAAGGGTTAGATGTGCATGCATTAAATATAATCTTTCACAGTCTTTTTGCTTGCAATTTACTTCTATAGATAAGAGTATACTAATTAATGCCAATTTTCACGAATACTAGGTGAAACCTACATGCAATAAAAAAATAAAAGCTTTCTGTTAGATTTTTTACACACTCCTCGGCGGGAAATCCACTGACTACATTCAGTATTATATCTATGATTCGATTTGGGCGCACGGTTGGCGCAGTGGTTGAGCGATTGACTGCTGCGCTGCGTGTCGCGGGTTCGATTCCCGCACGGAACAAATATTTGTATGACCTACAGATAGTTGTTTCAGCTCTGGCTGTTTGTGTATGTGAGTTTATATGTTTGTAAACGCACCCACGATACAGGAAGAAATTCCTAGTGTGGGGCAACGTTTTTTTAAAAAAAGAAAAAGAAAGAAAGAAAAGAATGATCCATACTATTTCATACATCCAAATTTGCAATTCGTCAAATGCCTGCTGAGATGTTAGCTCTGGAACTACTTGATTGATTGGGTCATCACTTGACCAATTGACTGTGGCATAAACAATTTCTATTGACTTCATGCCAATACATACAAGAGAAGAAGAACGCCAAAGGCTTCTACTGACACACACACAAAACAAGGGTTAGTTAAACAAGTAAAAATTAAAAATTGCCCAAACACCCGAAAATATTTTATTTCATACTTTTGTAACTACCTAATTTATCTAGTAACAGACACACATTGATAAAAAATCTATCGAACAAGTAATTATGACATGAAATGTCGCGAAAACATCCCGATTCAAAGAGTAAACCGCTCATAACTTTTGAATGGCTGAACCGATTTTCATTAAACATAGCTAAAAACACTCTATAAAGTCACATTTCATACAAAAAAAAACTAAATCAAAATCGGTTCATCCGTTTAGGAGCTATGATGCCACAAACAAATACACGTCAAACTTATACCACCCCTCTTTTTCCGTCGGGGATTAAAAATAACCGATACAGTACTTATCTCTTTTGTTGACAGTACACGCATAATCCATTATGTTTTGATATGATGTTATACAATGCAGACAGGTGTGCGATTGTACTATTAATATTAGCGATCAGGCGATCAGGTAAACATTGAAACTTGCCATGTTTTCCTTTAGCATGGCTACTTTCATCATTATATTATACTAGTTTCTACCAGCTGCGTGAAAAGTGTTTTATCATCCCATGGCAACATTATACCGGGATAAAAAAAGTATTCTATGAGCTATTCTAGACTATAATCTATTTCTAGACTATAATCTATGTCTGTGCCAAATTTCATCCAGATCCGTTCAGCCGTTTTGGCGTGATAGAGTAACAAATACATCCTAACACATCCATCCAATCTTTCACATTTATAATATTACTAGCATACGCCTCGCGGTTTCACCCGCGTAGTTCCCGCTCCCGCGGGAAAACAGGGATAAAAAGTAGCCTATGTCATTCGTGGATAGTGTAGCGTCCCAACACTGAAAGATTTTTTTAAATCGGTCCAGTAGTTTTTAGGGTTCCGTACCCAAAGGGTAAAAAC
This sequence comes from Anorthoa munda, assembly GCA_945859665.1. Classification (NCBI taxonomy): domain Eukaryota; kingdom Metazoa; phylum Arthropoda; class Insecta; order Lepidoptera; family Noctuidae; genus Anorthoa; species Anorthoa munda. Next base: position 19,145,869 of record OX243908.1, read on the forward strand.
GGGACCCTATTACTAAGACTCCGCGATCCGTCTGTCCGTCTGTCACCAGGCTGTATCTCATGAACCGTGATACCTAGACTGTTGAAGTTCACAGATGATGTATTTATGTTGCCGCTATAACAGCAAATACTAAAAACAATAAAATGAATATTTAACTGGGGCTCCCATACAACAAACGTGATTTTTTTTGCCGTTTTGTTGCGATAATGGTACGAAACCCTTCGTGCGCGAGTCCGACTCGCACTTGGCCGGTTTTTAAGTTTATTCATTACATACAATAATACAAATCTTTCATCTTTATAATATTAGTATAGATATGTAGTAAGATGTTCATGAAACTTGCTTGCTATTTATTATGTTCAATTAAGTAGGTAGTTATAAGAAGACCCAAGTACTTAACTAACATTGTTTTTGTAATATAATTAAATATCCATAAGAAACTATTTGTGACAAACAATAGTTTTTGTTGGTTACGTTTGCAGAAATACCTACTGAGTGTTTACTTGTAAAATTTACAGAAAATAATAAAAGTTCAGACAGTTACACACAGTTGTAGGGTCACATCATCGCTTACCATCAGATGAGATTGTGGCCAGCTGAAAAAAAAATTGGGGTTATATAACTTGGATTACTAAAGAAAACGTCTCACAGACTATAAATGTTCTGAAAATCTATAAACAGGAAAGATGTTTTTATTTATCCCTGCCTATGCAACTTCAACTCAAACTCAACAATATGAATTCATTTTGAACCACAGGGTAAATGATACATCATACAAAAGATGATCCCCATACCCAGGCAGCCATCACATCACATCACATCATCAGCCTATTAATGTTCCCACTGCCGGGACACAGGCCTCCTCTCTGTGAGAGGGAATGGGCCGTAATCCACCACGCGGGCCCAGTGCGGGTTGGTGGATGTTACATGTCTTCGAATTTTTGGTTCTAGGACATGCTGGTTTCCTCACGATGTTTTTCTTCACCGTTTTCCAGCACATCTATGTCGCGGATAAATTTAAAAGAGAGTTACCGCGGCCCTGGCTCAAGCTACTGAAGGAACACGGGTTGGTTTTAGTCAGTAAAAGTCTGACACGGCCTCCGGCTTCACCCAAAAGCGGGCGAAGTCATTAGACGATTTCACAAAAAAAAAATGCAGCCGTCTTTACGCGGTTAAGGATTTTGAACTTAGATAAAGTACCTATAGATTTCGCCACGGCGTGGCCGCACATGAGACAACAATAGTTAGTTCTGGTGTTACAACAAGAACAAGAACACTACAACCCACCATCGCACTGACACTTATTATCTATAAATAACCCAATTCCTTGTCTCAATTAACACATAATACCACGAAATCACAGAAAATCAAACGAAACCGAGTTTGTTTGTCAAACCTGCCATTATATTAGAGTTTGACAAACAACAGAAACCGGCCATGGTGACAAAGACAAAAAATAATTTTTATTCCTTATTATTTACATGGGGCTGCCAACTAGCGATCTCGCTCTATCAATCAAGCTCATTTTATGGCGAAATCTATAGGTACTTTATCTAAGATTTTGAAGAATAAGCAGGTCAACAAAAATTTCAACAATACAGTATACAGCAGCAAATAATAACTATTGCAGCAGTTTCAAAATAAATCGATCTCAATAAAGTTCATCTAATACCCGCCTCCTATAACTCAGTGCCGTCTTGATTGTTTAACAAAGGGCCATGTTCATTTGACCCCTCTGTATGTGCTCATTCTCAGATATATTGACACCATTGATACATTGAACTACAAGTTGGGTTCAATGCCACTTAAACCTCTAGATATACTCGGGTCAACAAAGCAGCATTGTTTGTGTGACGTAAGGAGCATGCGCGCATTCTTTTGGATATGAATTGTTAATTAGTCTGCCTGTCATAGATAATGAATGTTTACATTACTTATACGCAGCGGAGTTTGAATTGTAGCGTAACGGTTACCTACATGTAGGTTATAGACTGCTGAAGGCGATAGAGAAATCTCACGTGAACTTCTTTTCATTATTAAAAAAATAAAGTCAAAACATGGTCTTGGTCACTTAAACACCCATTGCGAGTGCGGCAATGTCCCATTTACCCAATTTACTATGGTCACCGCTAGATAACAAAAAAAATCTCATAAGACGCGTGGACCGATTTACATGATTTAAACGGATAAAATGGTTCTACTATTTTGATAATGAAAGGTATAGGCATACCTTTCATTTGAGACCAAAATAACTCTTTAAAAAAAAGATCATGTTTTCCGGTTACGTACCTTATTAAACTTTTTGGTACAGCTCGGATCAATGACTTTTATTTTTTTGTTTTCTGGCGGCGACTTTAGAGTACTCTGTACCTGCTGGGCCCAAAAATATGATAAAGATGTACCACGACACGAATAAAAGAAGAGGAAGAACATCACAATATCATTATAATCACAGACATATGCGTGTGTTTGTTGTGAACAGTGCGAACAATGTACGCCTATATAGCTCAATTTGTTTTGTTTTTGTAGTGTTCTTAGATTTAGGTCTACTGGACACACTTTATATCTTACTTTGTCTCTAATATTCATTGTGTCAATGGTTTGCATACCTGTTATTTGCATGGTTACTGAAATGCCGATTTTGGATGTTATTTTATTTGAGTTGTAAGTGACATTGCTGTTGGTGTGCTTATTATATAAATAAATATATAAGTAGATAACGCAAGTCCCTCCATCTGTATGAAAACCAAGCGTGCCACTTTTGCTCAACAAATTTAAAATAGTAGTTTAAGCAATGGTCATATAATAGGGGTTATTAAAACACGAGCGTAGGTTTATCACATGAGGCGAAGCCGAATGTGATAATAATATTACGCGAGTGTTTTAATACCTAATTATATGCCGTTGCATACACTACTTTATCTTCACTCATGCAGTTGAAATAAAACAAAAGTGGAAACGGAAAAAAATATTTGGTATGGCGGGCAATTTAGATTTTCATTGCGCCTGACTGCGCAGCGCGCGCATCCATAGACAATGACACTTCTTTTCTACATTAAGTCAATGAAACCAGTAAATTAAAAAGTAAAAGTGTGCTATAAAAACATAGATTTAGAATTTTTTTGCTACGCCAAAAGATACACGAAGCGTGCGAGCGAGAAATCCTAATCAAGTACAAACCGCCCAAGAGAAAAAGAGACAGTGAATAAAGTCCAGTCATGTCACTTTTTTCGCGAGTAGAGGTCCATAGCGGCCCATCTATTTTACGCCGCGGTGAATTTCTTGCATTTAAATAATAATCTTTAGATTTAAATTAATAATATTAATTATGCAACTATGGTGGCTTGTTCTGTGAGTGAATGTGACGTTACAAGACGAAATAACCCCAATAAATACACGTTTCATAGGTAAATACAATTTTGTCCTTGGATTGTTTCGAACCATATTTTGACAAATATCTGCTAGTAATCGGCTCAGAAAAAGATTCTTACAATAGTATATTGATTTCCATTGTATTATATAAGTATATTTAGTATATTTAAACAATATTTGCGAAAATATTATGTAAAAGAGTAAATTGTTTGTTTACGCTAGGGCTTGACAAAGCGGTGACGTCATGAGTATCGATAAAAACTTAATCGTTTTTAGTGACATCATGACATGAGTACAAACTTATTAAGTCAAGTTTTGTTAAAATAGATTTAAGGTACGATTGAGAAGATGTTTTTATCTAAACTGTACTTTAAGTTGTATGTTTATTTTTTTTTCAAAAATTATGTTTTAGTTTTACAGTGTCTAGAATACATCAGTGCTCTGCTGCTCTGTTTTCGCATATTCCGAGCTAAACGCTATAAAAGCTGGGGTACCTCAAGGTAGTGTGCTAGGCCCAACTTTGTACTTGTTATACACATGTGACATCCCAGAACTGGAAAACAACACCATTGCAACCTATACAGATGATACTGCAATTATGGCTACCGGATCAAGCCACAGAGAAGCAGTAGAAAAAGTTCAACTAGCTGTGAACAAAGTTTATGACTGGACACAAAAATGGAAGATCAAACTGAATGAGTCAAAATCAATTCTCATTGACTTCACAAATAAATACTTGGACTATCACCCAATCTACATAAATGGCATGCAAGTGCCTCATGCTAATACAGCCAAATACCTTGGCATAACTCTCGACGCCAAGTTGCGTTGGAAAGCCTATGACAAAAAGTAAAGACAGGAACTCGACATACGTTATAAAAGTATGTATTGGTTACTCGGAAGGAAATCCTGTCTATCAATACATAATAAAATAACCATATACAAGCATATACTGATGCCAATTTGGACGTTTGGTATCCAACTTTGGGGCTGTACTAAACAAAGCAACGTAAAATTAATCCAACAATTCCAAAATAAAGTGCTTAGGGATGCTGTAAATGCACCCAATGACACATGAACATAGTGTTTTTATAAATTATATCAGACTCTAAGAAAGTGCTACGGACTTGTGTAAAAGTGCAAATGGACACTATTCTTAGTTTTAACATAATCTATAACGTAACATATTAAGTTAGACTTAAATTGCTTATTTGTCTTTTAGGCTAGATCGTAATTAATTATTAAGAATTTTGTTCATACTAACAAAGCATAAAAAAAGTATTTCAAATACTTTTGGCTTCAAAACACATTTAGCGATTTTATTAATAGATGCGTTCTGCAGAAAATAAGCAAAATGGCGTACGTCAAATTGTCAAGTACCTTGTAAATTGTAATTTTCATTTCAAACGGTTATTTACACCTAACTTCTGTGTATTGATTAAGTTTATTAGTACGAATGTCACGATGGATGACCGACTGTATTTTTTTATTTGTATTTTAAATAAAAATATGTAAAATACTGTATTTTATATTTTAAATAATTACACGACTTAAAAATATTTTGTATTTCGTATTTTAAATACATGCGAGATATTATTTTGTAATTTGTATTTTAATTAAAACAAAGCATGGTTTTTTCCCAGCTCTTATTACAGTTCAATGTAACCAACAACCCTTTAATCGTATTTCTTATGGTGTTCACCAAGTATCGATATCGATACTGAACATGGACTTTATGACAACACTTTTTTAACTAACACATGGACAATTCCCTAACACATAGATTTTATTTTTTTGGTTCCGCTTTTCATCTGACTCTGTTTATCTTGTACATACTATATCTATGTATAAAAATTAAAAAGTTATTTTAGTGTGCATTTTTTTGAAAATCGAAGGAAAATGTTGCACTGTAATTGTATTTTTTTTTAATTTTACCTATCCACGAATATAAAGTACGTGTTTTTACAATATTTTTTTAATTCATATTTGGAACATTACGTTGTGAGTGTAGATAAACAAATTTACTTACCAATGAAAGAAAACATATCCAATGGCTCGGCTAACTTTTTCTATACTTTCTTTACAGTTCAATATGGCATAAAATTGATTTCAGTAGATTTCCGGTGCCGATAATGCTAAATGAAAAGCTCAGATTACGATCACAGATCGTAACTTTACTCCGTTTTTTGGCACGCGAAGTAAATACAATCGCGCCATACAGTTAGATTTATATCTGTGATAATAACCATGCAGATTAGTGTTTGAGATGGTCTTGGATGGTCACTCTGTTACTTTTTCATTAGATGTAAAATATTTATAGCTCTTATTACGATAACGAGGGCGAGGCCCATGTTTTGAAGGAAGTGTAACAGACTGATATGTATCGGATTATATCGAGGCTTACATAACTGACGTGCTCATTAATCCTAGATATTAGCGGGATCTAGTTTCGCGAGAAGCTCCTACAGTAGTCACAGCAGATCGTGTGTCTCTGAAGTTGGCTCTGCGAACCATTGCGCAATAAACAGTTTGACATAGAGGTATACTGCATAGAGTAAGCGAGATAAGACGATGCGACAAACGTAAGCGAGTGGCAGAGGCAGTTATACAATGCTATCTTCTACTACAACATTGACACAAAAAAAAGTTAATTAGAAAAATCAATAAAACCGACTGCTTAAAAAGCAAACTAAAAAGACGTAAACAATAAGAAAATCATGCTGTGCAGTCGGAGGATACTTATTCGCGAGCTGGCGGACCAAAACTGCACAGCATGATTTTCTTCTTGTTTACGTCTTTTTAGTTTGCTTTTTAAGCAGTCGGGTTTTTTGACTTTTTTAATTAACTTTTTTTATTTACATTAAAATCCTTTATTTTGATACCCCACACGATGGGTTTGGAAGAAAAAAAAAAATATTCCCCACAAAATGGCGCCCAAAATCCGCCATTTTTGTTTTTTTGTTCCAATTTTAATGTAGCCAGTGACACTCGCAGGATTAAGACGAATCGATTGACGTAAGAATCATCAAAATCGGCTAACGCGTTTGATCTCTAGAACGCCACATAGGAACAAACATACATACATACATATATACATACATACATACATACATAGACTGATAAACACATTACCGTCCTTCGGCAGTCGGGTAAAAATAGCAACTGCGCAGGGTCTTGCAGACAACTTCAGAGACACAAAGATCCACTGTGACTACTATTGGTATATTCCTTGGGGAAATCAGGTTTTTACAGCAAAATGTTGTTAAGTTACAGGTTCATTATACTCATTCGCTTTAGTACCTTAGCCGACTTAAAAATCTATTAAAAAAAAAAACAAGCTTAACACAAAGTAGGTACCTCCTTACCAATTATAGTAATAATATGTTACACCGAATAAACGAAGGTTAACTTGAAGGAAGTAGAGCTAAAACTTTAATAAAAACATCAATAAAGAAAGAAGTACTGCCATTGTCAAGGCTATTTGATCACAAAGGCGTTTTAGCTGTTGAATTTTTTATACATAATATTATAATATAAAAAAAAATCTTTCGTTTAACATTGAGATTCTTATGTGAATTATTTCATAGTAAGGCACATTTTTCTGATAACAAAATATGCTGACTTGCACGCACATTTGTTTTCGAGTGTTGGTCATTATCCTTCTTCTTATTATTTGCGGGTCGATTTAAATACTTTTTCTCTTTCTGATTCGATCACGCAAGGGAACTCCGAGCATAGCCCTCTCCATTGACCTTTGGGTGACTGTAATATTTCTGATGAGGCCCATTTTCTGATGAGCGACCACGTCTCAGAGTCTCACACTGGTCATAGACTTGCGTCTTGAGACACTGTGGTTAGTCAGACGAGAAGATACCGCCCAACTTCCCGGACGCTGCCCAGCCAAGTCGGATTCGACGGTTGACCTCTTTCTCGAAGTTGGCCCTAGCCCTACCCAACTGGATCGTTTGTTCCAGGTAGATAAAGTCGTCCACAACTTCGAGTGTAGAGTCTCCGACCTTGATAGGAATGGGTGTAACATGGGCATTCAACATCACCTTGGTTCTTTCCATGTTCATCCTAAGACCGACTCTTTCGGAAGCTCTACTGAGTGTCCTAGTATAGTACCTATATTAAATACTTACTAGCTTTTATCCCGCAGCTTCACTGCCGTGCCGTGGCCCATCCCGCAGGACCCGTTTTTGTTTTCAGGATAAAGTGTAGCCTATGACACTCAGCGATAATAAAGCTTTCTATTAGTGAGAGTATTTGTGATCTGGACGGATCCCGAGATTAGCCGTTACAAACATACAATTTTACATACTTAATAATATTAGTTAAGAAGGTACATAGTTTAGTTTTAAATTCTCTGATAAACCTATCCGTTATCTGATATTCTTCCGGTATTACGCAATAGGAATTTTGGTTCAACGATTCAGCATTCACGTAAAAAACTGGAGTAGGTACTTCTCGGAACAAATGTAATGTTTTGCCATATTGTGGGCGTGAATACATTTGCGAGTACAGAGACAAATATCACATATACAGACATGCAAACCTTAAAAGTGATCTGTAGTACTAATAAATGTTTGTGTCAGACCCAAAAGCGTCCAAAAGCTGAACACTGACCGCAATGCTAATCGACTTGGGTACACAAATCATCATTTTTAACCCCCGACGGAAAAAGAGGGGTGTTATAAGTTTGACGTGTGTTGCTATCGTTGTTTGTATCTGTGTATTTGTGTGTCTGTCTGTGGCATCATAGCATCTAAACAGATGAACCGATTTTGATTTAGTTTTTTTAGGGTTCCGTACCCAAAGGGTAAAAACGGGACCCTATTACTAAGACTCCGCGGTCCGTCTGTCTTTCTGTGTCTGTCACCAGGCTGTATCTCATGAACCGCGATAGCTAGACTGTTGAAATGTTCACAGATGATGTATTTATGTTGCTGCTATAACAACAAATACTAAAAACAGAATATAATAAATATTTAAGTAGGGCTCCCATACAACAAACGTAATTTTTTGCCGTTTTTTGCGATAATGGTACGGAACCCTTCGTGCGCGAGTCCGACTCGCACTTGGCCGGTTTTTTTTGTTTGAAAGGTGACTTTGTCGATAGTGTTCTTAGCTATGTTTGAATAAAATCGGTTTAGTCGTTCAAAAGTTATTCGCATTTTACTTTTTGATTCTCGATTTTTTTCGCAAAATATTGTGTCATTATTACGTGTTTCTACAGATTGTCGATTGAAGTGTGTTTGCTACTAGGTATAGTAAATGTAGTTTATAAAGCCTAAAATTAAAATTAAAATCGGGGGTTTTTTGAATTTGTAATTTTATCTTGTAACCGAAATACGTCGATGACTGGATATAAGCGTGTCCTCTAAGCGTCCGCGTCGCCACATCGCCCATCGCCGATCGAGGCCCGTGAGTTTGGTGGAGCCGCGACTATTTCATAAAACTCAAGTTAATGCTTTTGATGACCAAATCTACATTTAATCTTTCTTTGTTTCAGGAGTGATATTCCCAGGCCTAGAAGAAACTGTTCCCAGCGGTTTCGAGGTCCTAGAACTAACACCTACGGGGCTTCCGGCAGACTTGAACCATGGCTCCATGCGATCTCCAGAATGTTACCTCTGCATACGGCGAGGCAGGGATCGACCACCTCTTGTCGATATCGGTAAGTTTACTTCTTTCAACACACTTTTTTAACGAAATGAAACAGCACTTATATGCGGTACCTATACAATTTATTACAGTTGTTTTATAGGCCTGGTAGGCAGCCCACATCGAACAAGGCACTCGAAAAGACAATCCCCAAGGTATTTGTTACAAAATGTTGTGTTTATGACTGTTTATTCATCAATTCCGCCTCGGCAGCAATAACAGTTGGCAGTTGGAAATTTTTACGCAAGTGGGTTGCGTCAAAATTTATTGTTTGACATATTGTATTAAAACTACCTACGCAAATAACTAGCTGGCTGTAAAAAGGATGAGACAACGGCCATGTTGGTTTATCTTGCACTGCCCTGTGATAGAAAACATTGTAAGGACACCGGACGTACCCAATACATAAGTCTGAAATCGCCAACTCGCGATCAAGAGCTCAGTGATAAAGCAATGCCCGTGCCTTCTCATTGGGTAACAGAGAGCCTTCTTTTTATCTGAGACATCATTATGCTGGTATTATTAAAGTTGGTACAGTACTCACAGCGGATCAGATCAAGTCGGTTCTGCGAACCATTGCGCAAGAAACAGTTTGACATCGAGTATACTTCATAGAGTAAGCGAGATAGGACGATGCGACAAACGTAAGCGAGTGAAAGAGACAGTTATACAATGCTATCTTCTACTTCAAAATTGACACAAAAATAGCAACTGCGCAGGGTCTTGCAGCCAACTTCAGAGACACTGAGACAAAGATACAATGAGTATTATAGCGGGTGTGACTACCCAGAATGCGCCGGATGTACCTATGCATCGTAACTCGTGAAGGCCCTTTGAATGCACTTCGTTAAGTTTACTAATATTTACAAACAAAACATCTGACTAGTGTATTGCAATCTGTAGTTTACGATGGTATTACTCAGCCACATCTGTCAGACAACTGTGTGGAAATTATTGGTCTGGAAAAACACCATACCACGGATAAAAGCGTTTTATGAAATCTTGATTCCATAAATGGATATAATGAAGGACTCATCTAAACGGCCACAGCTCTTAAAATTTTATTATTACTGGATAAGTAAGAAACTAAAAATAAACGAAAATATTTTCATTTGTGTGATATACCAAAAATAAAAGGAATCCATACTTTTGTGAAAAAACAACAACTTTTTTTATGATGCAAAGGTTGCCTGACTCACTAGTGAGAATAATATCTAACATTTGATTTCAGAAAGATTATTATGATTAAGATGTGAACGACACGAACGCGTTCAAATAAATAAAGTAATTTTTATCCGACATAAAAAAATATTCGACTATATTTTCTACTAAAGTAAGGCAAGTTATGCTTATGGTTTGTAAGGTCAACCCATAATAGAATTATCACTACCATTTATGGCCCCTATTCGTATAATTCTAGGCCGCCCTAAAGTTGGCTTTCCGATGCGCAAGGCACGGATCGGTGCTGTTTTTGATTGAGATTTACTAATGCGCAGCCATTGTAGCCAACTTCAGGGCGGCAAAGAAGTTTGGCGAGAAATATAAGTGGCAGTTCCAAAAAACCAATGATCTCTATTCTCTACAGATATAAAACTATACAACCGTTCACATCTACAAAATTGAAAAAAGGGTAGGCAGATTAATTTTCTACAATAATAAAGCAGGATATGACACACTGACTTGTAAGACCATACTGTAATCATAAATCATCACAGCTATTTATGGGCTGTATTCGTAAGTACCTAACAATCTTCAAGGACCAATGATCACAACAAAATATACCAACGACGTTGAAAGTCCTAGCTCGCCTCTTCAAAGTATGGAATGTTATCAAGATAGTCCAAAATCAAGGCAGATTATTTTTTACTAAAGTAAGACACATTTTTTATTGTTTTATTGCGTCGATCGGATATATCGGACACATGCCTAATTTCCTAAGAAAATTTCAAGTGCCAAACCTACTTGCAATTTCGATTCATGAAAATCGCTTAGTGGTGTGATTTAAATGGCGTCGAGCCCTTATAAGACAAACGTATTAAAAAAATATTGCAACTAACTTTTTGGGTAATTTATGGCAATCTTCACGGATCAATGATCAGAATAAACTATACCACCGTTCGAATCGTAGTTCGCCTCTACAAAATAAGGAATGTTATTAAGATATTCATCTAGAACAGTTAACCGCCTACACTCGACTAATCAGAGCAATCACTCCAACGATAAACGGGCCACTAGAAACAAGGAATAAGAACAAGTATGCATTATTGTGATGCGTGCTCATGTCGAATGAACGGCAGATAGATATTGTAGCCATAACTTACTGTACCTTGTTTGTCATACGAATACCTGTTATGTTTAAGAGACATTTAGGATTTTTATGTTTACATGATTTGATATCGCATCTCTTAAGATTTACCATCGTCTTCCTGCCCTTGTCCTATGTTACTTGGGGTCGGCGCAACACGTTTTCTTCTTCCATACCGACCTGTACCCCGTCACGCCATCACTGACTCCCTTTTCTTTCATATCTCTCCTCACACAGTCCATACATCTTTTCTTTGGCCGTCCCCTCCCTCTCCATCCATCCATATTTATATTCATAACTCTTTTAGTAACAAGCGTTTCATCCCTCCTCATCAAATGACCATACCAGGACAAACGGTTTTCTTTCAACTTTTCTGTCACTAGCGCCTTTCAAACTGCCTATAATATACTCATTTCTCACTTTATCCATTCTCGTCACTCTGCACATCCATCTCAACATTCTCATCTTCTGCTATATGCAATCTCTCTTCAAACATCTTTTTCACAGCCCAACATTCTGTTCTATAAAGTACGACAGGTCTAATCACGGACTTGTAAATTTCCCCTTTAACTTGAGGGGCATCCGTGGGTCGCAAGTTGTTCCAGTAACCTGTCGCCATTTCATCCATCCCGAGTTGATCCGGTGCGTTACGTCTCGGTCTACCTCGCCATCACCTTGGACAAGCGACCCTAGGTACCGGAAGTCTGAGCACATCGGTATGGGTGTTCCAGCGAGAGTTTATTTAACACTTAATTTAATTTAATCCTTTATTTCACATTTCGCCTCAAGACATTTGCCCCGCTTCGAATCAAAAGCCTATTTTCACATTGCGATAAAAACTGGCAATCATTCGCCCTTTATGAACCCTGCCCTTTTTTTTTTCTCCTGAACATCGGGCAGTCAGAAATTGAGTATTGCAACTAGGCTAATTTAGCTTAGTCCTCCAAAAATAGATCCTGAAATTGCCAGGTCAACATCAAAGGCTAGGCTTGGTTGACAATAAATTCAAGACAGTCTTTGTATAGGCAACAGCGATCGATACATAAAATGGAAAGGTTTCTAAAGTATCATAATATCATGTTACCGAAACTTCGATATTTTCGTAATTTACACGCACTGTCGATAAAAGCGCTTAGGTTCATACGGTGTGTTGTGGGTCCTTCAAACCTACAGCCTACTAAATAATTCATGAGCAACGGAAACGTAGGCACCTCGATAACACTTAAATTAGCCGGTTCTATAAATAGGGATTAGCGTTGCATACAAAACATTAGAAGGACATTTGTTGACTAAACGGTTAACTGTGCCTTTGCATCATTGGGATTATTTATAAAAATCTATGAATTGCTTCACAAATTCAAAATTATCTATAAAAACAAATCTCGACGACAAGTGATAGTCCAGGAAGGTTAGGGCTGACTTGTGTGGAGTCTCCTATGGGCCTCTTGGGACTTCATTATTCTCTATAGAAAAATTGATTAAGAATCTGCTCATCAGGATGTTTAAAAATATTTATACACAGAAAAATTTATGGCTGGAATTTCTTCATAACTAACATAGCATATGTAAATCAAATAATATTTTGCAAACAAAACTGTTCAGAAGAAGGTTCAATATAGATATTTTGGCATCGAGCGGGCGCACGGCCAGTACTGCGTTAACATTGGGGCGTATATATCGCCTTAACCGTCTGTAGGTATTCAGGCCACCTGCGGAGGCGACCTTGACTCTGCACCTGACACGCTAGAGGAGTGCCCTGCGTGGGCCTCTGAGTGGCAGGTCTTGGTCGCCAGGATTGGGTGAGACCTATCTTTGCCAGCAGTGGTGAGGGCCATGCTGGCGGAGACGAAACACTGGAGGAAAATGGCCTCCTTCTGTGAGACCGTGATGGTCCAGAAGGAGGTTGCCGAGCGGCATAGGCATAATAAGGCATCGGGGAGGCAACCGCCCCGATGCCTAAAACGCCGACACCCCGTCTGCATCATAAGCTGGTGAGACTCTGGAGTCACGGGCGCTCTGATTGGGGACTCTGTCCGTCGTCAAGTGACTCCAGGCAAGACGGTGGCAAAGTGATCACGTGCTGCCGTGCACAGCGAGGCTCGGTGGAGGCGCTTTTCCAGTCTCACCCTAGAAGGCTTTGAACAGAGGGGACTTCGGGGTGGTCTTTTGAGAGGTCATGGGGTCTACGTGCTGATGGTGGTAACCGGGGTGGTTTTAGTGAGGTAAAAATCCCACACTCCTTGGTCTTTGCCCCAAAATTCCAGGCGCCTTTTGAAGGCTTACAACGTTAAAAAAAAGGTAGTCACTCCACAATCTTTCAGATTAGCCGTTCTTATCTGCAAAGAAATTAACTGTCAATATTATCTGACTGCCTGACTACCTGCCTCCATTTCGGTCGAAGCCTTTTATATTTATGTGACAGCGTTCGGCTTTTCGGACCTTATTACGTTTTCTGCACGATAAGATTCGCCATAAGTTTTATAGCTTTGTCTTGCCCAGATTTCATTCGTATGTAAACAACACTATCAAAAAATCGGGTCACTGATTCCAACGTAAATGTGAACACTGCTATATCGCAAAATATTAGTATATTCTACCATAAAGTGGCACAAAATTGTAGCTTACTATATTACTCGTCCACAAAGAAACGTAGATAAACCACCGTTATCTAGTAAAAAATAATCACAATACACACTGTGATGACGTCACATCCCATAGTAAATCCATCGAGTAAGTAGGTTAAGTCTTTAACATAGAGATAGGTCAAATTATATCGCTGATTGCGATAAAGGGGGCTATGCAATGCTGTCAGTTGTAGGCTTGTAGTATTTTATCGTTACCACGTCCGATTTAGGTAATTTTTTTGCAGTGCAATTTTTTGTTCACCGTTTTATGAACTATATCAATGCTTTTGTTGCAGGTTGTCTATTGATGTGACACTGTTTCAAAGTGAAACTTCCGTCCTTGATAATTTTGTAGAAACTGTTCTGGCTCTGGCCGGTTTTGAGTGAATTATTTAGAGGGCGTTAATATTTTAAACCAAGAACCTGTCTATAAATTAGTTTCCTTATAAGGTAATCTTGTATTTTCAACGACAATTTTTTGGTATAAAAACATGAGCGTTGGAAAATATATATTCACTACGGCAGGAACTCATCCTATCTGACTGATAAAGTGATATCTCTAATCCAACAACTAAATATGGGCATTTCCGAAAACCATGTTTTGTCGTTTGTAAGAATTTTAATCGCCTCGTTTATAGTCAACGAAACACGATGCGCGATGCTCTCCACGACGCAAAAGACTGGCATAGATGGCGCAAACTTGTGAAGGTAAAGCTGTTACCACGACGGGGGAATCAAGATCTTCAGTAAGGCCTCTCACACACATTCTGAATTCCTTTCTGAATCCAGACTCGGAATTTATATTATTAATTAAGAAAGCCCGGCATCGCATACAATTTAACTATGCCCCGCACACATTCTGATTTTTCAGAATAAGATTTACTCTTGCCGGCATTCAGATTATGAATTCCGACTCTGAATTTCAGAATGTGTGAGTCCATCCTAATGAGGAACAAGACGCGAGGAGGGGAGGACAATAACGAAAAATGTGCCGTGAACTCGTTGACAATCTATTGTAACATAAACCAAAACGTGAGAGCTAGATTGCCCCAGAGAGCTCTACAAACAGTGAAATAATTTTTATCGAGGCAAACAATAGAAATATTCGCCAAAACGAATAATTAAATTCCAGAAGCTGTTGTATATGGCAAAGAATTTGGCAAAGACCTTTTGTCACAGAGAGAAAGAACGAACATTTCATTATATTAGGCTTGCGTCTTGGCGATTTCAAGATTATGATATTTTAAGGCGCAGATTCCCTTGAGTAGCTGATTTTAAAATCAGAATCACGTCTAAATGGCTAGTCGTAATTTTTTGGAAAAAATATATGTTATATTTCACCATTTTCCTAATGATTTGATCTGAGCAAATTTTGAGTTTTATTCGTATAACATAGTGTAAATAATTTGTAAAGTTATGTCTAAAACGGACAAAAACACGACAATCGTACCAAAACCGCTGGTCGTATTTTAATGAAATCAAAATCATCTCAAACACAATTTAATTATCTACATTTTGATCTGAGGCTTTTTTTTTAAAGTAATAGAATAAAGGAAAGTACAAAAATCTACTAAATTTTGGGTCGCGCGGGTGTGAAACGTGTGCGCGCTTTGTTCCCTCAAGGTCGTTGGCGTTAGTCGTCGTCTTAATTTCACGATGTTTTCCTTCACCGTTATTTACTCAAAAATAAACTGGGATGATGATTGTAAAAATTACTTTCATGTGCATGTGCACTTGCTAGTTGTCAAGCCCAAGCGGAATCTTTTACCTCGAGCCAAAAGCATCCTCATAATATTATATACGTGAAAGTTTGTGAGGATGGATGGATGTATAAATGTTTGTTATTCTTTCACGCAAAAACTATTGAGCGGATTTTGATGAAACTTTACAGAAATATAACATACTTACATCAGAATAAGACATATTTGTATGCCGTAAATTTGTCACCATCTTTCACCTGCACTTATCCCAATGTATTCGGGGTCAGCGCAGTTAAAAAAATCATTTACGTAGTGGAGGAAGGGCTAGGCAAATTGATTTTCTACTAGAGTAAGGCAGGATAGACCAACCCGCATTGGGCCTGCGTGGTGGATTACAGCCCATTCTCTCTCACAGAGAGGAGGCCTTTATTCCAGCAGTGTGAACATTAAAAAGGCTGATTATGATGAAGGCAGGATATAGAACACTGGCTTATAAGATCGACCCATAATAAAAATTATCACAAGAATTTAAGATTGTCACTTTTACCATTGCCAGTTGTCAAGCCCAAGCGGGATCTTTAATCTCCAGGCTAAAACATACTCCTTAGATTCTCTCTGCCCTTATTCTAATTATTTGGAATCGAAAGAACCTGGTATGGAGATGACTGGCTGACCTGCACCCCCTCCGAGTGGCAGGCATTCAAATTTGATTTCACCGTCTATACAGGGTGGGCAAAAAATCGTGGATCAAACGAAACAGGGCGTTGCAGTTGAGATAAAACGCAGTAAAAATTGAAAAAAATATATTGTTTTTGGTATTTTGGGACCTACTCCAAATAATCCCAACTATCGGTTTCGTTTGATCCACGATTTATTGCCCACCCCGTATAACTTTCTTCTTGCTTACGAGACCAGAATCAGACCAGCCAACTGCTACGAACAACCTATATTTTATGTTGAACATAGTTTGGTTCCGGTTCAACTTTAACGATTAAAACTAATTGTCAACTGTCGGTTCTTACTTATCGGTCCTGTGCGAGCAATATGCATCTCATATTTTAAAATATTCACAATCTTCCCCAGGTGTCATGTACGACGGCAAGGAGCGTCTCATGGCCGACGCAGAGATGGTCCTGGTATCAGCCGGGGGCCGCTTGGCTAACGTCAACAACTCCACAGCGAAGACCTTCATTACGTACCGACGAGCGCACACAGGGGCCCCTTGTAACGCCCTTGTGGTGGTCGACGTGTGTGTCATAGTAGCCAGCAAGGGGGAATGTCCGCCCCATGCCTTTTGTATGATTCCTAAAAATTTGAATAAAGGTGAGTGACGTTTTATTATAGAGATTGCTATTGTATATTTCTTCACTTCATAATAAAGGAAGAGTACCATCATATTATTCCTCTTATCTATGAAATTTCGGCTGTTAAGACGACGACTTACGCCAACGACCTTGAGGGAACAAAACGCACACGCGTTTCACACCCGCGCGACCCACAATTTAGTAGTTTTTTGTACTTTTTCTTATTATTCTATGACTTTAAAAAAATTAGCCTCAGATCAAAATGTAGATAATTAAATTGTCTTTGAGATGGTGTCAATTTCAATAAAATACACCCAGCGGTTTTGGTGCGATTCTCATGTTATTGTCCGTTTTAAACATAAATTTACAATTTAATGACACTATGTTATACGAATAAAACTCAAAATTTTCTTAGGTCCATTTTTTCCAAAAAATTACGACTAGCCGTTTAGACGTGATTCTCATTTTAAAATCAGCTACTCAAGGGAATCTGCGCCTTAAAAAGATGTCTAGTCTCTACAGAAAATCAGTTGCTTAACAGGTGCTAAATAATTCAGAAATTTAGGTGATTATGATTGAATGAGTAGAAAGAAATCTTTAATTACATACTTCCATATCAGGCTATATTACTACACAGAGGCAAACTGTATTCATAATTCGCCTTATCTAAAATGATATCCTATTACCTAATGGCCTAATGATGGCATAATATAATGATAATAATTTGTTGTAATAATTACAATGTTGTTTTAAGTATTTATTGACCATACAGATATTGAATATAAATCTTATCTCACACATAGTAGTTTTTATTAATGATATAATTCATGACATTGTTTTGTTTTAAATTATTATGGAAGTATGTAGTAACAATAGTTTTCTGCAGTAAAATATCCCGACACGATTTTCCTTCTTTTTTTGTAGATTTCAACCTTATACTGAAGTAGCTAAAGTTCAATTTCAACTGTCATTAAACTACTTCAATGGTTTATGTTTACCCTTATGCTTAATTCCCAGGTTTAATGGGCAGTGATGTGTTTCTCTGCTACAAGAAGTCAATGAACCGTCCACCACTAATTGCCTACAAACCCGATGTACTGTTCAGGTAATTATCATCCAAATATATTTTTAAGAGCTATGCTCTTCTAAAACCGAGTCTTTTGAGCATGTGTCATGATATCGAAATATCAACGTTTCATAGATTAACTAAGGCCAAGGAAGATGGGTTTTTCGACGCAATATTTTAGTATAGTATATTTTTTGGTTTAGTTAGGGAGTAGTTTTTGGTTTAAGTTTTTATGTTTGTAGTCTTAGTTAATTAAGTATTTTATACACTGTATATACTTGTATCTGTGTAACTATGGCCTAATTCCTAAAACGGAAGATACCGCAAAATTTATGTAAATATTGTCAAACGCGCATTACCTTCTGTGATTGGTTGAATTAACATTTTGACAGCCAATTGCATCACTTGACTTGCGTTTCATTTGTGACATTGCTTTCCAGAAACCGAGGTTAAGGCGGTTAAGAATACCATAGAAACTTGTATGAGCTTTTATTTAAAATCAATTGTCTCGCGTTTGATCACTATCTCGCCTGATGGTAAGCGATGATGTGGTCTACGGTGAAGCACGATTGCTTAGAAGAAACCTATTCACTCTTACTTAAAGACCCCAAGGTTGTAGCTATCAGGGAACAAAGACCCCGGAAGGGAGTTCTACTCCCTAGCTGTGCGCACAATGAAAGTATTAGCAAAACGCTTTGTGCGTATGGGTGGGTTGTCCACCATGTACCGATGGCGCATGGCCGTACGTCTTGTAGTCCGATGATGGAAAGAGCTAGGCGGAATCAAATTGTGCAGTTCCGTCGCACACACCCCGAAATGTAACCGATAAAAAACCGAGAGAGTCGAGAGTCACAAATATTTGGTAATACTCCGCCAAATATCAACGGAAGTGCTCCACCAGAATTTCAGGTCCTCGTAAATTTCGGAATAGTTAAAAACGGTTACTAATTATAACGTTCTCAGCGTGCGTCATTAATTAGCGCTTTGAAACCGACCGATGTTAATGAGAGTACCGTTTTACCTACTTTAATTAGTTACATATCGGACTGAATGAAACTGCATTTGTTACTGACATAATCTGTTGTTTTTAATATACAAACTATATACATATATGAGCCGGTGGTCTTTGTTCCCTAATAGTTACAACCTTGGGGTCTTTAAGTCAAAAGTGAATAGGTTTCTTCTAGACAAGCGTGCTTCACCGTAGACCACATCATCGCTTAACATCACGCGATATAGTGGTCAAACGCGAGCCTAAAGATAATTAAAAAAAAAAAAACTAAGATCCCGACTGCTTAGGTAGCGAACTAAAAATACGTAAACAAGAAGAACATCAGTGTATCGGAGTGCTGAGGAGAAAATCAAGCTGTGCAATCGGTGGGCACATATTCGCGAGCTGGATAACCAGATGTATCCTCCGAATGCACAGCATGATTTTCTTCATACATAGATTGATAAACACATTACCCTCCTTCTGCAGTCGAGTAAAATAACGGACCCCAAACAAAATTAATTGGTGACCCCTGCACTAGAAAGACGATAATGCATACAGACATATATCCTATGAGTTCCGTTTTCATCTAAAATATATACTGAATTCTAAAAAAGATATATGTTTTGTTTGAGATTTTATCACTTGAGATGAGTGGTATTTAAATTATAATGTTAACAGATTGCAATGATGACATCAGATCTTATCAGTTATCTAATTAGTATCTGGTTTTTAAATGGATAAGAGCTAGCCTTGACTTTAAAAGATTTTAATAGAACTTGAGAATAGGGATGTTGCCTGAGTATTAAAATTATAATTCTATTTAGTACGTCAGTGAGATTATCAAATAATTTGGACCCGTATTTTAAATAAATAAAAATTGGCAAAGATAAAGCGAATCAAAGTTCAGGAGTTGGAGCTTGTGACGTCACTTTGTTAGTAAAAAGTGAAGCACACCGTGACGTAACACGGTATTTCAACGCACTGTATCGTCGTAATTGTTTGTTAACGTAGCAAAAGAAAAAATAAGTGTCCAATATATTTAGGTTATATAACTGACGGACTAAATACATATTTTTTGTCAACTACTCTATTGCAAGCTATATAAAATGATATTTAAATTGAAAAAGATGATTCAGACACCGATTTAGCAAGACGAAAGTGTGTGCGAAAGTTCCAAACAAACACATTGTTGTATTGTTACTTTTTAAAAAGCCTTTACGAACATGTCCTGAAAAAAGTGAACGTTTCATAAAGCTTTTACATTTAATAACCCAGTTTCCAAGAGAGTTTGTTTCTAAAATTAGATGGGTCTTATATGGCTGTCTGAAAATTGGATCTATTATGAGCAGTGGTACTTCACGCCGGAAGAGCTGCTCAACTTGTATAAAGCGCAAGTTCGGTCATACATGGAGATGGAGTACTGCTCTCACCTCTGGGACGGATCTGCCAAATATCAACTTGATGCACTTAAGTCCATTACCAAGGGCCAAGAGGCTTATCGGTAACGATGCACTGGTCGCCTCAAATCTCCAGTGCCTTGAACAACTACGCCGAGTGGCCAGTCTGTCGGTTTTTTATCGGTTACATTTCGGGGAGTATGCGATGGAACGGCACAATTTGATTCCGCCTGGCCCTTTCCATCGTCGGACAACAAGACGTACGGCAATGCGCCACCGGTACACGGTCGACATCCCACCCACACGTACAAAGCGTTTTGCGAATACTTCCATTATGCGCACAGCTAAGGAGTGAAATTTCCTGCCGGAGTCTTTGTTTCCTGATAGCTACAACCTTAGGGTCTTTAAGTCAAGAGTGAATAGGTTACTTCTAGGCAAGCCATCGCTGGACCACATCATCGCTTAACATCAGGCAAGATAGTGGTCAAACGCGAGCCTATCGATAAATAAAAAATAAAAAAGCAATCTTAGCTCATCAGTTTCCATATTAATAATTCTTACGCCGACCACGCTAACAGAACAGATAGCCAACGACGTCAAAGGGTTCTCGAATGGCGACCGCGATCAGCGTACCGAAAGACGCAACGTTGGCAAGGCCCTCCACAATGTGCATTGATGACCTTATGAGGGTCTTGAGCACAGGACCGGTCCATGTGGTGACTTGCGCGGGTAGGCCTATAAACAGCAGTGAATGGTGTTTGTTTCATACATACCACAATAAAAGTGAAATTTAAAATTCAATAAACCTCCGACACATTTTTATTTAATGCTACATAATGTATCTAGTAGTGGACATGCTTCGATCGACAATCTATTGAATACGTAATGATGACGCGATATCTTGCGAAAACACCCCGATTCAAACAGTAAAACGCCTATAACTTTTGAACGGCTGAACCGATTTTCATCAAACACAGCCAAGGACACCCTCGATAAAGACAAAGTTAAAAAAAATAAAAATACGGAATCAACATGGTTTCATCCACAGATATAAATCTAACTAGATAACGCAAGTCCCTCCATCTGTATGAAAACCAAGCGTGCCACTTTTTCACACACAATTTAACAACAAATTTACTTACCAATGAGAGAAAACATTTCCAATGCCTCCGCCAACTTTCTCTATACAGTACTAGCTCAATATGGCATAATTAGGCATTTTTCTAGATTTCGATGGCTTTCCCGTGCCGATAATGCTAAATCAAAAGCTCATAGTACAATCATTGATCGTAATTTTACTCCGTTTTTTGACACGTGAAGTACATACAATCGCGTCATCTATTTAGATATATATCTGTGGTTTCATCCGTTTAGGAGCTATGATGCCACAGACAGATACAAAAACACGCAGGTTACACACGTCAAACTTATAACACCCCACTTTTTCCGTTGGGGGTTAAAAAGCAAACAGATCGTTTATGTTATAGTTATGCAGTTTTCAATATTTATTAACACATACCTCCTTTTATTCCACAGGTATCCAATGATAGAACGACGTAACTTATTGTTTCCTACATCGGTGCCGCTCTTCTGCTTACCGATGGGTGCGACCCTAGAACTATGGCCTAACAACGCGGCAATGCCTAAACCTGTCTTCTCTACCTTCGTATTGACTGTTGCGGATGCTACTTATAAGGTATGTGTTATCCAAACTATGTCATAACTTACTATGACTCCTAGATGAGGCTGAGAGGGTCCTCAGTGGTCCTCCATCGCAAAAAGTCTTAAGCTTCACGCTTCATCTCGCTAACTTGTATTCTAAAGCCAGATTTGACGAGGAATGGCCATTTTTGTTTTTTAGGGATTCCAGTCTAAAGCTTGCTTGTTTGTTTTTTTCCTTTTTTAGGGTTCATCAATAGGATCGACCCTAATCTTATTACAATCTAGCCTTATAAATAGACTAATAAGTAATTTAATTATAACCTAAACTATTACATTGTCTTCAATAAGAATGTGTATATAATAATATAATAGCACTTTTCTTATTGTCTCTATTAAGGCGAATACACTTCGTTCTTGTTTGTTTGTTAGCACATTTGTATGTTACACTATTCAATAACACTAACTCGAACGGTTTTGTTCGTTTTAGTCTTCTCACTATGTTTGTGTGGCGAGAAGCTGGATTGCCTCGACGTTCACATGCTGATGAAGTCCAGAAAAAGTGATCCAGAAATTTGCAGAAGCTCACGAATAGATCGTGAGCTTCTGCAAATTTCTGGATCACTTTTTCGATGAACTCAACTTTTAGGTCCCGATAGAGGTCATCATTTCGTATGTACCAAGGTGCATTTACAATTTGCCTTAGCACTTTGTTCTGAACTCGTTGTATAATTAATATATTGCTCTGTTTGGTGCAGCCCCATAGCTGAATACCATAAGTCCAAACTGGCATCATGACTTGTTTGTGTAGCAACAATTTGTTTTGCACGGACAGCATGGACTTTCTTCCAAGCAGCCAATACATTATTTTATATCGGAAGTCGTAACTTTGCGTCAAGGGTCATGCCGAGATATTTGGCAGTATTCTCGTATGGGACTTGTTTATTATTAATGTAAACTGGAGAATACTGATGTTTTGTTGGTAAAATCTATGTGAACAGGTTTGCATTCATTTAGTTTAATCCTCCATTTTTTTGGTCCAGTCATAAACTTGATTAACAGCCATTTGAATCATTTGTACTGCTTCTACGTGACGTGTTTCCTACAGCCATTATGGCTGTATCATAAGCAAAGGTCACAATCGTGTTTTGATCAAATTCAGGAATATCACAAGTGTATAGTAGGTACAGGACCGGACCTAACACACTTCCTTGCGGTACGCCAGCTTTTATTTGTTTCAGTTCTGAGTAGGCATCTTCTTCTCTTATTCTAAAGACTCTGTTTAGAACATAGGACTCTAATATATCTGCAAATTGCTTCGGTAACTGGCTCTTCAATTTATGTATAAGGCCTTCAAGCCATACTTTGTCAAACGCTTGCGCCACGTTTAAGAATACAGTGGAACATACTTTCTTGTCTTCACGGGCATTTTTTATTACATTTGTGATCCTATGCACTTGATCAATAGTAGAGTGTTTTTCTCGAAAACCAAATTGGTGCTCTGGTATTATGTTCTTGCTATCTGTAATAGATTTAAGTTGGCTGAGTAACAGCTTTTCAAATAGCTTGGACATTATTGGTAGCAAGGAAATAGGCCTAAATGATGATGATTCGTGAGCCGGTTAACCTGGCTTAGCTATCATTATTACTTCAGCCACCTTCCATAAGTCTGGTACATATTTAAGCCTTAGTGCGGCATTGATAAGGGTCGTTAATTTAACCAGACCCTTTCTTGGTAGGTTATGAAGTACTTCTCCTGTTATTAAATCGTACCCTGGTGATTTTCGTGTGCTTATATTGTATTTTATTTCTCGTGTGACTTCTCTCAGTGTTACTAGTTTTAGGCTTATGTTTAACTTACCACCAGATATAGTAACATATAACAGACAAAAATAGTAAATGATCACCAAAATTAAACCCGCATCTTATTGTAAAATTATAACCAAAGTTTTAACATCTCGCTATCCTGTTTAGGCAAAATGACTCCAAATAAATCATTGTTAACCCAAAAGTAGTAAATGATCACCAAAAGTAGTAAATGATCACCAAAATTAAACCAATGACCAAAAAGATTATAAAATTTCTGGGAGCAACTTGGAAGTAGCGCTCGCCGGCCGCTGCCGCGGCACCGCTCGCTTTGCTCGCTCGGCTCGCGCGCGGTTGGTCACAGTTCCAACCTAACCTAACCTATTTTACAACATTAAATAGCGCAATAATTTGCTATTAAAATTTGGTGATCAATTTACTAAATTTGGTGATCATTTACTATTTTTGTCAGTATATTACTAGATTTGGTGGTTAGGGGTTATCGTCACAAAGTTTTTTTTGGTGGTCATTATATTTATTCCCCTAGTTTTATAGTAACTTCATCAGTTCATTCAGCTTGCGTTTGTGATGGTGATCCCTTCGAAACGTGTGGCCACCTACACTTGCGAAGCTTATTCTAACGGTCGATCGGAAACTATATTATAAAGAGATAAAATTGATTTTTATGTTAAAAGTTAATCTCTGGAATGCCTGATCCGATTAAGCAAATACACAGTATCTATACACGATTCATGTGTGATGGAAGCGAAACCGTGGGAAAATAGTAATTTCTAAGTCGGTATTATGATAATCTGTGCTTACAGATTATCATAATACACAGTACTCCGCAATCTCCTTGGCTGGCCAAGGAGATTGCGAAGGCCGCTCTGAAGTTAGCTTACCGATGCGCATGGCATGGCGCGTTGCTGTTTTAGTATGAGATTTACTACTGCGCAGCCATTGTAGCCAACTTCATGGCAGCCAAGAAGTTTAAGGAGTACTGCAAATGTCCCATATGATAAGTTTGGTCGGTAATGGCGGATTGAGAAAAAATCAATAAAAATAAATAATAATCGTAAAACCTGGTCACCCTCGACTACCGGTTATCCAATCATTCCTACCGCAGCTCAGGAGATAATTTTATTTTCTGACGTACATTACACATAAATCACGATTACCTAGTGATATGAATTAATGAAGCTTTATTATCATATCTTGTCATCGGTCAACGGTCCTAGGTAAAACTCCTAGATAATATCTATATGTTGTAATGTCTAACATTACGTCCCGTTGCATTTCAACTCTCTGTGTCGAGCCGCGCGTTCAAAATCGAACAGTACTTTTAGGGGTAGGATTTACGTTTAAGCCGCCGATTCCCTTGAGTAGCTGTTTTTAAAAAGAGAATCACGTCTAAATGGCTAGTTTTAATTTTATGGAAAAAATATATGTTATATTAGACCATTTTCTTAATAATTTGATCTGAGCAAATTTTGAGTTTTATTCGTATAACATAGTGTAATTAATTTGTAAAGTTATGTCTAAAACGAACAAAAACACGACAATCACCCTCCTGAACTAAAATAGCAATACCTGGATATAACATGACTAGAACTAAAAATATAACGTCTTGTTACATTTATAAAAAGTACCAAAATGTCAATAGCACAGAATGGAATGTTTAGAACTTAGAAACTTACAAAAAATCGTGAATAAAAACCTTTTGAATAGGTATTTGAGAGTACAATGACTCTAAAAAAACATCTTATGGACATCTGTGCTTTAATGCAGTATTTCCTGTCAGACTGATCGGAATCTTATTTCTTTTAAATAAATTATAATGTTATGCAATGACTCATTAGTTGATAAGGTTAATGGCTGAAAATAATATCACTACATTTGTTTTAGGGTTCCGTACCCGAACAGTCCAAACGGAACCCTATTGACGTGTCACACAATTTTGTTCCGAAGAATTTTTTAAGTTCCCATTGACTGAATGAACTTGAAATTTGGTGATAATGTTTTTTATTGCGTAAATATAACTAAAATAAAATACGATTTTTCTTTGGTACGGAACCCTAAATCTGCGTCCGAAGTCCGAAGCGCACCTGACCAGTTTTTTAAGAACTGTTGCTATTTATACACTTTATGATCCAAGATTACCTTGAAATTCAGCTTCTTTACTAATAAATTTGAATTCATTGCCATCAACTCAAATAAAGACTTTAGCGTAATGTATTTTAAGTGGACTTTTAAGTAATCAACACAACACCTGCGCCCTCTAGTCGATCATTCTTCCATACAAATGTAGTCTGGCGATAACTCCACTGTTTGACGATGTACGTTCAAAATAAAAAAAATATATCAATTTGTCTCATCATTACCTAGCCCTGTATGGAAACAAAAAAAAATAAGTATTTGAAAGTTATGAGCGTCGAAAGTAATTAATTAATTTCAACACTAATTTTATAAATACCATAAGAAGAAGGAAAATTGCAAAACAGCCACCATACAGGGATAGATTAGAAGTTCAACAATGCAAATAATTTTATTTTGAAAATATACATTTAGTAGTTTTTTCATGATATCTAGACTCCCAAAGGTCTGTTTATAAAATTTCGCGCGCTCGTTTTCGTCCTAAATCATCATCCATTTCGCTACAAACTTCCAAAAGTGCTAATTCGTACGCGAACTAACTTCTTACTTGCTCATCACAGCATCTATCTATTTCCTACGTGTTGTCGGATAAGATAGCATGCATTTTAACTCCGCGCACAAAATAGTTCGTGCCGTCGACTTGGGCAACCTTAAACACAAACGCTGTTGACGTGGCTGAATTCTAGTTAAAACACGTTTGATTTTGAAATCATTGATAAATTAAAGAAGACTTTAAAAATGCTCTAAAAACTATGGGTTGTAAAGCAATTTTAACTTTGTTTCGTATAACATAGAGTTTGTTATTCCTAAATTCAAATATATATGCCCTATTTCCCAGGTATACGGCTCAGCAGTAACATTCTACGAGAGCTTCCCCCACTCGCAGCTAACAGAGTACCAGAAGGAACAACTAGGCTGGCGGGAAGGAGCATCGCATAGTACGCATTCGGTGTACGCGATCAAATGTATCTGTCTACTGTCTCGATGGCCTTTCAGCGACACATTTGAGAGATGGCTGCTGTATATACTCGTAAGTATGAGCACAGTTTGTTTGTAAAGTCTGCATATAAAGTCAAAGCCAAACCACAGAATACTTTAGAAAAGGCTAGTCGTTGGCAAGGTGTTAATTCTACCTAATTTACAGTGGCACTTTCCTAATAAATCTGACAGGACAGAGAAATGTTCAGATGTATGACAGTTGTCAGTTAAAAGAGCAGAGCTTGTAACTTGAACTGCGGTGTGCATTTGGGAAACCGGCCCTTGTGTGCAATCCTAGGCATAAAAGCTTCTCATTCTTGATTTCTGAAGGTTAATAAGCTATGTTTTATGCGCCGTTTATGATTAACTATTTACTACATGAAATATTGTTCTTACAGGAAATGTCATGGAGTCAAGAACCGTTAAATATACCAGTAGAAAGGTATATAACTCATTTAATAGAAGAAGTGCCCTTCCCGGAACCAAGACTACTTTTACAAGTAAGTCAATCGACCTTTGTCTTAAAAACAAGTACATCGCCTAAGCAACATATAAATAATTTGTACGATGGGTCGCACGTCTCCCACTTTTCACATCCGACTCGAAGGACCAATTTCCGTGATAGGTCGCATAGTGGAACATCGAGATTTAGAACAAGTTTGAATTTGTAAAGCGTCATCTCTGTGACTAATAAATAATATACATGTGTGAAAGTTTCTTTGCGTCTTGCATGTCCTTAGCTTGATGCCCATATGGTATAGTTATTTATGCTACAAGTGTGGAAGGTAGGTGATGCCCGATGAGTGAATAAATCGACATGAGTCAGGAATCATCTTACGTACATGTAACATACAACATTTTACTTACTATGCATTGTGCGAGGAAATAAAAAAATATATCTGAACCAAGCAAGAAATTAATAAAATGGCGGACTTATTCAAGCGCGCTCAGCATATCCACAGATTAACTAATAGTTCCTCGGGCATATCTACTGTGCATGTGCAAATAGCTGTCACGTCGTAACGCAAAAAGGCACGAGCAAAATATACGTTCTGCCAAACATATTTTATGAATATTTAAAATTTATTTATTAATCAAATTTATTGATAAAACTAGAGTAATTAAAATTGCCTATAATGAAGTATTAGTTATATTTTACGTTTTATATGATTGATAATCTATACTTAACTAATTTGTAAAACTTTTCTCATATAATAAAAACTCTATGCTGACGGTGGATTAAAAAATGCTTTGAAAACGCTCTTTTCGAGGACATGCATTGTAAAGTAATTAACCGATTGCGAACCCATGTATACCTCTGCAAACATAATTCTTAAATCGATCCATTTAACACCCACGGCGAGTGCGACGTTTCTTATCAACAATATCCCATTTGCTGGAGTGCCCCAATGTCCGTTCATTTGCACTCTTGATGATCTGAACAAAGCCTTCGACGTGGCTACATACTGGGCCCGAACAGTATAATTAGCTTGATGTGGCGATGACATATTTACTGTAACCTTTTCATTACTTATTTTATACTTTTAAATAATGTTTACTGTATTCCATCAGTTATCGCCAACAAATCAACACGATCGAGTAATAGTAACACGTCGCGATGACCAGCCTCTCGTCCGCAGCGGGGCTAGCTTCAGACAACTACTGCTCAACTTGGGACCCGACAACTGCCTGCTAGTGCTAGCGCTAGCTATCACTGAACAGAAAGTACTTATACACTCGCTCAGGTAAAACAATAATCATTCGTTTTAGAAATAACTGCCTTGTATAACAGGCACAGTAAATTAATATACAAACAGTATGGAAACTACCTACAAACGCTCGAAACGGCACACTCACACAAACATACGCACCGACGAGACAACTCGGGCACTTCTGCGGTGCTGTCAGTACTGAGCACCGCGACGCGACGAGTGGTCACGTATGTTTGTGTGAGTGTGCCGTTTCGAGCGTTTGTAGGTAGTTTCCATACTGTTTGTATATTTATACGAGATACAGGAGTGACAAGACATGAAATCTACTAGATACTAACCCGTGCTCTAACAGCACGAGTTTCAAACAGCTTTTAGGTACTTTTTCTAATCCTTATGATTATTTTTTGCAGGCCTGATACTTTAACAGCAGTTTCGGAAGCAGTCTCAAGTCTTCTATTCCCGTTCAAATGGCAATGTCCTTACATACCGTTGTGTCCATTAGGTAAGTTAAACTTTCAGAAAACAATGAATTATCAGCTTCATGTGCTGTGATTTAGGGTTCAAAATAATACCAATTATTTGCGAATGTTCCAGGTTTAGCAGAAGTATTACACGCTCCGTTACCGTATTTAATTGGAGTTGACTCAAGGTTTTTTGATCTCTACGAACCCCCACCAGATGTGACTTGTGTTGATTTAGACACCAATAATATTACTGTGAGTATTTATAGAATCAATATAAATTATTACTAAAATCTAGAAATATATTGTTAATTAAACAAGAACATACATTTTTAGGGTTCCGTACCCAAAGGGTAAAAACGGACCCTATTACTGAGACTTCGCGGTCCGTCTGTCTGTCTGTCTGTCACCAGGCTGTATCTCATGAACCGTGATAGCTAGACAGTTGAAATTATCACAGGTGATGTATTTCTGTTGCCGCTATAACAACAAATACTAAAAACAAAATAAATTAAATATTTAAGTGGGGCTCCCATACAACAAACGTGATTTTTGTTCCGTTTTTTTGCGATAATGGTACGGAACCCTTCGTGCGCGAGTCCGACTCGCACTTGGCCGGTTTTTTTATGATCCTCTCTAGATAATCTTAATATTTCACAAAACTCAAAACAAATCGACGCTTATCACGCCATCTAGTGCAATTTATTTGAACCAAATTTTCTTTCGTCGCGTTGTGTGCCCGCGATTCGGGCAATTTTCTTGTTAAAATTCTGTTTTATTATTTTCAGATTTGTGAAACACAAAGGCATATATCTCTAAAATTACTACCGAAGCGTCAAGCGAGAGCACTTAGACAGACTCTAGACTTACTCTATGGAAATATTAGGCCAGCTTCACCTGTTCATCATGCAAGCGAAGCTAAATACAATGGAGAACCTACTACTAGTTTAGACAGGGATTTTCAGAAGAGGAAAAAGGAGGTAACAAATTAATTATATTTAATGAAAGACACCTCTGTGTGCGCCGCTTGGTCGATATTGAACCACTCATATTTCGATATTAGCCGAACTTCTGTTACAAACAAGAAATCTCATTGGTTAAAAGTGCCAAAGATTAGGGACACGAAAAAAGTATCGATACTTTGTGGTATCGAGTACATTTCCATTCGATACCGATACTTTTGAACTCGATACTTTGCATTCGATACTCAATGGGTACTTTTTGGCAGGCATCGTATCAAATAAGGAATTACCCAAGGGTAATCTTAGAAATTACCCATTTAAAACTTGCAACATTACGGCTTATGTTTATGGCAACGTCATCTAGTTTAATCGTTCTGAACCTTCTAAAACATTACATCGATATTTGCTCGAAATCGTTCCTTCCGTTCACAGTTAAATTCCTAACCTAAAAATTTAATTTTGTTTCTATTTTATTTTAATTTTTGTAGTTACAGTTGTTTTTACTATTATTGTATTAAATTTTTGTACCAATACCATTTGTTTTTTCAAGTCCTGGCCTACTGAAGTTAAACTAACGTTATTTACTGACTGATATTGACCTATGCTCTATGCGCATTAGGGGCCCTAAGAAAAGTACTCCATACCTTGAAGTATCGATACTTTTATGAGTACGTTTTTTTTTTTCGGTACTGCTCATGAGTACAGTATAGATACTTTCTATTTGATACCGTGTCCATACCAAAGACCTCATTATCCCTTAATACCCTTGCAAAAATTAAACTCTTAATGCTACACTTAAAACTATGATGACTTGGGACACTTTTTATACGACATCAGAGGCAACTAAAAAGGCTTGAATTAACTTAAGTACCTGGGCGACCGAGCTCTGCTCGGGTGGAAATAGAGAAAAAACTTTTTCAATACAGTTGTTAAACATGGCGTACTTTCAGAGGCTATAATTATGATTCGAAAATTAAATCTTATGCATAGGCATCTTTCTGTTACGCGGTCGTGACTTTTGTTTACGAGCTCGATCATTAGTTTTGCAGTTTAGTTTTAAATTTATAAGTCAATTTAAAAAGTTTAGTAGCAAAGAGTTTTCATAAATAGAATAAAATGGGATAGATTTTATACGAGGAAAAATAAATAATTCCGTACGTTTTAGCATTTAATTCTCAAAAGTTTTTTAAATGGTTTTAAAATATATTTAATTACCAGTTTCAATTTAATTATTTTCACATCAACATTTGTCAAAAATCGAATAGGCTGTGTAGGCTGTTTTCGTTGTAAGAAAAATATGTCCAGTTGTAAGAACGCGCGAAACTTTTATTTTTTTGTGAATTAACAAAAATAATTCTTTGATTTGTTTTTACTATTGCCCACAACTGTATTGAAAAATATCTTGTGATACACGGGCGTGTAGATTATTGCAAACTCGTGTCATTAAAAACCCTCGCCTACGGCTCGGGCTTGTGACAGCTCGTTTGCAATAACCTACTTTCCACCCTTGTATCACAATGTACTATTTCTAATAATGAAACCTAGCTAGTTCGATTTATCGCCCCCGAAAGGCCTACTAAATTTCACGAAAATCGTTGGAGCTGTTTCCGAGATTCAGATTATATATATACAAGAATTGCTTATTTAAAGGTATTAGATTTGTCCCCTAGATGGAGCAGACGGCGTCCACAGAAGTAGCGGACGGTCTTGAACTTCACACCTCTACAAAATGTGCTAATATTAACCCTTATTTTTCAGCAAGCCTTAGAGCTTAAAATCCAAGAAGCGTTCCTGCGTTTCATGGCAGTAACACTACAAGGATATAGGAACTATCTCATACCTATCACGAAGGCGCCTACTGTTGGCACCACGGACCCACATGCGCTGTTCCATATGGATGCCTTTATGAGGTCCAGGGATAAGGTAAGGAAATACTTAATGGCGTGTGATTTAATAATAAAGCTGCAGTTTGAATAATACTTAGAACAAGCGCCTCAAATATTACAAAAGTGAAGATCACTTTTGTAATATTTGAGGAGCTTGTTCTAAGTATTATTCATAACAAGAATAGTGTTTACGAGAGCTATCATAATAATAAAAATAAAAAATTGCTATACGGGAAAATGCTTGCTAAAACCCTAAACTAAACTTATTCACTTGTCGCAGATGTGATCATAAAAAGTAACAATGAGGAAACATGATTCTCTGTATCTATAGATTTTCTTAATCCCGTTATCGACATAATAACCGAGAGAGACAAAAACTAACTTTTTTGATGTTTTAGTCAACCATTGACAGCAGAAAAATATTTTATCAATCATTATACGTATTGCTCGCGAGTTTTCTCCTTTTGAATGCCCCCAAAAGGATTAAACTCGCGAGCAATCGCATTTGCGCCAATCTATGACGAAATTACATCATCTTTTCACAGACACACCACCGTTTCTACGGCCTAATGATGCGCACACAGATGTTCACACGTTTTATCGAAGAACGATCGTTCGTGTACGAACCCGACCAGGGACTAACGTTCTTCGACGAGTGCATAGAAAGGGTGGCCGCTGGTGACGAACAGCTGTTGGGAATGGACACCAGTAATGTGTCGGAGAGAACCGCTTTTGTATTGCCGCCTGATCCACCTGATCCGGGTAAGCCATTGACTTCTTATATTATTTTAAATTAGCTGACCTAACAATGTCCAAATTTTTGAGTTTATACAAAAATCCCATGGAAATTACCTTTTTCAAATTTTACTGGGTCTTATTTCCTTTTTAAATCTAATTCAAACTTTTAGGCACATTTTTAACCAAAAATTTACCAAATCAATACCGCCGTTCTCAAGTGTTGCACTTAGCAACGAACGATATAACTTTTGGGCTTGGAGCTTCATATTCTTCTCTTTCGAAAAAATATTAATAGCACATGGCGCGGTATAGTTCTCGCCAAACTTCTTGTCCGCCCTGAAGTTGGCTACAGTGGCTGCGCAGTAGTAAATCTCATACTAAAACAGCACCGATCCGTGCCTTGTGCATTTGAAAGCCAACATCAGGGCGGCTCAGAAACTTGGCGAGAACTATACACGGATACACGTTCATTGCGCCAAACGTTCACGTGTCTAATATTTTGAAGCTCAGCAACCTTTAAGTGAATTGGATTGCTTGTGATGCATAAATAATCTTATTTTAAATGTTTCACTTATTTCCAGAGACAACATACAAATACGAACGTTTCAATCTGGACGAGAAAGTCATTCAGTGGTGCGGCGGCAGAGCTCGCGCAGCAGCTTTACACGCGCTACCACCCGCCGCGCTGCACTCCGCTGAGTCGCTCAATGACGCCGAGCCTATGGCGAGGAGGACAAAGCACGAGATAGCGGCGGCACAGAGGTAACTAATAATAATATTATTGATTTCAATTTACAAATATACTAGCTTCTGCCAGTGGCTTGGCCCGCGTGAAAGTCGAAAATTATCCCGAGGGAACATATTCCCGGCATAAAAAGTATCCTAGGTGCTATGCCTGACTATAATCTATCTCTGTGTCAATTTCATCCAGATCCGTTCAGCCGTGATGAAGTAACAAATACACTCACAAACCACATGGCCTTTATTATATTAGTGTGATTGGCTTTGCTCGCGTGACTGTCGACATGTAGGATGTGGACGTCAACGCTGTTCTATGCTTGAAGCTGCTTATCGTACTAAGCAAGGCTTAAAGTAGCTAGGAGGGGAAATAGGCGGTAGTGGAATGCTGGATATACGTACCACCTAAACTTTAGGCCTAAATAGTCTCCACAAGCAAAAAAACTCTTAAGAGAACCCGTAGCAAGTCGCAAGTGCAAAGAGCTGCGATGCACAGTGTTTTATAGACCCAAAAAAAGTGACATCGGCTTTTTATTGGCTACTTCTACTTAATAGTTTATTACAAATGCACGAGTAGAACTCCCATGTGTCAATTTTGTGTCGTTGATTTTTAAAAAAATCGTAAAGTTTTCGTCGACCTTGAAGCCCAAAAGACCAAAAAAAATTCGTAAAAAATAAACTGTACATAATTGAGCTTTATTCTTAATGCAGATTTATTAAGGAATTTAAGGAGAAAATTATCCCGTAATTATGTAATCAAAAACGATAATAGAACACACGAAAAAAAATGTTTTACCGAAATCACTATTTATTTTTTTATTCATATTCTAGCTCGAAGTAGAACCTCTGTCTGGTACAAATAGATTGCTTATACTAAGGTTTATCACCCATAAAAATATTACTTTCAACTTGGGCCTAGGTTTTGAGAAAATGATTTTTATGTACCGAGGTCAAAATTCCAAATTTAGGGGTGTCACAAAGGTCAATTAATATTGGCGTTTTATAATCAACTAAAGTTAATTATGATTTAGTTTAAAAGTATTTATGACTTATCGATCAAAGTGCACGTTGCAGATATAGTCTATTGAATCGTAAACAACAACACCCATGATAACAGATAGGTTAAGTAGAAGGTAATCGCGGGGACTCCTGTGTATATAGATAGACAGGGATCGATTTTACTAGAGTGAATTTTAACAAAGTGTGAAAATGTAGTGTAGTATAAGGAATCTGTTTGTACCAGACAGAGGTTCTACTTCGAGCTAGAATATGAATAAAAAAATAAATACTGATTTCGGTAAAACATTTTTTTTTTGCGAGTTCTATTATCGTTTTTGATTATTTAAACACGGCATAATTTTCTCCTTGACTTGCTTAATAAAACTGTAATACGAAAAAAATTCAATTGTGTACAGTTTTTTTTATACGATTTTTTTTTGTTCTTTTGACCTTAAAGGTCACAAAAACTTTGCGATTTTTAAAAAAATCAGGTATTCAAAATTGGCACATGGGAGTTCTACTCGTGCATTTGTAATGAACTCTTAAGAAGAAATAGCCAATAAAAAGCCGATGTCACTTTTTTTGGGTCTATAAAACACTGTGCGATGTGATGAACTCTCAATTTATAAGTGCATTTTGCATTCAAGAAGCCTGCAGTATTATGACAAATTAAAAATAATATTTGATGTACTTTCGTTGTAGTATCGTAGTATCTGAATTTACTTATTTCTCCCCAGATTAGCCCGCAAGGCCTGTTTATCAGCGGAAGCGTGGGCCAAGTGTCTGCTGGGAGCCTGCTACTCACTGTACTTCTTATCGCTACCGTGCCGCATGATGCTGAACAGAGGAAAAGAACATGCGACGTTGAGAGCTGCGTACGAGTTGTTAGAAAGAGCTACGAAGTTAAAAGTACCTTGTGATGAAGTAAGTTTTCGAGTTTCTCATCAAAATCACCATTACAGCCGAAAGACGTCCATTGCTGAATAGGTCTGTCTATATTCAGCAATGGACGTCTCCCAAGTAACATCGACCGGTCCCCGGATTCCCGCAATCTTAACTACGTCATCGGCCCATCTAGTGGGAAGTCATCCTTCGACTTTTAATTTCTTTTAATTTCTCATCGTCGATAAATACTGAAACCAAAAAAAAAATAGCAGGATGAAACCCATTGGAAAAGGAAGAGAATGTAATAAAAATTAAATGAAAAATAATTAAAGGGCGATCTGAGGTCGGGAAGTGGAAGGGGGTGAGTTTTAGGGTAAAAAACGGTTTAACTCGATTTCCGGCAAAACTACAAGTCCTATGGAAAAAAAGTTAAATGGCAAAGTTGTAGGTAATAAAATATTCCACAACTTTTTATCACATAACCTCAAAATTTAAGTGAAATTGCTTTAAAAAATGAAAGATCTATTAACCAATAATGAATTCTCGAACAGCACTTACTTTAGGACGTCCTCAAACGATTTTGATTTGCAAATGAGTATTTGGCAGTAGATCGTTAGAGCGACATTGCTTTGTCCTTAGAAAATTTTGTTATATAGTATTTTAGGATTATCCTGTCGATATTTCTAAGTTGGCAGTCCCTGAATAAACACGCGTGTGATTATATTTTTCACAATATAAGACATTCAGGTCCTATTCCGATATCGATCCTTATAAAGCCCTTATGCTTAAATATTCAATTTTCAGGTTTGTTACCGTGTAATGATGCAGCTATGCGGCAACCACTCATTGCCAGTACTAGCGGTACAGCTATTGTTCCTAATGAAGCGCGCAGGGCTACAACCTAACGCGCTGACGTATGGCTACTATAACCGATGCGTATTGGAAGCCACCTGGCCGCAGGATATGCCCAGGTATGTAACGGACCTAAATGTATGTTATCCATGAATGTTTTCAATTAAAAGTCCTCTTGCTGCGAGTAAGTTCTTAAAGAAAGTTTATAAGCTGGTAGTGACTGCTTGAGCTGTAATACTCCCCAAATATTCAAGTATTTCTGAGAGTGCAGTTCAAAAATCAAACCATGCTTTGATGTTACAGCGACGTCTTAATTGTTTTAAATAGAAAATTAAACAATAATTTTGCTAAATAAAATGTATAATTTTCTGTGCAGTGGAGCGCAACTTCTGTGGAACAAGCTACGCATTGCAGTTGTGGGTGCAGCGTTGTTCCGCAAAGCAGGTGCACAGCGAGCCGGACGCAACCTGCTCAACTCCACGTCAGCTGGCAGTAAGATATCCTTTTCCATTACATCTTCGTTCTTAAACCTCAAAAAACTGCTTTTTAACCCCAACGGAAAAAGAGTGGTGTAATAATTTTGACGTATATACCTGTGTTTTAGTGCCTTTTCAAACGCTCCGGTTTCCGGGTAGCCGGTGCCGGGTAACCGGCGGCGAATGTATAGCCATAAACGCCGGTACGTGTGAAAGCCAACGTACATGGCTAAACACTTCGCCGCCGGTTACCCGGTAGCGGTTACCTGGCAACCGGCGCGTGTGAAAAGGGCTAAGTGTCTGACCGAAGTTCGGTTTCGGTCGAGATTCGGCAAAGAAACGAGTTTCGATTTCGGCGGCAAACTGCTGAAACTACAACCGAAATAGAAACTGCATTCGGGAGTTCTCGCGCTGTGATCGGTTATGTTCGGCGCTTTAAATTCCGTCCAAGCGAGTAAGTGACGAAAACATTTTGCCGCGTCCACAGGCCTAGTCATGTCATGACTAGTATAGACTACTACTATAGCTTGTGTTTGCAGTTCGTTTTGTTTGTTGTGAGTTTTCGTGTGAATTATTTTGAATTCGGTAAGTTTTACTACGTGATATAGCATAAGAAGTAGGTAGAAAACATATAAAAAAATATTCATTATTGTTGCGGACGTAGCGTGATCGCCTTCCCCGAGAAGGGAGGTCGTAAATCTCCTGGATGGCGCGCTGGACGCCCGAAGAACATTGACTCTCAGATTGGATCTGGTAACCTCTGTGGAATGTTGCCTCAGGACTTCTAATCAAGCAGCTGATCAAATCCGGTTCGACAGGACCAATAAATGTTGTGGCGCTTCTTTGAGCCGGATGCAGGGATGATAATGGTTTAATTAAATAAAACACTTCAATTAATTGACACTTGGTACGAATTTAGGGCTCTCAACAAGTAACTACTAATTAAGTTCAAGTGACTTGTTTCTAGTGGCTATGGCCGATGACTACGATTCTATCTTTGGACCGAGGGTGTTTTATACCCTCGGTCGTTACTACTATTGAGAGCCCCGCGATTTTGTGCCGAAAATAATTTTTATTTGCCAAACAAAATCCCTTACCCGACAGTGGGTTTTAGGTCTGTACTATCCCTTCCATGGTGCTATCAACGCCTGGATTTCTGTGTACTGTAGCACAGTAGCACCCCCTATTGGTGTATCTAATCCATATACATTTATATCCAGGCATTGATAGCCGTCCCTAGGCTATATCTATAGAAAAAAGGGACAAGTTCCCTTATTTTCATGTCGGAAAGTTGTATAACAACATCCCTAGCCCAGAAATGTACTATAGGTTGGGGTGACCTGCTGACAAATTCAGCAAGTCGTCTATGGGCGGCTTAAAAAAGCTTATTTTCGGACGTTTATTGTGGGATATCATCCCTTAAATACACGCTCCTTAAAGTTTTAGACAATTTATTCTATTACTTTAATTTCTACTCAGACCATCAAGCTATCACCACCGAATATGGGTGGCCTGGTGGCTGAGGGAGAGCACTTTACAGTTCTAGTGCCTCCATAAGTATATATATACGTTTTGTACATAATGTACCTAAAAAAGTGTTAGTTCGATAGCCAGTCACTCTCTTTGTGTCTAGCTATCTCCTAAACTACTTAACCGATTCTATATTATTATGGGACGACACGATGGCGCGTTTATCGGGCCATCGGGAAGTCCCCGAAAATTCCTTATTTTTGGAAGTCTCAGGGGTGTATAGTCCCTGGGAATGCCAAAAAACGGGCCAAAAATCACAAGTCCAGATTACCATGTCTGGATTTGTGCCTAAACTATATGAGCGATTTTCGCTCTAAAGGGATGGCCTGATAGCTAGTCCAACGGGCCATCCGAAAGTACTTCTATAATAAGTACATCTATTCCCTTCAGGGAGTTATTCGACCTGAAGGGTCTACAAATTTCAACAATTTTGTTTGTTTACATTTTTCCGCGCTGAATATGTCGGAAACTATCCGGGCGATCTTTCTCGTCTAAAGACCGTCTGGAAGCCCCTTCGACGAGCTTTCCAATGGTAGTACTTTTAACAGTACACCTACATATTTTCTAGGTACTTAGGGCACCTAAAAGAATAGTCCCGTCGAAACTCCCATAAACAGCGCGTTTTACACTATATACCGACATGATATCTCAGGTAAATAGGCTTTATATAAAGCAGTACACTAATTCTGAACTGTATATAGGTTTCCCGTCTTGATCTAGGTCCCCCATATGCCCTAAAATGACCTAAATGTCCTAAATTCACTTCCTGAGACATCACGTCAATATTCACATATTAATGGTGGAAACTATACATTTTCCACATTATATCATTCCTATGTACTAAAATTATGTCTAATACATAATATAACCCCTTAAAACATGATTCCAAGCTACCAGAATTTTTGTACGCAAAACGCCAACATATAAAACTACCCGCTGCCATCTGCAGGCTCAGTTGGAAACAAGCGCGCGCAGCGAACGCACGCATTCACATGAAATTGATTTTACGTTTTAAGTATGAAGACTATAATATTTATATATTTCAATGCTTCTATTTTATTAATCCGGTATTACTAAAACCCAATACGCATAAATAAACGTTAAGGACGTTATATTACTACCTTAAAAATGCGATTCAAAATACCATTACAAACCGAGCTTATAAATAGGACCGACGTGTTTACAACATCTTCATTCCTACATGGCGCTCGGGCGTGAGCAGACGTATGACTCTAATACATACTTTATTTACAAAAACCATTCAATTGGTTGGTGACTCTCGTCGCGAACATATCTCCCGCCGTGCAGTGCCGTGCAGGCTCGAAGTGATGTCGGCGCGGCGCTGCACTCCCTTGGTGAGCGACGAGTGGCAGTCTCGGATGCCGTCGCCAGGCTCACCGAAGGATGATCGCCGCCCCGGCGTCTTTGGTTACTGAGGCAGTGGGACGAGTTTCTTCACCGGACGCTTCAGGATGCCGCCAAGTGTGCGCACCTCAGCAGTCCGGGTTTCTCCGTCGATTCCTGGATACACGGCTACAATGCGGCCTCGAGGCCATGTGTTTCGAGGCAGCTGGCCGTCGGCTATCAGGACGGGGTCGCCTACATTAAGTTTGGGCCCACTACTATGTGGCTCCCGCCGGTTTTGGAGCTCAGGCAGGTACTCTCTGACCCAGCGGCTCCAGAACATATCAGCGAGGATCTGTGATCGTCGCCATACTTTCCTGCTGTCTATATCCTGCTCAGTGAATACGCCAGGTGTAGGTAGTCTGGCTGACCCACCGAGCAGGAAGTGGTTCGGTGTGATGGACTCATCATCATCGCTGTCTACTGACACATGTGTCAATGGTCGGCTATTCACAATGTACTCTGCCTCACAAATCAGTGTGGACAACACCTCTTCAGTTGGGTGTTTTTCTATAAGTACATTGTACAGCGTGTTCTTTACGCAGCGGACTAGGCGCTCCCAGGCGCCTCCCATGATGTCCATTTGCTAACTGGACGGTCATTCGATTCAAAATGTCCTCTGCCCTTTTCTCAGGGTCAGAGGCGGGGCGCTGTGGGTTTATGCACAGCGATTCTATAGCGAAAAATTCGCGCAACTGATGATCTAAGTCATCATCAGTTGTTATTCTATGTGTCCTCTGCCCTTTTCTCAGGGTCAGAGGCGGGGCGCTGTGGGTTTATGCACAGCAATTCTATGGCGAAAAATTCGCGCACTTGATGATCTAAGCCATCATCAGTTGTTATTCGATATGTCCTCTGCCCTTTTCTCAGGGTCAGAGGCGGGGCGCTGTGGGTTTATGCACAGCAATTCTATGGCGAAAAATTCGCGCAACTGATGATCTAAGCCATCATCAGTTGTTATTCGATATGTCCTCTGCCCTTTTCTCAGGGTCAGAGGCGGGGCGCTGTGGGTTTATGCACAGCGATTCTATAGCGAAAAATTCGCGTATGCCTTAACATGGCGGTTTCTATATGTCCATTTGCTAACTGGACGGTCA
Organism: Anorthoa munda; assembly: GCA_945859665.1. Classification (NCBI taxonomy): domain Eukaryota; kingdom Metazoa; phylum Arthropoda; class Insecta; order Lepidoptera; family Noctuidae; genus Anorthoa; species Anorthoa munda. The sequence continues at coordinate 19,186,632 of OX243908.1, forward strand.
TTCGATTCAAAATGTCCTCTGCCCTTTTCTCAGGGTCAGAGGCGGGGCGCTGTGGGTTTATGCACAGCATTTCTATGGCGAAAAATTCGCGCAACTGATGATCTAAGCCATCATCAGTTGTTATTCGATATGTCCTCTGCCCTTTTCTCAGGGTCAGAGGCGGGGCGCTGTGGGTTTATGCACAGCGATTCTATAGCGAAAAATTCGCGTATGCCTTAACATGGCGGTTTCTATATGTCCATTTGCTAACTGGACGGTCATTCGATTCAAAATGTCCTCTGCCCTTTTCTCAGGGTCAGAGGCGGGGCGCTGTGGGTTTATGCACAGCATTTCTATGGCGAAAAATTCGCGCAACTGATGATCTAAGTCATCATCAGTTGTTATTCGATATGTCCTCTGCCCTTTTCTCAGGGTCAGAGGCGGGGCGCTGTGGGTTTATGCACAGCATTTCTATGGCGAAAAATTCGCGCAACTGATGATCTAAGTCATCATCAGTTGTTATTCGATATGTCCTCTGCCCTTTTCTCAGGGTCAGAGGCGGGGCGCTGTGGGTTTATGCACAGCATTTCTATGGCGAAAAATTCGCGCAACTGATGATCTAAGTCATCATCAGTTGTTATTCGATATGTCCTCTGCCCTTTTCTCAGGGTCAGAGGCGGGGCGCTGTGGGTTTATGCACAGCATTTCTATGGCAAAAAATTCGCGCAACTGATGATCTAAGTCATCATCAGTTGTTATTCGATATGTCCTCTGCCCTTTTCTCAGGGTCAGAGGCGGGGCGCTGTGGGTTTATGCACAGCGATTCTATGGCGAAAAATTCGCGCAACTGATGATCTAAGCCATCATCAGTTGTTATTCTAGGAGGGCGTATGTCGCCACCTCTCCCGCCGGTCCGATGACCCGGACCGGCACTATCTTGAGGAACGCCTGGCTCGACTGGGTTCTTGCGATCCCTTCAACGTCGGGCCTTCTGGTGGCATCCCTCCTCTTGAGGAACGCCTGGCTCGATTGGGTTCTTGCGATCCCTTCAACGTCGGGCCTTCTGGTGGCATCCCTCCTGGCCACACCGCTTTGACCTGCAAGTGTGGATGTCCTCTGCCCTTTTCTCAGGGTCAGAGGCGGGGCGCTGTGGGTTTATGCACAGCAATTCTATGGCGAAAAATTCGCGCAACTGATAATCTAAGTCATCATCAGTTGTTATTCTAGGAGGGCGTATGTCGCCACCTCTCCCGCCGGTCCGATGACCCGGACCGGCACTATCTTGAGGAACGCCTGGCTCGACTGGGTTCTTGCGATCCCTTCAACATCGGGCCTTCTGGTGGCATCCCTCCTCTTGAGGAATGCCTGGCTCGATTGGGTTCTTGCGATCCCTTCAACATCGGGCCTTCTGGTGGCATCCCTCCTGGCCACACCGCTTTGACCTGCAAGTGTGGTTGCCTTGACGAATGTGTAGGCAGCGAAAGCACAAGTTGTTTTTCTTGGCTAGCTCCCATCTATTTTTCTTCGTGGCCGAGTCATTTTAGTTGACGGCGGACGGCTCTGTTCGATACGGGTGTCACCCCGGGTAGTCATCGGCATGGCTGTACGTCTATCTTCTAAAGTCTTCTCGTTCCGAGAAGGTTTCAATGTTGAGTCTGAAGTTCATTCTATACTGGTTATTTTTCTGGAAACTGCTTGGTCTGTTTCTATTGGTTAATATTCGACGGTCAGAACGTCAACCTATCAGCATGAGTTCCAGTTCAATATTTTTATTGCGACGGTCAGAACGTCTATTTACGACACAAGACCTAATTCCCAAATTTTCCGACGGTCAAAACGTCAGTTTTCAAAAAATTCACCAAGTGGATTGACTATAATTCAATCTCCAAAAATTCAAATCACCAAAAACTCACGGTTGGTGATAAGTCCTTATGAAACTTCAGACATCTGTAGTACACGTTTGTTTTTTCTCAAAACGTGTATCTTCAATACGATTGACGAAAATTCAATCTTCAAAAATTCCCGAAAGCTTAAGGGTTGCTTTCAGTCATAAGCCTTCAGGACATGTTTGTTCAAACATCAAAGCTGCACATCAGTTTCATAAACGCACGTCTTCTATTTGTTTAGACGGGCGCTTAGTATTGAAACGAAATCGCTAAAAACGTAAGGGTAGTTTTCAGCGATAAGCCTTCAGGAACTATTTGCTCGACGTAAAAGACGCAATTCAGGCTTAAAAACGCATATTCTTGGTAAAATTAAACCAGCGTTCAGTTCCAGAACAAATCACTGAGAACATAGGGTGGTTTTCAGCGATAAGTCTTCAGGAACTATTCTTATAGCTTCATAGATGCACATCAGTCTTCATACGGCACTTTTGCAGCTCACAGGAAATATATTCAATCTTCTAACAGTTATTAAAAACAAGAGGGTAGTTCTAATAACTGTCTCCCGGAATTTACCTCTTTGGTCCAGCGGTGGGCTTGGGCACGCAGGATCTATTCTCTGCGGTGCTCGACTTCAATTTGTTTCTTGTGAAATTAATTCGTCAGGAATTCGACAAATTAATTCCACCACTATTTCTTCCCGCTGTCCTGGAGCTGCTTTCCTGGCTTCAATCTTCAGTTTGAAGGCAGCATATTGTGCGGCTGAATTTCCTCTATCCCTGGTGGAACTTCAGTATTTCTTCCCGGTTTTCCAGGTTTCTAAAATCCGGCACAAATTCTATTTAGTGTCGGATTTATTTTATTTTCGACGATTCTTCCTTCTTTTTCTTAGACGTCCTGGAGCTGTTCTTCCAGGTTCCAGGCTGATCAAATCCGGCTCGATTGGACCATTAAATGTTGCGGACGTAGCGTGATCGCCTTCCCCGAGAAGGGAGGTCGTAAATCTCCCGGATGGCGCGCTGGACGCCCGAAGAACATTGACTCTCAGATTGGATCTGGTAACCTCTGTGGAATGTTGCCTCAGGACTTCTAATCAAGCAGCTGATCAAATCCGGTTCGACAGGACCAATAAATGTTGTGGCGCTTCTTTGAGCCGGATGCAGGGATGATAATGGTTTAATTAAATAAAACACTTCAATTAATTGACACTTGGTACGAATTTAGGGCTCTCAACAAGTAACTACTAATTAAGTTCAAGTGACTTGTTTCTAGTGGCTATGGCCGATGACTACGATTCTATCTTTGGACCGAGGGTGTTTTATACCCTCGGTCGTTACTACTATTGAGAGCCCCGCGATTTTGTGCCGAAAATAATTTTTATTTGCCAAACAAAATCCCTTACCCGACAGTGGGTTTTAGGTCTGTACTATCCCTTCCATGGTGCTATCAACGCCTGGATTTCTGTGTACTGTAGCACAGTAGCACCCCCTATTGGTGTATCTAATCCATATACATTTATATCCAGGCATTGATAGCGTCCCTAGGCTATATCTATAGAAAAAAGGGACAAGTTCCCTTATTTTCATGTCGGAAAGTTGTATAACAACATCCCTAGCCCAGAAATGTACTATAGGTTGGGGTGACCTGCTGACAAATTCAGCAAGTCGTCTATGGGCGGCTTAAAAAAGCTTATTTTCGGACGTTTATTGTGGGATATCATCCCTTAAATACACGCTCCTTAAAGTTTTAGACAATTTATTCTATTACTTTAATTTCTACTCAGACCATCCAAGCTATCACCACCGAATATGGGTGGCCTGGTGGCTGAGGGAGAGCACTTTACAGTTCTAGTGCCTCCATAAGTATATATATACGTTTTGTACATAATGTACCTAAAAAAGTGTTAGTTCGATAGCCAGTCACTCTCTTTGTGTCTAGCTATCTCCTAAACTACTTAACCGATTCTATATTATTATGGGACGACACGATGGCGCGTTTATCGGGCCATCGGGAAGTCCCCGAAAATTCCTTATTTTTGGAAGTCTCAGGGGTGTATAGTCCCTGGGAATGCCAAAAAACGGGCCAAAAATCACAAGTCCAGATTACCATGTCTGGATTTGTGCCTAAACTATATGAGCGATTTTCGCTCTAAAGGGATGGCCTGATAGCTAGTCCAACGGGCCATCCGAAAGTACTTCTATAATAAGTACATCTATTCCCTTCAGGGAGTTATTCGACCTGAAGGGTCTACAAATTTCAACAATTTTGTTTGTTTACATTTTTCCGCGCTGAATATGTCGGAAACTATCCGGGCGATCTTTCTCGTCTAAAGACCGTCTGGAAGCCCCTTCGACGAGCTTTCCAATGGTAGTACTTTTAACAGTACACCTACATATTTTCTAGGTACTTAGGGCACCTAAAAGAATAGTCCCGTCGAAACTCCCATAAACAGCGCGTTTTACACTATATACCGACATGATATCTCAGGTAAATAGGCTTTATATAAAGCAGTACACTAATTCTGAACTGTATATAGGTTTCCCGTCTTGATCTAGGTCCCCCATATGCCCTAAAATGACCTAAATGTCCTAAATTCACTTCCTGAGACATCACGTCAATATTCACATATTAATGGTGGAAACTATACATTTTCCACATTATATCATTCCTATGTACTAAAATTATGTCTAATACATAATATAACCCCTTAAAACATGATTCCAAGCTACCAGAATTTTTGTACGCAAAACGCCAACATATAAAACTACCCGCTGCCATCTGCAGGCTCAGTTGGAAACAAGCGCGCGCAGCGAACGCACGCATTCACATGAAATTGATTTTACGTTTTAAGTATGAAGACTATAATATTTATATATTTCAATGCTTCTATTTTATTAATCCGGTATTACTAAAACCCAATACGCATAAATAAACGTTAAGGACGTTATATTACTACCTTAAAAATGCGATTCAAAATACCATTACAAACCGAGCTTATAAATAGGACCGACGTGTTTACAACATCTTCATTCCTACATGGCGCTCGGGCGTGAGCAGACGTATGACTCTAATACATACTTTATTTACAAAAACCATTCAATTGGTTGGTGACTCTCGTCGCGAACATATCTCCCGCCGTGCAGTGCCGTGCAGGCTCGAAGTGATGTCGGCGCGGCGCTGCACTCCCTTGGTGAGCGACGAGTGGCAGTCTCGGATGCCGTCGCCAGGCTCACCGAAGGATGATCGCCGCCCCGGCGTCTTTGGTTACTGAGGCAGTGGGACGAGTTTCTTCACCGGACGCTTCAGGATGCCGCCAAGTGTGCGCACCTCAGCAGTCCGGGTTTCTCCGTCGATTCCTGGATACACGGCTACAATGCGGCCTCGAGGCCATGTGTTTCGAGGCAGCTGGCCGTCGGCTATCAGGACGGGGTCGCCTACATTAAGTTTGGGCCCACTACTATGTGGCTCCCGCCGGTTTTGGAGCTCAGGCAGGTACTCTCTGACCCAGCGGCTCCAGAACATATCAGCGAGGATCTGTGATCGTCGCCATACTTTCCTGCTGTCTATATCCTGCTCAGTGAATACGCCAGGTGTAGGTAGTCTGGCTGACCCACCGAGCAGGAAGTGGTTCGGTGTGATGGACTCATCATCATCGCTGTCTACTGACACATGTGTCAATGGTCGGCTATTCACAATGTACTCTGCCTCACAAATCAGTGTGGACAACACCTCTTCAGTTGGGTGTTTTTCTATAAGTACATTGTACAGCGTGTTCTTTACGCAGCGGACTAGGCGCTCCCAGGCGCCTCCCATGATGTCCATTTGCTAACTGGACGGTCATTCGATTCAAAATGTCCTCTGCCCTTTTCTCAGGGTCAGAGGCGGGGCGCTGTGGGTTTATGCACAGCGATTCTATAGCGAAAAATTCGCGCAACTGATGATCTAAGTCATCATCAGTTGTTATTCTATGTGTCCTCTGCCCTTTTCTCAGGGTCAGAGGCGGGGCGCTGTGGGTTTATGCACAGCAATTCTATGGCGAAAAATTCGCGCACTTGATGATCTAAGCCATCATCAGTTGTTATTCGATATGTCCTCTGCCCTTTTCTCAGGGTCAGAGGCGGGGCGCTGTGGGTTTATGCACAGCAATTCTATGGCGAAAAATTCGCGCAACTGATGATCTAAGCCATCATCAGTTGTTATTCGATATGTCCTCTGCCCTTTTCTCAGGGTCAGAGGCGGGGCGCTGTGGGTTTATGCACAGCGATTCTATAGCGAAAAATTCGCGTATGCCTTAACATGGCGGTTTCTATATGTCCATTTGCTAACTGGACGGTCATTCGATTCAAAATGTCCTCTGCCCTTTTCTCAGGGTCAGAGGCGGGGCGCTGTGGGTTTATGCACAGCATTTCTATGGCGAAAAATTCGCGCAACTGATGATCTAAGCCATCATCAGTTGTTATTCGATATGTCCTCTGCCCTTTTCTCAGGGTCAGAGGCGGGGCGCTGTGGGTTTATGCACAGCGATTCTATAGCGAAAAATTCGCGTATGCCTTAACATGGCGGTTTCTATATGTCCATTTGCTAACTGGACGGTCATTCGATTCAAAATGTCCTCTGCCCTTTTCTCAGGGTCAGAGGCGGGGCGCTGTGGGTTTATGCACAGCATTTCTATGGCGAAAAATTCGCGCAACTGATGATCTAAGTCATCATCAGTTGTTATTCGATATGTCCTCTGCCCTTTTCTCAGGGTCAGAGGCGGGGCGCTGTGGGTTTATGCACAGCATTTCTATGGCGAAAAATTCGCGCAACTGATGATCTAAGTCATCATCAGTTGTTATTCGATATGTCCTCTGCCCTTTTCTCAGGGTCAGAGGCGGGGCGCTGTGGGTTTATGCACAGCATTTCTATGGCGAAAAATTCGCGCAACTGATGATCTAAGTCATCATCAGTTGTTATTCGATATGTCCTCTGCCCTTTTCTCAGGGTCAGAGGCGGGGCGCTGTGGGTTTATGCACAGCATTTCTATGGCAAAAAATTCGCGCAACTGATGATCTAAGTCATCATCAGTTGTTATTCGATATGTCCTCTGCCCTTTTCTCAGGGTCAGAGGCGGGGCGCTGTGGGTTTATGCACAGCGATTCTATGGCGAAAAATTCGCGCAACTGATGATCTAAGCCATCATCAGTTGTTATTCTAGGAGGGCGTATGTCGCCACCTCTCCCGCCGGTCCGATGACCCGGACCGGCACTATCTTGAGGAACGCCTGGCTCGACTGGGTTCTTGCGATCCCTTCAACGTCGGGCCTTCTGGTGGCATCCCTCCTCTTGAGGAACGCCTGGCTCGATTGGGTTCTTGCGATCCCTTCAACGTCGGGCCTTCTGGTGGCATCCCTCCTGGCCACACCGCTTTGACCTGCAAGTGTGGATGTCCTCTGCCCTTTTCTCAGGGTCAGAGGCGGGGCGCTGTGGGTTTATGCACAGCAATTCTATGGCGAAAAATTCGCGCAACTGATAATCTAAGTCATCATCAGTTGTTATTCTAGGAGGGCGTATGTCGCCACCTCTCCCGCCGGTCCGATGACCCGGACCGGCACTATCTTGAGGAACGCCTGGCTCGACTGGGTTCTTGCGATCCCTTCAACATCGGGCCTTCTGGTGGCATCCCTCCTCTTGAGGAATGCCTGGCTCGATTGGGTTCTTGCGATCCCTTCAACATCGGGCCTTCTGGTGGCATCCCTCCTGGCCACACCGCTTTGACCTGCAAGTGTGGTTGCCTTGACGAATGTGTAGGCAGCGAAAGCACAAGTTGTTTTTCTTGGCTAGCTCCCATCTATTTTTCTTCGTGGCCGAGTCATTTTAGTTGACGGCGGACGGCTCTGTTCGATACGGGTGTCACCCCGGGTAGTCATCGGCATGGCTGTACGTCTATCTTCTAAAGTCTTCTCGTTCCGAGAAGGTTTCAATGTTGAGTCTGAAGTTCATTCTATACTGGTTATTTTTCTGGAAACTGCTTGGTCTGTTTCTATTGGTTAATATTCGACGGTCAGAACGTCAACCTATCAGCATGAGTTCCAGTTCAATATTTTTATTGCGACGGTCAGAACGTCTATTTACGACACAAGACCTAATTCCCAAATTTTCCGACGGTCAAAACGTCAGTTTTCAAAAAATTCACCAAGTGGATTGACTATAATTCAATCTCCAAAAATTCAAATCACCAAAAACTCACGGTTGGTGATAAGTCCTTATGAAACTTCAGACATCTGTAGTACACGTTTGTTTTTTCTCAAAACGTGTATCTTCAATACGATTGACGAAAATTCAATCTTCAAAAATTCCCGAAAGCTTAAGGGTTGCTTTCAGTCATAAGCCTTCAGGACATGTTTGTTCAAACATCAAAGCTGCACATCAGTTTCATAAACGCACGTCTTCTATTTGTTTAGACGGGCGCTTAGTATTGAAACGAAATCGCTAAAAACGTAAGGGTAGTTTTCAGCGATAAGCCTTCAGGAACTATTTGCTCGACGTAAAAGACGCAATTCAGGCTTAAAAACGCATATTCTTGGTAAAATTAAACCAGCGTTCAGTTCCAGAACAAATCACTGAGAACATAGGGTGGTTTTCAGCGATAAGTCTTCAGGAACTATTCTTATAGCTTCATAGATGCACATCAGTCTTCATACGGCACTTTTGCAGCTCACAGGAAATATATTCAATCTTCTAACAGTTATTAAAAACAAGAGGGTAGTTCTAATAACTGTCTCCCGGAATTTACCTCTTTGGTCCAGCGGTGGGCTTGGGCACGCAGGATCTATTCTCTGCGGTGCTCGACTTCAATTTGTTTCTTGTGAAATTAATTCGTCAGGAATTCGACAAATTAATTCCACCACTATTTCTTCCCGCTGTCCTGGAGCTGCTTTCCTGGCTTCAATCTTCAGTTTGAAGGCAGCATATTGTGCGGCTGAATTTCCTCTATCCCTGGTGGAACTTCAGTATTTCTTCCCGGTTTTCCAGGTTTCTAAAATCCGGCACAAATTCTATTTAGTGTCGGATTTATTTTATTTTCGACGATTCTTCCTTCTTTTTCTTAGACGTCCTGGAGCTGTTCTTCCAGGTTCCAGGCTGATCAAATCCGGCTCGATTGGACCATTAAATGTTGCGGACGTAGCGTGATCGCCTTCCCCGAGAAGGGAGGTCGTAAATCTCCCGGATGGCGCGCTGGACGCCCGAAGAACATTGACTCTCAGATTGGATCTGGTAACCTCTGTGGAATGTTGCCTCAGGACTTCTAATCAAGCAGCTGATCAAATCCGGTTCGACAGGACCAATAAATGTTGTGGCGCTTCTTTGAGCCGGATGCAGGGATGATAATGGTTTAATTAAATAAAACACTTCAATTAATTGACACTTGGTACGAATTTAGGGCTCTCAACAAGTAACTACTAATTAAGTTCAAGTGACTTGTTTCTAGTGGCTATGGCCGATGACTACGATTCTATCTTTGGACCGAGGGTGTTTTATACCCTCGGTCGTTACTACTATTGAGAGCCCCGCGATTTTGTGCCGAAAATAATTTTTATTTGCCAAACAAAATCCCTTACCCGACAGTGGGTTTTAGGTCTGTACTATCCCTTCCATGGTGCTATCAACGCCTGGATTTCTGTGTACTGTAGCACAGTAGCACCCCCTATTGGTGTATCTAATCCATATACATTTATATCCAGGCATTGATAGCGTCCCTAGGCTATATCTATAGAAAAAAGGGACAAGTTCCCTTATTTTCATGTCGGAAAGTTGTATAACAACATCCCTAGCCCAGAAATGTACTATAGGTTGGGGTGACCTGCTGACAAATTCAGCAAGTCGTCTATGGGCGGCTTAAAAAAGCTTATTTTCGGACGTTTATTGTGGGATATCATCCCTTAAATACACGCTCCTTAAAGTTTTAGACAATTTATTCTATTACTTTAATTTCTACTCAGACCATCCAAGCTATCACCACCGAATATGGGTGGCCTGGTGGCTGAGGGAGAGCACTTTACAGTTCTAGTGCCTCCATAAGTATATATATACGTTTTGTACATAATGTACCTAAAAAAGTGTTAGTTCGATAGCCAGTCACTCTCTTTGTGTCTAGCTATCTCCTAAACTACTTAACCGATTCTATATTATTATGGGACGACACGATGGCGCGTTTATCGGGCCATCGGGAAGTCCCCGAAAATTCCTTATTTTTGGAAGTCTCAGGGGTGTATAGTCCCTGGGAATGCCAAAAAACGGGCCAAAAATCACAAGTCCAGATTACCATGTCTGGATTTGTGCCTAAACTATATGAGCGATTTTCGCTCTAAAGGGATGGCCTGATAGCTAGTCCAACGGGCCATCCGAAAGTACTTCTATAATAAGTACATCTATTCCCTTCAGGGAGTTATTCGACCTGAAGGGTCTACAAATTTCAACAATTTTGTTTGTTTACATTTTTCCGCGCTGAATATGTCGGAAACTATCCGGGCGATCTTTCTCGTCTAAAGACCGTCTGGAAGCCCCTTCGACGAGCTTTCCAATGGTAGTACTTTTAACAGTACACCTACATATTTTCTAGGTACTTAGGGCACCTAAAAGAATAGTCCCGTCGAAACTCCCATAAACAGCGCGTTTTACACTATATACCGACATGATATCTCAGGTAAATAGGCTTTATATAAAGCAGTACACTAATTCTGAACTGTATATAGGTTTCCCGTCTTGATCTAGGTCCCCCATATGCCCTAAAATGACCTAAATGTCCTAAATTCACTTCCTGAGACATCACGTCAATATTCACATATTAATGGTGGAAACTATACATTTTCCACATTATATCATTCCTATGTACTAAAATTATGTCTAATACATAATATAACCCCTTAAAACATGATTCCAAGCTACCAGAATTTTTGTACGCAAAACGCCAACATATAAAACTACCCGCTGCCATCTGCAGGCTCAGTTGGAAACAAGCGCGCGCAGCGAACGCACGCATTCACATGAAATTGATTTTACGTTTTAAGTATGAAGACTATAATATTTATATATTTCAATGCTTCTATTTTATTAATCCGGTATTACTAAAACCCAATACGCATAAATAAACGTTAAGGACGTTATATTACTACCTTAAAAATGCGATTCAAAATACCATTACAAACCGAGCTTATAAATAGGACCGACGTGTTTACAACATCTTCATTCCTACATGGCGCTCGGGCGTGAGCAGACGTATGACTCTAATACATACTTTATTTACAAAAACCATTCAATTGGTTGGTGACTCTCGTCGCGAACATATCTCCCGCCGTGCAGTGCCGTGCAGGCTCGAAGTGATGTCGGCGCGGCGCTGCACTCCCTTGGTGAGCGACGAGTGGCAGTCTCGGATGCCGTCGCCAGGCTCACCGAAGGATGATCGCCGCCCCGGCGTCTTTGGTTACTGAGGCAGTGGGACGAGTTTCTTCACCGGACGCTTCAGGATGCCGCCAAGTGTGCGCACCTCAGCAGTCCGGGTTTCTCCGTCGATTCCTGGATACACGGCTACAATGCGGCCTCGAGGCCATGTGTTTCGAGGCAGCTGGCCGTCGGCTATCAGGACGGGGTCGCCTACATTAAGTTTGGGCCCACTACTATGTGGCTCCCGCCGGTTTTGGAGCTCAGGCAGGTACTCTCTGACCCAGCGGCTCCAGAACATATCAGCGAGGATCTGTGATCGTCGCCATACTTTCCTGCTGTCTATATCCTGCTCAGTGAATACGCCAGGTGTAGGTAGTCTGGCTGACCCACCGAGCAGGAAGTGGTTCGGTGTGATGGACTCATCATCATCGCTGTCTACTGACACATGTGTCAATGGTCGGCTATTCACAATGTACTCTGCCTCACAAATCAGTGTGGACAACACCTCTTCAGTTGGGTGTTTTTCTATAAGTACATTGTACAGCGTGTTCTTTACGCAGCGGACTAGGCGCTCCCAGGCGCCTCCCATGATGTCCATTTGCTAACTGGACGGTCATTCGATTCAAAATGTCCTCTGCCCTTTTCTCAGGGTCAGAGGCGGGGCGCTGTGGGTTTATGCACAGCGATTCTATAGCGAAAAATTCGCGCAACTGATGATCTAAGTCATCATCAGTTGTTATTCTATGTGTCCTCTGCCCTTTTCTCAGGGTCAGAGGCGGGGCGCTGTGGGTTTATGCACAGCAATTCTATGGCGAAAAATTCGCGCACTTGATGATCTAAGCCATCATCAGTTGTTATTCGATATGTCCTCTGCCCTTTTCTCAGGGTCAGAGGCGGGGCGCTGTGGGTTTATGCACAGCAATTCTATGGCGAAAAATTCGCGCAACTGATGATCTAAGCCATCATCAGTTGTTATTCGATATGTCCTCTGCCCTTTTCTCAGGGTCAGAGGCGGGGCGCTGTGGGTTTATGCACAGCGATTCTATAGCGAAAAATTCGCGTATGCCTTAACATGGCGGTTTCTATATGTCCATTTGCTAACTGGACGGTCATTCGATTCAAAATGTCCTCTGCCCTTTTCTCAGGGTCAGAGGCGGGGCGCTGTGGGTTTATGCACAGCATTTCTATGGCGAAAAATTCGCGCAACTGATGATCTAAGCCATCATCAGTTGTTATTCGATATGTCCTCTGCCCTTTTCTCAGGGTCAGAGGCGGGGCGCTGTGGGTTTATGCACAGCGATTCTATAGCGAAAAATTCGCGTATGCCTTAACATGGCGGTTTCTATATGTCCATTTGCTAACTGGACGGTCATTCGATTCAAAATGTCCTCTGCCCTTTTCTCAGGGTCAGAGGCGGGGCGCTGTGGGTTTATGCACAGCATTTCTATGGCGAAAAATTCGCGCAACTGATGATCTAAGTCATCATCAGTTGTTATTCGATATGTCCTCTGCCCTTTTCTCAGGGTCAGAGGCGGGGCGCTGTGGGTTTATGCACAGCATTTCTATGGCGAAAAATTCGCGCAACTGATGATCTAAGTCATCATCAGTTGTTATTCGATATGTCCTCTGCCCTTTTCTCAGGGTCAGAGGCGGGGCGCTGTGGGTTTATGCACAGCATTTCTATGGCGAAAAATTCGCGCAACTGATGATCTAAGTCATCATCAGTTGTTATTCGATATGTCCTCTGCCCTTTTCTCAGGGTCAGAGGCGGGGCGCTGTGGGTTTATGCACAGCATTTCTATGGCAAAAAATTCGCGCAACTGATGATCTAAGTCATCATCAGTTGTTATTCGATATGTCCTCTGCCCTTTTCTCAGGGTCAGAGGCGGGGCGCTGTGGGTTTATGCACAGCGATTCTATGGCGAAAAATTCGCGCAACTGATGATCTAAGCCATCATCAGTTGTTATTCTAGGAGGGCGTATGTCGCCACCTCTCCCGCCGGTCCGATGACCCGGACCGGCACTATCTTGAGGAACGCCTGGCTCGACTGGGTTCTTGCGATCCCTTCAACGTCGGGCCTTCTGGTGGCATCCCTCCTCTTGAGGAACGCCTGGCTCGATTGGGTTCTTGCGATCCCTTCAACGTCGGGCCTTCTGGTGGCATCCCTCCTGGCCACACCGCTTTGACCTGCAAGTGTGGATGTCCTCTGCCCTTTTCTCAGGGTCAGAGGCGGGGCGCTGTGGGTTTATGCACAGCAATTCTATGGCGAAAAATTCGCGCAACTGATAATCTAAGTCATCATCAGTTGTTATTCTAGGAGGGCGTATGTCGCCACCTCTCCCGCCGGTCCGATGACCCGGACCGGCACTATCTTGAGGAACGCCTGGCTCGACTGGGTTCTTGCGATCCCTTCAACATCGGGCCTTCTGGTGGCATCCCTCCTCTTGAGGAATGCCTGGCTCGATTGGGTTCTTGCGATCCCTTCAACATCGGGCCTTCTGGTGGCATCCCTCCTGGCCACACCGCTTTGACCTGCAAGTGTGGTTGCCTTGACGAATGTGTAGGCAGCGAAAGCACAAGTTGTTTTTCTTGGCTAGCTCCCATCTATTTTTCTTCGTGGCCGAGTCATTTTAGTTGACGGCGGACGGCTCTGTTCGATACGGGTGTCACCCCGGGTAGTCATCGGCATGGCTGTACGTCTATCTTCTAAAGTCTTCTCGTTCCGAGAAGGTTTCAATGTTGAGTCTGAAGTTCATTCTATACTGGTTATTTTTCTGGAAACTGCTTGGTCTGTTTCTATTGGTTAATATTCGACGGTCAGAACGTCAACCTATCAGCATGAGTTCCAGTTCAATATTTTTATTGCGACGGTCAGAACGTCTATTTACGACACAAGACCTAATTCCCAAATTTTCCGACGGTCAAAACGTCAGTTTTCAAAAAATTCACCAAGTGGATTGACTATAATTCAATCTCCAAAAATTCAAATCACCAAAAACTCACGGTTGGTGATAAGTCCTTATGAAACTTCAGACATCTGTAGTACACGTTTGTTTTTTCTCAAAACGTGTATCTTCAATACGATTGACGAAAATTCAATCTTCAAAAATTCCCGAAAGCTTAAGGGTTGCTTTCAGTCATAAGCCTTCAGGACATGTTTGTTCAAACATCAAAGCTGCACATCAGTTTCATAAACGCACGTCTTCTATTTGTTTAGACGGGCGCTTAGTATTGAAACGAAATCGCTAAAAACGTAAGGGTAGTTTTCAGCGATAAGCCTTCAGGAACTATTTGCTCGACGTAAAAGACGCAATTCAGGCTTAAAAACGCATATTCTTGGTAAAATTAAACCAGCGTTCAGTTCCAGAACAAATCACTGAGAACATAGGGTGGTTTTCAGCGATAAGTCTTCAGGAACTATTCTTATAGCTTCATAGATGCACATCAGTCTTCATACGGCACTTTTGCAGCTCACAGGAAATATATTCAATCTTCTAACAGTTATTAAAAACAAGAGGGTAGTTCTAATAACTGTCTCCCGGAATTTACCTCTTTGGTCCAGCGGTGGGCTTGGGCACGCAGGATCTATTCTCTGCGGTGCTCGACTTCAATTTGTTTCTTGTGAAATTAATTCGTCAGGAATTCGACAAATTAATTCCACCACTATTTCTTCCCGCTGTCCTGGAGCTGCTTTCCTGGCTTCAATCTTCAGTTTGAAGGCAGCATATTGTGCGGCTGAATTTCCTCTATCCCTGGTGGAACTTCAGTATTTCTTCCCGGTTTTCCAGGTTTCTAAAATCCGGCACAAATTCTATTTAGTGTCGGATTTATTTTATTTTCGACGATTCTTCCTTCTTTTTCTTAGACGTCCTGGAGCTGTTCTTCCAGGTTCCAGGCTGATCAAATCCGGCTCGATTGGACCATTAAATGTTGCGGACGTAGCGTGATCGCCTTCCCCGAGAAGGGAGGTCGTAAATCTCCCGGATGGCGCGCTGGACGCCCGAAGAACATTGACTCTCAGATTGGATCTGGTAACCTCTGTGGAATGTTGCCTCAGGACTTCTAATCAAGCAGCTGATCAAATCCGGTTCGACAGGACCAATAAATGTTGTGGCGCTTCTTTGAGCCGGATGCAGGGATGATAATGGTTTAATTAAATAAAACACTTCAATTAATTGACACTTGGTACGAATTTAGGGCTCTCAACAAGTAACTACTAATTAAGTTCAAGTGACTTGTTTCTAGTGGCTATGGCCGATGACTACGATTCTATCTTTGGACCGAGGGTGTTTTATACCCTCGGTCGTTACTACTATTGAGAGCCCCGCGATTTTGTGCCGAAAATAATTTTTATTTGCCAAACAAAATCCCTTACCCGACAGTGGGTTTTAGGTCTGTACTATCCCTTCCATGGTGCTATCAACGCCTGGATTTCTGTGTACTGTAGCACAGTAGCACCCCCTATTGGTGTATCTAATCCATATACATTTATATCCAGGCATTGATAGCGTCCCTAGGCTATATCTATAGAAAAAAGGGACAAGTTCCCTTATTTTCATGTCGGAAAGTTGTATAACAACATCCCTAGCCCAGAAATGTACTATAGGTTGGGGTGACCTGCTGACAAATTCAGCAAGTCGTCTATGGGCGGCTTAAAAAAGCTTATTTTCGGACGTTTATTGTGGGATATCATCCCTTAAATACACGCTCCTTAAAGTTTTAGACAATTTATTCTATTACTTTAATTTCTACTCAGACCATCCAAGCTATCACCACCGAATATGGGTGGCCTGGTGGCTGAGGGAGAGCACTTTACAGTTCTAGTGCCTCCATAAGTATATATATACGTTTTGTACATAATGTACCTAAAAAAGTGTTAGTTCGATAGCCAGTCACTCTCTTTGTGTCTAGCTATCTCCTAAACTACTTAACCGATTCTATATTATTATGGGACGACACGATGGCGCGTTTATCGGGCCATCGGGAAGTCCCCGAAAATTCCTTATTTTTGGAAGTCTCAGGGGTGTATAGTCCCTGGGAATGCCAAAAAACGGGCCAAAAATCACAAGTCCAGATTACCATGTCTGGATTTGTGCCTAAACTATATGAGCGATTTTCGCTCTAAAGGGATGGCCTGATAGCTAGTCCAACGGGCCATCCGAAAGTACTTCTATAATAAGTACATCTATTCCCTTCAGGGAGTTATTCGACCTGAAGGGTCTACAAATTTCAACAATTTTGTTTGTTTACATTTTTCCGCGCTGAATATGTCGGAAACTATCCGGGCGATCTTTCTCGTCTAAAGACCGTCTGGAAGCCCCTTCGACGAGCTTTCCAATGGTAGTACTTTTAACAGTACACCTACATATTTTCTAGGTACTTAGGGCACCTAAAAGAATAGTCCCGTCGAAACTCCCATAAACAGCGCGTTTTACACTATATACCGACATGATATCTCAGGTAAATAGGCTTTATATAAAGCAGTACACTAATTCTGAACTGTATATAGGTTTCCCGTCTTGATCTAGGTCCCCCATATGCCCTAAAATGACCTAAATGTCCTAAATTCACTTCCTGAGACATCACGTCAATATTCACATATTAATGGTGGAAACTATACATTTTCCACATTATATCATTCCTATGTACTAAAATTATGTCTAATACATAATATAACCCCTTAAAACATGATTCCAAGCTACCAGAATTTTTGTACGCAAAACGCCAACATATAAAACTACCCGCTGCCATCTGCAGGCTCAGTTGGAAACAAGCGCGCGCAGCGAACGCACGCATTCACATGAAATTGATTTTACGTTTTAAGTATGAAGACTATAATATTTATATATTTCAATGCTTCTATTTTATTAATCCGGTATTACTAAAACCCAATACGCATAAATAAACGTTAAGGACGTTATATTACTACCTTAAAAATGCGATTCAAAATACCATTACAAACCGAGCTTATAAATAGGACCGACGTGTTTACAACATCTTCATTCCTACATGGCGCTCGGGCGTGAGCAGACGTATGACTCTAATACATACTTTATTTACAAAAACCATTCAATTGGTTGGTGACTCTCGTCGCGAACAATTATAACAAACTAATACTTAGATTATCATAGAATCAAGTTTGACTTAACTATATAAATATACTTTCGGTTACAAACATTAGTAAGGTACTTGGTTCATTAGTGGTGATAATATTGTGGATTCAGTTTCAAAATTTATTTTAATACTTATTACCAAGGTATTCAAGTGGCAAGTACAGTTAGATACTTACCTACGTCCCTGTATGTTCTTTTTTAAATAAAATTAACACTTATAAATAAACTAGCTGTTCCCCGCGGCTTCGCTCCCGTGGACCACCCCACAGGACCCGTTATCGGGATTAAAAAAGAGCCTATGTCACTCAGGAATAATGTAGCTTTCTATTGGTGAAAGAATTTTTTAAATCGGTCCAGTAGTTTCGGAGCCTATTCGGTACAAACAAGAAAAAATCTTTCCTCTTTATAATATTAGTATAGAATTAAAAAAAGCCCTGAATAATATTCAAAAGAAGAATCTAACTACTCAAATCCCTCACCTATTTAAAAAATTTTTAAGGTGCAATTTTTATTTTTTTCTTGAATGAGGGGTTGTTATGTTGATTATCATACCAATAAGTGAAATTGTCGAAGACTGTATTGCTGATTTGAAGATAAAAAAATAAAGACTGAATAATTACAATAAGGTTTTCTATATTTTACCCTCAAAACATGATCCTTGTAAGGAAGTTTCGGTTTCGGCCGTAACTGAGACAGTTGCCGAAATTCGGTTTCGGTCATAAAAACCAGTTTCGGTCGGACATTAGTTAGTGTATTTGTTTATCTGTCTGTGGCATCATATCTTTAAACGGATGAACCGATTTTGATTTAGTTTTTTTCTAGGTAACCAATCAATTATTTAAATAAATGCTTGTACAAGTAAAATTAAAAAAATCCCCGACACATTTTTATTTTTTGCTTTCTAAACTAAATAATTTATCTAGTAGTAGACACGCTTCGATCGACAATCTACCGAACACGTAAAATTATGCACGATATCTTGCGAAAATACCCTGATTCAAACAGTAAAACGTCCATAACTTTTGAACAGCTGAACCGATTTTCATCAAACATAGCTAAGAACTCTCTCGATAAAGACACCTTTCAAACAGGAAAAAAAACTAAATCAAAATCGGTTCAGCTAGGACTTAGAAGTTTTTTTTTTAGGAAACTGAAACTTTTATCCTTTATGTATTTTATAATAATCTATGTGCTATCTTGTGAATCTTGAATTCAATGAATTTTTCTCAAACATGCTTGGAAATGTGATCATTATTTTAACAACCTTCTTCGAGATAAATCGAAATTGCTGTACTGGTCAAATACATGCGCACAGCGGCCGGCAAAAGTTGTATGAAAATCCATATCTGTCGTGTCTAGCGGCCAAATAAATTCCATAGTAAACTCATATCTGTCGTGTAGTTTAAAAATGGAACGATGTTTTACTCCGAAACATGGCAACCAAGGAGGTAACTTATCAAAGGTTTTATTTAAATTTCGAACTGGCTTGCAAATAGAACGCTGTTTATTGAAAAAAAAAACAAAGGAACACTTTAACGCGGGAACAATTATTGTTGTTCGTCATTGATTCTGACAAAATGAGTTCTAGGTACTACTTAGTTTTAATTTCCGCGCATTATTTGAGAAAAGTACTATACAAGCCTTGGCCACAACTAGGCATTGATGGACTTACGTATGTGTGCCTCGGCTTCGCCTCGGCCCACATTTACACGTTCGCCTATTTTGCTGGCCGCTGCAGTAATGTACTATATGTTTACAGGTAGCAGCACTTTACCTCGTGTACGGTCTGCAGCTGCGGTGGGTGAAGGTTCGGAGTTAGCGGGTCTCGCTACCTTGGCCGCTTGTGAGCCGGCCAACAGCAGGACCAGCTTAGACTCAGGTAAGTCTTTAAAAAGGGGAATGACAAATAAATGTTGAACTGGCAATATAATGACAATTTTGAGATCCTGGAATAAGCAACGAAAAAGTTGAGATAAGATATTATGATTATTATGCCGGGATTTCAGAGGAGGTATTATCCACTCTGTTACTTATTTTACTCAAGTTTAGGTTAATGTATTCTACTTATGCAGTTGAAAGAGCAGTGGTGGCCCAGTGGTACCGGCCGCGACTTAAGTTGTAGGTCGTGGGTTCGAACCCAGGCAGGCGCTTTACTTTGTGTATATTATTTCAGCACTACTGCTGCTACTGCTGTTATGTAATTTTGTCTTTTTTAACATTACATAACTGTTAGTTACGAAATGACTTTTGTATGGAGTTTTGATATCATTATGTAACTAGCAGAATGATACTGAACCTGTTACCTCCCGAAAAAGCGCGCGTTGATTGTGTTTATATAGTCTGTGGTTTTTAGTCTGATCGTTTCTAATAAATTGTTGTTAGAACTTATTTGCATTTAATTAAGTAAGCTCATCAGGTAGTGGAATAATAATCGTTCGTGTCTCGCATAAAAAGGCTACATCGCTCGTGTTAAAATCTCGACTTTTTATGCTCGATACGAAATGTACTATTGCACAATTTCCAGCATGTGACCGCGAGGCCGAGGCTCGCTCCAACGCGTTCGATGCGCTCGTACGTCGCGGAAACATTGTGCGTGACGTACACTCGCGCACGCATACGCACGGCCTGTCTGCCGCCGCTGGGATACTTATATCTGGTAAATATTTACTATTATATAAATAAACTCTATTAATCTTCTGTATTCTATCTGTACTTTACTGAACACTGTCGAAGATGACGGGATGAGCTTGACACTTTCAGGCAGGAGGTATTGCCCTGCAGTTGTACAGAACAGGCTGAAAATAAATATAAATAAATTAACTACATAATAAAACATACATGCGACTTCGAGGTCGAGGCTGTGGAATGGTTCTCTTATCTGCATTTGAAGCAAAAGATGCATTTCTGCGTACACAACAAGAATTCCTCGACCATCGAGAGATGAAAATCGCTTGGCGATTTATCGCACTCATGTGTGCACTGTGTACATTTCTCACGTAAACGAAACTTGGATATTTTCCTAATTTAATGTTGGTCCTTTGTTGTTCAGGTTTACCGTCCAACACGGATTTGAGTGAAACAGCGAGGCCTAGGAGTAATTCACTGAACAACGAAGAATCGAGTACGCCTATTCCCATACCGGAGAAAAGACAGGTATAATTTTTATATATTTTGCTATAAGTAAATAGAGTTCTATCAATTAACGAAAAAGGCACATAATGCAATTATAGCCAAGAATATTTTTGGCCGCTTGTGTTAATATAAATTCTGTGTTTTATCTCTGCTGTTTTACTGGGGAACCTATGCAGGTTTTCTAAGCTAAATTGTGCCAAACAAACTCTAATCCATTCTGTAAAACACATACCCACCATAAGATTTATTCCTTCTTGTATAGACTTATTATTTTTTTAGACAATACACGTAAGTCCGGACAGTCCATCAGACCTACGCATCCTCACGCGGTCGGAGAGCTTCGCAGGAGACGCGCAGATTGTGCAGCAAATACAGAGGCTAGCGTTCCCTAGTGGTAAGTATCTTGCATACTTTCGACTTACGCCACAATAAATTTATTTATTCAAACTTTTTGCACAAGTACAAAGGTGGACTTAATGCCTTAGGCATTTTCTTCCAGTCAACCTTACATTATGCTAGTATACGCCAAAAACAAACGTATAATAAACACGACACGTTAAAACGCGTACACAAACGTCTCACATTTAAGAATTCGTGACTTAGTGGCGATTTTACCAAGTTTTTTTTTTTTAATGTCACTTTGCCCCACACTAGAAATTTCTTCCTGTATCGTGGGTGCGTTTACAAACATTTTAACTCACATACACAACACCCAGAGTCGGAACTGTTGGTCATACAAATATTTGTTTCGTGCGGGAATCGAACCCGCGACACGCAGCGGTCAATCGCTCAACCACTGCGCCAACTGTGCGCCCAATAAAAATTATCGCGATTACTTCAACTAAACTCAGTTTATGCAAATACAGTGTTCTGATTGGTTGAGACCGCTGAGAAACTACCTGAGTTTAGTTAAACTAATCGCGATTAGTTTCCATTGGTGAAATCGGCCCTTAACCAATCACAAATTCTTAAACAACTTCTGAATGGCTGCAATTGACAACGCGATTAATGATCCCTTCTAGTAACCCTGAATTGAACCCAGTACTGCCCAGTAGTAGCAGTGCTGAGCATGGTCTAGCTAGTTAAATAATCTTTTTGCATTTTCATAATAAACACAATTGTGATTTCAGTAGTAACACCCAACACAAAATCTCGGTGTTCTCGAACACTGAGTTTCCCTGAAGAGCCGGAGAAAGAAGCCGCCGCGACTGAATTACCAGATGCTAAAACGTCACCGGCCAAGTGAGTTCACTTTTTACAACCTTTATTTAACTTGCAATGTATGTATGTAAGTGTGTTCGGGTCGAATCTTGCAATCGAATTTTAAAGCAGTTATCCTCCACCAATTCAGATGAAATTTTGCATAACCGTTTAGTTTGGCTGACAATGCATGGTTAGCTAAGTGACGATATTCTAAATCCAATATAGCGGATGGCACAAGATGGGGGACTAGTTATTTTTTGTGCACTGCCATGATGTGGGTATCAAATGAAAGGGTTTGCTGAGAAGAATACGAAAAAAGCTTGTTTTAAAAAAATATTTATTAATGAATAATTTATTTAACCTCCAATACGTTTTATGAACCTATACCTAGTAGAAACGATCGAAATGAGCTAATCACACTTATAAGGGGGCGATTCCGCTATAGACGATTCCCAACATTAATTATTTAATCACGTTATTAGTTGTTTTTTTTGCGAATAGTGCGAAGAAGAAAGCCGAAATTTAATAAAAAACAAATATTTTTTTCGATTTTACTCCATATTACAATTCTTTGGAGCGTTTGAAAATATTACCATCCAAAGAGTTGGTACAAACTGAAAATCATACCTATGAACACTGACGCGAAATACCTGTTACTGACAATTTAAGGTAATGTTTTAACCGTTAAACTTGAAGTGACAATATTCATTTATCTTTCTGTTTCAAAAAATGTAAGCATATGTTGTTATTTATTAAAAGCATTATTGAGTGCTAGAATAAATTGTTAACTTGTTGCACCCGCGATACAAAAGGTAAGAAAGTTTACTTTTATCACAGAAATTAAGAGCTAACATTCTGAAACTTTGTAAAAGTAAGAAGAAATCAAAACTCAACTTAAATTAATAGCTTTTAAGAGTATAATGATTGTTAGGTAAAAATAAACGTAAACTTAAATTGGTTGCACCCGCGATCTTTGTCAGATCGCGGGTGCAACTTTTTGTCACTTATCCTTTTTATGTGATTAATAACATATTTTGTTGTTTTTATTTGCTTTGACTAATAATATATGTTAAATACTATTGATGATACATTTAATATGTGTCTATTTATTATATTCTGTATGTTTTACGAGCTTCATGCCAAACACCTCCGTCGGGAAAGGGCTCGTGATTCAAAACGGAGAGAAGTAATGAAAGAGAAAATGGAGACAGATGCAGATGTGAAATCCGAAAAATCGGCAAAAAAATTACTCAATACCGTTATGTGGGGGTATTTCAGAGCGATATGGATGAAGATGGAGAAACCAGAGTACAATTTATGACGACGATTGATGGCAAACATTTCACAGTAATCGTAAATGACATAGCATATGTGCAATTTAAAGATATTTTCGTGAAATTGGAAGCGCCAGAGAAAAAACTGATGGAAATAATACGTTCATAGAATTTTGGCGAATATTGACGTATTTGAAAAGAAATAATTAATATAAGCGACAAAGAAAGTGTACTTATTAGTAATAAATATTGTTTAATCTCTCATTTTGTTTCTATATAAGTTAAATTGACGTTTATGTTCACTTCAATTAGACTGGTTGCACCCGCGATAATTTGATGTTGCACCCGCGATTCGGTCAAAAGTGAATAATTAATTGTTTTTTTTTTGTTTTATTTAGAATTTTTATTTTATGTTCATGGTTACTTAAACATCATACGAAATATAAAGGCATAATATATTAAATGTATCACAATTAACAGATTTATAAGTTTTTTGTCTATGATCTGGAATGGTTGGACCAAATCTGTTGCACCCGCGATGGCAATTTGAACCTTCCTTCTGGCTTTTAATAAAATATTTTAAAATCCTTGTAAATGAATATTAAAAGAACATATTAAAATGTAATCTTTCAAAGTTTAATTCAATTTAAAATGTTTTTTATTTAATTACATGAAACTAAAACATGCGTCTAAGTGTTGCACCCGCGATAATGGAATGACCCAAGGGCGAAAGTTTGTGAGTGTGTATGCTTGTTACTTTTTCAACCTCGAACGGATGAGCAGATCTGGATGAAATATGGCACAGTGAAAGTCGGGAATAGCACATATTTATAGTGTGGTCTGAGGCTTGGATAGTGTAAAAAGATATGGTTGGAAATGGTGTAGATACTGAGTTGCTGGTTGGTAATGGATTTTGAGATATTTTTTTTTAAAGATGATAATAATCCTTAAGAGTTCCCTAGCCTTCATTGTGGGTTTTAATTAAATCCACTATCGGCTCCGGTTTTTTTTTCTTATCTTTCTTTTTTTTTTAAAGAGTAATGTTGCCCCACAATAGCAATTTCTTCCTGTATCGTGGGTGCGTTTATAAACATATAAACTCACATACACAACACCCAGAGCCGGAACAACTATCTGTAGGTCATACAAATATTTGTTTCGTGCAGGAATCGAACCCTCGACACGCAGCGCAGCAGTCAATCACTCAACCATTGCGCCAACCGTGCATTTTGTCAGTTGGCTTCGATTATTGTAAGATGAACGACTGACATGACAAATATTTTTTGTTTCACAGAGTATCAGCCCGCACACCAGTCTTAAGCGACGACCCCCTCGGTGCACTAAGTCAGCCGGAGCTCCCACAAGAACCTACCGTATCTCCCCCTACCGACGAGCCTGCCTTACCGAAACACGAACTCAGCGTCAGCCCCAAGCTATTCCATAGAAGAAGCAACTCGTTCCAGGATGAACCACCCCAGGAACTTACAGGGTATACACCTTCCTTGGCTATTTGTATATTTAATGCTTTCTTTGCAGCCTGCATGTGATATTGTGATCTGTGTACTCGTGTATATTGTGGTCAGAATTGGATGGCACCTTGTCACAATTAATTGTGAAGAAAACAGGCTAGTTTATCCAAGGGTTCTGTAAGAGATCGCATGCGATAAGACTGCCCTTAACACACTAGATAACGCAAGTTCCTCCATCTGTATGAATACCAAGCGTGCCATTTTTTCACACACATTTTAAAAATAAATTTACTTACCAATGAAAGAAAACATTTCCAATGCCTCTGCCAACTTTTTCTATACAGTATTTACAGCTCAATATGGCATAATTAGGCATTTTCCTAGATTTCGGTGGATTACCGGTGGCGATAATGCTAAATGAAAATCTCAAAATACGATAATTGATCGTAATTTTGCTGTGTTTTTTAACACGCGAAGTACATACAATCGCGTCATCTAGTTAGATTTATATCTGTGGTCCTGAGTATGTTATGTGGTGTGCAATAAAGTAAATAATAAATAAATGTGACCATTGAAAATATCTGGGGTCTATGGGCAAAAAGAGTGCAATCCAATTCTGACCGCATTCAGATTTCAAGTTCCCGATGTGTCTACGAAGCTTGGAAACGTCCTTCGTTGCGGATAAACTGTAACGTAGTCCAGTACAAGTATTTTCTTAATGTCCCTCGGCAGTCATCGTATTTCCGAATACAAACGAATGCTAATTGCCTTGCCCATCAATAAATTAGATTTATCGTGTATAATAATTTGAATTCGGAACTAAGTACTTTATTGTTGTTTTGTTTTGATTTCCGTGTGATCGATATAGAGCTGTAAAACTATTTTCCTATAGCAGTTTTCCACCCATCTTTTTAATAAATTACATTAAGTTAAAAAATTAACAACTCTATATATGTTGATTGAGAGCGTACGGTCTGCACTAAATTCAAAGGGCAAATGATAGAAATCCGACGACAAAACACGAAGTTTGCCGAGGGACATTAAGAAAATAGTTTTACTGTAGATGAATATTGTTTAAACTTCTGTACATCTGTAATTCTACCTCGTCAAACTGGATCATTCACTCAAAACAGGTGACGAATTTACAGCGAAGTTCCACAGATGTTTTTGACGATATCCACTTCTTCCAGGCTTAGTGTATTATTTTTTGCATAAACTACTACTTAACAATATGTGGGTTGTTTTATCCCTGTAACTTTCTGTAAAGCGCTTAGAAACTATCAAAACTCTTCAAGCATGTTATGCAATATATACCCTTTTCTTTATATCCCTCACGTAGTTGCTCAGTGTAATAACTAACAAGGAGACTGACTCAAAAAATATAACAGCTGATAATAAGCTACAGAAGAGGAATTTTCTATTTTTTTTCACGGCTTCGATAGTCTTAAGGAGCGTCCTCACTGGGAGCATTCGTTCGTGAGAATTTGTAAACACGCAATCGTAGGCGAGCAACAAATGCTTCCTTCGCTTCGAGCAAAACTATGAACGTTCGAGTCGAACGAGCTTGGAGCATTCGAATACGATCTCGTTAAATGTCATTCATTTCAAAATGTCGGATAGAGCGGTTGTGGCTGCAGCATTTTAGTTTTTTTTATATACCTCGAAGGTCACAAACACTTAAGATCAAGAAACTGTTCCTTGCTTTACAAGTGGCCAGTAATATTCCTACATACATACTCATTCATTTCATCATCTGAGTACTCGCTTTCGAGCGTTTTGTTTGCGTGAACATTCGAATTCGAGCTGTTTCCGGCGTCGAAAAAAATCATTGCGACGTCCACACCGGGTGAAGTTCGCGCTTGCGTGTAAGCTTTGTAACGCTCGGCTGAACGTCCACACCACTCGAATATTCGATGTCGAATGCTCATTACAAGTGAATGCTCTCAGTGCGGACGCTCCTTTTTAGTCGCAAGCACGATTACTGGGTCTTGGGTTCCATTCCCTGCCGGGCGAGCACGGCCTCTATGATAGGCTTGAGTCACGCATTTTATCACGGTTTTTGCTCCCAAACTCACGCCTGTCACAGTAGGCCGTGCTCGCCCGGTTGGTTGGGCAAAGTGATATCACAGACCAGTCTTGTGTCGCGTTAACGAGAATAGGCTTGTGCTATTTTATTGTATATCAATATGTAAGTTTTAAAGAACTTTAGACTTTCAATTTATTTCATTCTTATGTTATTCTGAAAACTGTAAGTACTTGATGTAAGTTTCGGAATAGCGAAGTGTTCTAATACAGGTAAAGCTTCAAAGACTAGATGTAGTGTTGTAAAAGAAAATAAATTATTTGTATATTTACATAATTACCGGCGAAACATAAATACAGGCTTCAATGTATTTTATTAGATGTTTCGTTAGGAAAAAATCCGGCCAAGTGCGTGTCGGACTCGCGCACGAACGGTTCCGTACCATTATCGCAAAAAAATCACGTTTGTTATATGGGAGCCTCACTTAAATATTTATTTTATTCTGTTTTTAGTATTTGTTGAAATACATCATCTGTGAAAATTTCAACTGTCTAGCTATCACGGTTCATGATATATAGCCTGGTGACACACATACAGATATACAGTGGAGTATTAGTAATAGGGTCCCGTTTTTACCCTTTAGGTACGGAACCCTAAAAACACATTGCATGTCTCCTTCTATGTTAGCTATCCCTCTGAGCATAGTTGAGTGCCGTCCCCCCTACCAGCCCTTACCTTACACTGCGCCCGCTAACGTATGAGTATAGCTAGAGCTACGCCTCAACTGAGCACGATAACCTCGATAGTTTCCTGTTCGCAGGAAACTGCACAGAAGTGAGACGGTACCCGCTGGCACCGTGTCTTCCAGTCTCGTCAGCCTGGGGAACACACTCAAGATCAGTTTTGGGTGAGTTGAGTAATTTAGAATTGAGTGTTGAGTCTTTTGAAATATATGTTAGAGGATTTTGCAAGAGTTATTGTGCTAAGAATATATGACTGTTGTGTGCATTGTTTTGGTGTGCTCAAAATTCTAATAACATTATAGATATTACGCTACATATTATTGGGCTATTTTGCTCCAGGACATAAAAAACCTTTGTTTACATTCAATAAAATGTAGTTGGTTTGGTTTAAATGATGTAGTTGTTTATACTGTGATTTTTTATTTCGTAGACTAAACTAA
Organism: Anorthoa munda; assembly: GCA_945859665.1. NCBI lineage: Eukaryota > Metazoa > Arthropoda > Insecta > Lepidoptera > Noctuidae > Anorthoa > Anorthoa munda. Next base: position 19,214,314 of record OX243908.1, read on the forward strand.
CATTTGGGAGGTTGTCACTTTGTCGTTACATAAAAATAGTGTCGTACCCTGACTTTCCTAAGTGATCGAAAGTTAATCGAAAATCGAAGTAGATTGAAAATTCCTGACAGCAAAAAAAATGTTTATAAACTAGCGGCCATTATTTAGTTTCTACTCATTTATGTCAGACTTCATTTTATCGATAGCATTTATTTTATTGTTGATTTCATATTTAACACAATAAAAGTTTATGTACTATGTGTATGAATACTGTTATATTTAAATATATTACGTTTATATTCATAAAACATTTATTTACACCAATTAGTAAAATTAAATTGAGGAGTTATGTCACATCGATTCGATGAATCACTTATGATTGAGCCTTACCTACAACACTATGCTCCACGCTTGCAACATTTAAAAAAAATAAGGTCATTATTAAAAAAACCGGCCAAGTGCGAGTCGGACTCGCACAAGAAGGGTTCCGTACCATTATCGCAAAACACTGCATAAAAATCACGTTTGTTGTATGGGAGCCCCCCTTAATTTATTTTATTTTAATTTATTCATTATTATTTTTTGAAATAAATATACAACTAAATATTCTGTGAATATTTCAAGCGTCTACCTGTTATTAATATCGAGCAAAAAACGGCAATAATATCACGTTTGTTGTATAAGCCCCCCTTTAATATTTATTTTATACTGTTTTTAGTATTTGTTGTTATAGCGGCAACAGAAATACATCATCTGTGAACATTTCAACTATCTAGCTATCACGGTTCATGAGATACAGCCTGGAGACAGACGGACAGACAGACAGACAGACGGATCGCGAAGTCTTAGTAATAGGGTCCCGTTTTTACCCTTTGGGTACGGAACCCTAAAAATCACAGTATAAATGATACCTAGAATTTTGATTTTAGACAAAGATTATTTTTATGAAATATATTCAGAAAAATGCCCATATTTGTCGAAAAGTTCATTCATCAGCAGTTCATAAAAAAACTTACAGTACACCAAGATAATTTTGATGTGTAAATATTACTATACAAACTCATTGTCTATGTATAGATGTCACTGCTATGTTTTAGTTCACGACAAACATCTTGTTCAATACTAAGCATGTCCGTTTCATTGTCAGGGGAGCCCTTTGCTGCCCTGTTATTATTTTCTTTTAGTTTTAGCCTTCAGTTTTAGCTGTGTTGCGTCTTCAAGTAAAAGTTACTAATCGATTTACAACAATCTCTAATGTTAGTAAAAATTGTTGGGGTTAATAACGTGGACGGGTTTGAATAATAACAGTTTAATTACCCTTTGTTTTTATGTATCGAAAGGTGTGTATAGCACGTGTTACTCTGTCTAAGGTTTACGGAATACTGTACCGTGAACTACCGTACCGTGGCCAGCTATATCATTTCATTTTCAAGTGTTGACAAGGGCTCAAATAATAAACTATATAATTAATGGTTAGAGAGAGAAGGATATAGGTGTTGAATAGTATTGATTTATTTTTGATAAACTCCAACAAATATAGCCAAGAACGAAATACAGCCCATCATAATGATTTTACACTAGCTTCTGACCGCGGCTTCGCCCGCGTGAAAGTGTTTTATTATCCCAAGATAACATTATACCGAGTTTATCGGGGTATAAAGTCAGCCGTTTTTGAGTGTTTGAGTAACAAACATTCACTCATCCAAACTTTCACATTTATAATAACTAACTGTTCCCCGCGGCTCGCTCCCGTGGACCACCACACAGGACCCGTTATCGGGATTTAAAATAGCCTATGTCACTCAGAAATAATGTAGCTTATTGCGGGTGAAAGAATTTTCAAAATCGGTTCAGTAGATCCAGAGATTACCCCTTACAACCTCACAAACTTTACTTCTTTATAATATCAAGTATAGATTAGTAGGCTTAGACATCCACCTTTGTTATGGCTGCAATGGGTTAACCTGAATTGATCGAATCAGTCATTATATACCTTTTCGCAACTGTTTCAAGGTGAGCTTCCAGTCTAACCTGCTACAGTTTAATACCATAGGTACTTGATGGTCCAGTGATAACGGCCCCGACTTACGTGTCGTGGCTCCGAACCCAGGCAGGCGCATTACTTTGTGAAATTATTCCGTTTGCTCTAAAAACGGTGAACATCGTGAGTGTATCACCACACTAACTAGCTATTTATGTATACGTGTCACACTGGCTCACCGCTACAGCCAGCTCCGAGCGCAGGCGCACGTCTAATGCCAGTTGATAGCTACCTCCTCTACTGGTGTAGATGAGACAAAGTATTATTTCTATTGCATAGATACAAACACTACAGTGAGGAAACGTGAAATGTCCTAAATCCAAAAATTCGAAGACATGGCACATCCACCAACCCGCAAGGGGCCCGCGTGGTTATTATGGCCCATTCCCTTTCTCACAAAGAGGAGACCTGTGTCCCAGCAGTGGGAACGATAAAAAGCTGATGATGAGTTACATTAAATGCAGCGATTGCCTATCAGACCTTCACAATCCAATTACTGGGCAACACAATACTGTTTAGTTAGACAGGATATCAGACTTTGATTTTGAATTTTGATATTGACATTCTGGGATTGTTATAGTTACTTGACCAAGTCGAAAAAACTTACAATCGTATCCTCATGTTAGTGTTATTTTGTTATTATCTACTTGAACATGCAACCAGCCTATTTGTTTATTATTTTTCTAATAAAATAGCTCTGTTATTTTATTAACCGCACCGACACGCAGTACGCTAGCTTGTTTGTTTTCTTAGACGCTATTCGCCAGCCCGACTGTCGTTGCGCAAGGAAAACATGAAACTGGGGAAGGCTATGATCGAGAATTACTTCAGGTAAGAATCTCGACTACCTACAAAAAAAAAACTCTTGAAATACAGATATTAGTAAAAAGATTAAAAAATAATAATGTTTTTGTAAACAAAATTAATGCAGCGCCACTCTTTGTCTGCTGTAAGTATTCATAATTTGATAAAAACCATGCCATCCATCTTTTAATTTTCCCATTTAGTTACCAGAAAAAGTTTGATGTCTTCATTGTGTTGAGAAATGTTTTATGTTTAGATAGAACAAGTTTACCATATACCACTGTTCGTCTATATTTTTGCATGTCTTAGCCATTTTTTTTCGCACTGTCTTGTGAAAAGCATGATTGTTTTAGATTTTGTATATAGAATTTTTACTCCGTATAAGTCAACCTTTTTGAAACAAATGAAGAAAAAGAACAAATTCCATGTTTGTATATGGCCAGCTACATTAGTCTACATTTTTCAGTCCAACGAGTATAGCTGGGAAGAGGTCGAATGAACTTCTACAAAGTGGTCTAAGCAGTCTCAAGTCAGCGGCGACAAGTATGGCGAAGAAGTTCGATGAAATGAAAGAAGTTATATCGGCTAATTCTACACCGGTTAAAGGCGCGTTTGGTAACGCGACCAGTGCATTGAACAGTTTGATGGGAGAGGAGGACTCTACTGATGGGTCATCGGAGATTAATCCTGATGGTAAGTTTTTATTTGATAACATCACACGCTCTGAATATATTCTTAATGGTTAGGCAGAGGTGCGGTGCGTTTATTTGTTTTGGTTATATTATTTGGCGTCATACAAAATGTCCACCTAAATATTTTATGTAATCAAAACTAAGACTCAACATAATGGGACTTGAATGGAACCTTTAGCATGAGACTAGTCAAGTCAAACTACTTTGGGCAAATCCGAATATAAACGGATATCGTCGTAACATACAAATGCTTAGAACTCGGACCAGTAAGAATTACACAAATTTTATTACCTACTACAATCTGCCAGCGGCGGAAAATCATCACAAGTAAAAATACTCCTGGGATAAAAAGAATCCTAATCAAGGACATGATCTGCCCGTATCCCAAGTTTCATTCAAATGCGATTAGCCGTTAAGTCGTGAAAAGCATTTTTGATATTAGTATGCAATGATATTCTAATAAAAAGATTTATGTTATGAGCGCGCGTCATGAAGACTCGAATACCTCCTAATTGGGACGTATAGTCTTTAGTCTATGTCACGCATGGCGAAGAGCGATACGCTTTGTTGAAACAAAAACAAAATTAAACAAATTCCATCGTGTTTATTTAAAAAGTGTACCAATTATGATACCAAAGTACATAAAACAGAAGGGATCTCATACCATATGTAAGTACGCAATACACCTCAATTTACTAATTCTTTCAATTATATTCCTAATATTCTGATATTCGGAGGTTAGAAAAAGAAAAAAACATTGGTGGTCAGAATAATGTTTGTTTACATTCACACGCAAGTGACAAACACTAGCTGTCTCTTTTTTTCTTATTGGTTTTATCAAGCCATCCCTTTCGACTTGTAGTGAAATGTCAGATGAATGAAAAGTGTGTATGTGTGCTGCCGCTGCTGTGCGGAACACCTTTCGGTTGTTTTGTCAGTATAACGTATCTGTTTACTAGAATATCATTGTTAGTATGAGAATTAGAATTGAGGCGGTGTCTGAAGTGCAGTACAACTATTTTCTTAATGTCCCTGGGCAATCATCGCCTTTCCGAATACAAACGAATGCTAATTTCCATGTCCATCAATTATTAGATGAAATCAGAACCATTTGCTTAATTGTTGTTAAGTTTTGATTTCCGTGTGAAATATATAGAGCTAAAAATAGCAGCTTTTCTCCCATTTTTTAAATAAATTACATTATGTTAAAAGAGTATTAACAACTCTATATACTTCCAAGTTGATTGAGAGCGTCCGGTCTGCACCAAGTGCAAAGGGCAACTGATAGAAATCCGCCGACTGACGAAACACGAAGTTTGCCGAGGGACAGGAAATGTTTGTACTATACATGCGCTATGAGTTACCAAGATTTATTTTATCCTTAACAATTTGAGTATTAATTCCTTATTATTTTAATTTAATTTAGGAGTTTTATCTGCTTAAAATTTTACGACTGTAAAATTACTGAAAAAAAAATGTAAAATTCTGTAATATTATATGTGAGTTCAAATAGTGTTGTATTTGCAGAATGGGTAGGAGGATTCAGACGCGCATCGAGCGATGCTGACCTTGTTTGTTCTATGGAACGCGGGTCGTTAGCAACTCTCGTGTCCCATCTACCCGACAACTTGTACCCTGCTATGACCGTAAGTAGTTTTAAACCTTCCTTAATGTTTGTTGTGGTTTTGTGTAATCAGAACATCATTTTGAAATCAGTACGGCCAGGAAAGTAGGGAAGACTATGTCAACAATTCATTTATGGAGATGTTTGCAAGAGAAAATCACACTGTACCATCCATATATAAACTGAACTTATATTCTATTCGATAGGAGAAATAAATTAAAAGTTAACAGACCATAAAAAAGGTTTTCACAGTGTCTACATTGCTGTCACTAAAATCTAAAATAACAAATATCATGAGAGGGTGTTTATTTCAGAGAACAACCAAATATGTCAAACATTTAAACTATTATTTACCTAACTGTGTATTTTACAACAATATCAATATATAAAAGGTATTATTAAAACTAAAACCAATAGCCGACATTAAAAAACATCTTGAAAGCCTGAAGTACGGAACTATTATGATAACAAATTAAAGAGTGCTACAAAAGTAACCATTTTGCGTTGTAAGGTTGTATTTTTAAAATTAGTCGTATTATAACCGTTTGACATTTGTTTGTTTACAAAATGATTTTTCCTCTCAGCGAATAGGGTATAGTTCGCTCAAGATGATTAAAAGAATATCATTTTTTTTATTTTTTTATTATAGGTTGGCTCGCACTTGACCTCTATCTCATCATAACTTGAGAACAGCAAAACCATAATAATGTACGTCAAAGTGATTTTCAATCTTATACTGGAATAAATTGCATGGGATCCTTTGCAATTTATTGCTGTATTACTTCATGTGTAGATCCTCTGACGGGGCACAATGCTCTAAAAATGCCCAACTTAGCCTCTAAGGGCCGACTTTTCAATAGTCAGATTACTTTTACCTGAGGGATAAAAGTGTTGGTTTGACAGCTTTTTGTATATAAAATATGTGTAACTAAAAATTTATATGTGAACCGGAAGACGCTGCATTGGAAGGCGTACCACTAGGGTCACTTGACCTGTTGAGGGTGGGAGGAGTCCGATGCGAGACGCACGGGACCGGTCAATGTGGCAACGCTTGGGGCAAGCCTATGTTCAGCAGTGGACGTCTTTCGGCTGAAATGATGATGATGAGAAATTTATAATTTATATCCCATTCTTTTCCAACAGGAACAATCAAGCACAGAGTCCTCGTCTATAGTAGTCCACCTATCTTCGTGCTCACAATGTCACCAGTGCTTTGCGTTCTTATACGACGAAGACATCATGGCAGGCTGGGCTGCTGACGACTCTAACTTGAACACGCGCTGCATCGCGTGTGGACGGCATACTGTGCCGTTGTTGTCTATACAGGTAAACTATTACAGTAGTATTTAACTTTAGAATATCCAGCTTATGTTAAAATGATGAACCCTAAGAAATTTACTCGTCCCCAATGCAAACCTTGCTTGTACATTTTTTAGGGTTCCGTACACAAAGGGTAAAAACGGGGCCCTATTACTAAGACTCCACGATCCGTCTGTCTGTCTGTCCGTCTGTCACCAGGCTGTATCTTATAAACCGTGATAGCTAGACAGTTGAAATGTTCACAGATGATGTATTTCTGTTGCTGCTATAACAACAAATACTAAAAACAGAATAAAATAAATATTTAAGTGGTTCCCATACCACAAACGTGATTTTTTTGCCGTTTTTTGCGATAGTGTTAAGGAACCCTTCGTGCGCGAGTCCGACTCGCACTTGGCCAGTTTTTTTTATTATTTTTCTTCTCTGTTACTTTTTGATTGATGCTGTTGTGTTGTGTCTGTGTCGAAGAATAATTGTTTTCTATTCTATTCTATGCACATGCTAGAAGCTTAGCATGGAGTTTGTAAGCCTCACAGACTATAAGCACTGCAGACTATATCGCACTAAAAGTTGTTGCTAATGACCATAGACTAATGGTATATTTAGCGTACAAAGCCAACTCTGCGATAATACACCGCAGAAGGCCAAAACCTAGGATAGGCTTCAGCCCTACCCTATCTACCCTACCTTTTTATTTTGCTACTTTGGGTTACATTATTGCAATTTACATAGGATCTCTATTTTTTTTGAAAATAAATTATAGCCTATGACACTCAGGAATAATGTAGCTTTCTACTGGTGAAAATATTTTAAAAATCGGTTCAGTAGATCCAGAGATTACCCCCTACAACGTCACAATCTCACAAACTTTACCTCTTTATAATATTAAGTATAGATGACTAAATTAATTTACTGTTTTGTTTCAGATAATCCGTTCCGAGCAAAAACAAGCAGAAACATTCAGCGTGCCTTATTTAAATCCTCTGGTATTGAGGAAAGAATTCGAATCTATTTTAGGTACGTATTTGAATCACTATTCCATGTTTTCACACAAGGATGATGTGAAAATTGAAATCTTAGCGAAAAGTTGTCTCTAGAACATATTGTGGTTCTACCTATGATATGAACCGAACTTGTCCTAAATACTTCCAAGAAATGCCTTTAGTGGTAAGCTCAATGTCAATGTCCAAGAGAGATCTGCGGATTTTATATATCTTATAAAAAAAGCGTTGCCCCACACCACAGATAATATAATACTAGCATACAGATGCCTCATCCCATACAAAGAAACCATGCCGACGTAACTAGCGTTTTTCGTCTGATTAAACTGATTATTCTTCTAAGAAAATCGATCGCGTTCGGTTCTGTTCCACGGATATAGATGGTATGTTAGTAGCGACTTACAAGTAAAAGGTTTTACTCGGTTCGTGGAAACTTTTTTTTAAATACAGCAACGATTTGTTTTATAGTATTTTTTTGCACGTTTTTACAGTTTCATTGTACTAAAATATGTTACAAAACAAATAAAAAAAAATTAAAACGGTGCCATCTATTGGCATACATTTTAAATTATCCATTCAAATAATCTTTGAAATGTGAATTAATTATTGTTTTGTGAAATGTGAATTAATATGCTAACTGTGTCGCCTAAGTTCTTTATTGAAACATATTCTTAATATTTTTAGGTAGAGAAGGTGACACATGTTTAGCAGAATCAGGCTTCGTAGAATCCCATCCAATCGTGTACTGGAACTTAGTGTGGTTCCTAGAACGAGCCAACATCGAGAACCACCTGCCTGACCTCCTGTGTCCCGACTTCGCAACGAAGTACCATAGCACGGATAAGCTGCATGATCCGGAGAAGAGTGGTGAGTGAACTGAATTTACATGTGATTCATTATTCAAACGTGGATATTACCTTATTTCCTTTGGGACCCCTACCTAGTCTCCTTTGTCTTAATTCCATTAATATTAGAATGACAGCACACTCAGAGTCGAAGCGAATTTTCAAAAACGTTACACCACCTTTAGAAAATCGATATTTTAACCGGAACTGCTCATCGCCATATAAATCAAAAGGATTTTCTCATTTTTTAAATATTTTTAGTTTTCTTTGAAACTGCATTAGATTTAGAACGTTATTTATTTGTTCTACTTCTTCTATTGCATTTAATTCCATGTTCAAAATGAACGTAAAATATTTAAAAGCGCGTAAACAAACACAAACCGTGATATTTTTAAGTTTATACCAGCTTTATACAAGGGTGAGAGCTGGAATAACTTCGGGATAAGGGTTGTATGAATAGAAATGTCAAAGTTATACTTGGTATAAGATATTCTTTGTTTATTTATAGACATTTTGCTTATTCTTAGTTATTACTCGAGTATAACTTTTATACCACGTTTATTTCTAAGGCTGTATTAATAGTCTTACAAATAAAAATGTGTTATACCACATCTATTTCATTCTTATACTAAGTAAAGTTATACCAGTAATAAATTATGAATATGTCGAGAATATTTTTTTACAAACAAACCAGGTATATCTTTGGTTTAACAAATTGTCTTCGGGTAAGTCAAAATGCAATACTTGACAACAGCGCGACCAAAGAGAAACTTCGGCTGTATTAACAGCCTTACAAATAAAAATCTGTTATACCGCATCTATTCCATTCTTATACTAAGTATAGTTATTCCAGTAATAAATTATGAATTTTCCGAGAATATTTTTTTACAAACAAACCAGGTATATCTTTGTCATAACAAATACTCTTCGGTTATGTCAAAATACTACAATCAATACTTGACAACAGTGCGACCAAAGAGAAACTTTGGCTGTATTAACAGCCTTACAAATAAAAATGTGTTATACCGCATCTATTCCATTCTTATACTAAGTATAGTTATACCAGTAATAAATTAAGAATATGTCGAGAATATTTTTTACAAATAAACCAGGTATATCGTTGGTTCAACAAATACTCTTCGGTTATGTCAAAATGCACGACTTGACAACAGCGCGACCATAGAGAAACCTCTAAAAAGAAAGCAGTTTGTCTATGACAACTGTATCTCTTTGTCTAATTTTGACGTTTCTCGACCCTTTTTATTTTTCTCTGTGGATTGATCAATTCTTTGCGTGCGTACGGAGTCAATACTCAATACAGTTATAATTATTTTTGTGGATAAAGATATTTTTAAAAGTGAATATTAAAATGGCTAAGAGAGACCGTTCTATCAACTGGGAGAATGAAGAAAAGGTATGTACCCTAAACTACGGTATGTACATCATGCGTGGTATTATATTTAACTTCGATGTTTCAATAAATGTTTTGAATCTCTTGATTCATTACAGGCTTTACTAAGGGAAATAATTTGGCCATTTATGAACATTATCGAAAACAAGGATATTAAAACAAATACAAATAAAGCAAAACTCAACGCTTGGGCGGAAATAACAGAACAGTAAGCAAACTTTTATTTCTGTATTTCTGTTATCCAATAGCCGGATTGAAAAATAACAAAAACATGTGTTAATAAAATATGTATTTCAGATTCAACAAAGCTAATAAACGAATAAGGGACAAAAAACAGCTTATGAATCAATGGAAACTCACAAAGCTTAATTCAAAAAAAGCGAGATCTTTGTATAGACAACGGACAACACGAACTCCAGGTGGGCCAAAACCACTGTCCCCTGATCCAGAGCCATTAGAAGTATTGGAATTACTACCTCAAGAATTTGAAGAAGAAGAAGAATCTAATGAATTTGACTGTAATGGTCCAAAGGTAAATATTTACAACAGATACTACATCATTCCTAAAATGTAATAAAAATGCTTCATGGCTCTAGCAAAGAATATTATAGTTTGCTCACGGGTATTAGGGTATTCTACCCAATACACACTCAGGTTTTACACCAAAAAGTTCTGCAAAAAAACTTTTTCACAAAAAAATAAACTGTCTTCAAAAGCATAATATTAAAAAGTACAAAATAACTTTTCTTTTGGAAGCCGGTGTCTTTGGTGCTTCTTTTTTCATCGTTTTTCGACACCGACTTCCGAAACAGTAGTTATTTTGTACTTTTTAGTATTTTGCTTTTGAAGATGGTTTATTTTTTTGTGAAAAAGTTTATATTTCTATCTTTTTAGTTTTAGTACACTAACTCTAATAAGTCATTTAAAAAGTGTGCAAGTTCTATAGTATGGTACCTAAAGGACTGACAAAATACCCATAATAAGTCAATTTACACATTCGTGCTGTTTGTCGCTAAGGAGTTCGAGTTGTATATTCCATATATTGAAAACAGCTGATTTGATTTTGATGAAACTTGCACTATTCCCTAAGTTGAGAGATAATTAATCCAATAAAAAATGGTTACGATCCAATAAGTATTTTCGGAGAAATGCGTGGACAAACATACACTTATGAAATTTGGCACATATTGTGCTTAGAAGCCCACATAGAGTAACATATGTGAATATTGTGCAATTCCAACAATATTACCTAGATACTTGTTGAATTGATTACCTCCGTTTTTATGAAGTCGTTAAAAAGGAATGGTCGGTATTATTATTCGGTAATAAGGTGAAGAATAGATGGTTCTTTATAGTATCACCTGCGTTGAAACTTACCTGTCCTACCACAACACCCTCCAAAATTAATGGATTATCTAATGCATTTTTTATTTGTTTCAGTTATCTGACAAGTTTAATTTTGATGAAGCCTCATTTGAGGACATGCACAAGTTTAGAGTTATGGAAAGTGAACGCCAACAAAAGGAACATGAATTACGGATGAAGTGCATGGCTGAGATACATAGCCAGTTCATGGTTAATTTAAAACTGCAAGAAGAAGTGCTCCACAAAATGTTAGACAAATGAAGAAAATGTTATTTTATTTTTATTAATATATGTATATATAAAAAGGGTTTTATTAAATACTTATTTACCTTAATCATTCTCCTCTATAAAGGTGGCTCTAAATGCACCACGCAATGTATTACCCTGTGGTCGCACCTCTGGAGGTAGACCTGAGATATTTACAATATAATCGTCTGGAAAAGGTGCCTCATTTAGCCTTTTTTTTTTTGGGAAATCATCCAATGACTCGCTCTGGGTGAAGCGGGAGGCCGTGTCAGACTTGTACTGACTAAAACCCACCCGTGTTCCTTCAGTTGTTTGTGCCAGGGCCGCGGTAACACTCTTTCAAATTTATCCGCGACCCAGACAGACATCAGATCTGGCGGGCCCCGTCACTTTTTGCTGACATCTCTTTGACTCTTCGACCCGGGCATGGTCCTTATCGGACGGCGAGCTACCCATTACTTGCCGTCCGCAAACCCGCGCCTACGGTGGCCGGGAATCGGTCCTCATTTAGCCCTGTGGCTATATTATGTAGGAATACCAAAGCTACAATGTACATCTTGGTGTTTCCTAGAGATGTTCTAAACCCTGTTAGTACCTAAACATCTGAACCTATTTTTCCACACACCTTACAAGCATTACCAGAATCACCCAGTAATCTGCCATAAAATTGACCATTTACAAATTTTGCTTAAATAAGCTTTCATTAAATATAATTGAGTCATGAGTACTGCCCCTCCAATGTGCAATAATATTTCGTATTTTCAGTCTGGCATCACAAACTGCCTGAAATAAAATTAACATTTAAATAGTTTACTTGTATTGTTACTTACCTATGTATTTGAATAGTATATTATGCAACTATGTATATCAATATTATATAATGACAAAAAATAACGAAGTAGGCACCTGAACATTGAAGGAACTGTACCCCTTCCGATTGATGTAAAACTGACCGTTAGGTCCATTTACTTTGGGCACTCCAACGTGGGTGCAGTCTACCGCCCCCACGACATTTTTCAATCTCGCTATAGCTTCAAAATCTTCCATAACACGAAGCTGTTTATTTAAAGTAATTGGCATATTAATGTAATCTCGACATACTGTCGTACTAGACTGCTGAGTCAAACCGTGAACCGTGTCTGCAGCATCATCTTGCATCTGAAAGGGATGGATAAGAAACTAGTTTAACAGAGCAGAACTGATACAACATAGGTACCTATAGGAAATTACTTGTATGAGAAGGTGAAAGTTCTTATCTGATTACGTCCCCAGTACCTCAAAGCAATCATTATTTGCAAAACAGAAGATAATCCACCTCCGCGTGTGTCTATATTGAAGATCTACCAATTAATTGGTCTAAAAACGTTACCACCTTTAGAAAATCGATATTTTAACCGGAACTGCTCATCGCCACATAAATCAAAAAGATGTTCTCTTTTTTAAATATTTTAAGTTTTCTTTGAAACTGCATTAGATTTAGCACGTTATTTACTTGTTCTACGTATGTTGCATTTAATTCCATATTCATAATGAACGTAAAATATATAAAAGCGCACTAAACAAACACAAACCGTGGTGTTTTTAAGGTTATACTAGCTTTATACAAGGGTGAGAGCTGGAATAACTTCGGGATAAGGATTGTACGAATAGAAATGTCAAAGTTATACTTGGTATAAGATATTCTTTATTATTTATTTATTTATGCATTTTTTTTTTTTGCTTATTCTTAGTTATTACTCGAGTATAACTTTTATACCACGTTTATTTCTAAGGCGGATAGAGTACTAATGTTCATTAGTTTTGGAGATATGAGCCAAATAAAAAAATAAGTGTTTATTCAATGTACCTAATTTGTACGTGTGGTAATTTAGGCGATTTAAATTATGTTTGTATCTTCAAGAATTTAAATTAAAGGTTTCTGCTATGGTTTTATGTTTTGACAGCTATATCTCCCAAAGCCAATTTTTATAGCGGCTTTGGGAGATTTCTTTGCAAAAGTGTGTATTCGTACGCGAACTAGTTTCTTACTGCTCATCACAGCATCTATCTCTTTCGCACGTGTTGTCGGATGAGATTTAACTGCGCGCATAAAATAGTTCGTGCCGTCGACTACAACCAACCTTAATATGCTTTGAACTCTGCAAAAAATTCGATTCGACTCTGCGTCAATACGCTTTAATCCTTAATTCCTTCAGAGTAGTTACCGAATGGAGCTCTCGTTCACCTAATCTAATAACAAACACGTGTTTGATTGTAGATATGTCATATGTTTTTCAGGAAAGTCAACGCCACCAGTTGGCGCCACTTTGTTAAAACTCAATTTGATCACTACTCTACACCTATTCTCCTATCAACCTCCTCTTCCTTTGTATGTTTTCAGAGAGATGCCGAAGATTATCATCTTATTCCACCGTTCGTTTCTTTTTTGGTGCGTCTATGGAGACCAAGAAATAAAGTTTTAGAAGAATCGAATGCAATTTGTAATTGTTGCATATTGTTAGTATTCTATGTTTTTACCCGTGTCTAGCTGATATGTAGAATGTATCTCATTATTGAAGAATAACTAAAATATCAAAGTGTGAAAATAGTAACAATATTTCTACACCATTAAATATTGGTCGTTTAAATCCCGTCCAGTGTCGATCACGACATCAAACAGTATCGATTTATAAAGAAAAAATAAATAAATAATAATAACTTAACCTACTTCAAACACAAAACACTAAAAAGTGCAGAATAATAACTTTTGTTTCGGAAGTCAGTGACTTTGGTACCTCTTGTTTTGTCAGTTTGCAACACCGACTGCCGAAACGAAAGTTATTTACGGTGTATATCACCTTCACTCAATCACCAAGGTTTCGCAAAGCAAATACAATTTCTATAGAGTAGTTGCCGTTGACCTAGAATTATACGTAACCCTTTGTATGCGAGTCCGATTCGTTCTTGATCGTTTATTTTTTTGCATTTTTTGCCATACATAGTCTTGCAGCCCTTGAAGACCCGTAATATACTCACATCAATCCCTTGTCGCAGGAGGCTGCAAAGTAATATGCACATGGGAGTTCTCGCGCGGCGGCACCGCGACTGTTGAGTCTGGCGAGGCGGGCGCCGCACTGCACCACGCGTGGCGCTCCAAGCGCAGGCATCACCAGCGCTCCAGGGCGCTGCAGGCGCTGCTGCTCACTGAGGACGACGCGCATGCGGGCCACTCGTGAGTACAGAATTTCTTATGCTTTCGGGCATCATCGGCTATCTTCGGGAATACTCGCGAGGCGCTCCAAGCGCAGGCATCACCAGCGCTCCAGGGCGCTGTAGGCGCTGCTGCTCACTGAGGACGACGCGCATGCGGGCCACTCGTGAGTACAGAGTATCTTTTGCTTTCGGGCATCATCGGCTATCTTCGGGAATACCCGCAAGGCGCTCCAAGCGCAGGCATCACCAGCGCTCCAGGGCGCTGCAGGCGCTGCTGCTCACTGAGGACGACGCGCATGCGGGCCACTTGTGAATACAGAGTTTCTTGTGCTTTCGGGCATCATCGGCTATCTTCGGGAATACTCGCGAAGCGCTCCAAGCGCAGCACAGGCATCACCAGCGCTCCCGGGCGCTGCAGGCGCTGCTGTTCACTGAGGCCGACGCGCATGCGCGCCACTCGTTAGTATCCTTTTATTCTTTCAGCAGACATTGAATGCAGTGATCAAGTGCTTCCCTGCACAGCCAGGTTCAGGGGAAACCCTTCATCAGAGTCCCCAGGGATGACGTGGTTTGACAGTTGTCAAATGTCAAAAAACAAATATTTTCGTGTTCAAGATGTGCCATTAAATTGCCACCGTGACCATCGTATGTTTTTTTTTGTTTTCGCCCGCGGGTTCACTCAGTGATCAGATAAGTAAGTCTGCAGAAATGGTAACGGATTTATTTATGTATACTTTGTATGCAAACACTTGACAGAGTTCTGCTTAACTTTGGACGAGCATATGCTCAGTCTCTCATTGAGTGTGAAAACGCCAATAATGAGTTATAATTTATTAACGTTTATGTTCGTTCCAGTGTGGCGCTAGCGGTCCTCAATGGGTTGCTAAGCAACGATCTGTCAGACGCTCTACGGAAGCTAGCCGCGTGGAGAGAGAACACGTCCAGCAACAAACGATACCATTCCTTCTACAGGTATGTAATGCTACTGCTATTAAATACAATATCACAGATAATATAATACTAGCATACAGATGCCTCATCTATACTAATATTATAAAGAGGAAAGATTTTTTTATTTGTTTGTTTGTTTGTACCGAATAGGCTCCGAAACTACTGGACCGATTTAAAAAATTCTTTCACCAATAGAAAGCTACATTATTCCTGAGTAACATAGGCTATTTATTATCCCAAAAACGGGTCCTTTGGGGTGGTCCACGGGAGCGAAGCCGCGGGCAACAGCTAGTCTCTTACAAAGGAAATATAGTCAGAGCCCACATTTCCTCAAGTATGAATCGGCTGAGAACGGTATCTGTAGGATAATCAGAACACTAAAACAATCTTATCCTCCACAGAGACATCCTATTCCTCGCGATGGCAGCCCTCGGTGAGCACAACATCGACTTAATGGCGCTTCAACGTGAATACACACGAGCACTCGACCAGTTAGGAGGCGAGGCACGACCACAGGACCTCCCCCCCTCTCCCACCGCCGTTTGCTGCCGACACTACTTCAAACGATTACGACTCATCATCGACGAGTAAATTTTGCATATGTGTAGCCGCATCGGGCTTTAGAAAGAGACGGTATGAGTGACAGAGATAGCGCTATACGCACGTCGCTTTTTAAAACTCGAACGTGTAAAGCATACGGACGCTTTCGGTTGTAAGGCGCCTGCGTTAGTTTGATATCTGGAAAATGTAGTAACAGATTAATGCAGGCGTTTTGATATACTTCTACCATACTTGACCAGTATTCCGTTTTATCTGTACCATAGCAGGCCGATCGATGACCGCTAAAAGCAAAAAGTTACTAAGTTAAGCCCAACAGTGAAGTTTGGCCTCTTTTACTGTAATGTCGTATGACCGTATTACAACGAACTTCATCCTTGTCACACTGGTCTTGTATGGAGTCTACCTAAGCGACCAACATCGCTAGCAATATTCGTGTAATTTGGAAGCGTATGACGCAAGGTTGCACTAAATGCACCATTCTTATTAATTCATGTAAACGTAAACTCCAGCTTGCAATGCTTTTATTTACGACGGGACTACTCGAATACGAGTTCCGAATCCCTTGTATGTTTATTTACAAACATTATATTATTATTATTATTTACATTTAAAACAGTATAAAAACTTATATGTATAATGAGTAGAAATGTATTGTTGAAAGAGTTATTATTTTTTGTAGTTTAGTTTTGAGCGTTTCGTTCTATATACAACACTTAGTAGGGAGTACCGTCCATTTTATTTTAGAACGATATTGTTTATCGAAGCATTACATTGTGTATGTCGACGACAAACCCGGAACTTGACGAACTTCACAAGCCCGTCCAAACGGGATCAAGGTACGCTTGATTCAGCATTAAATCTATTATATAAATGATGAATCTTTTAGTAGAATCGTTAACCGTAAGGTCAGGACTGTAAGATAGGTGGAATCGTGTGGACACAGATAATATAATACTAGCATACAGATGCTCATCCCATACAAAGAAACCGTGCCGACGTACTGTACTGATTATTTTTTGTACACCGATCGCGTTCGGTTCCGTTCCACGGATATAGATGGTGATCTATCTGTCGCTGTGGAACGAAACCGAATAGATCGATTTGCATAAAATAATCGGTATAATCAGATGAAAAACGCTTGTTACGTCGGCACGGTTTCTTTGTATGGGATGAGGCATCTGTATACTAGTTTTATATTATCTGGGGTGTGGATATTGTGGCCTAAGTCTCATGTACATTGCCCCAAAGTATATTTCGAAGTATCATAGCAATCTATGTAATAAATTCACGTTTCGGCATATCCATTAGTCTAGGATCGTGGGTGCTAAGTTAAGTAATTGGGACAGTGACCGTAATAACGTATGTACATACAGTTGTTGTATAGAGTAGGTGTAAGGCCACGGAGGGCGGTATGAAAATGTGCTTAATTAAATGACACCATTGCAGAGGTTGAGTTCGTAAACGAATTGTATGAAGAGTTTGTGTGTGTGTGTTAACAAAGTCACATTATTTATGTCCCAAGCACCCTGTGTGATTAACATAACACCATACTAGTATTTAATCTATAGGAATTGTGAGCAACAAGATTTTTTACACGTAGAAACTTTTGTGATAACAGTGAACGTTATTTCAGAGACACTAAATAATGTGACTGCCAAAATTCAAAAGTATTCATGAAAGTGTCAATATAGTTAGTTGGTATATGATGTAATCATATTCATTTGTTTTGTATTATTACTTAGGTTGTTCACGAGGCACTGCACGACACGATTTGTGGTCACGATTTTTAACACACTGCAGACGGTCTGTTTGTTTGTTCACTAGATACGATTCTGCAACGACACTGCAGTGCACTTGTATTGTTTTATGAACGCGTGAGTGACGAACCACGTGTGAGCCGTGTGGTGCGGTGTGTCGTGTCGTCAACAAGCTCATACTTATTTTGTATAGCTAGCGGCTGTACAAAATAAGCAATAACCGTCACTGCAAATACGCGACGACATAGCGGCATCGAGGACGTAGCCGTTAGCAGGTAAAGCCGTTTATTAACTACGCGTCACACGACACAACAAAATGTCGTCAAGATTCAGAGTTCCATATATTTGTATGGATCGTTTGTTCATTGCACGACACCGCACTACACGCGAAACGATGTACAAACGTGTTACGGCTATGTCGTCGATGCCCCTAAATCCTTGCGAATTTTTAGCAGTGACGATTTAGCAGCTGTACAAAACAAGTATGAGCTTGATAACGACACGACACACGTCACCGCACGGCTCACGCGTGGTTCGTCATTCACGCGCTTATAGAACAATACAAGCACTGCGGCGTCGTTGTAGAATCTTGTATAGTGAACAAACGAACCGACGACCGATCATCTGCAATGTGTCGATGTTAAAAATCGTGTCGTGCGGTGCCGCGTTAACAACTGACCTTACCGTACAATATTATCGGATTTTTATTATGACTGCAATCTGTTCTGAGTAGCATTGAATGCCTTTAGTGGCGAACTAGCACGGCTCGACGTTAAACATATTTATTTATATTATGTTACGATACTGTATTAGAAGTGTAGATAGTTCAACTCATCTGTGCGCGCGGGACCATGTTTGCGTGCGCCGTACTTATACAGCTTTAATTTGTATGGCAGTGACGCGGCAGTTGCCGTTCGAGCGCGAGAATAGGGATGTTGCATGGGTAGGAAAAATATAATTCTATTTAGTCCGTCAGTGAGATTATCAAATAAGTTTTGGACACGTATTTTTTGCTTTACCAAATCAATAAAAAATTACAAAGATAAAGTGCATCAAAGTTCAGGAGAGGGGGCTTATGACGTCACTATGCCAGTGTAAAGTGTACTTACGGCGTGACGTCACACGATATTTCAACGCATTATATCGTCGTCACTTTGTTTACGTATCAAAGGAAAAAATACTTGTCCAATATTTTTTATTAATCTACCTGACGGACAAAAAACTAATTCTCAGTTAACATCCCTATTACAGCACACGCACAAATGGCTCCGCGCGCACATATGAGTTGATTGTCTATACCAATCTATAGTGGAATGTAACACGAAGAAATAATTGAGTGTAGCATGTACAGCCAGGACTTTTTAATCGCCATAAGGTTGAATGTCACCATGTCTTTGGCTATGTAACAGTTTTAACGTTAGGGTGTGATCCCATCCATAGCTATTAGCCAGTTTTCTTAACTTTGAAACCATTATATTTCCATTTCTGTCTAACCTTGTCGATCTACTTGATGTGTAGCGGTTCTTGTACTACAAACCTACTTAGTTAATAGCTTTTAATGGAACCACGCCTATAGTGAAGTTTCACTTCACTGCAACTAAACATTTCCCTGACTTTAAATCAACAATAATGGTTTATTTTACTTGGCAGTTAATCTATACTGCAACTCACAAATACTCAGGATACTAACAAGTATTTCATATTATTTGTGTTTAAAATAATATGCAACACTATTTATTGAAACTAACATTAGCTTCTAGAAAACAAAAGAAAGTCATGAAATTAAATTTTCGATCAAATTCTTATTTATTTGAATCTACAATGTGAAAATGTGTATCTTCAACCTTGGCTTAATCATTTTCTGTAACAATTTTTTTTATAATCGTAAAACAAATATATTTCATGTTAAAATTAAAACACCTCTATTCATTTAATGTACTAGTGATCATGTACAAGCCATATTGATAGTTCCATAAAATTGTACAATGAAGCCACATAGGTATCTGAAGTTGTATTATATTCATCATAAGCAAAATTGAAATTTAATTATGTATATTATTCAAAGCTATAGTCATAAAAGACATGCAATTAACTTGCGGGAGTTCTGTTAATGAATAAAGATTATTTTATTTTGACAAGTGTAATAAAATGCATATAATTTTTATAAAAAAAATATATAAGGCTTCGATATCAATTGTTTTATTTATCACCTACATAACTAAAATTATTTATTGTGACATTCCTAATACTCTATACAGGAACCTGCCATCATGATCATAGTAGCAATCATTGACTTTGTATGTAGCACCTTTCTTATAAGCTTGCTTTGGGATTCTTATTCTCTCTGGATAGTTCATTACTTCATTAGGATTTTCACTTTTACTCTTATATTCTACTACTCCTTTTTCCTTATGACTTTCGTGGAACAATTCCATTTCTGCCTGCACTCTTTCGGTAACTGACTGAGTTGGTGCTTTTGTAGAATTTATAATAATTCTGTCATTGATGTCAACATTGCGACCTTTATCCAATCGATTTTTTATTTTAGAAGTTAAATCATCTAAAGTTATTAGTTTTTTTTCAGGTTTTTCTCTAAACATTTTATCGTGTGGTTTTGAGGAGTGTGGACTTGGCAGAGCAAGACTGGTGCTTTCTTTATTTTCTGTGGAGTTGACTGTGTTCTCTTTAGCTGCACATTTTCTCACGATCTGCTCAAACTCTCCCAGATCACGTTCTGGAGGTGTAATGTCAATTTTTATAGATTTTTGGCTCAATGGAGGAATGGTTCTGTTGGAGAATTTGAGGAAATGATTTCTGAGTTCTGGTGCTATGTCTAGTGACCCCTCTTTCATCTCCTTCCAGTTTCTCATGACTGAGGCGTCGTGACGTGCGATGCGCTCCTCTGTGGCTGGCTTCCATGGAAATTTGAGGAGTTTCTGTAAAATATAATAATTTTTATGTTAACCCTTACTTACTGTTATGACCACTTGGAGATGGAGAAAAGTGCTGTGTATGAACTGAAAAATGAACATTATATGTAATGAGTGAAATATATCATATCATTCATGTTATATAAAGTAATACAGCATGGCCTGTGTTGACAACGAACAAAGAACAAAACAAGATGAAGAAGTAGATTATCACTAGCTTGTACCAACCTTAACCACAGGCACTGTAATAGGAAAGCTCTCTGCTATCTTCTCCGGAGTCCACTCATCAGGTTGACTGCTGCTCAAATGTCGGATCTGTTCCTTCTCGCTCCAGGTCAAGAGGTTTGGCATGTTCTCTTTGAAATACTTCTCCTTGATAATGCGGTGCCGCAGCTCATATTTACCCATCAATGTTTCATTTTGGTGTTCGTTGTAGGCCTCCCCAACCTGTGAAATTACATTTTAACAGTTTTATTTAAGTGGTTAAACACGTATCTTACAAAAATATATTAGGACTCCAAATTGAGTGCCCCCCGTTACCAAAAATGATGATTAAATTGTGACTAAACGCGAAGACATCATAAATTGGTATGAACTGAAAGGAACTCACATTGTAAAAGTCGCTTTCAGACTGTTCGACGAACTCCTCAATATTATCATCTTTTACACGTAAACCATCAGCTTCAAAAGCTTTTATTTGTCTATCTAGACCAGGATTAGGTTTTGTGTCTAACCTCCGACTTCTTAGGTTACGAATGATAACCTTATCACAGGTACGATATATCTGCCTCAAATGAACTCCAAACATCTTTGATTTATAGTAACAGGAAGCAAAACATAGATTTCAAATAAACTTTGATGGTAAAACAGAAATAAAACAATATTTTTGTGAATGTAAATTGCGAACTTGCTTGACACATTTGACACTTACAACTGACACTGACACTCTGACAGACAGTTGACAGTGACAGTCAGAACAGGTTTTTGTTTTTGGTATCGACAAAAAATATCGTGATATATTTTTTAGGCATGATCCACAGCCTTAGATAAAGTAGGTATAGATTAAGCACTGGCGTGGCCGCACATGAGACAGCAATAGTTAGTTCTGGTGTTACAACAAGAACAAGAACACTACAACCCACCATCGCACTGACACTTATTATCTATAAATAACCCAAATTCCTTGTCTTAATTAACACATAATACCACAAAATCATAGAAAATCAAACAAAACCGAGTTTGTTTGTCAAACCTGCCATTGTATTAGAGTTTGACAAACGACAGAAACCGGCCACGGTGACAAAGACAAAAAATAATCTTTTGTCCTTGTCATTTACATGGAGCTGCCAATTAGCCATCTCGCTCTATCAATCAAGGTCATTTTAAGGCTTATTCTATACCTACTTTATCTAAGTCCACAGCATAACAACTGCCCACACACACGACACACAGTCCATACAGCCCGCACTAAAATATGCAAATTTTAATCATTCTCTGGTGCCACAGAGCAAATAAAACTTCGTTATATCTAGCGCTGCGGCGTCGTTGGTTAACTGCCCGTTGGACATCGCCCTAGTATATTGTGGTGCAGCGTCGGACTGTGACCGAAAAAACTACCGGAACTTTTTTATACTGGCCGCAGTGGGCAGACAAAAATTAGGGGTGAATATAATAATGATCGGAGGCTACGTTTGAGTTAAATTGAATTATTATTTACTTACGAGTACACACTTTCAAATCAAATCAATCAATCTGCCTAGACTTTTTCCAATTAATGTTGGGGTCGGCTTCCAGTCTAACCGGCTGCAGCTAAGCTCTCGGTAGCGAGCGGGCCAGTAAATGCAGAGAATGCGACGAAGACTGTTGACGAAAACTTGGATTTAGCGTGAGATGTTCTTTGTGAACTTCAAAGTTTCGCACCCGTAGAGCAGCACTCACTCGGTTGCGTACCCAGCTAGGACGCTGCAAACATAATTTGGCGAAATAGGGTTTTATAGACGCGTCTGATACCTGGTGTGAGTGCGGAGCCCCTTTGCAGACTATGACACACATGCTGACATGTCCCAAGTGCCCGCCCATACATCGGGTCGCTCCGCGGGCCGGTCAGGCTGTGGCCTGATCAAACCTCTTCGGCTGTCCCAAAGTATAGCCTTAGCAAGAGCATCTGACTCAATTTTACGGGAGAAGACATGAAACATTTTCTACTGCCATTTAGAACACAACAACTTTTTTATATTTTTCTGGTTCTCATATCGATAATTATGACTTGCTTTATTACATAAGCTACTTAATTTAAAACTAAGTGTATTTGTGCAAGTTTTATGCGCCTTGCTAAAGACTGGTTTAGATACTTCAAGATATGTGTGATACCAAATTCCAAAGAAAAACCTATCAAGGGCCTCTTAATAGGTATTCGATTATTTTTTTAATGAAAAGGAGTTGTTTTGGCCTAACATTGAAAACCTAATTCACTAAATAATTTCAACCTAGTAGGTAAGTAGCTTAGTGATAGTGAAAAATACAATAATACTTAAAATGAAAGGGTGAAATCCGTACGATACCTACATTAAATTATCCTTTTTTGCAATTGTTTATTTTTTACCCTTCTGCCGAAGGAGGGTAATGTGTTTATCAGTCTATGTATGTATGTTTGTGCATATGTGGCGTTCTAGAGACCAAACGCATAGGCCGATTTTGATGATTCTTACCTCAATCGATTTGTCTTAACCATTAAAATTGGAAAATAGAAAATTAGCGGATTTTGGGGAGCCCATTTTTTTTCTTCCTTAGCCATCGTGGACTGGTATCAAAATAAATGATTTTAGAGGTGATTTCAAAAATATATAATACTTATTATATATTTATATTTTTAAATGTACGTAATTGGAAAAAAAAACTACCAAATTACAATTAACAAATTATACAATGCAATATATATTAGTTACATAAACAATAATTACCAAAAATTTGAGAATATAATATAATTGATAAAAACGTATTTTACGAAAAAATCTCTTGCTAGGTTTTGCTTTGGGACAGCCGTCTTGTCTTGGAAGGCTTGCAAATGTTATATCTTGATAAAAAGGCGAATCTTATATACCTACTTAAAACCCTGAAGTTTTAAATTGATCTACACGACAACTGCATCAATGCTAGCACTGTCTGGACGGGTCTATATAATTCTTTGTGCTACTTTCCTCAAAATATCTCAGCTGATAACATAAATGGTTTCTATAAAATATTTGATTCCTAGCACTTCACCCGCGAGTTCGTTCGCGTGATTCGTATTTTTATCCTACAAATAACTATTTACCCCCTTAAAGTTTGAATTTCCTAAAATCCCTGCTCCCCTACATCATAACAAGAAGCTCTGTACAGTATAATTCTTCAAAAATATTTTAAACCCCCTAAATCGTCTTTTAGGAGTATCTAGTCTTGAAAAGCTAATAATGGACTTTTTACTCCCTTATGGGTAGAACTGCCAAAGGGAGTAAAAAATCTATTTTACTCCCTTAATTTATTTATTTAAAACTTCATGCAACATACAAGTACATAGGCGGACTTAATGCCTAAGGCATTCTCTACCAGTCAACCAAGGGTGGTGGAGAGATAACATGGCAGGTGCATAAAAATTGAAATAATTATTGAAGTAAAATTGAATAACAACATATATAGTGTAGCTAAAATAAACATACATATATATTTACTATAATAAATACCTTTATATATATAAATACATAAATTAATAGAAAGGTGATTGAGACGACTCTGCTAATGATGTAGAAAATAATGACTTAATAAAGAGTTACCGCGGCCCTGGCTCAAGCAACTGAAGGAACATGGAATTTCCAAAAACTAATAAATGCATGAATTATTTTTATCAACCAAGAGCGTAGACGTCCAACATAAAATCTGTAGAAATTTCATACAAACTTTCAACCCCCTTTTTACCCCCTTAAGGCCACCTATTTCCAAAAATCTTTTCTTAGTGCCCACTTACGTCACTTGAGGAACTTCCCTGCCAAATTTTATTTTTATACGTCAAGCGGTTTTCGATATTTTGTGATGAGTGAGTGACCTTTCGCTTTTATATGTATAGATTGTGAGCTGGTTTTTCTGCTCATTGACGTCAATAACAACAACTTCATCAAAACAACTCACACCTAAAAAAAAATACCAATTATCGAGAGAATTATCTTACCTATGCCTATGTATTTTATTATCTGTGCCTATGCGAAAAGATGTATTCCGTGATAATATGATTTTTAAACTACCAATGTCATAAAGTGATGAAGGAATTTCAATTCACATAATTTCATCATCATCATTTCTGCCATAAGATATCCACTGCTGGACATAGTTTCAGTCTAATCAGCGAATTTTTGAGTCATTGCCACGGCTACTCGTAGCAGTAAATTTATTCTATGGAGTACTCTATTATTACCTCAATGGGAGTACTCTGGTTATAATGATGAAATCTGGACTCTAGGTATAATTTTATTTTTTTATTTTGTTTTTGCATGCTGTGTCTATTCCATCATATTGTTAACTTTAGCATAAGCATGGCATACTCAGCCTACAGAATTCTCTGCCAGAGCACAGGCCGCCTCGCTTTTAGAGGGAATGAGTCACAGTCCATAATCTACCACGCGGGTGGTTGGTAGGTGTCACAATGAAACAACTTATTGCATACCAGTGTGGGGCGGGACTTTCTAAACCGTGATGCATAGGGTGGAACGAGCTCAGCGGGCAGTTCTCAAAGTAATGCATTTCCGTAAAAGGGACTACCCCACAGCCCAGCTGTACTCCGATGCTCAGGTACTCACGGTGAGACAACTTTATATCCTTCGCACTGTCCTGCGCAGTCATTCCATGATGCCACTTGATAAAAAGCTTACCTGTCGACGAATTGGCTTTCCTGTTTGTGAATCGGTCCAGTGTCGTTCTGCACTAGCTCGACGTCACTATCTTGCCCAAAGCTCCCAAATTTACAATAGGGTCAACAAGAAACTCGCAATTTACAGACTTACCGTGCATAAAGTCAAGCAGAGCCTTAAGCCATGGTTATTGTCCCTCAGCTACGAAGAAACAGAGCAAATACTAGTAACCATCTCGTGAGACAAATCCTTCCATTAGTACAATACACGTAGACACATTATCACATACGTGCACACACACACACACAATCACACACACAAATACACTCGCTCACACACAAACACATTCGCGCCGCATTATTAGTTTAATATATGTACCTTAGTTTTAATTTTACTCTGTTAATCTGCTGAATGAATTGTAATTCCTCCCCGGAAGAGAGCACTGGCTCCTGTAACACAGGTCAATCACCTAGCACAGGAGTCAGGGAATCCGTGTATTTGTATGTTTTCTTATATAAATAAAGTTATTTATTTATTAAATGTTTTCGTGCCTGCCTGAGTTCGAACCTACGATTCGTAAGTCGGGACCGTAACCACTGCTCATTGTACACTTTGTATTTATTATTAGGTTTTAAGTAGATAGGCCAATAAATAAATAAACGTCTGAATGCGCGAACTTGAAAGTTAACGCACTTTTTTGCAAACTCTTGCATAAAGGCATAAAGGGTTAACCAAAAATGGCATCGATTAGGAGGATGACCTTATATGGAGCTAGAAGGTAAACCAATGCTGATGCAAGCTACATCGGATTAAGACGGAATTATTTTATCGTAACTAAGTACCTCCCGTCCGTCGGCCAGCAGCCTATTTGCGTAAGTGAGTTCGACAGGGCAAAGGGAACAACTCCATGAAAATGTATGACACATTTCCTTTAAATGTTTTCGGTTTTGCATGAATAATTTAGAAAGTGTACTTCCTCTACCCTATGATTTGAATTCATATAATTATCCTTGCCATGACTTAAGATCTATCCACACATATCGGGGCCGTGCCCGGGACGTGGACTAACCGTGCCCCGTCAGGGGCTCAAAAAAATATCGGTGCGTACATTTTATATGAACTCGTTCACACACGTCCGTACACGGGCCAGTGACGAAGCTTCAATGCCTGGGCACGACCCTGATATGTGTGGATAGACCTTTAATCCCTTTCGAGTGTATTACGCAATACGAAAGTCGTTATTTTAACGTAAGTTAACATTAGATCAAAAAACCCAAATACCTACCTAAACAAAAACTGCTCACACTATATACAGGATATAGATAAGGATTTTATCAGGTTCAGGTTCAAAGAAGGAACCAGTCCTTTTATTAAATGTTTGTTAGTACTTGTTTGGTATTTCAGGTACCCTTCTCAACGGGTTTTATTACAGACAGACTCTTTCTGACGCACACACAACTTCGTTTCTTTTTGTCTTACGGATTGTTAGTATTTTACCTCCTTAACAAGTACTTTTTAAAGGTTACATACATAAGCAAAACCCCTTTCAGTGTTTATCAAGGGCACAATACTTATAATTACAATACTTGCATGGAGAGGCTGGTTTCGATTGCTATTCCGAGGCCTTCAAGCCATAAGGTCGTTTATGCAACGTTGCCTTCCGCAGTCAAGGATAGACTCAAGAGTCCGGGTAACCGCGGTTTTCAGAACTGTGATAGAAAACCGTACTTTGAAACCTATGTTTAGCCACATCAATGTGACATCGACTATTCAAATTATCAGTCAAAAGATTTTAAAATATTAAATCAAACATATGGCATGATATGGCGTTGTATGAGAGTGTTTATGGAGAAGCGATTTAAAAAAGTACTACAGACATAATCTAACTAGATAACGCTTGTCCCTCCATCTGTATGAAAACCAAGCGTGCCACTTTTTCACACACAATTTAAAACCTCATTTACTTACCAATCACATCACATCATCAGCCTATTAATGTTCCCACTGCTGGGACACAGACCTCCTCTCTGTGAGAGGGCATGGGCCGTAATCCACCACGCGGGCCCAGTGCGGGTTGGTGGATGTCACATGTCTTCGAATTTTTGGTTCTAGAACATGCCGGTTTCACCAAAGAAAGAAAACATTTCCAATGCCGCGGCCACGGGGTCCCAGCGCAATCAAAGAAATTTTGGTTCAAATAGATGGCGTAATATGCATCGATTCATTATTGAATTGTGTATAAAATTAGCATTTTCTAGAATTGATAGTAAAAATTGTATGTTCTTTTTTAATTAATTCTCCTTAGCACAAAATGAAAAGCTCAAATTGCGATCATTGAAGGCGAAGTACCTACATACATTCGCGTCATCTAGTTAGATTTATATCTATGGCTAATAGAAACATACGGTGATATAATACCCGCTACTGCTTCAAAAGCAGCGCTCGTGGCGAAATCTTCTGCCAGTTTTACTTGGAAATCGCACAACGCAGACGAGCCACCGTCAGCAGTGGAGTACGACCTCATCGATTTTGTTAGAAGATAATTCAATGCCCGCCGCGTGCAACGCTATATGCTAGACATAGAGGACCCACCGTGGGCGTAGTGGCGGGCACCGCACCTCTTACTGCTCTGCATGCGCCGCTGCTTGCGCCGCTTCTTGGTGAACAGAAAAAAACGTCCGACGCTGAACGCAGAACGCGCCGCGTCTCCAGAAACGAGGCCTTATAATGACTTGCTTACTTGCACCTGTCTAAAAGGTCAAGTGGGAGCAAATTAATGTACTGCTGAGCAAGAGGTCTTGAGTTCGATTACTAGGTCATGAAAAGTGTTATTGGGTTTTTCCATCTGAATTTACTCAGTAAAAGCCTCTGGCGAAATGTGGGTGGACTTTAGGTACACTTCTGTCTAACCCCGTGGGGAACACAGGCGTGATGCCATGCTGCTAGTTTAGCCAGTTTAATAATATCTATATATTTATAATTAATTAATTGTGCCCGACCTAGTTCTCGAAAATGGCAATGTCACGTTGTATTCGGTCTATCATCACGGGATCGGTCTATCATCACTGCCAGGACTATTGTTGCCAATAAGCCTGACATAGTGGTGATAGACCGACTAGAGCGTCGCGCAATGATTGTTGATATAGCGGTCCCCCATGACGAGAATCTCGTGAAGGCTGAGAGATATAAGAAAAGTAAGTATCTTGATCTGGTTCGCGATGTTGTCGACATGTGGGATGTGAATACAGCAGTTATTGTGCCGATATTCGTGACGGCCAATGGTATGATAGCCATGAGCCTCGAGTGTATGAGTATGCTCTCGTTGGGCAGCTGGATTGAGGGCTTGAAAGCGGTACTCCTAGACACACAGGAGGTTCCTCTCTCAGGAGCTCTGACCACCGGTGGCTTGGACCCTGTTCCCGATACCGGTGGGCTACTATTTTTATATTTTTAAATGATTTTTCTTTTTTTTTGTAGAAAATGTAAAAGTATGTATAAATAATATAAAAATGGAATCTATAATTAAATTCAATTAATATTACATTGCTCACAAAGAAAGGTGCCTTACACTCACAGCAAGCACTTGTCCTACATAGTTCTCCAAGTCTGCATTCACACGGAATCAGGTTTTTTGTGCAGCAGCCGGTTACCAATGCACGCTACGTTTCTGTATACTCTTGCATTTTACATAGTATTAGTCCCTTTTTTATGCCGGTTTTTGCTCGTGATTTCTGGCTTTTTGTACTTGTGTTATGAAAACGTGTCGTGTGCAAAATTATATGATTACTATGATTAATATTATGATTATATGATTAATTGTTCCTTAGAGTCTAACAATTTTATAATTATTAATCATTAATCGGATCCGGGTGAAGTGTGTCTGGATGGACTTTGGCCCAGTGAGATAAACCACCTCCCTTTTTTTAAGTCGGTAAAAAATCGGATCTGGACTCTGGAGATCAATAATGCTCTAGATCGCAAATGTAATTATCCACCCGTGGCCTCGTAGGGTTCTTAATTTGTAATGTAGGCATCTCTTAATGGTCCATGAACATTGAAGTTAAGAATCATAGTTTTTCTCCAAGATCTACTTATCTGTCTTCTATTTATCTGGTACCTGGTCGGTTTATATAAAGGCTTTTCGAAAAAAGAAAATATTTTTTTCCTTTGATTGTTAAGGAAAGAGCTATCTACCTATATATTACCTAAGTGGACAATGATGAATGAGATACAAAGGCACGTTCCGATTGTGATGACGAGTTGACCACAACAGAAAGAAGAAAAGAATGAAAAAGTATTTATTTGTACTGATAGTTACTATTGTCATCACTTGCTTTTCTTCGAATTGTAAGCAGTTCGGTAGGTACCATGATAATTGAGTGGTTCCCATTTCTCTGCCTCATTACCAAGTAAATGGTACTAGGCACATTTTCACTTCCAAGGTTTTAGGGAATCATTACCCCTTCGTGCCTAATTTTTGTTTGGAGCTTAGATATGTGACCGATGTTTCTTAACAGTACTAACCTACTTACCAATTTCCAAGTTCCAATACATAATGAATAATAAAATGTGACTACGTACTCTACCAATTTCTCAACAGCCTTACAGGACGGAGGCGTTGCTTTACAAACATCATGAACAAAACCTTTCAAGGATGTATTATCATGTAAATAACAATAATAAGTATACATACATAACTATTACAAAATCCCAAGCAGGGACGGACGCGGTACAATCAGCGAGCGAAGCCTATCCAGTGTTGTTGAAAAAACGCTATCGTCAGCTGCTTCAGTTCTCGGCGACTGTTCGACGGATATACGCGTTCTTGTCACTGTTGCTACTCCCGCGTTGAACTTTCGATTTTCGAACGCGTTCGAAAGAAATATATATTCATATTTTTGGTTTGTTTTTGGCTGCACTCTTTTTTTTTAAACGTGAGTACCTACTTATTTTTTTGAAATATTTTAAAGCAGGTAATTTTGTTATAATGGTCTGTATTGGGAAGACTTTTGTGGGACCCCATATGTGGGACAACATAATATGTTAAGCAAAAAGAAATAGGTACTTATATTATAGTGTAAAAAATATCCTAAAAATATTTAAACATTTGTTGCTCGTGCCTTAATTTTGAAAAAAATGTTTATTAATAAGACCGTACTATGCAGGACTGGACTGTACTTCTGACTATAAAATCAATGTGTATTAATATTTTAAATACCTTTTTATTTACCATAAAACAAAGATTTATTAGGGCGATAAGCTAATCATTCTTATCACAAAATTAAGATTACGTAACGATTGTTTTTTATATCAGTTGCAAAAAACATACATCAAACATACATAATATTGTTCGGTTAGATAGAAGCAGTCGATATTAATTTTATTATTTTTATAGTTATCTTGTCACTTATAAATTTAATTAATAAATTACGTGAAATGTGTGAAAGTGAATACCAAAGGTATAATATGTTATCTATAATATTATTCAATAATCATTGTCAATTTGGAAATACATACTGATAAAATCTTGCGTTACCTATACGTGCCTATACCAAAAGTTATCGCTTCAGTATATTTTGTAAACGTGTTTTGATAGTGAATACGTTTTAATAGTTAGAAAGTATTTTGATTTTTGCATTCACATTTAGTAATATGTAACATGTCTCAAGGTGCAATGACCAGTTTTGAATATTTATGGATAACTGCGCTATCCTTTACTCATGTGTATGCTTGTTACGGACTTGACCGGCGGTGCTCTTACTTTTTTTTTTATCTCTTCTTTTTCCTGCAAGCTGTCTTGTCGATATTAAGCTGGAGTTATGTAATTAGATCTCTTCCGTGCATGGTACAATATCCAGTGATACGTCCATATTCTTTGATTTAAAGAAGATCCTGTGGGGCACGTCTTTTAAGTTTTTTAAACGTTTTCGTTGGTTGTTCTTCCATTAAGCTTCTTGCCAGTTGATTGGGATGTTTAAGGGTACACTAGTCGAAAATTCTTCCATACAAACGTAGTCTGGCTCCACTGTTTGACGATGTACGTTCAAAATAAAAAATGATATCAATTTGTTTCATCATTATCTAGCCCTGTATGGAAGCAAAAAAGTAAAAATAAAAATTACTTGGAAGTTATGAGCTTCGAAAGTTCCATATTTTAACACTAATTTTAACGCATCTTTGGGTGCAAATAAATACCATAAGAAGAAGGAAAATTTAAAAACGACCTCGATACAGGGATAGATTAGTGGTTCAACAATGCAAATAATTTTATTTTGAACAGACACATTCAGTCGTTTTTTCATGATATCCAGACTCCCAAAGGTCTGTTTATAAAATTTGTCGCGCTCGTTTTCGTTCTAAATCATCATCCATTTCGCTACAAATTTGCAAAAAGAAATTTGCAGGAAGAAATTCCTAGTGTGGGGCAATGATTTAAAAAAAAAAAAATTAACCCTGCGCACAAAATAGTTCGTGCCGTCGACTAGTGTACCCTTAAGGATTCATTTTGTATATGTCAGTAGTGAGTCTTTGATTTCCTCTCTTACAGTTGCTATCTTTAGATCGTGGTGAATGCGATTATTGGTCATGTACCATGGGGCTCCAGTTATCATACTTAGAGCGGATATGAATTGGAGCCTTCATCATCTTCAACGTTCTCATTTTAGCCGAAAGACGTTTATAGCTGAAATTAGGTCTCCCCCAAAGTCACCACATCAACTGGTATCTGAACTCTTTTAATTTTTATTCTTTGACATATAAACACTATGGTAATCCTTCAGTAACCTTATTTGTTTATGCCGGAAGGATCTTAGCCTTACAGCAGTACAGCCTCCAAAATCGTTCTCGTAAACAGCATTTCGTATGAGATCTACGAAATCTAGCTCCCTAAACTTGAACATTATCTACGGCATCTTATTAGTAGACACGATAAAAGCAGATATAAGCATTTTTTTTTGCCTTTTTTCTAGTACGATGTTGAACATGAAACGCGCAAAAACAAATTGACAAAAACATAGAGGCAAATAAAAATAGTACCTTTATTTCAAGATGTACGAACTCAACAACAACAATTTTAAATCATTATAACCGTTACACGGTAATACTTTCTACGCCTATCTAAATATAGAGCGGTGATTGCCCTGAGAAGGTATCATCGGGCAGAAAAGTGATGTCCATTATAACGAGGACCGAGACAACCATGGAAAGTAGTTTGTTATTGCACGTGAAGGTTACATTTGTGCGTGTTAAACAAAGTAAAAAGATGGTTTAGCCTGATACATGATTCTTTCTCGCCAGAACGTACACAGGCCCCTTAAGAGGTATCGTGTCTGCGATTTCAATAATATCCAAAAATAAAATTTATATTTTGTTTTTTTCCATCCGTGTCCATTACTTTATTTGTACCTAGGTACAGACAACAACAGATCAGGTTCCTTCACTTGGACATTTGTATGCACCTTATTGCATTGTAATAAGGGTTCATTTCAAGTACAGAAACATCGTTATATCTCGTGAAACCAGAAAAATAAATAAAAAATGTTTTCTAATTATGAATATAACGTATTTTTCTACAATATACTACAACCAAATTCATCAAGATACAACCATTTTTTCAAAGGGGCCTCAAGTTCACTTACAAAATGGGCATTCTCCTTTCATTCTCAATCTGACTACCTTTGCCCGATTATGTTACGGTACCTCTGCAACCCAGTAACTGGATGACAAGAATGCGATACCCCTTGGCAAGACTGCTAACAGATTCTCTGAATTCTGAGCACCTATAAAAGTCAGTCAGGACCACAGACATAAATTTAACTAGATAACGCAAGTCCCTCCATCTGTATGAAAAGCAAGCGTGCCACTTTTTCACACACAATTTAAAATGTTGCAACTGCTGGGACACAGGCCTCCTCTCTGTGAGAGAGAATGGGCCGTAATCTAACACGCGGGCCCAGTGCGGGTTGGTGGATGTCACATGTCTTCAAATTTTGGTTCTAGGACATGCCCGTTTCCTCACGATGTTTTTATGAAAGAAAACATTTCCAATGCCTCGGTCAACTTTTTCTATACAGTCTTTACAACTCAATATGGCTTATAAAGACATTTTTCTAGATTTGGGTGGATTTCCGCTGGCGATAATGATAAATGAAAAGCTCAAATTACGATCATTGATCGTATTTTTACTCCGTTTTTTGACACGCGCTGTACACACAATCGCGTCATCTAGTTAGATTTATATCTGTGGTCGGGACCAATTCCGAGACACCGAGGGGCGCGGTGTAATATCAATGGTTGCATCCACCCACAGACCAACCTTGGCAAAAGCTTCAATATTGAAGCTGACCCGCGCATCTGTTATTATTTAATTATTTAGTCTTAAATCCCAATTATAAATAGTTTTTTAACGCCGGGAGGGGACGCCCTAGAAAGACATACATAGACCTTATAGGTGATGTTCTTCAGAAAGGCCAGGTGCGCAGTACTCATAACCGGCGTGTGTGTATGACTAGATGTATGAATGTGAGTGAAGCAAAAGAAGTATGTAAGGATCGTAGCAGGTGGCGTTCTGTAGTTTCTGCCTACCCCCATGGAAAAAAGGCGTGAGTTTATGTATGAAAAATGCAAAAACAGGTAAGACAGGGGTACCGTTTTTACCCTTTGGGAACCCTAAAAACGTGTGGGCATTTAATTATTGATTTAATCTGCTGGAAATACGTCCTTAATTAAATACTTACCTAATGGAATTAACACAAATCAAATCTAATTTATTAATATTGTGATTCTATGACATTCAGGCTATATATAAAATAATAAGATCGTCCTTAAATAAAAAGTTACTGATTTGTTTATAAATAAGTTATGATTCAATGTTAAATGTCCAGCACCAAAAGTAAGTCCCTTAGCTAAATGCCAATTTTATTAAGCTCGTTGGTTTGACCATGAAAACGTATAAAACTGAGATGCAGACAGAATAATAAAATCTGTTTTGTATGCTCGTCAAGTAATTATGAACCTACCAATGCATATTTACAAATAACAAGCCTGTTGTTATATAATGTAGTTCAGTTACGTTTAGCCGTGGATTAGGTAAAATCAACTGCGTCTTAAAATTGGATAAACCAATTAACACAATGTTTGGAAGATTTCAAGGCAATTAGATAATTTTGGGAACATTCCTCTATTAAACAATTAATTAACACGGACGGAGTGATAATTGATAATGATGTATTCTCTTTTTGTTTTCCAGAATGTTAGACGATTGTTATTAATTTTTTTGGAGTAGGTAAAGCAATAAGGATATAATACGAGCGTAGCCATACTATATGCTGCTACAAGTAATTGTCAGCCTTTGAGTGTGAGCATTATAGCAGTTATGCTACGCTACAAGGAGGCATTGAAACTCACTGAAATAGTATAATGATTTCTTGAGCGCAGGTTAAGTACTATGCTTCTATGTTTCATAGTAACCCAGATCCCTGAGCGTAGTTACAATGCTACGCTGATACGAGACGTAGTAAACAGGATTCTCTAAAACGTAGCCACAGCTCTGTTTCTACGATTCGTAGTAACCCGGATATTCCGAACGTAGCCACAATGTAGCGGTGCTACGTGTCGTGGTATCCCGGATCTTTCGAGCGTAGCCACAATGTAGCGGTGCTACGTGTCGTGGTATCCCGGATCTTTCGAGCGTAGCCACAATGTAGCGGTGCTACGTGTCGTGGTATCCCGGATCTTTCGAGCGTAGCCACAATGTAGCGGTGCTACGTGTCGTGGTATCCCGGATCATTCGAGCGTAGCCACAATGTAGCGGTGCTACGTGTCGTGGTATCTCGGATCTTTCGAGCGTAGCCAGAATGTAGTGGTGCTACGTGTCGTGGTATCCCGGATCTTTCGAGCGTAGCCACAATGTAGCGGTGCTACGGGTCGTGGTATCCCGGATCTTTCGAGCGTAGCCACAATGTAGCGGTGCTACGTGTCGTGGTATCCCGGATCTTTCGAGCGTAGCCACAATGTAGCGGTGCTACGTGTCGTGGTATCCCGGATCTTTCGAGCGTAGCCACAATGTAGCGGTGCTACGTGTCGTGGTATCCCGGCTCTTTCGAGCGTAGCCACAATGTAGCGGTGCTACGTGTCGTGGTATCCCGGATCTTTCGAGCGTAGCCACAATGTAGCGGTGCTACGTGTCGTAGTAACCCGGATCTTCCGAGTGTAGCCACAATGTAGCGGTGCAACGTGTCGTAGTAACCCGGATTTTCCGAGCGTAGCCACAATGTAGCGGTGCTACGTATCGTAGTAACCCGGGTCTTCCGAACGTAGTCACAATGTAGCGGTGCTACGTGTCGCGGAAACTCGGATTCGCCGGGCGTTTCCCGCGCTACGCTACTACGTGTCGTAGTAAACCTGACAGCAGGATCGCTATTACAGGCTACGAATCGTAATCATCCGGATTCCGCGAGCGTAGCGTATCGATATAGTATGTAGCAGGCTTTAGTGCGTGGTTATCACCCAAGCTTGGTTTACACTGTGATTGATTTTTGCAAATTGACCTAATATTATCTTATTATTATTTAAAACTTAATCAATTTAACAATAATAAGACATTGTTAGATAGGTCTTAACCGCCGCGCTTTGAATAAACGTTTTGGTGTACAATAAAGAATTAAGAAAAAAACATCTATGAGCGCAGGGCTAACCGCTGCCCTATTGAAGCGTGATTAAATCAATTAAGTTAAATTCATACAATTTTATGAAAATTTTAATGGCACTTAATTCACTGGCAACCTAAATATTTTTCTTGATATACTAATTTGCCTTTATAAGTGTTATTTTAATTCGCAATTGCAGTCGTTTATATCTTCAGGGTTAGTCAGATATGTGAGGAGCACAGAATCATCACACTAATAATATAAAGGCGAATGTGTGTAAGTGTATTTGTTACTTCTTCACGCCAGAACGGTTGAACGGATCTGGATGAAATTTGGCACAGAGATAGATTATAGTCTGGAATAGCACAGAGGATTTTCCCAGGTATTCCTGATCCCTTGAGATAATTTTCGACACCGTGGCTCCGAAGAATTTAACCATCTTAGGGAAACTGTATTAGCTGGCTAGCTTCGATAAATTCTTCAATGGACCTACGAGTTATTGAGAGTGTAATTACAACTGTTTTTGAGTAGTGTGTGCACATACTACAAAATTCTAAAGTGTATTTCGTTAAGAAATCTTGAATACGAGTCCTCTGTCGAAACGTGTCACCGATCGTAACTACTGACCGAGATACCGTGTCCGATAATTCGCATCGGTTGATTAATATAATTAAGTTGGTAGTCGAAAAAATTCTACATATGGTAATATGCATAATAAGACTGCGTAATTTTCTGCCGACTGCACCAAGATTGCGCTTGCATAATCTCTTCTTCTACCCATCCTTGATAATGCTGATGCCAGCTATCTTGACCACACTGAAGTGCAACTTGTTAAACTTGAGCGGCTTCAAAAATGTTGTGTAAGGTTCGTATTTTGTTTGCGCAAATATGACCATGTTTCAGAATTTCGTGTGAAGCTCCACTTGAGCTTCGCACATCACGTCGCCATCGACGGAACGTTCAATATAATATTCTCTTTCTTCATTCTACCCCTCTTCACCTCAAGAAACTGTTTCAGTTTCTTTGTGATTCGCACCTGAAAGTTCTTAGG
The DNA here is from genome assembly GCA_945859665.1 of Anorthoa munda. Lineage (NCBI taxonomy): Eukaryota > Metazoa > Arthropoda > Insecta > Lepidoptera > Noctuidae > Anorthoa > Anorthoa munda. The sequence continues at coordinate 19,251,607 of OX243908.1, forward strand.
TCATCGGATAATAAATGAAACTTAAAATGTCAATGCATTCCACTACCTTCCTAGACAAATCTTTTACTGTCCAGGCTCACTCGTCTATGGAATGCATTGCCTGTGACTATAAAACACGTGTAATCACTGTCGGTTTTTAAGCGACTTGTGAAGGAACACTACTTGTCACTGTGATCATAATCTTGTCTATGCTGAATTGTTTTCTTGCGAATGTATTTATGTATCTCTTGTTTTTGTATTTAGTACCTACTTTCTCAATAAACCAATTATTTGTTGAAAAATTTGCACCAATTCAATCCCATATTGTGTCCGGGTTGTCTCTTTCCATTCTAGGTTGCCTGGAAGTGATCGCGGAACGCGGCCACCTGTTGTATGTTTGTTTTTGTTTTAAGATGTCTTTTTGAATTATTTTTATTTTGGTATACATAAAGTATATATAAATAAATAAATATGCACTACTATAATCTGATGTCATGTCTTATGATATCACGAGCAAGCCTATATCGATATCGGGTAGTTGCTAAGCATGCCTAGCCATTCGCAGCTAAATATCGCAATATCGCCCTATCACCGATATCCACCAAGCTAACCAGTATTTCTCCTTATAACTGGCTTCCTTCCAAAACTACGTACTTGGAACGGATATAGGCTTGTCGCAGGCTTAGATAAATAGTTTTATAAGTAGTTAACGCAACGTGTGTTACTAAACATTCTATCAAGCATATGATTGTGGTATATGATATTGCTTTTTGCAACTATTATATGGCTGCACTTAGACAAAATTACACCACTTATATTGATATACTTATCAGATGTGTGTTACATACCTCTAATACCTTTAAACATAAAAATAAATAGTAGGTATTATAGAAAAGTAAACAGTGTTTAAGTTTTTCGAAGTTTAAAAAACTTTATTTTTTGCTTTTCTTATCAGTATGTTTGAGTATCCTACCTACATAAACCTTGCTACATTGATTTGCTTATCCCCTCCGCACATGGGTTGTAAGCGTAGTCGTATCGTAAGCGTATCGTCATGACGTAACGAGTACGATAACGAGACCTGCAGACTTCTACAAACGAATCGTCGTATAGACACAGTATAATGGGGCTCAAAATCTGCCATGTTTGTTTTTTTTTAACTTCATCTATCTAAGAACATTTGGGCGGTCAAGACGTAGATATCTATCGAAGTCTTAATTATATAAATCCGTCTAGCGGTTTGAAAGATGAGGTAATAATAGAACATTATGGCACAAGTGTGTAACGTTGGTAATTACTGCTGAGGCGCCATTGAGACCCGAGCAAGACCCATGAGAGTCTTGAGAGAGCCGAGGACGGTAATCATCAATATACATGTGTATCATACGACGTTTTTCAACACACTTGTGAAGAAAACAATACAAAAAAATCATTTTATTTAGTAGATAATAGATACTTTTCCTTGGAGTTTTCAGGTAGTAAACTTTCCATAATGTTAAGGGCTTCACAACTTATATCGGGCGGTGTACAAAATAAATCATTTTCTTCAAAATTAGTACTTATAGACATTTTAATTTAAAAAAAACGAGTTGTGAAAAATTTTTCGCAATAGCGGGCAAAAATTAATTAGTTTTCCAATGCGTGCGCATCTTACAATGGCGATCGGCCATAGACTAAAAGAATGAGGCAGAGGAATGAGGTTTCCTTTTTTTTTGGCTTTTCGCGGATAGCGTTTTAGCCACGTACAAAATGGGGAATTTCAAGTTTTATTTATCACAGAGAAAACAAAAGTTATATTTGAGTGAAAGTTTTATTTATTAAACACGTACAAGTTAAAATTATCTATTTAAATGCGAAGTTGCATGAAATGAGCAAGCAATAGGTACATTAATTTATTTTTACTATTGAGCACGATCTTTTTGTATAGAAACTTTTTTAAGAACAAAGCAACTTAACCAATAAAATAAAAAATTAACTCTATAACTCACTTGTGAATAATAGCAATGAAAAAGTCACAGTTTGATTACAGGTATCATTATGTACCTAATTGCGGTGAAATTAGAGCCACTTTATCAGCAAGTGTGTTGAAAAGAATATTATATACCTACATACAAACATTATAAACCTACAAGATGGGTTCCCTACTTGAAATCGGATACAAGCTAAAAAACATAACCCTTAAACTTGCAGTCGGGTAACAAACATACAACTTTACTTCTTTATAATATTGGATACGAGTAGATAAGACAATTAATGTCTTATGTAAAAACTACATAACTACATTTTGTTGACTTTCTATATCCAGTTTGGGAGTTGAGTTGCCGCCGAATTTTACCTAACTTATTAATCATCGACTCATCTTAGAATATTCGAGAAGTTTTTATTTTTATCTTAACAAATATTTCGGTCCCTTGAGTACGAACTCTGCCGAGGTCAACTTAAGTCAATATTTTACTTACCTTTATGGTATTTCCGTCAACAAGTGGTTTGACTCTGATTATGGATATAGAAAATTGAGAGATCTAATGGGCAATCAGAGAAGTGTGAAAGAAGACAAATCGGCAAATCGTGCGGTCAGTTTTTGTAATTTTTCTAGGCTTCTGTTTGGTCCACTTCACAGGCTATCAGTGACACCTTCATCACTACGACCTATAGAAAAGTGACAGATATTGATCGCACATTCGTTTTGCCTCTTTAGACAGACAATTTTGTGACGGTAATGCTCAGTCCAGCATCCTAATTGCATAAGCGAATTCGGCATGGAGAAAGATGGGATCGACCAATCACGTGCGCGATGAAAGACGCGTTGTGGATTTCCGTCTATGTGATTGGTCGTTTGATGGGGACAAATCCTTCGCCTTGCCGAATTCACTTACACAATTAGACAGCTGCTCTCCATGTCGGTGCTCTTTATTTTTATTTATCTTACTTTTTACTTGGATGTATGTGTGTGTGGATGAATGTTTGTTACTAAATCACGCTAAAACGGCTAAACGGATCTGCATGAAATTTGGCAAAGAGATAGATTATAGTCTGCAATAGCATATAGGATACTTTTTATCCCGGTATAATGTTCCCTTGGGATGATATAAACACTAAACACGCGGGCGGAGCCGCTGGCAGAAGCTAGTTTTTTTTAATAAAACAAGCCTTCAATATAATGAACAGTAGCTCAACCAAACACGATGGTCCTATCTTGTTTGGTTGAGAGGTTCCTGTGGTCACCACCCAGCGGCATCATCAGATCAGCTCCATTACATTAAAGCAGCATTTTCTCCAAAGTGTTTTCCAAATTGTAAGCAGACGATAAAAAAATAAAAATGAATTGCAAATTTATATTCAGCTACTCATACGAACGAAGCAAGTTAATAAACAGCTTATAAAAAGTTTTTATAAAAAGCCTCTAACATACACTTGAAGCTCTCAAGTTCTTATCTCTACGAAAATCATGTAATACATTTGTCAATATTTATTCAAAAAAACAAGATGTTTGATTTATTTGTTAACCATCATATTTACGAAAACATGACAACTTATGACTAAGACAAATTATTACGCAGATCTTAAAATCCTTGATGACTCTTTAAGTACAGTGAATGTATTATGTAGTCAATCTTATTATATTTACTTACGTTATGTAATGGAGGAAGATAATAAATTAGTTGATTGTTCTTGGTACGTGACTGAAATAATGGCTAGTGTAATGCATTATCGCTTAAAGAAAACGGAAGGAAAGCGTGGTTCCGCGATTTCCCTTAGATAAGAACTAAAAACCTATGCTACCATTGACATACATTCTACCGACAGACAAGAACATTCAAGAACAAAAATTGTCCTAATACTGGTGAGTTAGAACTAAAGTTCGCTGCAGCGCTTAAATATTTATATTGTCTAATCAAACTATTAAAATTATGCAGCGCTAGATCGCTTATAGTGTTTATTTTACTCGCGAAGGTAGGTGTACGGATTGTAGTACAGTTCAGTTGAATAGAGTGAGTGTTCTGATCGCCAAATCTAGTGCGTAGTACTTATATATCGATGTATGCTACGAACAGTCAAAGAAATACTTACCTAGTAGATAACGGATAGGTTTAAACGCTTACTTTCAACAGTTACAAACTTGCAACATGCATAACTTCAACAATTATGACAATTGTATTGAACTGTGTAATCTTGACACGACTGAAACTAATGTATATGACACAACTTTACAACACGCCTGTAATTCCCAAAAGGAGTTGGCAGAGGCTAGAAGCCGTATTGCGTAAGTGAATACGACAACGCAAAGAGTTTGACCGCTATCCAATCGACCAATCACACAGACGGAAATCCACATCGCGTCATTCATCTCACATGTGATTGGATTGCTGTATTCACTTACGCAATTCGGCTGGATGTATTTAGTATCCCTAAGTGCCTTTTTAACCCCCGATGGAAAAAGAGGGGAGTTATAAGTTTGATGTGTGAACCTTGTGTGTTTGTGTATTTGTTTATCTGGCTGTGGCATCATAGCTCCTAAATGGATGAACCGATATAGTTTTTTTTTTTGAAAATTAACTTTATCGGGAGTGTTCTTAGTTTGAAGAAAATCGGTTCAGCCTTTCTAAAGTTATGGGCGTTTTACTGTTCGAATCAGGGTGTTTTCGCAAGATATCGGTATCTTAATTACGTGCTTAATAGATTGTCGATCGAAGCGTGTCTACGACTAGATAAATTATATAGCATGAAATAAAAATGTGTCGGATTTTTTTAATTTTACTTTTTGTTTCATTCTATAGAGGGCCATCAAGCCTATCTGTTGCCTTTAACTGGAAAGGACATCCAGGCTTCGGGCTACTACCGGAATTTTTCCATGTAAAATACTTTTTTCACCTGGGATATGCAACCAGCACCGCAAGCTCTCCAGAAGCGCTTGTGATCAATGAGAGATGAGTAAAGCTGAAACCACTTCTCAACTAACTCTCGTTTTGTAAAAGGTTTTAGTTCAATGTATGTGAAATCGGTTTACCTTGGTTCGAGATGTTAGAATAGGCATTATTTTTGTTTGCTCAGTCTTGTGTAATGTAAGATGTGGTTGTTAACATGGGCTTTCATAGTATGTACCTTTTTACTCGTAGTTCGTGACTCGTGATTTGTTGATTGCGTTAGATGTAGGTACTCTAGTCGGTATTGATAATATTTAATGGGTGTTTGAACGACATTGACATAGAAAAGTTCACTTAGATTGTTTAGTTTATACCTACTGAAAACTATAGCTGAAGGTATAATAAAACTTCATATAAGTAATATTCTGTGTGTCAAATTTTACGACTGAGAGCCATTTATAAAAAAAATCGCAAAGGGAAAAAAGCGTTTTAAAAAAAATCATAGAAATATTCCATACTTAGTGTTTAGTGATTATTTTCCTATGTATGTAAGCATTAGTAAAACTGACCCAAAACTGACTAGTTAAATTTGCGTTTTGTGTGTCACTCATAACTGTATTTTTAGGCCTAAACTTTTTAAATTTCAATAGCATTTTCATGTTAAATTAATTTCGTGGCCATAACTTATCATTATGTATGACGGTTACATCGACTAGATATTCCTAGATTTGATACATTGACAGTCGATGTTAAATTATATAATTTGTTTTGCAATTGGAATTTGAAATCTAACCTTTTCATAAATGCAGCAAAAATAAATCTGATTTGGTTGGACACCTTGAAGCACCCTTCGTTTTGGGACGAACCAAGATTTTAAAGTAAAACCGACGCCGTAGATAGGGCTGACCAAAAATTTCTGACACTCAGGACAAAAATTTTAAAAATTTTGGTCGGCGCCATTTTGGATTTTCATTTTGACCCCATATTTGTAATAAGCAACCCCAGTCAGATAAATAGATCTATGTTCTTCGTAGACTTAAGACAGTTATTTTGCGTACATTTATTTACATTCAGTGCTTTAATAAAAGCAGCATAGTTTTTATTCGCAGCGACTTTTTCTACTGACGTTACTTGCAGAACTAACTTGTACTTTTAGCCTTGGTACCCCAATAATAAGTAGCCTGCATTATATCAGTTCGAGTAAGAAATTAAAGTTCATTTAAAATTGGTGTTGTAATTGTTTCCAAGATTAACTCGTATAATGTCATGTCACAGAAAAACTGTTTTAATATCTATATTCGAAAACACGAAGGATAGTGCACTGGAGTCATACGATGCATGTGTGAAGGTAGACAGTAGACAGCCTTGAACCAAGGAAAATTACTACATAACCAGTTAGCAATGCTTTCAAGTAATTAACGGAGAGTCGTCCGTTGATATTGTTTCCCAACCTGTGGACCACGCAAGAGTTAAAATATGGTCCACGAAAGATTTAAAATTACAAAAATAACATTTATGCAAACTGATTCCAAGTTGAGAGCAGTGTTGGCCCAGTGGTATCGGCCGCGACTTACAAGATGTAGGACGTGGGTTCAAAAAAAAATAAAAAAATAAATTTTAAACATTATTTTGTAAATTATTTCATCACCACTGTTCTCAAAACGGTGAAGGAAAACATCGACATTCCTAAAACCAAAAATTCGAAGACATGTGACATCCACCAACCCGCACTGGGCCCGCGTGACGGCTTACGTCCCATTCCCTCTCACAGAGAGGACGCCTGTGTCCAAGCAGTGGGAACATTAAAAGGCTGACGATGTGATGTGTGCGATTCCAAGTTTATATCTGAATGTTCCGATTTCTTTGACAATGTTCGTTACTTTTTATTTTAAAGAATATGTATGTTACAACTTTTGAACATGTTTGATATTAAAGTTTTGGACATTAATTTATCTTCAGAATTTTTCTTGACTTTTTTATCTTATGGGTGGATGGGCTTGCATTTGACCACTATCTCACCTGATGGTAAGCGATGGTGTTGTCGGTGGTGAAGCACGATTGCTTAGAAGTATTTCAATCTTGACTTAAAGTCCCCTCGGTTGTAGGTATTAGGAATAGACTGGCAGGGAATTCTTCTTCTCTTGGTTCTGCTAACAACAAACAAATCAAAGTGTTACCAGGTCGAAAATAAAGGTTTAGGAACCACTAGTCTAAAGATATTGGGACAGTAACCTCTGGTCAATCTAACCAGCTGAGTCAACTTACAAACTGGTTTGATAACCAGTTTTAATGAGACAAGGGAATAAAACCTTAACGTGAATGCATCGGTTTTTAAAGTTCAGTGGAAACTTTTTTGAAAATAAAAAGATGTAAAATAAAACATGATTTAGTAGTAAATTTAATTATATTTTATCTACACTCACAACGTAATGATCCAAATATGAATTCAAAAAATATTGTATAAACACGTACTTTATATTCGTGGATAGGTAAAATTAAAAAAAAAATCGATTACAGTGCAACATTTTCCTTCGATTTTTAAACAACTGCATCATAAAATAACTTTTTAATTTATATAGCACACTTTTACTTTTTAATTTATTGACATCGATATGGGCTCATTGAAGTACTGTCATTGTCTAAGGAGGCGCGCGCTGCGCAGTCATGTGCAATGAGAACCTAAATTGCCCGCCATACCAAATATTTTCTCCGTTTCCACTTTTGTTTTATTGCAACTGTATGAGTGAAGATAAAGTAGTGTATGCAATGGCTTATAATTAGGTATTAAAACACTCGCGTAATATTATTATCACATTCGGCTTCGCTTCATATGATAAACCTACGCTCGTGTTTTAATAACCCCTATTATATAACCACTGCATAAACTACTATTTAAACGTCGATGGTAAGGGTAAGGTAAGTAGGTTATCGGTTTATGGTCCCCCGCAGACTGGTGCGACACGACACTAGTATAAGTATATGACACCGACGGGTGAAAAACGTATTCTGTCTGTCTGTCTGTCCGTCTGTCACCAAGCTGTATCTCATGAACCGCTATCATGAATAGCTAGACAGTTGAAATTTTCACCGATGATGTATTTCTGTTGCCACTATAACAACAAATACTAAAAACAGAATAAAATAAATATTTAAGTGGGGCTCCCATACAAAAAAAGTGTTTTTTTTGCCGTTTTTTGCGATAATGGTACGGAACCCTTCGTGCGCGAGTCCGACTCGCAATTGGCCGGTTTTTTGACAATGACTTTTTTTTATTTTTTTTTTATTTGTGATGGGTTTGCTCTTGACTCTAGTCTAGGTCAGAGGTGACAGAGACAGAGTCGACGATGGAGTGAGTTTACCCAGAAGAAGCCTGTTCACTCTAACTTTGAAGAGATTCGGGTTGAAGGCGTTCGGAAACACGGACGCAGGTAGTGAGTTCCATTCATTCGCTGTGCGCATTATGAAGGATGTCTGGAAGCGCTTGGTGCGAATTGGTGGAATGGCAACAAGGTAAGGATGGTAACTTGCAGTGCGTCTAGATGTCCGATGGTAGAAGGGGGCTGGTGGGATGAGGTCGTGGAGTTCTTGAGCACACTCACCGAAGTACAGTCTGTAGAAGACCGACAAGCAGGCAACTTTGCGGCGATGAGCCAAGCTATGTAGCTTGGCATCCGCCAGTTCAACGTCGCCGATGAGCCTCTTGGCTCTGCGTTCCACCGAGTCAAGCGCGGCAAGCTGATACTTAGCTGAGCCATCCCAAAGGTGGCTGCAATACTCCATGCAGGATCGGACTTGCGCTTTGTAAAGGTTTAAAAGCTGTCCAGGCGTAAAGTATCGCTTCACTCTATTCAGGATGCCCAGTTTTTTGGCCGCAATTTGGGCTTTGTACTCAATGGAGGCGCCGAAGTTGAGATTGGATGTCAACTCCATGCCTAGGAGCTCGAGTCGATCAGTCACAGGAACAGATGTACCCCGAAAAGTAGGAGTATGATCGAAAAGACTCCTTTTAGCGGTAAAAAGACACGCCTGTGTTTTGGTGGCGTTAAAGGAGACCAGATTGTCATCACCCCACTGGGAGACAAGGCTTAAGGTCAAATCTGTCCGCTCCACCATAGCCTCTCTCAAGGAACGAACTTCATCCACGCTGGTTTTTGCGCTGGACAGGTATCTCTCTGAAACAGTACTGTCATCTGCGTACCCAACAATACCAGGCAGAAGTAGGTCATTGATGTGCAGCAGGAAAAGAGTTGCAGAGAGAACAGACCCCTGAGGAACTCCGGCGTCAATAGCCATAAGGTCAGAGGAGCAGCCGTCAATGACTACTCGGATCGACCGTTTGCTGAGGAAGTCTGATATCCAGCTACAAAAACCAGCGGGGATGCCATACGCAGGAAGCTTACTGAGTAGACTCGCGTGCCAGACCCTGTCAAAGGCCTTCGAGATATCAAGCGACACAGCAAGTGCTTCGCCGTGTCTCTCGATGGCTTCGCCCCAGCAGTGCGGCAGTGACTTCTGAAATTGAAGTTATTTTTCACTTTGTAGTGTTATACGGAAGTCGGTTGTAGTTTTTTGTAAAAAAAAGTTTATATTTTACTCATTTTAGTTTTGTACATAATGGGCAAGTTCTATAGTAAGGTACACCTACAATGCCAGAATAACCCGAATAACATAAAAAATTAACATAACCGGTGACATGAGGGTGTACCAGGGTTTAATGTACACATGTGATGTTATGTTATGAAATGGTGTAAACAATAAACAGACATGCGATTGAAGCAATCCCGAGAGAGTTGCCCTCAGTTTTTGAGGAGTTCTGTTCCATTTGTCCGAAGTTCTTCATCAGATCTTCACCAAAATTAAGTGGGAACAATTCGGGAACGTATAAAACTTACAGCTGAACATAGAACCTCCTCCTTTTTGTAAAGTCGGTTAAAAACAATATCAAGAATTTAAGTAAAGCACGACTTAGTTCGTTGTCTATCAACAGATGCTTAGTAAACAGTAACGTTTAATTTCGATAACTTTGTATTCGCGCCGCATACAAGGCCCCACGTAAGACACAATGCCAGCTATTTATCTTTTGTGAACTTGGTTCCTCTGCGTGCTGGTATGAGGCCGTGGTTCTGTTACCTATATCAATTAGATATAGGGGACAGAACTGAACGCTGTCATTGTTCTTTTAGTAAATATGCCGCTTAGGCCGCCGAAAAACGCTTGTTACGTCGCGCGTCGGCACCGATTCTGTCTATGGGTTGAGGCATCTGTATGCTAGTATTATATTATCTGTGGTGTTGGTAAAGTATGAAGAAAATTATATCAAGTAGGCGCATTAAGACAAAATGAGCCGCCACCGACCTTTAGGGCGAAAACGGATACGCACTTCACCTTCACGACCCAAAATTATGGCAAAAATAAAACTTTGCATATTATTCTTCGAATTTAACAGACCAAGCTCTATACTTAAATATAGATAGCCTAATTGAATTTGAGACGGTGTTTTATTTAAAAAAATACTTCCGATGGTTTTGGATTCCCTTTTTTGTACGCGTTAGACACAACTTTACAAATAAATTACACCGTATTGTAGAAATATAATTTTAAATATTCACTTATCAAATTAATTATGGTCTTGTATAAAGTATAAAACTAAAATGTCTTTTAGAGGTGATGTTTATTTTATAACGTAAGTCGTAATATATTTGTCCTTTAAATGTACCTAGTTACCGAGCTGCATGAAGCCTCGGAGATACTATCAAATACTTGTAAAATCCTACTTTTTATTTCAAGTTAGTTGCTTACATAAAATTTTAAGCCATTTTATTTATGAATCTTACAATCGCGAATATTTAGGCAAAAAATAATAGTGGGTACTGGCAGTTACTGATTCAACTAAATTGGTTTGTTGTGTATATTTTTGTGTGCATTGTGGGTTTTTTATTTGCCATAGTCTGCTGGTTTTCTGTTCAAAACAATGGGCGATTTTTCATTAGGTACTTAATGTAATTATGATTAGATACTTACATAACTGTATGACCTAATAATATATATAGGTAGAAGGTTATAGTCCCGCGCATTCTGGGCAGTCAGCTTGTATTAGCTATATTAACTCGTATTGTAATAGATTGACACTATTGACTGACAAATTCTACCCTCGGCCTCGGTATGAACAAGCTCTAGCAAGAGGTGGCCACAATGTGTAGAATTTTTTTCTTAAATTCCTCAACAGATAGAACAAACTTAACGAGTTAGTCGGAGTGAGTTTTTGACTGTGCAACACAAGGAAGATTAAATTTAAACTGTCGTAAGCCAAATTCTAATCGGGGCTAAAATAGATAAAATTAAGTTTTTTATTAACTTCAATTGTACAAGAAAACACTTAGTTAAACACGTTGCGTTGCAAGGAAAATAGTATTTACGATGAATTTTGGCACCCAATGTAAGATTTAACTTTTGTTTAGGGTTCCAGAAAAGATAGATGTCTATATCACAATAAGATTCATCTGGGTACATATTTGAACGTCGAAAATTAAAATACCTACCTAACATCGAAAACTTAAATATCGAATGACCATCCAAACGAAAATAAAAATAACGTAAGTTTGTAATGTCGAATGGTTAGATAACCTATGTCCAATATATCTAAAATCTAATTATCTACAAAAGTGATATCGAAAGACCTAAATATAGAAAGTAGTCATCAACTCTGATGTTAGGATCGCGATCGGGATGGGGGACGTGTGAGCTTAGGGAATCCCGACACGGATAGGTTAGGTTAGGTTAGTTTAGACCCTGCAAACAGAAAGCAACCATCGACTTTGTTGCTTGAATAGTAATCGTACTTACCGATACTATATTAAAACCAGGCAGAGTGTGACACATATAACAAAATTGGTTCGATATTTTAACGAGAAAGTATTTTCAACGTAAATATAATGAACTTAGGTGTATTAAATGTTGACATTTTGAACATAGATACTATAATGACTATCGAAATTTTTACTCAGTCGATATTTTAATCATTCGGCATTTTATATTAGACATTTTAAGCTTAGGTATATCAATTTGCCATATTTCGATACAATAAATATTTTGAACAGTGACATTTTATCCGTAGGTATTTTATTTTACGACGTTGAAATAAGTACCCAGACGTCTACGTTTAAAAACGATTTATTAAAATCAACGTTGCGTTTCATGACAGGTTGAAAGTTCAAACGCACTAGTGCGCGCAATAGTTATCTATATCTATACTAATATTATAAAGAGGAAAGATTTTTTTGTTTGTTTGTTTGTTTGTACCGAATAGGCTCCGAAACTACTGGACCGATTTGAAAAATTCTTTCACCAATAGAAAGCTACATTATTCCTGAGTGGCATAGGCTATTTTTTTATCCAGAAAACGGGTCCTGTGGGGTGGCCCACGGAAGCGAAGTCGCGGGCAACAGCTAGTGTAACATAAAGCGAAAAGATGCGTAACACACCAACATCGTTACCTATGCGGTAACACGAACTTGCGAAAATCATCAATCTATTTCTAAAGCACGCCATGATGAACTGAACAACAATAAACTGAATCACGAACGACATTACCAGTCTATAGAAATCCATGTTCTGTTCTGTAGTGAATGATAAATAATAATAAAAGGTCAGAAACATAATAATTATTTTGTATTGCAAAATTAGCTTTCCTCAGGAGCTTCTCCCGCGTGAAAGTCGACAATATCCCATGGGATTTTACAAGTACTACCGGGATACAAAATCCCAATTAATATTTGAAATATGAGTTCATATCAAACGGAGGTTTTTAGGGTTCCGTGCCCGAAGGGTCCAGACGGAGCCCAATTGCTGTCACTCATGTGTCCGTCTGTCCGTCGTCTGTCACAAAATGTTGTACCGAAGAATTTTTTAACTGCCCATTGACCTATGAACTTGAAATTTGGTGATAATGTTTATTATTACGTTTATTATACTAACAAATACCAGTATATTCTACATTTAGTACGGAACCTTAAATGTGCGAAGTCCGACGCGCACTTGGTTTTTTTTTCTTCTAAAATATATCCGTAAACTAAAAAAAACATAATTAAAGTATCCAATGACGGTATTTAAATTGTAATAAAAAAATTGTACTAACAGGTCACTTTGATCTGCCAAGGTTATTTCTGCTATAAGTGCGACATTAAAATCTAAACTTGATGGTTAATTCCTGATTATAATAGGTATTATAATCAAGTTGATACTTATATTGTTTTTACCTACATCTTACACAACAGTATAAAATATACAATATAAAATCAAAGTATCTGATAATCAATATCTATGCACTGATTGCGCATTGCAAAATATGAAGGTCCTTGCATGTCAGGAATAATAAAGCAGGCTAAAATTTAATTATTCGTTGTTTATATTCATACCGTTAAGTATTAGGTCGGTATAATCACATGAACAAAGCACACTTTGCATAATTGTATTTAGAATACATTTTTAATATTACCTGAATTGTTTGCATTATTATTTTTATTGGTATTATAAAACTAGGTACAGTACAAACATTTTTTTCGTCAATCGTCATTTCTATATCAGTTGCCCTTTGCACTTGCTTGGTGCAGACCGGACGCTCTCATTCAACTTGAAAGTATAAAGAGTTGTTAATACTCTTTTAACATAATGTAATTTATTTAAAAAAACTGAGGAAAGCTGCTAACGATGCTATTTTTACAGCACTATATATTTCACACGGAAATCATAACAAAACAACAATAAAGTACTTAGTTCTGAATTCAAATTATTATACACGATAAATCTAATCATTGATGGACATTGAAACTAGCATTCGTTTGTATTCGGAAATGCGATGTTTGCCGAGGGACATTAGGAAAATAGTTGTAGGTACTGTCACAGATAATATAATACGGGAATAAATATAATGACCACCAAAAAAAACTTTGTGACGATAACCCCTATCACCTAAAATATATACTAATCAGCAAAAAAAATAAACCTAAACCAAATTTAGTAAATTGATCACCAAATTTCATAAGTGCTAAAACCGTAAGATATCAAATCTAGTGATTTGGTCAATGAATCAGTCCAAGAGCGAGCGAAGCGAGCTCGGGAGCTAAGGGCACCCCGACACGGACAGGTTAGGTTCGAAGGAGATGACGGGAGCTGAAGTGAGCGAGCAAAGCGAGCGAACTCAGCTCCCATCATCACCTTCGTGTTAGTTTACTTTAGACCCTGTATTCAGAAATAGGAGCCCCGCCCAGCGGGGCTCCGTCGACTCTGTTGCGATTCTAAATTTAATTTTGGTGATCATTTACTATTTTTGTCAGTATATTACTAGATTTGGTGGTTTGTTAAACATAAGCCATATAATACTAGCATCAACATACTACAGATGCCTCATCGCATACAAAGAAACCGTGCCGACGTAACTAGCGTTTTTCATCTGATTAAGATGATTATTTTTATAAGTACTTCGTTCGCATTCGGTTCCGTTCCACGGCTATATATGGTATTAGCAGCGTTTTCAGGGGGTTTTCTCGGTTCGTGACTATTTTGTTCTTTAAATACAGTGACGATTAAATTTAATAGTATTTTTTTGCACATTTTTAAAGTTTCAATGTACCAAAATGTGTTACAATACAAATTAAAAAAGTCGAGTGACATGCCTCAGACATTTAAAACAGCGCCATCTATTGGAATCACTTTTAAATGATCCATTCAATTAATCTTTGAAATGTGAATTAAGAGCCCAATATTCCATAACTTTGTGCTTAAGAGAATTTGTTAAACAAGAACACCGAATTATTATGATCAATAATATAAAATATTAATTTTACACAGTTCTATGACGAATCGATGCATATCGCGCCATCTAGTGACATTTATTTGAACCAAATTTTCATTATTAGCGCTGGAACACCGTGGTACTGTCACGATTTCACAAAGTACGTACTCTTGGCACTAGCACTATAGACAAAGTGACATTCTATAGCCAAACGATTGTCAAAAATATCCAATATATTTGGGATAGGTACAATATGCGACATATCGATGTAAATTCCAAACATTTTAAACGTTTTTACGATCGTTAACGCTGATAGCGATGTCATTTTGTCCTCAATTCCAATAGACTTTATTCTAGTCATGTTTTCTCAAAGTTACATATATATAAACATCCTGATCTATTGTATTTATATTTATGTAGAACAGTTGGATACAATCCACATGCGTGTTAAGGATCGACAAATAATGTTCAATCATTATTGTTCTGAGAAAATTTGTTGCTCGCATGCAATGACGTCAGATGCCATTGTTTCCAACTACTATGGATAATGGAGATGTTGTGCAGTTGATAAGTATGTTGGTTGAACATAAGTGTAATAATAACATACCATAACATCGTCTCAAACAATGCATCACCTCTTGTCGTGTTCTCTTTGCAACAACACTTGCACTTTGAGAGATCTTTACGAGGTTAACGTTAACGCTGTCGACGTGGCTGAATTCTGGTCAAAACAAATATAATTTGGAATCATCAATTCAACATATCGTCTATATATTTTAGAGTGTGAGGCTGAGGTACGCCAACACACACCAACCAAATGATACACTAAAATTTCAGCAGTTATGCTTAAGAGACCTTCAATCGTTCAGAAATGCAGTATCCGGGCTGCTACCGGGAAAATTATATTTGCACGAAATGGAAATCGAATACAGAAACTAACGAACCAGTTTTATGCGATTCACACACTGCCCCGCTATACGCTGCGGGGTGCGTGGCGACGAAGTCACGACACTGCGTGAGTGCGTTTTCTGTGTGTTGCACTACGCATGTTTTCAATACAAAGAGAGATACTTTCGATCAAAGTAAGAACACGCACTCCCGGCCTACGCTGCGTACTGCGGTTCAGTGTGCAAATCGCCTTATAGGCTTCTGCGCCTGCGCTCACCGGACGTACAAGCATACTGTACTCTTTTATTAGCCTGGAGTTGTTATGCCAAACTTTAACGTCGAAAAATGTAACTATGGTCAGCATCTTTTAATAGAAATTTATTAATAAATTAATTTGTTTGTATGGATATTGATCAGCAAACTATGTAATATTCTTTGACTTTCGAAAGCAAGGATTTATAGATTTTTGCTAAGAATATATTTCTTCTTTCACAGAAACATGCCTGAGGTAGACGCCACCAGAGAACTGGCCGTCATCAAGGACTGGCTTTGTAAGCAGCCTCATCTGCCTCATGAAGTCGGTAAGAAAATCTTCAATATTCTAGGATTTTAGAACTAGCCGTGCCCGAGAACTCGCTCTCGTCAACTGGCTACCTGCCTACCCTACCCTTCCCTGTATACTGTCATGTTTCAGATATGGCGATGTGTTGGCAAAACGTATGGGAAAATAAATTTCCTTTATAGTTTTGTTTTTCGTTAATATTACCGATATTTTAATAGTTATTTTGTTATTCGGGGCGGAAATAAATCCAACAAATCAAAGATCATGAAAATCGATCCAGCCGTTCTCGAGTTATAAATGGTGTAACTAACACGACATTGTTTTATATACAAAGATATATATATATATAAAGATATAAGTTATTACTCAGAATATTGTGCTTTATCTCGCCAATTTCTAAGGCCTTTGCCCTGGACTGGAACAGTTCAGACTAACAAAAAATCCATTGATTTGTTTCACTTGGTTACCAAAGAATCTAGATTCTTTAGTATTTATTCTTCAGTTATCTGCCTCATGACCTATGAATATTGTTAAAATAATTTCTAAAACAAACAACATTCTTAATATTTCCCCAAAAATTATAAATTGATGAATAATAAAATGAATGATCAAGCGCAAATTCGATCATGCATGGAGTACTGTTCTCATCTCTGGGACGGATCTGTCAAATACCAGCTTGATGCACTAGAGTCAATCGAAAAGCGGGCCAAGAGGCTCATCGGCGATGAGGCACTGGTCAAGTCAAAGGTCCAGAGCCTTGAACATCGTCATCGAGTTGCCAGCTTGTCGGTTTTTTATCGGATATATTTCGGGGAATGTGCGATGGAATTATATGATCTAATTCCGCCCAGCCCGTTCCGTCATCGGACTAACAGACACACGGCGATGCGTCATCGATACATGGTGGATATCCCACCCATACGCACAAAACGTTTTGAGGACACTTTTATTATGCGTACAGCTAAGGAGTGGAATTCTGTACCGGAGCCTGTGTTTCCCGATAGCTTGTAGCTCTAGGGGTATTTAAGTCAAGAGTGAATAGGTTTTTTCTAGGCAAGCGTTCTTTACCGTCGACCACATCATCGCTTACCATCAGGTGAGATAGTAGTCAAGCGCAAGCCTATAGATTATAAAAATAAAAAAACCGGCCAAGTGCGAGTCGGACTCGCGCACGAAGGGTTCCGTACCATTATCGCAAAAAACGGCAAAAAAACACGTTTGTTGTATGGGAGCCCCACTTAAATATTTATTTTATTCTGTGTTTAGTATTTGTTGTTATAGCGGCAACAGAAATACATAATCTGTGAAAATTTAAACTGTCTAACTATCACGGTTCATGAGATACAGCCTGGTGACAGACAGACAGACAGACGGACCGCGAAGTCTCAGTAATAGGGTCCCGTTTTTACCCTTTGGGCACGGAACCCTAAAAAGAACGATTAGATTTCACAAGGATAGTTTTCCATGAAAGGTCAGCCTACCTATCTGTAATTTGAGTATAATAAGAGTCATTATGTTTGGTGTGATTTCGATACCACATGTCACAATCATTTCACTCAGCAAGCTTATTGGAGATCGTGCCATGTTGTTACGTTTCAATTACCGATTGGAATCTTGCTCAACAGATAATAACTTGAGAATTTACGTAAATATTACACGGATCGAGTATAAATTGTATCTTATCTTTTAAGTGTTTCTCAATATCGATCTTCAGCCTTCAGACATCATACAATTCCATCACACATGGACATTTAAATAGAATATGACCGTATTATGCGTCTAGTTACAGATCAGTCGTATACTCGGCTATAAATAAAATTTTAATCATTTTGTAAGAAGTTACTTGTCTACGAGTGTCTTTTCTAACTAAAGACATCAACGCACATAACCCAATGCAATTGATATTTTTCAAACTTGACTTTTTTTTTGACTTAATGTCCTATAACCCCTAGATGGGGCAGAGGGCGTCCACAGATGTCCTCCATCGTGATCGATCTTGAGCTTCACGCTTCACCTCGCTCCATGTCATTCCGATGCTCGTCGCTTTTGCCAACACGGTGCGACGCCAGGTCTGACGGGGACGGCCACGCTTTCTTTTCCCTTGGGGATTCCAGTCCAAAGCTTGCTTGGGTATGTGATCGGGACCCTTTCGGAGCGTGTGGCCAATCCATCTCCACTTGCGACGCTTGATCTGACGGTCGATCGGGCTCTCGTAGCATTTCTCCAACAGCTCTACGTTGAAGATGGTCTCGGGCCAGTGAATTCCGAGTATGCGACGGAGACAGCGGTTGACGAAGACTTGTATTTGGCGTGAGATGTCCTTTGTGACCTTCCACGTTTCGCACCCGTAGAGCACCACGGATTTGACATTGGACCCGAAGATTTTGAGTTTAATCTTTCGGGTCAGTTTCCGCGATTGCCAAACTGGTCTCAGCTGCGCGAAGGTAGCTCGGGCTTTGGCGATCCGTGAAGCGATGTCCTCTTCACTACCCCCAGTCTCTGACACGACACTCGACACGTACGTAAATTTGTGGAAGCGCTCCACTGCCTCTGTGCCAATCAGCAACGGTGAGTGGTTCTTCACACCAGTTCTCATTTCCTGGGTCTTCCGTATGTTTATTTTGAGCCCCGTTTTTGCTGCCTCCTGACGTAGATCGTTAAGCTTTGCTTGCATATCTGCGTGGGTATGACTCAGCAGGCATAGGTCATCGGCGTAATCCAAGTCTTCCAAGACGTTGGATAATCCCCACTCTATGCCGCGACGCCTGTTATCATAGATGCGAAGCAAAATACCGTCAAGAACGACTAGGAAGAGGAGCGGCGACAGAAAGCAGCCTTGGCGGACACCCGCGTGTACTGCAACGTCATCCGATATGAGGCCGTCATGAGTAACCTTACAGGAGTAATTCTTGTAAATACTCTGCTACAGACGGATTATTTTCGGCGGCACTCCAATGTCCAGTAGGCGGGACCAGATACTAGACCACTTCAGCGTATCAAAGGCCTTTTCGAAGTCTACAATGGTTAGATAAATCTCCCTCCGCCATTCTGATGCCTGTTCCTGTATGATACGGAGAGTGTTGATCTGGTCCGTACAGGAGCGGTTCGAGCGGAACCCAGCCTGCTCCTTGCGTAGAAGAGGGTCCACGGCCTTCGACAGTTATTACTCAGTTTATTATGTTTACAATATTATATTAGGCTGACCCGCGGCAGAAATCGAAAACAGTGCTCAAAAATATACCAAAAGCAATTTCTCATATATGTTTGTTACATAACATTGCATCAAAAATAACTATTAAACATGAATGACCATTTTCAAGTTTTCTTAGTTAGAGTACGCTCAAACTAGTTCCGAAAATATTGCAAAATTTATTCGACCAGTCTTTCGTTTTAGACTTATAGATTCAACAGTTTCACCACATTAGGTCTTGGTACACTACTGGGCTAGAAGGCATGTAATTGGCAAAGCTTAATTGGAGCAATGATCTAATATAGGTAGGTAGGTAGGTTTAGGTTTATCTACACCTCCTCGAGCATTTGTGCGTAATGTGCATTTGGCTACACTGCAAGCGTTTAAGCAGTACAATGGGTACTACTAGCATTAAATAATAGGTACTTAATTGTGGGCAAGTGATTACAAATTTTCTTTGCTAATTCGAAGACTACAAGGCTAGGCTTCCACAAGCCATTTAGTTATATATTCGGCCACCCTTCTGGTGCAAATAAACTCTTTTTGTTTTATTTATTTCTGTTACCCTTCTTCCTTCAAGCTTCCACTATACAACAAGATCACTAC